>CM073492.1:53771219-54971219 GCA_037074585.1 Biancaea sappan | reverse complement strand
TTGAAGTCTTCATGGACGATTTCTTAGTATTTAGATCTTCATATAACTTGTTTTTAGACAATTTGGAGAAAGTTCTTTGAAGGTGTGAAGATATTAATCTAGTCTTGAATTGGGAAAAATGCCATTTTATGGTGAGAAAAGGAATTGTGTAGGGCACAAAGTGTCAAAAGGTGGTTTGGAAGTTGATAAAGCCAAAATAGTCGTCATTGAACAATTACCTCCACCGAACTCTGTGAAGGCTATAAGGAGTTTTCTGGGACATGCTAGCTTTTACCAAAGGTTCATCAAAGATTTTTCAAAAATCTCAAAGCCGTTATGCAAATTGCTTGAAAAGTATGTTCCTTTCAACTTTGATGATGATTGCCTCAAAGCTTTTGAAGAACTAAAGAAAAAGCTAATTTCTACACCTATCATGATTGCTCTCGATTGGAATCGTCCCTTTTAGTTAATGTTCGATGCTAGTGACTATGCAATTGGGGCTGTGTTAGAGCAAAGAGTAGACAAAGTGTTTCGCCCGATCTATTGTACTAGTAGAACACTAACTGATTCACTACTGAACTACACCACAACTAAAACAAAGTTATTAGTAATGGTGTTTGCATTTGATAAATTTAAAGCATATTTAGTGGGTAGGAGTGTGATAGTATTGACTAACCACTCAGTAATAAAATGTTTGATCAACAAGAAGGATTCTAAAGCAAGGCTTATAAGGTGGATTTCACTATTGCAAGAATTTGACTTGTGCAAAGTGGATTGCAAGGGATCAAAGAATCAAGTGGCGGATCACCTATCTCGCTTGAGTGCTAAATTTCAAGATAAAGGTATGCCCTAAAATTGTTTTATGTTGAAGAAGTAATGACACCTTGGTATACTGATTATGTAAATTTCTTGGTATGTGGCTTGCTTCATCCCGACTGTAATACTTAACAAAAGAAAAAGTTTATCCGTGATGTCAAAACTTATTTTTAGGATGAGCCTTTTCTATTTCATCTTTGTGCTAACAATGCGTTCCGGCGTTGTATTTTGGAAGAAGAAATGAATAAGATTTTATGGCACTATCATGGTTTATACTATGGAGGCCATCATAATGGGCCTAGAACAACAACACGGATTCTTCAAAGTGGTTTCCACTAGCCCACCTTATTCAAAGATGCTCATAAATTTGTGGCCGAGTGTGATAAATGTCAACAAAGTGGAAGCATCTCATGAAAAAATGAGATGCCCTTGAATAGCATTCTTGAAGTTGAGTTGTTTAATGTTTAGGGCATTGATTTCATTAGAAAGTTCCCACCCTTATTTTCTAATTCCTATATTCTTGTTACTGTTGATTACATCTCCAAATGGGTGAAGGCAATTGCGTCACTAACCAATGATTCCAAGGTGGTAATCAATTTTTTAAAGAAGAACATTTTCTCAAGATTTGGAGTACCGAGATCATTGAATAGTGATGGAGGGTCTCATTTTTACAACAAAAACCTCAAGAATGTTTTGGCAAAATATAGGGTGAAACACGGAGTTGCTACACTATATCATCCCCAAACAAGTGGGCAAGTGGAGATATCCAATAGAGAATTGAAGAAAATCTTGGAAAAAACTGTTAGTGTGTTCCGAAAGGATTGGCCTAAAAAGTTGGATGATGCTTATAGGCGTATAGGACTGCATTCAAAACTCCAATTGGAACATTCCCCTTTAAACTTGTTTATGGCAAGTTGTGTCATCTTCTGGTCAAATTGGAGCATAAGGCTTTCTGGGCAATTAAGTTTTTAAACTTTGATCTGAAAAATGTTGTAGAGAAAAGAAAGTTTCAATTGAATGAGCTTGATGAGTTCTAATCTCAAGTTTATGAGAATTCAAATTTGCATAAAGTGAAGTTGAAAAAATGGCATGATAAAAAAATTCTGACTCCACCTTTGAAGCTGGCTAGAAAGTCTTGCTATTTAATTCAAGGCTCAAATTGTTTCCAGGCAAGTTGAAATCAAAAAGGTAGGGCCCCTTTATGGTCAAGGAAGTTTATCCTTATGGTGCTGTGGAAATTTCTAATATGGAGGGCATAAAGAATTTTAAGGTCAACGGCCAACGTTTAAAGCATTACCTTAGTGTGGAGGGAAAACGAGAACAGAATTTTATAATACTCAGCACTCCAAAAGCATAAGTACCCCGGTATAGTCTAGCTGACGACTATAAACTTAGCGCTCTTGGGAGGCAACCCAAGTCTTTGCCGTCTTGTGGTTTTGTTTCTATTAGAGTTTTTGTGTTTGTAAGCTTTAATATTTGTGTTATGTGTTGATTTTACTATTAGTGCAAGTGTTGAACCTTGGCTGATTTATGTGTGCTTAAAATGATGTGATTTTCTGAACATTAGATAACTAATGAATGTTTTATCATGACTTATCTTGTTGGCATTGTCTTGAGAATTTGTTCATTTTAGACCATGAATACTTGTTAGCAAGGATTGATTTGTCTAGGAAAAGTTGGTGGAAATGTGTTAGGTTGTTGTTGTTGATAAATTTTGGATTATTCAAGGTTTGAATATTGGAGTTGCTTCTGTGAAATCACGTTATAGAGATGCAATTCTACTGATGTAGCGAGCTGATGAGTTCTTTGATGTTTCATTTTGGGTTACTCGCTACAGTAGGAAGTTTATATCGCTACAGTGAGCTAAGAGGCTGATGAGCACAACATTTTGTGCTTACACGCTGCAATGGTGTCTGGTGCCAAAGGGTGATGCGTTCTGTGCAAGGGTGCTGCAGTGGTGGGTTTCGTTTTGCTGCAGTGGTATGATGTGTTTAAAATTTTTTTTAATTAAATAAAAAAATAGGGCACTGTAATGGGAAAACTGCAGCAAAGAGGAGCCTATTTATAGAAAATCCCTAATTTCTTTAGCATTTGAGCCCTAATTTCAAAAAATCATCCCCCTCTAGCCGAAATCCTCTGGTGCTATTTGCTCACATGTGCTTCTCTGGCCATTTCCTTCTCCTACTCGTCCTTATTCCTTAATTTCCACTTTCGTTGTTCGTGATTTCTACTCTCCTCTGCATTTGTGTTCTGTGATTCGTGGTTTTCCTCTCGTTATTGCGTCGTTTTGGTGTGTCAAGGATGTTTGGTAAGTTTTTTCTTTCTTTTCTTGTTTAGGTTTTATAGTTTAATTTTGTTTTACATTTTTGAAAGCAAACTTAGGGAATTTTTATTAGTTTAGCAAGCTGAGCTCCTTTACTAATTAAGTTTTTGGTGAGGTTAGCTTCATTGTTTAGGTTGTCCCCTTTTCTTAGTTTAATTTTGTTTGTTTTAGAAGCCCCTTTTAGAATTAGTGTTGCATTATTAGTTATTGTATGAGAGTCTGACTTTTAAAGTTTTTTTTTTCTTTTATTCGTTAAGCCGTAGTTGTGTAGTTGATGTTCTTTTGACTAATTTTTGTTTATTTAATTTCTTTTTAGTTTAGGAAAATAGTTAGACTCAATCTCTGGTTAATATAGTTAGAAACTCAATCTTTGGTTAATATAGTAAGAAGAGTTTTGTGTTTTAGTCTGTTCTCTTTATATTTTCATTAGCTTAGTTTGTCTTAGTTAACTGATTTTGAGTTTCATTAGCACCATTATTATTATGTAACATGGTGCTATATATCTCACTATATTTCTTGAAAAAACTAACCATTTTCAGGGACAAGTAATGCTAAGGTGAATCCAGCTAGAGAGTGAGGTTGTGCTATGTAAACTACGAATTATTGCAATGTAATTTAGCTTTAGTTTTTTATGAGATGGACCATGTATCTCCTTTGAAGCTTGATGTATCAAATTAAGTGGTTGTATAACTATATAGGAAAGAGAGTTGTATGTAGTATTGTGGAATTCAAACTTCACAGCTACTAACCATCTTCCTAGTGTAATATATTGATACACTAATAGTTGCTTTATTCTTGGTAAGTTTGTTATTGGTTCATGAAACAATGTTGGTATGACTTAGGGTGAATATATATGATTCATGTTAAGTACAAAGTCTGAAGTGGTTCAAGATGTGAGAAATGACTATGATCTGAAGCCAATGCTTGAATGTTTGTAGCTAAATAGTCAATTGTCAACTCTCTAAATACATAAAATTCTTTAATAGAGACCAATTACTTGACTTGGTTATAGGAAGCAGTCGACCAATTAGTCTCAGGTTTAACTCTAATTTTAAATAAAGATTGAGCAGTCGACTGGTAAGTACCTACCAGTCGACCGCTTACTCTCTAGTTGATGTTTTCAAAATTAGTTTTTTCATGATTCTTTCTATCTTCATCTGAAAATAATGGTGGCATAGCAATAAAGATGGTTTAACATTAAGTTATCCCATAATGAAAGGACTAAGCATAACAGGGATTCTTGTAATCATTTACCTAAAGAAAGGTATTTTATTAACTATGATAACAGACCAGCTAAAAGTAAGTGGGATATTACGGCTCACACTTACGAAGAGCATTTAATTTGTCCTGGCATTCCATTTCTTTGGCAATTGCAAAATGGCTAGCTTAATTAGACTAAACTTCTTATAACAAGGCCTCTAGAAGTTTAATTTGTAAGGAGATATTTAAATATTTTGTAGTGTTTTTCTAAGATTGGGCTTGTGTCTAAGATGATGTGGGGGTGGAGGGTGGTCTGAGGCCCAAATGGGAAGGGCTTCTTCTTGCTTTTATCAAAGAGATCGGCCCAAGCATGGTTACAAGTAATCTGTCTAGCCTTCCTCTGATGTTTCTCTCTTCGTTTCTGCTATTTGTCCACGTAAGCCATAGACCTTTAACAAAAAGGTCCAGCAGCTTAATTGTTTTCTATATTAATGTTACAAAATGATTCACATCTAAGAGTAGATGGGGAAGAGCTAAATTTTTTCTGACCCATTTAGAATTTGGTTAAAATATCCTACTATAGGAACTGGCCAGTTTGAGAGAGGAACGACGACATTTTATGTCCATCACAAGCCCATGAAGGACCATGTACGTCCGTAAAAAGAATGGAGTCTTTAAGAAAACCTCTTCTTTTAAGAGAAATTGTATTATTTTTGTGCCATATTCTTCCCAATTGCTTGTCGTGTTATCAGTATCTTGTTGAGGAAAAGGAATAGTATGTTTGATAAAAATGTTTTTTTTAAAATATTTCTTAAAATAAGTCCAAATCTGAAAATACCATAAAGATATTTTTAGTGTTTCAAAAAATATATTCCAGAAATCAAAGATTAAAAACAAAAACAAAAAATATTTTTACAAACCGAACAAACCCTAAAAATTTGAGAATGGGCAAAACTAGCATTGTTAAAAGGAGCACATGTCCACAAACTTGCTTGTATCCGCCCACGTTAAGTGTGGACTTGGACTTTTTTTTGGACCAATTAAAAAATATATTTAAATTAGCTGACCTGTTTAACCTGTAAGTCAAATGATTCTAAGAAAAAAGATTCATCGGACAAACTATTAATAATGTCATTAAAACAATATTTGAATATTAATTTACGTTTAAGATTTTATCAATCCCTTCAATTAGATTGAAGTGGGTGATCAACAATAGCTCAGGTGAAAATGTGTATATCAAGATGGACAGATTTTTTTGTTGACTCCAAAAGATCAGGTTCAAATGGATCGATTTTGAGTGGATTGTTAGGGTTATGATAAGTTATGCAACAATTTGTTTAGCTTTGAAATTTATAATATTACACGCATGTTAAAAATGTTAGATTCGTCAATTGAATAAACCTAATTTTACGAGAAATCCCACCTAAATGAATGGATTGAGTTATACTGACCCTAATTGAAAGCTCTATGTCAGAATCAACTCTTTATTCTTCCACCACAATTGAAACTACTCTTTTTATTTTTCTGTTCAATCTTAATGAACTCAACCGACCCAATAATAACTCATTTGAATGTGATTTCTTCTTAGTAGAAATCTCAGTTAAATGCTGCTGATAGGTGAAGTTGATGACAACCTTTGTGTTATATAATTTGTAATATTAAAATAAAATTAAAGTCTCACATTGCACAGAAAAAAAATATATGTATAAAGGTACATAAATGATATTAGTATACATAGTGTGCAATATATTAATTAATATTAATATACACAGTATGCAATATATATATATATATATACATAAGTGACTTTGACTGGCTTTAGGCTGGCTATACAATTAATTAATATTCGTCTAATTAATTTTCAAATTTAAAATAATATGTTTGTTGGATTTTAAATTATTTTTAAAATTTAAAAAATAATATGTTCTTTAAATTTTAAAGTTTAGAGTTAAAATTTAAACAGATACATCTCTTAAAAATTAGACAAATATAATTATTCAGACATATAAATGCATGCATACATACATGCATATATATATATATATATATATATATATATATATATATATATATAGGGGATTGCTATTAAGAATGTATTTAGTGTCAGTGGGTTTATAAACATATTACTATTTTAATATAAAATTCAAACATGTTGAAGGTTAATTAGTGAGTTAGACTATATTTTTTAAAGACAATAATATTATCTATCTAAAATTTTCAAATTCTCAATTTAATATTAATTTAAATATTTTTTATTAATGTTTCTAATTAATCCTCTTTTAGTTGTCATTTGAGCCCACCACTATTCACTTTTTTTTTTCATTCCTCTTCTTCATAGAGTGGCTTCAACATGTTAATGTGACTGTAGAATTTCAAAACTGCACAAGAGCTAGCTATGAGTTGAATTTCGATTAAAAGCTTTGGAGTGTTAAGACTTAAATCATTATGCAACATCGCTTCACCATATCATATCTCTTAGCTATTCAGCTCACATGTATAGCACCTCTTCACGTGTATAGCAAGTTATCACACTTTAGTTATTCTGTATTCTTTCCATATCTAACCTTCTCAGTTCCTAATTTAGTGGATCACATGACACCTGTACAAAGCACTCTTTTCTCATTTGCCTTGTAAGTTGTATATATATACTCAATGAACTCTCGAGCTCTGCATCGAGTCTTTCACCATTGTTTATCTTGGTATCAGAGCTACTATTGCTCAACGCTTGATCTAATGGACTCAACCTTACCATAGATCTCGCTCAACTCTTCAGCCTCTAGTGTGGGAATGAAAACCGTTCAAAATGGTAGCAATTCGTTCAATCTTGTGGCTCCTGTCAAGTTGGACAGGAATAATTATTTACTTTGGAAATCCATTGTTCCCCTAGTGATTAGAGGCAATCACCTTATGAGTAATCCCTGCCCATCAGAAACAATCACAAGCTCCACTGGTTTAGATTCTAACCCAAAATTTGAGGAATTGATGGTCACTGACCAACTCCTGCTTGGCTGGCTTTTTAGCTCCATAATTGCAGAAGTTACTTCTCAGTTAATAAATTGCAACACCAGTCAACAGCTATGGTAGAGTACTCAACAAATGGCCGGTGCTACCACTAAAGCCAAAAAGCTTTGGTATAAGGGTGAACTCCAACGGACCAGGAAGGATTCTTTGAAAATGGAGGACTATCTTGCCAAAATGAAGTCAATAGCTGACAATTTGCAGCTAGCAGGAAGTACCTTGTCTCTCACTGATCTAATTGCTCAAACCTTATGTGGTTTCGACTTAGAATACACTCCTATTGTCACGCAACTCAATTTTATGCCTAATCTCTCTTGGATTGAATTTTCTACTGCATTATTGACTTTTGAAAGCAGGTTAGAGTAGCACAATGCAATCCAAAATCTCACCATTAATACAGCCACGGCTAATATTGTCCATATACAGAAGAGTTCCAATAGTACCAGAGGTTTATCACCAAAAGGCCGAAACCAAGGTAGAGGAAGGAATTATGGCTCCACACCAGTATGTCAGATTTGTGGCAAGACTAGTCACTTAGCATCAATATGTTATTATAGAACTAATATGAATTATATGGGGAGTGTACCAGATGCAAACAAAAATACGTCTAATCAACAAAACTCTACACCACAAAATCGAAATCCATATGCTACGTATATTGCTACACTTGAGACAGTGTCAGACCAATCTTGGTGCCTTGATAGTGGTGCTAGCCATCATGTCACCAAAGATCTAAATCAATTGCAACAAGCAAATGAGTACAAAGGTAAGGTTCGGTTAACAGTAGGCAACAGTAATGTAATTCCCATTAATCACATTGGTTCAACTATGATTTCTTCTCCTCATAAACCTATCCTACTAAAAAATGTCATACACTTACCTCAAATCTCAAGAAACTTAATCAGCATATCACAACTCACTGCTCATAACAATCTTTATGTTAAATTTGACTCAAATTCTTTTTTTGTCAAGGACAAAACTACCAAGAAGGAGCTATTGCAGGGGAAGATCAAGAATGGGCTGTATCAAATTGAACCAACTCTTTGTCAACCTCAAGCTAATACTATTTCAAGCAACTCTGAAACTCTTCTTGATTGGCATAGGAAGCTTGGCCATCCATCTTAAAAAATTTTATATAAAGTTCTAAAATCCTATAATAAGAAATTCAATGAAAATGAAGTTTTGGACTTCTGCACATCATGTTAGTATGGAAAGAGTCATAGACTCCCCTTAAAAAATTCAATCTCTAAAGCATCAAAACCATTTGAATTAATTCACACAGATTTATGGGGTCTGCCCCTATTACTTCTAAATAAGGTTTTATATATTATATTAATTTTCTTGATGATTTTAGTAGATTCAGTTGGTTGTATCTACTTAAATCAAAAGCTAAAGCCTTACCAAAATTTAAGCAATTCAAACTTTTAGTTGAGAAACAATTTAACCTACCAATCAAAACCATTCATTCATATTCAGGAGGAGAATTCATAGCTTTCTCTTCTTTTTTAAAGGACCAAGGCATATCACAATTGTTCACTTGTCCTTATAATTCTGAGCAAAATGGAAGAGTGGAACGTAAACATAGACAAATAGTTGAATCAGGACTCACATTACTTGCCCAAGCCAAAATGCCTATCTCTTTTTTGTGGGAAGCTTTTCAAGCTGCTATTCATAACATTAACAGACTACCTACATCTTCTTTGAACAATAAAACACCATTTGAAGTCTTTGTAAAAACAAAACCATATTACACAGCATTACATCCTTTCGATTGTTCTGTTTTTCCATGCCTAACTCCTTTTAACAACCATAAACTTCAATTTCACTCTCAAAAGTGCCTTTTTTTTTGTTATAGCACAAGTCACAAAGGCTTCAAATGCCTATCACCCTCTGGAAAATTATACATATCACGACATGTGGTTTTCAACCGCAAAGAATTTCCATATTCAACACTCTTTGCCACTGATACGACCTATGCTACCAATCAGAACTCACATTTACTTGTTCAATCTCTAAATAATAATGGTAGCTCATTTTTAGCTTCTTCTGCAGTAGCTCAGGCATCCTCGAATACATAAAGGTCTGGCTCTTTTTCTTCACCTCATAATTTACATATTATTGAAAATTCTCCTATTAAGTCTCTGACTAATCCACACTCTGAAGGGTCTTCTTCTACAAAATACTTGTTGCCTACTGTTAACAGTCCTACAGGTTCTGAGACTTCATCATCTACAAGATATATGCTGCTAACTGATCAACAAAATAACACCACTACTTCCCCTGTTCAAAATGTGCATCCTATGATAACTAGAGGGAAGCAAGGTATAACTAAGCCCAAAGCACCTTTTGCTGCATATGTTTCAAAAGCTACTACTACTCCTTCTTCAGTTATAGAAGCTCTCAAAAGCTCAGTATGGTACAAGGCTATGAGAGATGAGTTTGAAGCACTTCAACGCAATACCACTTGGTCTCTTGTTCAACCAACTTCATCTATGCGCATAGTAGGATCCAAATGGATCTTCAAAGTAAAACACAAAGCAGATGGGACAATTGAGAGACATAAAGCCAAGCTAGTTTCCCAAGACTTTACACAGACACTCGGAATAGATTACTTTGAGACTTTTAGTCCCGTAATCAAACCTGCAACTGTCAGAATAGTCCTCACCTTGGCTGCTTCCTACAATTGGCTAGTTCACCAATTGGATTTTAACAACACCTTCCTTAATGGCACACTACAAGAGGTTGTTTACATGTCTCAACCCCAAGGTTTTGAGGACAAGAATAAGCCTCTTCACATATGTAAGCTTCACAAAGCGCTCTACGGGCTTAAATAAGCTCCCCGAGCATGGCTTGATAAACTGAAACACACACTTGTCTCTTGGGGTTTCAATCACAGGAAAGGAGATTCTTCCTTACTTTATTTGGTTAACTCAACAAAAGTAATTTTTATCCTTATTTATGTCGATGATATACTCATTACTGCCAGCAAGCAAGAATTTCTATCTGATAGTACTTAAAAATTACATGCTACTTTTTCTCTTAAGGATCTTGGTCCTCTTCATTTCTTTCTTGGTGTTCAGATTACAAGAACTGCTTCTGGTTTCTTCTTGAATCAGTCAAAATATGTAAAAGACTTTCTTGAAAAGTTTTCAATGAATCAAGTCAAGTCCTGTTCAACTCCCATGGCTCAAAATCTATAACTCTTTGCCACAGAAGGTGAGCCCTTGGAAGATCCTACACTCTTCAGAAGTGCTATTGGTGTCTTATAGTACCTAACACTTACACAGCCAGATTTGAGTTTTACAATAAATCGACTTAGTCAATTTTTGCAGCACCCTACAGACTTACATTGGAAAGCCTTAAAGAGAATCTTTCATTATTTGCAAGGCACCTCAGATGCAGGTCTTCATATTAAAGCATATCCTACATCTTCTTTTACTGGTCTTCCTTTATCTCTATTCGATTTTTCTGATGCGAATTAGGCAGCCTCTTCAGATGACAGAAAATCAATAGGAGGGTATTGTGTTTATTTTGGGCATAGTTTAGTTTCATGGTCCTCACGTAAACGTTGTAGCCCGATCTAGCACTGAATCTGAGTATCGAGCACTTTCAAATTTAAGTGCTGAAGTTACATAGATTAGATCCTTACTGAATGAAATCAAATTTCCTTCCTCCTCTGCTACAATCCTCTGGTGCGATAATCTCAGTGCAGGGTCCTTAGCATCCAATCATGTTTTCCACGCTCAGACTAAGCACATTGGACTTGATGTGCATTTCATTTGTGACAAGATACCAAGGAAGTTGAAGTAAGATATGTTCCTACTGCCGATCAAACTGCTAACATCTTTACTAAATCCCTTTCTCACACTGGCTTTGTTGCTCTAAGGAACAAACTCAGGGTTTTCTTATTACCACCCCCTCGTTTGAGGGGGAATGTTAAGACTTAAATCATTATACAACACTACTTCACCATATCAGATCTCTTAGCTATTCAGCTCACATGTACAGCACCTCTTCACGTGTATAGCAATTTATCACACTTTTAGTTATTCTTTATTCTTTCCATATCTAACCTTTTCGATTGCTAGTTTAGTGGATCACATGACACATGTACAAAGCATTCTTTTCTCATTTTCCTCGTAAGCTGTATATATATACTCAATGAACTCTCGAGCTCTGCATCGAGTTTTTCACAATTTCTGCTTGCCTTTCACCATTGTTTATCTTGGAGGTGCCATGAGTTAGATTTTGAAATGCTGTTGTGAATTATAATTCTATTGCATTTTCTTTTCTTTTCTTTTCTTTCTCTTTCATCTCTCTAAATTTTTTTAACAATTTTTCTTTCTTTTGCTTTTAATAGATATTTTTATTTCATAAAGTAACAAGTTTTTTTAATGTTTATTTTTTGTTTAAAACAGAGCATAAAAATTGTCTGAAATTTCAAGATGTTAAGAAAAAGAGTTAATAAAAAAAATAATTTAAATTGAAATAATGAAGAGTGATAGGCTCAAATGCAGCAACAAAAAAGAGGATTAATAGGAAATTTTAGTAAAAATTATTTAAATTAGTATTAATATAAGAATTCAAAGAGAACAAATAAAAGGTATTGTTGTTTTAAAAAAATATAGTTAGATCCACTAAATAAGTTTTGAAAGTTGTCTAAACTTTTTATTAAAATAATAATATATCTATAAACCTACTAAAATTTAATGCATTATTAGTAGGGCATTGGTTTTTGTAGATGACGTTGTTCTCATAGCAGAGACAAGGGAAGAGATTAATTTTAAACTTGAGTTATGGAGAGCTACTTTGAAATCGAAAGGTTTTCGTCTGAGTAGGAGTAAGACCGAATATATGTATTGTAAGTTTAACAAGTGACAAGCTAGGAACGAGATGGAGGTTAAACTTGGTGATCAGGTTGTATCACAAGTGTCAAAATTTAGGTATCTGGGATCAGTTATACAAGATGACGGCGAAATTATTAGAGATGTGGAACATATGATACAAGATGGGTGGTTGAAGTGGAGAATGGCATCAGGGGTTGTTTGTGATCGGAAAGTACCTGATAAGCTCAAAGGAAAGTTTTATCGTACTGCTATAAGACCAGCAATTTTATATGGGAGTGAATGTTGGGCAATGAAAGGACAACAAGAACATAAAATTGGAATGGCGAAGATAAAGATGTTGCGTTGGATGTGTGGTCATACAAGAAGGGATAGGATCCGTAATGATCATATACGAGGTTGAGTTGGAGTGGCACCTATTGAGGAAAAAATGGTTGAAAACCGTTTAAGGTGGTTTGGGCATGTACAAAGAAGACCGTTGGAAGCGTCAGTTAAGAGAGTTGAGCAGATAGTTTTGAGCCATGTAAAAAAATGTCGAGAAAGACCAAATAGGACACTTACAGAAATTATTGAATGAGACCTTCTATTAAATGAGATATCTAAAGAGTTGGTCATTGATAAAGTTTAATAGCGTCGTGCTTATCCACTTAGTGGGATAAGGCTATGTTGTTGTTGTTATTGTATTAGTAGGGCATTGGTTAGCAATTTCCGTGTATATATATAGTGTTCCATTTTAATAGAAAATATTTAAAAAAAAACTTTCAAAGAGCTTTGTTATACTTTGAAGGTGTTTGCTTGTAACTTTTTAATGTATAGATATAAACTTTTTAAAAATAATAATTTATCATGCTTCAAAGACCATTAAAATTTTATTATTTTTGTAACCCTTTGACTGCCTATTTGGATATCATTAGCCATATAAGAAAGTATTGAAATATTTTTCTAATAAAATTAAAATATATTTAGCACAAATAAAGCATACTTAAGGAATATACATATTTAAATAAAATTAAAACTTTAAGGGAAAAAAAATGGGATAAGAAAGCCATAGGCCCTACCTCCTAAGAATGATAATATATACCTTTATTCCGGTCCTCCTCTAAAGGCGAAGTACATGTAAGATAATTAAAAACAAATATTGCACTGTGTTGGCTAAAGGGTACATCACAACGATTTAACAGCTTTCATAAAATTAAGTTTTTTCTTGAATCATTTGTTTGCTTCGAGACAAAAAAAAAAATGGGGATTAAGATTTAGAGTTGACATGTAATATTTTAAATCCCTTTATGAAAAGGTAAGCTTTTGACTTTTATAAGACTATTTTAAAGTCATTTTGTGACAGACCTGCATTAGTTTAAATAAAAAAAATAGCCCTAGCCCTTAAGCTATACCTTAGGCGTTGTTTGAATATTGAAGACCGTATTTGATAGTCTCTCAATGCAAAAGTGAAGGACGATAGCAGGGTTTTTAAGGATGTGATCGACAAATTATTTAAGTTAATTTATAGTTGGTTTGATTAATTTATATATTTATTAAAAAAATTTGATAAATAAATTTATTTTAATAATTTATAATTTATTTTAAAATATTACTTAGGTTATAATTTATAGTTTCTGATTTTTTTTATTTTACTCTTATTATTTTTTTAAAATACTCATTATATTCATATGTCATATATATATAATAATTTAAATTAATTTAATTAAAAATAAAAAATATGTTTATTTATATTATTTTAAGATTATAAAATATATGTCTTTTTATATTATTTTATACTTTTCATCTAATTCAATAGTTGTTTTTACTAAACACTTCTAGTTTAATATTCTAACTTGTAAGCTTTTAGCTTTTAGCTTTCAGTTATCAGTTAAAAATTAGTTTATAAACTTTTATCTAACTTTTAAGCTTTTAGTTAGCTTAATAGCTAATTTTACTAAACAGAGCCTAAATCTTTGAATTGAAAAGTAAATTTGATTTTATATTAACATAAAAATAATTTTAATATTACTTCACAAAAATAAGAGTTTGAAAAATAAACGTAACTTTGAAAGAAAAAGATAAATACCAAACTCAATTATTAATTTTATGTCCAAAATCATTTTTTAAAATTTAAATCACTTTTTAAACCTTATGTTTTATCTATTATACAAAAAAAAAAGGTAGCTTTTTGAATAATTCATACCTGAAACCAAATGGAGCTATGCATTCTAGACGTGTAAGTCGAGGTTATAGTTTTCACGGGGTGAGTTGTTTTTTATATCTTATATCTCAAAAAGTTTATGTCCAATTTGTAAAATTATTTTTTCATACTTTGTTATATATTTATATCCCTTGTTACATTAAGGATATTTCTCAGTTGACAAAAAAGAAAAATAAAGTGTGGTATAAGCATAATGAGGAACTTAATTAAGTTTATCTTGAGATTTTCATATATTTATTATTAATGTTTCATTTGTTATGTAGGTATTTTAAAATTTATGACTTAAAAAATCATTTGTAAAATAGTTAAACTCGGCCTATAAAAAAAGTAATTTTTATATCATTTAGGACGTATATAAATTCTATATAAATTTTAATTCTTTTTAATATTTGATATATCCATGACAGCTTATAAATAAGTTTTCAAGTACTCGAAAAATTAAATTTCCTTTTCAAAAAAAATTAAATTTCTTATTTGCCAAACAGACAGCACCTCTATCCAAAAATATAATTTCATTTTTCTCTGTATATATATATATGATATTTACTTTGGAAGTATTTATTACTTCTTTACCTTGTGATGCTTGTACATTCGATACTTTGGTAAAATGGTACCCTTAATATGCTTGATTTCGCCCAAAATATTAATATCATTCGTTATATGGCTAGATATTTTATTCGAATTTGATTCTCAAGAATATTATTAAAATTGTTTGTTTTGCTCAAAATGTTTTTATAAAAAATTGTAAAATTCCTAGGAATATCATGTAGTTGACTCAGTCCTAATGTTCCTAAAATTCATAGACAAATTTTCAAATATGTCTTGGTAAGGTTTTTCTTTTAATAAATTCCAAATTTATCTTCTTCTTTTTTCTTCTTATTACTGATGGGACATATCGAGTGATTCTTCTTTAATTTTTTTCATTTTAGTATCAATTTTCATTATCTTTAGGTTAATTAAATAACTGGGCTAATATATTAGAATTTATTTGATTTAATTTTAGAAGATCATAATTTTGATCTTTATTTTGTAAATATGCTTAAATAGCATGATGTCAAATTATAAAAGTATGTTGGTTCAACTGTTCAAGTCGTTCGATACTTGTTCTCTTTAAATAAGTTCCTGAGTTTATGTCTTATGAATGAACAAAATTATCTATGTATGAATTTTACATCTTTGTGATCTAACTTGACTTGAATTAAATTAGTTAAAGTCTAGTAAATTTTTAAATATTAAAAATTTTAACCTATATATATATATATATATATTACTAAAAATCAACTAAGAGGCTCAAGTTATCATCCTTAAAAAGTTCAAATTATCCTCAACGACCAATTTGGTCATTAAAGTGATGGATTCATGAACAAATATTGAATTGGAGCCCATTAACCCATCAATTGACTGGTTCTTCTTTTGGTCCATTGCTCTAGCACTTGCTAGAATGATACCTTTCATCTTCTTCTATTCTTATGTCCAAGAAAAAAAAATAATCATCTTCATTTTCGTTTATTTGTTTTTGCTTTTATTGTAATTTTTTTATAACTATGGCAATTATGTAATGTATGTGTTGGAGTTACTAATACCATAATCATGACAAACAATGCAAATTCACGATTACACAATATGGAATAAAATTTTAGATAAGAAATGAAAAACTCAAATAATAAATTTATTGTTTAAAAGGTTCTTGATAGACAAACAACAATAATTGAATAAAACCAAAAGAAATACGTACCTTGATCCATAGTTTTATTTCTTCAATCAAGTTAGGCTCTTTTAGATTGATATGGAGAATTTTCTCTCAACGGTTTTTGTTTAATTGTGTGTTTTCCAAAAACTGAATTGACCTCATATAACCTAGGGAACCATAACTCATTTTATATGTTCATGGTTCGACTCATAGGTTGACCATATTTTAATAGTGCACATCACCATTATTAATTGGGTCGGGTATCAGCACATATAATTAATTTTACCATTACCCCAAACTAATTTTTAATATATCAAATATATCCAACTAAAATATACACTTTATAAATATCATAAATTGGGATATATATACGCATACAAATGTAATAAGTCTACACAAATGTAATTGTCAGTATTATATATATATATATATAGGCAAAAGTATACTTCATATCCTTAACTTTTACATCAATTTTCACTTATGTCTCTAACGTTTATTTTTGGTCAAATATGTCTTACATGTTTTATTTTTTATCAGATATATATTTTTTTAATGTCATCAAATATACTAGCGGAAAACACTGACTAAATAGTCTACGTGACACATATCACCTGTCACGTCATGTACCACATGGACTTATATCTCAAAATGCCAAAAAAATTCTCTCTCTCTCTCTCTCTCTCTCTCTCTCTCTCTCACACACACACACACACACAAAAGTTCACTCTGATCAAATAGATTTATGGTCATGGACAACAAAACCCATTCCACAATTGAGATATAAGCTAAATGTAGGAGAGAAAAATAATTAAAGATATCGAGTATCACATCTTCATCATTCTAATGGTGCAATAAGTTACCCAGAAAACAATATATATATATATATATATAACTAAATTATAAATCCCGTTTTTCCTTCAATTTGAATCACTCCCCCAGAAACCCAATACCCAAAATTCAAACTCGGGTTTCATATTCACCATCACAACCATCTCAGTGAGAATGCAAACAATTTATATCCTTGAATACAATCAGGCATTCAATTCATGAAATTTGAAGCAATTTGACATAAACAACCACCCTAAGAAAAACCAAGGGGCCATTTGGTATCCAGAAAAGAGTTGAAATGGAAAGAAAATAGGAAAATGGAAAGGAAAAGAGAATGGAAGAGGGAAAAGAGAATGGAAAAAAAAGATGTTTGGTATGAAATAGAAAATAGAGTAGGAATAGAATATTTTTTAAGAAGAAATAAAGGAAAAATTAGAACAAATGACTAAATTACCCCTACCCAACGGTCGCTATAAGCTGTCGTTGGCGTGCCAGGCGGTCGGCAGCCTGGTGCACAGTCGGCCTGTACCAGTGACAGACGGGGAAGAAGTCGACGGTGAAACCAGGAAAACGAAGCTCAACAGGCAAGGACTCAGGAAAAAATATGAAGGCAAAATAGACATTTCACTTATTTTCCATATGAGAAACCAGTTTTCCATTACAAATGTAACGGAAAAAAAAAAGGTGCACTGTTGAGGGAAGAAGGAATTTCGTTTTCTTTGCTAAAATGATACCAAACGGTACAAGATAATAAACAGTAATGTAAAGGAATGTTCCTTTCTAGCGACAGAAACCTTACCAAACGGCCCCCAAATATCTGATGCGCCCAAAGTTCAAGGAGAAAATGCTACACCTTCCATGGGTGTGAGGAATTCAGGTAAATCTCCTTTTGATCAACAAGAATTTGGGCTAAAGGTGCAGAAAATTATCACTTGCTTCACAAAAAAGCGAGACCCATTACGCCAAAGTCAAAAGAGAGACAGATCAGGAAGAATTTTGGCCAAATGTGTGAAAAAAATTATCACTTGCTTCACAGAAAAGCGAGATTGCTTCACAGAAGAAAGAGAGAGAGACACACACACAGAGAGAGAGAGAGGGCATTTTGGGATATGAGTCCACATGGTACATGACATGGTGAGTCATATATGTCACGTGAACCACCCAGTTAGCGTTTTTTGTTAGTATATTTGACAGCGTTAAAAAAATGATATATTTGACAAAAAATAAAACATGTAAAATATATTTGACCAAAAATAAACTTTAGTGTAACATAAGTGAAAATCGATATAAACATTAAAGATATGAAATATATTTTTGCCTATATGGATACATACATATAGTTAAATTATAAATACTAATAATTCTCTCACTTGGATTAGATATGATTCTGAAAATTGCATTTATTTTGCTCAATTGTATTTATTTTATGGATTATTTCCATTATGCTTGGTTTTATGTTCAGTTGTTGAGACATTGTTGATTTATAAATGTCATTGATTTCCCTATCGGATTCAATGTTTTGTTGTTTCACTTTTGAACTTATGTCGTGATGTGCTTGTTGAATATTAATATATTTGTCATCCTATTTTTGTGCTAAAGTTAGCAATTTTGATTATTTCTATCCAAGTGAGAGATTGTTGATAATTTTATTTAAATTATGTGGATTAGCAATAATTATATTGTTGACAATACATTTTTTACAGAATATTTGATATCATTATTTTATGTTCATAAAGCACATTTGAATTGGGTATTGTTAAGAGAGTTAGTCTAAATAGAAATGATTGATTCAAGCCCAGTATAGATTAAGGCTTAACTCATAGTCTGATTTGATATCAATAGACCTGTCTCATTAACTAAGGAGTATTTTATGGTATTTTAATTTTATATTAAGTTAATTAGTTTATATATATATATATATATATATATATATATATATATGTATGTATGTATAAGATAGTAATCTTAAAACCCTTAACCTTCTGACACTTAATGATCATTATGAAAAAATGGACTTTTGTGAGTTGTAACTTATCTCCATCTTGATACTCTTTTGTATGGTTCTTCACAATTTTACTACAGATTTCAATGGATTTGGGCAAGTTTACAAGTATGTTTTACTTCTTATCTCCAAGGTTCAGAAAATTGGACCAGTCATGGAACAGGTTAAGGCATTAGTTCAAGGGTCAATGGCTGGACCGTAGTCAAACTGGTAATATTTAAAATATATTAAAATATTAAAATATATAGCTAATGTACATGTTACAAATATTAAAATATTCAAGGCATGTTATATATATATATATATACTAGTCCTAAATCTTCTCCTAATAGCTTAAATTTTTGGAGATTTCTTAAAAATATATAATAATATTCAGTAAAAATTCAAAAAAATTCAAAAAATTCAAAAATAAACCAATTGAACTGGCCGATTTGGTCTGGTTCTTTAAACTATACTTATCTCCCACAAAATAATCTTAGGGTGCAATAAAGGAGTAGTCTTCACTTTTATTTTGTGGAGGCTTTTGGTACGAAGAATCTTACATTCTTAGGAATGTGACATTCCCATGTTTGATTATTATAAACATTCTTGGAATTGTTTTTTTATACTCCTAGAAATATGATATTCTCACATTTAGTTCATTTTAATAGTCAATTTTTCAAAATTACCCCCACTAACTTTTTAACATATAAAAAGTTTTAAAAACACATGTACAAATGAAAAATAAGAAAAAATTTCATTTATAATATTTTTTTAGTCAATTAAAATAATGAATAAAGAAAAATTACATATAGTTTGTATTTCTTTTTATATAATATCAACAATGATTTTATACTATCCATGAAGGGATAAAGTGAAGGAGAGGAATTGAAGTATTTATAATTCATGTTAAAAGAAAAAAGGTTAAGTAAAGAAAAGAGTGTAACGTGGAATGGAAAGATATTAAATTCATGTTAAAAGCAAGCAACTTTGAAAGCGTTGAGAAATATTTTGAAGAAATTGAAATTAAAGATTGGTCTAGATGAGAGATGCCCTAGTGTACCGTGAGATGAAGATGAAAATTGGGATTTCATTATTAGAGGTATAACATAAGAATGAAATTGTCACGACCTAGACTTGGGGCTATGACCAATGCGAACAGCATATCACCCATATTGCCACAAGCCTATAATAACACTAACCAACTCGAACAAGATATACCAATCTTAGGTAGCCTACCTGATTACAGAGCATACTAAAAGAATCTATCTTGAACGTAAACAACAATTATCTTATCCCGGATAATGGAGAGGCATTAACGATACTTGAGCCGTTGAACAAGAATGCCTCTAGTACCTAAAACTAACGAAGGGGTGAGTCTAATCCACATGACTCACTAAAACATGACTACCAAGCACAAAGAAAAGTAATCATATTAATCCATACAAAAGGTAAAGTACATATAATAAAATTCAGCTAGAAAATATGCACAGGCACCCTACAAGGTACCTTAGCAATTCTCCCCATCCTGCAAATATATATATATATATATATATATATATATATATATATATATATATATATATATATATATAAATCCATCATGCATGAGCATTCAAAACCATTAATACCTTCTCGGACTAAATTACGATACCTTAGTCTCATACTTACCAAACGCAACCCAAATCCAATGTACTACTTGTCCTTACCTCCCAACATGATCACTTTCGCCAAACTCATCCAAATACACATCGCATATATGCATATATACATATATATATATATATATATATATATATATATATATATATACCAATTTCGCCCACGGATCTAGACTGCTTAATTATTTTGATTAGAGTACATATATTCAAAAGCATAATTGCTACTAATAATAGCGTCTTGAAAATATATTGAAATATTTTCTGTAACAATATATATTCTTTGAACATTTAAATTAACAAAATATTCAAAAGTAACATTGAGCATAAGATCAGTAAAAAGAATTGGAACACGATGAATTAAAGTAATTCTCATATTTATATTGAAATTTGTAACTTACAATTTGAAGTGTAGAGATTGAAAATTTGAAACTTGCAGAGCATATTACAGAGGAAATTTAGAGTCTTTCTATCTTTCACTCTCGAAATCGTTCTGCCTATACAATTGAACTATAGCTTATTTATAGAACTAAAGAGGCTGGATTTGAGATGTTTGAAGTCTGTGGATTTCAGAGGCTCTGGAGTCCGTGGATTTGAACTGCTTTGGAATTCGAAAAGTTGATCACGAGGCTGCTTTCTTTTGGAAAGTAGCTTTGTCATTTTCTGTGACACTACCTTTTGAAAAGTTGTGTCTGCCACTTGTTAAGCATCTTTATCTTTGACAGAAAGTAAAGTGTTGAGCTAGCTTATGAGTTTGTCTTCACATGCTGACGGTTTAACTAAACTATAGTCAAAATTGACTGAGGTTAGCTAAATCAATATTGAAGCAGTCATCTTCATTTTATTGAAACGGACTTTGAACTTCAAGATTTGAACCAACTGACGGAGCCTTTTCTGTGTGGACTTTGTCAGCGAGGACTTGAATTAATTGATTGAACTCATCTTCAGTTTGAGCAGTAGCCAGTTCTACCATGATTTGGGATTTTGAAGCTAAAAATAGAGATTGTTGTTGAACATTTTGTTGATATTTCTGAAGGTGTGGATTTTGAACTAGCCATTTTTCAATAGCAGATTTGTTGAGAAGGTTGGGGTTATAAGTTAACCACCATTTTATGTTGAACGTTCTGGACAAATAAGTTGGATAAATTATCTTGGATTCTGTTTTGAAATCGAAATCCCAAGTCATAATCCAGGGAGTTCCAAAGTTTGAAAACATTTGTAACAATTATGTACCTTTAGGAAGGTTAGAATGAGCTAGGATATGTTGATAAGAATCTTTTGCATATTGAGGCAAAAATTCATAAGTTGGGTCGAAGAAATAAAACCATTCTGAAAACCAGGCTGGAAAATTTCTTTGACCTTTATTGAACCAGATGAACCAGGAGTAGGAAAAGGTCAGATAAGTAACATGTTGAACCAAGCTATTAGGTAATCCCAATAGCTATAAGTTTGAGGGTTGAACTATCTTGAAAAAGATTCTTCTGTATAGGAAGATTTATTCCATTGAGACAGGGTTAGAACATAATTGATCTTTATTTTTGAATATAAAATTCTGGAGGGATTTTGTGGATCATACTTACGGGTAAGAGTTATTGAATTAGTGTCTATGAGAATGAACTCATAGAACACTATAGTTTTGAGTGAATTTGTTGGATGAAAATGCCATCCTTCTTGAAAAGCTTTTTGAGCAATTTCTCTTGTAGTTGTATCTAGCGAAGAAACCCATTCGGATTGTACAGCCATTATTGGAGCGTCACACTCCTTTTTGATGTACTTATCCTTTTTGGAGATATTTTGAACGTACTTATGGGCTGGAATTAGTTGAACCATGCTTGAGGTTGATAAATGAGCGAGTGTAGGTAAGGGTGTTTTTAAGGCTTGATCATAAGTTAATGGAGCAAAATGATTTTGAGAAATTATTGAAGGAGAATAAGGCCTAAGGCCTTATTGTCAAGAACCATTGTCGTAAGGGCGGATGTTGAGCGGTGTTGCTTGTATTGGAGATGTTAAAGGAACCAGTAGAGATCCATATTGAACTCCTTTTACAGGACCCAGTGGGAATCCGTATTGATCTTTACTTACTCTTTTAACTTTTTCTTATCCATTCTTTGATTTTTTTTTTGCAATAATTCTCTTGTGAGAAAATCTGGTAAGGCGTTGTATTTTCCTTTAATATGTTGAACTTCAAAATCAAAACAAGAAAGTATTGATTGCCAACGAGCAAAAATATGTTTTGAAACTAAATTCTGAACATCTTTTTCTAAAACATTTTAAGCAGTTTTGCAATCTATTTTTAAAAGAAATGATTTATTGAACATTTTTTTTGAAATTTTGTGATGCATAAAACTATAGACAAAATTTCTCTTTTGATCATTGAGTACTTTTGTTGAGCTTCAGTCCAAGTTCCAGAATAATGCTTAACTATTTGTTCTTTTGAACTGTTCTTGGGTTTTTGTTTTAGATTCCTCCATAACCTAAATCTGAGACATCAGTTTCAATTATCATAGAGGCGTTTGGATTAGGGATTTCTAGACATGGAATATTTTTTACTGTGGTTTTGAGAGTTTTCACTGCTTCAGTCATTGAACTATCTCACACGGGTGCTTTCTTTCTTAACCTTAAATATAAAGGCTTGCAAATAATTCTTAAATTTGGAACAAAGTCTGCAACATAATTGAGACATCCTAAAAATCTTTGTAACTAATTTTTATTAGTTATTTCATCAGGAAATTTATTAGTAAATTCTATTGACCTATTGATTGGTTTGATCATCCCCTGATAAATATCGTATCTTAAAATCTAATTTTGGTTTGGAATAGCTTCATCTTTTTAGCAGAGACTACTAATCCATTTTTCTTAATAATTTCGTAAAATTGATCAAAGTGTCTAAAATGTTGATCTATGGATCTAGAAAAAACTAAAACATCATTTATATAGACGATTGTGAACTGATTGTAAGGGTTGAAAATATCATTCATAATATCTTGAAATTCTAAGGGTGCATTTTTTAGACCGAATGGTAAGACATTCTACGCGTAATGACCAAAGGAAACAGCGAATGTTGTTTTATACTTATCAGCTTCATTTATCGGATTTGGTAGTATCCAGATTTCATATCAAATTTTAAAAATAAAGAAGTATTTTGAACTCTTGAAATTAGATTTCCTCTATCCGGAATAGAGTATCTAATCCATCTTAACACTTCATTGAGGGGTTTGTAATTAATGACCATGCAAGGGGCTCTTCGCTCTATTTCTGCCTGATTTTGAACATAAAAGGTTGAGCAACTCCAAGGGAATTTACTAGCCCTAATTAACTTTTATTAATCAAATCTTGAATTTCTTTTTTGCAATATTCTAAGGTTTCTTTGTTCATCTGTATGGGCCTAGCTTTGGTGGAGATTTTATCTTTTGTAAAGCTTGGCTCATAAGATAAAGAAACTATATTTTTTTTGCTATCCCAAAACGTTTTTGGACGTTTTGAACCTATATCTTTTTCAAATTTTTGTTGAACAAGAGTTATCCTATCTTTGATCTGGGGTTTTTTAATCTATTCTTCTATGTTTTTGAAATGAATTTCTTTATTTAACATATTGATATGAGTTTTCTTTCTAGTTATTAAATTTAGTTTTGAAACAGCTAATAATTTAAGCAAATTAACATCTTTAGTTTTTGAAGGATTTAAAAATTCAAAACAAATTTCTTTTCTCAAAACACTTGTTGAAATACCTAATTCTGAAACTTCAAAAGGGTAAATTAAAGTTAGAAAAGGCGTTCCTAAAATCATTAGTTCATTTAAATTCCTAACAAAAACAAAAGTTGTATTCAAAAAGATGCCTTGATTACATATCTTGGCATTTGATAATTTGTACCTAATAGGGAGTTGATTACCACTTGCGCCACTGAGGCTTTCAGTGGTTTTCTCATAGTATTGAGTATGGATTATCCCTTCTTGAACATAGTTTAAATCAGCTCCTGAGTTCATTAGAGCGATCATTTTGATACTATAATTTTTATTGATTGTTAAGGTAACTTGACAGTATCTTTTTTGAACTTGAACTCTAGAGATAATATTTAAATAATTATCACTAGGTTTTGAACTACTTTCTATTGTATCTTCTTGATCATTATCCTTCTTAACATCTCTGTTAGCTATTATACTTAATATATCTAAGGATAAATCTATATCCTTTTGTTTTAACAGTTGAATTTCTTCTTTTATGATTTTGATCTCTTCTTTTAATTCTTATATTGTAGCTTTTTCTTCTACAGGGTTATGTTGTAACCTATTGATTATCTTTTGAACATTGTAGGGTTTAACTTCTGGTTTTGGTTGAGGTTCTTCTGAATCCATCTTAAGTTTGAGCAAATATTCTTTCCTAACATCTTCATTATCTATTTTATCAATTATTCCTACTAAAGTTTGAATCTTATCTCTATTGAGCACATTAATGGTTTTTGAACAACTAGTTTTTGAACATTCTTTACAATTGAATATACCTATGTTATCTGAATGACTTTCGTCTTCAGATTCTGAACTATGTGATGAACTATTTTGTTGATCTAGTTGATAGATTTCATTTTAATCACTACTACTATCTGTGTCATATTCTGACTCAGAGTTTTGACCTTCTAACAAAATACTCATTAAACTTTGTCTACACTTATCATCTATTTCTAACAAGTTGATCTTTCTCTTAAGTTGACAATGTTTTGAGATGTGACCATACCTCCCGCATTTAAAACAAACTATATTTTTGTGGTCAGTGATTTGCTTATGATGTTTTGAACTTTGGTGTTTGAACTTTCTAGAGTTTTGATGAGTTTTATTTATTTGAAATGATCTAACAGGTTTGTCAGGACAGTGACGATAAGTCTTCCTAAATGGCATGTGCTTCTTGATCTTCTTATGTTTCTTATATTTTGAAGAGGGAGCTTGGATATTTTCGATCCGATATTGATCACAGGAATTACCTAATTTTCTACAACTACTTTTGAACTCAGTCTTGAGCTTATATTGAAGCTTCATGTCATTACATAACGTGATAGCTTCATTTGTAATATAATTTATTAATTCGCCAAAAGTCATATGTTGATAAGATATTGTATTATTGCATTATTTTTTAATGCTTTCTTTAACTTTTTCTGCAAATAGGTTAGGTAAACCACCTAAAAATCTTTCTTTCTAATAGTCAGCAGCACTGTCGGATCTTGTATAAAGTTTTGTAAGGAACATATCTTTATACCATCTAAAATTAGACATTGTTGGCCATCTGAGATTGACTAATTAATTAGCTATCCTTTGATAATAACACCTAGCCCACTAGGGACTCTAACAGAATCTAAGGAGGTGGATTGTACGCCAATCCTACACAGGTATCAAATCCAAACACTCATACACATTACTACATGTGACCAATGTTGGCCGAAGCCACAACTTAATTAATCATATACCCCATGTGTATACATTATTTACTCAACCATAAAATCCATCACCACATATATATACACATAAGGAATCCATACTATAACCATTTTTCTCCGTAAATTTTCCTAACAAACAATTTCCCATACATGAGGATTCGATATTTATAACATACATGCATTTATATTGCCATAGCAAAATAGGTCATGCATATTACTAAGTCACAAAGGAGCATTCTTTAAAAGAAAAACAAGGGGGCAACATAGAGAAATCCCACACCTCATTTCCAAGCTATACCATCCCAATTTGGTGTTTGGATGAGCAAACCTTGCTTGAATCCTTTGGAGAGGCATCCTAGCCAATTGAAATGGAAAACACATGAGAAAGAAAGCAAATAAGATCCCAGCTAATGTTTGATAGTAACTGGTTGACTCCCTTCTCTACTGGCAGTCAATTGTTTAGCTCAACCAGCTTCAACTCGAGAGCAACCAATCAACTGGTGTGTCACTACTAGATCTGCTATACAAGCCCAGAAGCTACCGATGAACCAGTAATACCCTACTAGTCAATTGGTGCATCTTGATGACATCTGGACAGAGAGCACTAAAGGCAGCCAGTTGACTATTGGGCACTCGACATTCGATCAGTCGCCTAATAGAAACAAAAAAAATCACATCAATAAAAACTCTCAATCCTTTCCAATCCTTAACCTAGTCCAAAACTTGATCATTCTGTATGATTTCTGGTTCCAGTCCACACTCCTAGCCACTATTAATCATCCCCAAACAATAAAATCTGATAACACTCAAGGTTTTTCAACTAATCTTCCATTTTCCCAACCAAAAACTAACATTTTTCCAAATTTTGAATTTTACACTCTTCAACCTCAAATCCATGAATTCTTCCTAGTTTTTCTCCAAATTTATTGTTCCATTATCATCATCAATCATGTAGAAATGCTTTGAACTCAAATCCATACCCAAATTCAACCATTTGAACCTCAAATCCCTTAAAAAATCCTTGAGTTTGAAAAAGAGAAGAGAAATGGAGAATTTGGGACTTTCACCTCATTCAAGCTTTTCCGATGAGTCTTAGTTGCCGGAGGATCACTCTTAAGCCGAAGATCATCGGGCACCGAATTCCATGGAGCTGGTGGTGGAAAGGTGAGAGGGTGAAGGATAGCGAGAGAGAGAGAATGAGAGAATTTGAGAGAGTGAAAGGGGGAAATAAGCTAAAGGTGGGGTTGTATATATATAGCCATATGAGTGGGAAATCACATAAATACCCTTGGTCCGCCCATACGGTTAAAATTATAACAAGGGTAAAATTTCCCAAGTTCCAAACTCCTGTACACCGTTTTCCTTTCATACAAACAAAAAATTTTCTCGTATTTTTTCACATCCACTCTGATATATCACCAACAGTAACACCCTAGATATAGAAATAATATTTTTTTTACTTGAAAATTTTTTTACAATTACATGAGAATGTAGTATTTTCACCTTTCTCCATAGAAATTAGAAAAAAAAAATGAGAGTTTGGTGAAAATGTTAAATTCCTAAGAATGTTAAAACTGCTTACCAAATATAGAATTATAAATTCTAATATAATATTCTCAAGAATGATATAAAATTCCAGTCTATCAAACGTTTCCTTAGAAGAAACTCTTAGGAATGGGCTTAGTAAGATTGAAATAAAAAACTTTCAATAACTTTAGGTAAATCTAGTTATAATTTAATTCTTAATAAATAAGATTTTACTAAGCTCATCCCCTTTTCCCCAATTCTCCAATCTAACTCACGTCACCACAGCACCACTTTGCCACATTCTCCATGATCATAAGTTTTCCTCTTTTAAGTGCATTACTTATCACTAATCTCCTAACTTGTAAAATTGATTCCCTATTCAAATACTATGCTTTGAACATGCTTGTTGGTGGCCATCTTTTAGAGTATAATGTACTATCATGTCTTTTAATTGACTAGGTAACTTTTTACCATAAAGGAAAAATTGCACTTTACCCCCTAAATTTTTTCTTATGTGCAAAAAACCCTTATGAGGTTTCAAATTTAGAAAAAAAAACCCCCATAACTTTCATTTAGTGCAGAAAACCCCCTCCCATTAATTGATCTTCTGTTGACTGTCTGTTCAACACTAACGTGGACTAGGAATCGTGCCACGTCACCAGTGAATTGTACTCTTCACATTCCATGTCACCAATATTTTTACAGATCACTTGCCACGTTAGAGCTCATACCACGTCATTTGTGTGATTCAGCCAAGACCAATTTCCCTTTTTCTCCTTCTTCTCCTTCGCCGTTTTACTACCCTCACATCACCCAACATTAACGACCCTATTCTTATTCAAATGCTCGCCACTAGTAGCATGAGCAGCAAGTCCTACAACAGACTGCATCCGTCGTTGGCATCTGCAGCAATCTCAATCTAGAGATATCCTCGGATGCCGCCGGTCATGTAGGAGGTTTGCCACAACAACTGTGATTTGTCGTTATCTGTGATTAATGGTGACAGCGACAGCAAATGCGATGGTTGTGATTTCACGTTGAGTGTAAGCTTCTACCATGGCATTCCTAGGAGGATATTGCTCATCCCCCTGTTCTCTTTAACTTTCCCCAAAAGAAGGAAAAAAAAAGAAAAATATTAAGATTTGTTTGTTATTCAAGAAAATTTTACTGATTTAGTTAGATCTGTTACCTAATAGGTTAGTACTTAGTAGGTTGAATATGTATAAAAGGCAAAGCTAGAGTGTATCTGCGCAGGCTTGTGAAATGGATTGAACTTTCCTTCTTATCTTCTTTCTTCTTCTTCTCCTATGATCTTTCTATGTCCTTCTCTATTGTTCTTCTATCATCTTTCTACGTTTTGCCTCTATTATTTCTCTATTCTACCCTTCTATCTTTATAGTTCTTAACACCATATTAGCCAAAAGATCATGAGAGACTCAAAAAAAGATAATGCTTTGTCCAATAATCCAGCGGCTAAAACAACCTGACGTCCAGGCCAAACCCAAGGAAGAAAAAATCATGTAAATGCCAAACAAGAAAAAGCGTGTTCACAGAATCATACATCTAACAAACATTGATCCTAAACTAAATCGTTTTATCATCTAATCCATTACAAGCACAAATACACTCACCCCAATTTATACAAACATGAAGATTTAAAACTACGAATTTTAACCGATTAAACATGAAGATTGTCTCATCCATTTCAAGCACAAAATGACGTCGTTGACATTGAGGTTGATGTGAGGGTAGCAGAACAGTGAGAAAGAAGAAGGAGAAAGAGGGAAATTGGTCTTGGTTGAATCATATAAATGATGTGGCAGAAGCTCTAACGTAGCAAGTGATCTGTAAAATTATTGATGACATAGCATGTGAGGTGTATAGTTTACTGGTGACGTGGCACGAATCCTAGTACATGTTAGTATTGAACATACGGTCAACTAACATGAGGGATTTTTCTGCACAGAATGAAAGTTGAAGAGGGTCTTTTGTTGAGTTTGAAACTTTAGAGGGGTTTTTGCACATAGGAAAAAGTTTAAGGGGGTAAAGTGTAATTTTCCCCACTATAAATAAATGTCATAAACCCATCAAGCACATCACAATACTTATATACTTGACTTTGACTTGAGTATTTGGTACTTAATTCCTCTACAACTTTTTCCAGAATCCTTCAAACTTGTACAAACAACTTTTTATTATTATGAAATTCTAAATTATGTTATTTGTTTAAGAGATGATCTAGAGTGTTTTACTTCTTTTCCGAATTCTTAGAGACTTATCCATTTTATTATGTACTTTTGAACTTTTGATCCTAGAACATATTATTATTTGAAAACCTTAAGACTAGGGAGAACATAATGCTACCAAGAGAATCAACTTATATGAAATCTCCTCAAGACTTAAGCTTCAGAAGATTTTGATGGTTGTTGAACCCATCCTTGTTTCGTTCTCACTTTTCCTTTTTTTTAGGGCCTATTTGGGTAATCAGCTTATTTAAGTGCTTATAGAATAATGCCTTATGTGAAAAGCTTTTATACCATAAGCTCCTTCTAAATTAAGTTATTTAGTGTTTGGATACATACTTGTAGAAGTACTTTTAAAATTTATAAGTTGTTTTTAAAGCATTTGGATAGATAAGTGTATAAGTGTTTATAATTATGAAAATTACAGAAATGGACATTGTAGACACATTCCTATTCACCATTCTAGCAAAAATATTATAGAGCGACTGGTTCAGCGTCTCCAGCAGGTAAAACTCAAGTCCCCCGACCACCATCTTGCATGCCGCTAGTGGCTACATTTTGGGTTGCTGCCTTATGTGTGTAATGCTTTTGAAGGTTCTTGAAACGTTGTCATTTGAGGCTTAGTCGTTGAGCTCGAGTTGAACTCCTTCTGGGAGGTTCTTTTCATTGGTTGTGGCGATAGTGGACATGAGTTTCCTGGCCTTGCTAATTCTGCCTCTAACAAGGTACCATCTAGGGGATTCAAAGATGAAGGAGATCATGAGCATGAGGAAGAGGAAGGAGCATATACTTGTCTTTGTAAAACTACAAAACAACTTTTCTATTAAGTGCTTTTGTAGTAAGCTTAAAAAAATAGCTTCATAAAATAAACTAAAAATAATTTTTTGAAAATTAATAAATTACTTATTAAAACTTATCCAAACACTAATTTTTTTATATAAAAGCAATTATAAGCTATGCTATTCAAACGAAGCCTTTATTTAAAAATAAAAACAAATCTTGAAAACACGCATACCTACAGCCAGCAACATGAAATTTAATCATTTGTAGTATTGATTTCTTTAATCAATTCCTTAATTATTTTCAATTATTGTTTCTTATAGACTAATAAATCATATAAAACCATCTCATTTTGTTCTTTAGCAAAGGAAGTATAAATTATTGCAATATGAAAAGAACAGCAACGCTTCAATTATATGCGTATTATTAGACATCGAGAGCATAAATATAATAAACGGTCAAAATCATCTGTAAGGCTATGAACAAAATTTGCAATGTTAAGACCTTAAAACTTATCTTTATACAAATGTTTTTCTTTTTCTTTTTTTTTTAAATTTTATTTTTAGAAGTAAAAATTAATCCTTAATTATTAATTTCATGACTTGAACAAGATACCACGCGATTATACTTTCAAAATTTGATACATTAACATTAGACAACTGTTTATCTGAAATGTCCGATCCTGCAGTCACATTAGTATTAATTATTAGGGATAAATTTAGTTATCCTCATCTAAATATAATTTAACTAACATCACAAGAAAATTTATTCAAAAAAGAAAATACTAAATAATGGGTGTCTATTAATTTGAATTAACTCACTTTAATCACTTTGACCAATCAAACCAATTTAATTGAATGAGGGAAATCACTTCCACCAATCCAACTATTTTATATAAAACTAAATTAATCCAATCTAATTATAATATATTTGAATGGGATCATATGATCTTTTTTTTTTGGTGTTAAAAATTTTTTAATATTAGATTTTTTTTATTCTCCAAATCTCAACCATAAAATTAGACATTCTCACAGACACACATACACACAGACTCTCTCTCTATATATATAAATATAAAGTCTGTAATATATAATATATTAATATATAATCAATTAGTTTGATTTAAATGAGATGGCTACCATAGCCATCCAACACCAAATCAATTAAATTAGTTGCTGTAAAAAATTATTAAATCGATTGGATTACTTAGTTTTTATCAATTTTAGTCAACTTCGATTAAATCAATTTGGTTGAAATTATATAAAATTGGTAAACTCTTAACATTTATACTTAAAAAGGATACTAATATGTGACGAGTAGACAAATATTTAAAAGCAAAACAAATATTTTTAATAAAAAAAATTAGTCTCACGAGAGATTATTTTACGAAAGAAAAGTTAAATAAAAGAGAGGAAAAGCAAAGCAGAGCCAGCAATGCATGGGCAAATGAACATACACATGGGGGGCCTGGAGGTTGAGTCACAATGTTCATTTCTTCTGCTCAACAATTCACATAAGTTTAATGGTTCACAGCTCATGCTGAGATGTTAGAGAGAGAGAGAGAGAGAGAGAGAGAATGAAAGAATCTTATAATGAACCAAAACACCTAAGATTAACAATTAAAAATTGACCCAATACAGAATAATAAAAAAAATCAAAAGAAAAGAAGAAATTAAATTAAGAATTGGAGAGTACGTAGTAGAGGCACAACAGATGAGATAATAATAATGCTGCTGTGTGCACCCAACACCCTCCTCTCCCTTTAGTTATTTGCCAACTGTGCTTCTCTCATCATCATCATCATTCATCAACCATCCTTTTTGAAGCATTTACCTCCTCCAACTTTTACCTATTCCACACCCAAACAAACTGTCTCTGTAATATCAGTTTTTGCCAATCTAAACTTTTCACAAATTAAAAAATAAAAATCCTTTGTTTGTCCAATTGATAGTCGTGTCAATCATTGACAAAGAACATGCAGAGATATCATAGGAACAGCACATTCATATATTTTATATACTCACAATATTATCTCCATTCTTATAACTATAATTCTATGACTCTAAATTTAATTAACCTATCCATTTTTGCAATTATAAAATCTAATTAAGAGAATCATGGTATTTACAATGTTCTAATTTTTTTTATCTTATTAAAAATTATATTGATTATTAAATAGGAATACAAACTTACTTAACAATAAATAATAATAGAGTAAATTATTAATTTAGTCCTTAGAAATTTATGATTTTCTCAATTTGGTCCTTTGAAGATCAAGTATTTCAATTTATCTTTTATATTTGTCTCAATATAATTCTTTTTCATGCTAAATTGCAAAATCTATCATTTTTAAATATCAATAATTTCAATGTTAAAAGTCATTTTGACAAATAAAAAAACTAAATTGAGAACAATACAATATTTCAAAGCTAGATTGAAATGTTTAATATTTTAAAAATTAAAATAAAAAATATTAATATTTTAGAGAGTAATTTATTCAAATAATAGCAACAACTAGCTATAATTATACGTTATAATTACATGGTTTAAAAATTAAGTGCTACCAGACATTTTTTAGTAAAATTATGCATAATTATAACAGTATGCATAATAATATTTAATTATTAAAAATAAAATAAATAAATCAACTTGTGAGTTGTTTTGTGACTTGTGAGGGGTTAAATGGTAATTTCATGTCCCGTGGGGATCTGGGTGGGCTATTGCATTCTATGGGCGCAACTAGACTGAAATCTCAATCACGATCACAAGGTCACGTGACCACAATGATTCGTGTTGCTGCTTACAGACACATTGACTGGGGATTGTTGGCGTGTTATCATGTGACATACCTGTATTAGGAGTGACGGACGCGGGTTTCGACATGATGGCCACGTGCCCAGCTGTTGTTGGCTGAAAGATGTGGGCGGGAAGGCCCATCGTGTGCGTTTGATGGTACTGGTAAAGAGGGTACATCGGCATCAATGTGTTCCCACCTACCATAGCCTGGCTCGGGTACATATGCGAATAATAACCGTTCATGTATGGCCCAGCTCCGGTGTAGCCTAGCTTCTGTACACCGTTGCAGTAGCCAAGCAAAACTCAGTATTAGTGCATTATATGTATACAAATTAGTAAGCATAAATTCTTCAAAAAGAAAAAAATTATGAACTTTGATGAGAACAACTAAGGTTTGAACTTTGAACACAGATTCTCTCTCCATGTGTCCAGACTGCAAAACCACCGAATGGTCCAGACCCATGTGGGAAGGGTGCTAATGTAATATTTTATCGTCAAAATGTATATTAAGTTATAATATATATATATATATATATATTTTAGTGTCTATATTAAATAAAAAAAATTCAATCTTGTTTGGTAATCTAACTTGATTCAAAACCTTATTGAAAAAAAAAAAAAGGATTGAACCATTAATATTTTGTTCCTTGAAATATAGTATTAATGTCTTAATAACAATTTGATTCTACAAGTTTTTCGCATTAAGTTAGTAACTAACCAATCTCATCTCACTCTTCGAGAATACTAAAAGCAGAACAGAAATCATTATTAAAAAATACAGATGAAGTTGGAAAAAGAATAATAGAATCAAATATTAAAGTGATGTAAGATGTTTATATAACATTAGTTAACTATAATATTATTTAGAATAAAATAAATTTAACGAAATTATTGAACTCAAAAGAAGAAACACTCACACATGGCACTGGTGACAGAACTATTATAATTCAACCACATGATAAATTATAATAATAATAATAATAGTGCCGCAAATGTTTTTGCTAAAAAACTCTAATAATTATAATTTAATTTATGTTCATCATTACTATAATAAATTTTCCTCACCTGATTGTAATTTATGTCAGCTGCAATGTAGGTCGGGGTGTACCTGGATTCGATAAAATATGAAATATCAAAATTTTTGGTAAATATAATAACAAAGGAAAAACTTTTTACAAAAAATTAATTAAAACATACCCATATAAAGGAACAGGCTGATGGTTGTGATGATGGAAATGAGAAGCAGGTGTACCCACAGGATAATACCACTGAACGTGATTGGCTGGTGGGGCTGGTACGCTTGAGGCATTCCTTGGTCCTCCACCGTTCGATCCTTCATCGATATTCTCACAATTCAGAACTCCATGATCATCATAATTACAAAAATGCCATCATTGCAAAGTACATGTAATTTTTTTTAGTTGATATTACCTAAATTTTTAATTATCAAAACACATGAAATATTATTTTTATATATAAAAATTAAATCTGATCATTTATTGACTTTAATGGTTGTTGGACAACAAATCTAAAATGGTATATCATTAAATTTTTAGATAAATTCTAGGCAGAAATAAAACAAAAGATACTATTGAAATTTTATTCATGCAAAAAAAAAAAGAATAAAATTATTGAAGAGTTGTCACATAATTCAGCAAGAGAGTTATGACTTATGAGAAAGGATAGGTAAACAAAAAATACAGTGAAAATTTAAATGACAAAAAGCCCATGAGTTTTCTCGTAATTTACAAAAGCACCTTTCTCCACTGCGTACTTCTACTGAGAAACGAGAATAATGCCAGATTGCCAGCAAGCTTACCTTGTTGTTGAGGAGGCGATGAGGCGTTGTTGGACTTGGGTCGGCGCGCGCCGAGCGAAGCTAGATTGCAGTTGGCTCGGCGTCCATTGATGATCGGCGTGGGATCCTCGCAAGCCTTCTTAGCAGCCTCCGCTTCCTTGAACGTCACCTACAGTTACGACAAACTCCAACCGATTCACTGATTTAGTTAAGCAGTTAAACAAGCAGTGATCCTCTTCATCAGGATCCACCAATATAGTATGCGTCCGAATTGCAGTTGAGTATATTCGATTTCAGATCAATGCAAAAACAAATTGAATACTGCTTATGAATGCCAAACTAATCAACTGATCAAGTTAGTACTCTTTGGAACGCAAATTACTACAAAGGCTTAAAATACACTTACGAAGCCGTAGCCCTTGGATCTGCCGGTGGCCTTATCGGAGATAATGACGGCCTCGAGGATCTCGCCGTACTTCTGGAAATGCTCTCGCATGGCCTCCTTTTGAGTCTCCCAGGCGAGTCCTCCAACAAACACCTTGGTCAGCGTGGTGTCCCCAAACTGACCATTGAGGCCAACGTTGTTGCTGTTGCTGTTGGTGGTGGTCATCTCTGGCATTGTTTTCTAATGGAGGATCCTAGGAGAGCGATTGATTATATAATATATATATATATATATATATATAGCGATGAAGATGGAGCAGTAGTGAAGGACTCGTGGGCACGTTATGTTTGAGGAGGAAGGGAGAGAGTGGTGAATGAGGGGAATTTTATAGGAGGGGAAGGGGGATTTTGAAAAAAGAAAAATAGAAAAGAGGACAGAGAGGCTGACAGATGAGATAGACGAGGATGGTGAGGGAGAGGCGTTAGCTAGGGAAGAACGTGATGAGACATAGATGAGGAACCGAGGCACAGCACAGCACACCCCTCACGCACCTCCCTTTTCTGTTCCTCTGGGACTGTGGCTGTGTTGTCTCCTTGAGAATTTTTGTTATTTTACATCTCTAATGTCCCCACGCGCCACATTCCGCGTACCTCTTTACTCTCTCCATACTGCTTGAAGGGGGTATGTGAAAGTAAAAAAAAAAAAATTGCTACAATTCCTGGTATATTTATTTTCGGGTTCTTTAATCAAAATATCATGAGTGTATAATTTTTTAATATTTAAAAAATAATTTTATATTTTTTATAGCTCATAAATATATGACTATTTTTTCAAATAACTTTTACACATATTCTAGTGAATAATTCGAGGGTAGAAAAATAAAGAACTTTATACAAGTCTTTTACATCTTATTTGGTACTCACACGGGAAATGATAGCATTATTGTTTTCCATTAATGTTCTCCCCTCTAAGGTTTGGTACGCGTTTTATACCGTGACTAAAATTCTAAGATTGATTTCCACTCTCCCGTTTGATGGTACGACATAGTTCTTTCGGTGGATTGTTGAAGACTGTGGAAGGAAAGAGAGACCAAAGGTTGAAAGATGAATTTGCCATGGTTCACTGGTTCGTCTTCAACCTTCCTGCGTACTAGTTCGCCTTCAACCTTCCTACGTACTAGTTCGTCTTTTTGTTGAGCTTCACTAGTTCATGTAGTCAATCAAGGAGAGGATCAAAGATCGAGAAAACGAGATGTATTCCTAAGTCCAAACTGGTTAGCTAGAATTTGTTGCAGACGAAGAACGACAGAGGGAGACGCTGGCCTTTTGTCTGTCTTTGTGCGAACACAAAGATGCTAAGAGAAGACGATAGGGAGAACAAAGGGAGACTGAGAGACTACAAGGAGAACTCTGGATCTGATTATCTTTTTTTTTTTCTTCATTAAAAAAATAATTTTAATTGAGGCTTAATTTTGTAAAATTACTGCATATATTCCTTTTCTTTTCCCTTAAAAAATAGTATCAAATTAAACATAAAAATATCTCTTTTTCATTTTATCTCATACTAAACATATTTTTTCTCTTTTCCTTTCTATATTTCCTTTCATTTCCTTCCATTTTTGCGTATCAAACGTGCTCCCTACTGTTTGAAAACTCTTTTAATTTAGTATGTAATTCATATTGGAATTGGATAAAATTAATTTTATGTAAACGTAGAAGCATGTATAATGTTGCTTTGCTTAAGTTTGAATTTGATAAAGAAAATGTGATTTGAGTGGAGATATGAATGTCAAGCCAAATAACTAATTTTGTACTCAAAATTAGGTTTTAGGGTCCAAACAAATTTTTAGCAAGTCCAAACGTAAGACTAAAGAAAACCCTAGAATAAAATATAAATCGATTGAATAAAAGTTCAATATTTGTATTATTAAATTGTAGTTTAATTGATAAAATGTTAAAGTTTGAATTTTAAGTCAAATTTTTGCTTAATATTAATATAATTATTAAGATGTACTTAAAATCATATTAAACATTGTATTAAAATATTAAAAAATTAATTTTCAAATTAATTTGTAAAAGATTGTGTTTATCTCAATTTAATCTCTTTATTTATTAAAATGATTTTTGACAAAGAAAACAATTGTGATTTAGCTAAAATAAATTTTACAATTTAATAAAAAATAATTAAATTAAGATAACTATAGTTTTTAAATAATAAATAGGTAATTTCTCCTAAGTGAGCTTGAGGGTCAATGCGGTAGAGGAGCCATTGTTGGAAATATGAAGTGATATATATAAGAGTAAGTCAATGGAGAAGTTGAGGTTTTTACTTTTTACTGTTGAATATTACACACATAAATTTTAAAGTAATCTATTAGATTTTCTGTATATAGGGGACAGTGTATGTAGACATGGTGCAGTAAAAATATGCATTTTTGAAGCCTGGGTACTTGAGGATGAGGTCCACGTAAGCTAGTGATGATCCAATGCACAAGAAATAGAGGTGAATTGATGATGTATGTGGTTGTTAGAATAAAATATGAGAATGAAAAAAAATTAGTATTTTTATGTTTAATTGTGCAAGTCTTATATTACCCAGTTTAATAACAGAATACGCATTCTCTTGATTATGAGAAGTCATATTAATATGATATCTTTATAAAAATTTGAAATTTATATTCTTATCTTATTAATTTACAACTTTATATATATATATATATATATATATATATTAAATTTTAAATTTTAAAAATAATATTTATTATGTTATTATGTAATATATTAAAAAATTATTATATATTCGTCATATTATTAATAATAAAAAATTGTAAATGTTAGAGTTACTTTTTTAAAAAACAAAAAATAAACAAAAAAATGACTTTTGTTTAACTTCTTTAAAAATGTTATTCAATATTCAATATAATTAGGTGTAATTTTTTGCATCTAATAGTATTATAGTCATTTACTCATTATTATTTTTTTTCATTCATATACTGATCTTCTATGCCTAACCAAACTCGAGAATAGGAATTTCTCATCTCACGTTCCCATTTTTTCAAAATGATTCTAATAACTAATCAAGACCTGATGGATTCAGCCTAATTTATTGTAAATGATTATTTTGAGCCTATTTTAGACAAATAGAGCTATATTGGTATCCATAAAATTGTGAAAAAAATTAGTACTTTTTGTTGCAATTGTTTGCTGTTTCAAACTATTTAAAATTTTGAAAATTTATGGTATTGAATTTGTACTCGAATTTGCAAATTTTTTGAGAAAGTACATATATTTTCTTGTACTACAACCTAATAAACCCTAAATATTATTTCTTTGTTCTCCTAAATTATTAAAACAAATATAAATGTTAGTAAATTAAAAGTAACATCCAAAATCTAAGTAATTAACATAGGAAACCTTAAATAATGAAAGAAAATTAAATAAACAAAAAAAAGTGTTATATGACAATTATATAACTTTTAAATGTTAATTTTAAAGAAAAAGTTTCAAAAAAATAACGTTTTGTTTTACTTTTTATACATAGTTCAAAAGGAATTAAATATTATATTGTGAAATTTTTTTATCAAAATTATATTATTTTGATTATAATTTAGAAGAGATTATATAAAATTATTCCTAAATTTTTATAAAATAGTAATTATTATGTTTGATATAAATTTTAATTATTATATTAACTATAAATCCTTAAATATAATAATACAAGTCAATAAATAAAATTTATATTTTAATAATTTAAACTAATTTTCAAAATATTACTTTAAATTTAAATTTTAATCTAATCTTAATAAATAAAACACCATAATTTTTCACATTTAGCATATTTTAAACTATTGATTGTGGGATGTTTAAAAAAAAAAAATTGAGGACTCGGAGCATGTCATGGACGCTCCTGTGATGAGAGTGATGATACTACGAATAAAGCCCAACTGTCGTACAGCTGGTATTGTGTTCCTTCATGTATCACATGGAAGGGACGAAAAGTCAATTACACCCTTGAAGACCGGATTAAATCATGCATGCATATGCGTGACGACGATCCTCTTTTTGAAATATCACCTGCTCAGTTTTTAACAACGATTTTTATCGTTGCTAAACTGTTGCTAAAGGTTTTTAACAACAGTAAAAATCATTGTTAAAAACTGAGCAGGCTTCTGCTTGAATTTTTTTCAAGCAAAGGATCCTAGCGCTGATGACGATGCCCCTTGGCAATGTCAAAATTGTAATTTACCGCATCGACTGGGTAATCAAATTACCTATCCTTAGATATTACATAATAACCTTGGATTTAATAAATCGGCCGGTTCAATACTTTCACGATTCAAAGAATTATTTTGGACTAAATTTAGGATCAATTTTTAGTCTGACTGGTTAAATCAATTTGTCTGATCTAATTTTTAAAATTATGATAAAACCTTACACTCAATTTATTATTATTATTTTCACTTTGATCATTGGTCCTTACCTATGAGTTCAAGGGTAACCTTTAACTGTATATATATTTAATATTTTCTTAGTAACAACTGAGTGGAATTATGAACTGAAGATTTTTTTTTTAAATAAAATTCATTTGTTTGCATGAATATTTTGAATATGATTTATTTAGATTTTATATTATTAAGTGTGTTTATTTTTTTTTAAACACTTCATAGGTATGAATACATATTAATAAATTAGATCTTATGACAAGTCTTAATATCATTTTTATATATATATATATATATATATATATGTATTATTTATTTTACACAAAAATACACTAGATTAACAATCAATACTTATTTGTTAAGTTTTAAATTTTTTGTTCAATATATTATTCTATTTTTTAATTTTGATTTCATCATTTTCATAATATATGTTTAATTACTAATTTATTTGAATATTATTTATTACTAATAAACAATTATTTTTTTTATTCATATGTTAGAAAATAAAAAGTCTTAATTATATTCAGAAACAATATCTTAATATTGAGATATATATTTAAGTTTAAGCATCTTAATATTTAAAAAAACAAATGACTCCTTAGTTAATGTTCTTACTATTATCTCCTTCTAAATAACTATATTATTTATTAATATTTTTTTATTAAGTAATGACACTTATTGTTTTTAAGCTTTGAGTTTAAATATTGTAAATAAATAAAATTAGCGCCAAGAGAATTTTATATTTTTATAATCTAATATTAATTGAATTAGATTACTCAAAATTTAATAGGTTTCAAATATTGTTCCACGTAAAAAAAAAATATGTAATTGGTTAAAATTTAAATTCGCACAGTTGAAATGTGGATATGGAATCTGGGCCAACTGGTGGTGCAGCCCAGCCAATTCCTCACTGTCACACAAACCATGAGAGCATGATACCAACTATTTAAGAGCCATTTCTTGCGGCGAAACATTAGCAGTTAATTGCTCATTTGTGTGCTTCTTAAAAGGAAGCACTAGTTAGTAAAATTGAAAATTCTCAGTTCAAAAAGGTTGTTACAAAAAATCTAAGTGTAATTTTTGTATCTTTATTACTAAGTTCTTTAATTAAAACAAAATATTTAGAAATAATTATATATTTCAACAACTGTAGTTACATATCTTCATAAATGTTGTAAATAATTGGTAACCAACGCAGTTTGAGTTGGGTTATAAGGGACACTGTCCTTAAAAAATTATTTTGCTGTTGCAAAACTTCCTCTCTAGATAAAACATGCTCTTTTGAGATTGTTATATAGTTTGTAATTTAAATAGAATTAAAAGTCTTGTATTGGATAAAATATGATATTTAATTAAAAAAAAGAATTTAATTGTTGTTCCTTTTATTTGAAAATGTGTATTTTTTATTTGAAAAGATGTATCTTTTAAATTGAAAAGATGTGTCTTTTATTTAAAAGATGTATCTTTTATTTAAATAGAAGTGTCTCTTAATTAAAGAGATGTCTCTTTTAAATTGAAAAGATATGTCTTTTATTTGAAATGATGTATCTTTTATTTAAAATTAAATTTTAAATTTATTTTTAAAATTCAATAAGACATAAATTAAATAGACACATCTATTCAAAATAAAAAGACATAACTTTTGAAAATTGAATAGACATGACTATTCAAAATAGAATAGACATGACTGTTAAAAATAGAAAGACACATCTATTCAAATTGAACAAATATAACTGTTCAAACTATATATATATATATATATATATATATATATATATATATCATATTAGAATTCTACGGTGAAAAATCTTGGTTCCAAGAGAGCTTTGTTGTATCCTGGAAGGGTTTGCCTATGATTCCCCAATACACAGACATAAACTCTTTAAAGAAAGTGACTTATCACGCCTCAAAACCATATTTTTCCTAACAATTTTAAAGAGTTTATATTCCTGTCATTCACTGCTATGGAGAATCCAAACGAATTCATCAAACTGGATCACTTTGATGGCACTAATTTCACTCGCTGGAAAGACAAGATGATTTTCTTGCTCACTGCCCTCAAGATTCACTATGTTTTAGACCCTCATCTGCCTATGCTGCCAGATTCTGATCCTAAAGAATTTGATCAACTCAAAGCAGAAAGAAAGAAATGTGAAGAGGATGAACTCATATGTCGAGGACACATTCTGAATACCATGACTGATCGTTTATATGATCTGTACTCAAACTTGAAGACACCAAAAGCAATTTGGGCTGCTTTAGAAACTGTCTATCAGATAGAAAAACGAGGTACTGACAAATTTCTAGCCCTATAATATTTTAAATTTAAAATGGTTGACACTAAACCAATCATGGATCAAATCCATGAACTCCAAATCCTAGTTTCAAAACTAAGGGATGTTGAAGTCAAAATTTCAGATGATTTGCAAATTGGTGCAATTCTTTCTAAATTGCCTTCTTCTTGGAATAATTATAAAAAGAAAATTCTGCATTATACTAACAAATTAACATTAGAACAATTTCTTACTCATATTCAAATTGAATATGAAACTCGTGCAAGAGAAGCACTAATTATAGCTTCAAGTTCTACTGTTAATCTTGTCAATGAAAAGAATATTCACAAAGGAAACAAGAATTTAAAAGCAAATAAGAAATCCTTTAAGAAAAAAGAAAAAGGATATTATTTGTTTCCATTGTGGCAAAAAGGGCCATGTTATTCGTGAGTGTAGATATAGAAAGGCTGGAGTCAACTTCAATAATGAAAAGAATGAAAAGACTGAGAAAGCAAACTTGGTGGAAAGCACAATATCAGAGATGGTGGCCATGGTGTCTACACTTCACATTGGTATGATTACCGAAGTGAACATGGCTAATGCAATAACGAAAAGCCAAGACTGATGGCTTGATTCGGGTGCAACCATCCATGTTTGTAACAATAGTGATTTTTTCAAGACCTACACAGAAGTCAAAAATTCTGAAAACGTGCTTATGGGAAATCATGTTACTGCAGAAGTGCTTGGAAATGGATTTGTAGAGATCAACTTCACATCTGGACAGAAATTGACATTGTTAAATGTATTTCATGTACCAGAAATTCGAAAGAATTTAGTGTCTGCTAGTTTGCTATCTAAGAAAGGTGTCAAAATTGTAATTGAGTCTGACAATGTTATAGTGTCTAAGAGTGGAACATTTGTAGGAAAGGGTTATTATTCTGATGGCATGTTCAAACTTAGTACTATTGCAATAAATGTTGATTCTGTTTATATTGTTGACTTTGACTATACTTTATGGCATGCTAGATTAGGACATCTGAATTTTGGTTCTTTGAAATTTATGTCCAAAAATGATTACATCAATTGTAATTTCAAAAATAATGGAAAATGTGAAATTTGTATACAAGCAAAAATGATTAAAAAAATCTTTTCATAAAGTTGAAAGAAATACAGATTTATTAGACTTAGTGCATTCAGATATTTGTGAATTAAATGGAGAAATAACAAAATGTGGTAAAAGATATTTTATCACATTTATCGATGATTTCTCTAGATTTACATTTGTCTATTTACTAAGAACCAAAGATGAAGCTTTTCAAAAAAAATTTAAAGAATATAAATCAATAGTAGAAAATCAAAAGAATAGAAGAATAAAAATCCTTCGTAGTGATAGAGGTGGAGAATATTTTCCTATTGAGTTTAATAAATTCTGTGAAGAGTATGGTTTAATACATCAAAGTAGTGCACCATATACTCCACAACAAAATGGGTTGGCAGAAAGAAAAAAACAAAACCTTGGTAGAAATGGTTAATACTATGTTATTGAATGCTCGTTTGCCACATAATTTATGGGGTGAAGCACTTTTAACTATATATTATACACTTAATAGAGTGCCTTCAAAGAGTTTAAAAACATCACCTTATGAACTTTGGAATAATAGAAAACCAAATTTAAATTATTTTAAAGTGTGAGGGTGTATTTCATACTATAGGGTTCTTGATCATCAAAGAACTAAATTAGGACCTAGCGGCATTAAAAGTGTTTTTGTAGGATATACACAAAATTCAAAGGAGTTTAATACTCCTTATGTTTCTAGTATAAAATTGACTAAAAAAATTCAGGGAGAATGATAGCACAATTAGAATATGCAAGTGCAATAGGTAGTATGATGTATGCAATGCATAGTACTAGGCCAAACATTGCATTTGCTGTTTGTAAATTCTCATGATTTACAAGTAATCCAGGTAATGAACATTGGAAAGCAATTTCTATAGTGTTTGAGTATTTGAAAAGAACAAAGCACCTGGGAATTTGTGATAGTGGTTTTCCTACTGTATTAGAAGGTTATTCTGATGCAAGTTAGATGACAAGTGTTAATGATAATAAATTCACATCTGGTTGGATATTTACCTTGGGTGGAGGTGCCATAAGTTGGGCATCTAAGAAGCAAACTTGTATTTCCCATTCCACAATAGAATATGAATTTATTGCATTGGCAGCAGCTGGAAAAGAGGATGAATGACTGAGAAACATATTGTTAAACATTAAGTTATGGCCACAACCTATGCCAGCCATTTCTGTATTCTGTGATAGTGAAACTATTATGTGTATAACTCACAACAAAATTTACAATGGGAAATCAAGATATATAAGCTTAAGACATGCTTATATAAGGGAATTGGTCACAAATAGAACAATGACAATTGTTTATATTAGGTCAAATAAGAATTTGGCTAATCCATTGACCAAATCATTGCCCAGAGATGTAGTACAACAAACTTGTATTGGAATGGGGTTAAAACCCTTAAAATAAAGCACTAGTAACGAAAACCCAACTTTGAGTTAGTATATACTCTAACAATAAAAGTTCAATGGGTAATAACAAGTTACTAAGTGTTGTTTGAGGCACAGACTCTAAATTGAGACCTAATTCAATAATGTACTACATAATATTGTGTCAAGAGTTGTGCATACTATTACAAAGAGAGGATGACAAAGATTTTAATGGTATTGTTAAATGTCTGGAGTAATAGGGATATAATAACAATACCACCTGTATGAATATTGAAGTGGTGCCGCTTCAAACAAGATTTAAAAGGGTTGATCTTGTAAATATTTATGAAACCAGGATTAGCACATGGCCATGAAAGTGCTAAAGCGAGATTACCGGAACGTTTTCACAAAGTTAATGATGTTATATGTGTTGTACTTTCGGTTTTGGCAAATGGAGTTATGGCACTAACTTCGTCAAAACTTTAAAGTGTTACACTATTAGGAAGTTCAAATCTCTGTAAAAATACTTTCTATTATGTATGATATCATGTAGAAATATTACAAACTAGTGGGGGATTGTTATATAGTTTGTAATATTGATAGAATTAAAAGTCTTGTATTGGATAAAATATGATATTTAATAAAAAAAAGGAATTTAATTGTTGTTCCTTTTATTTGAAAATGTGTGTTTTTTATTTGAAAATATGTATCTTTTAAATTGAAAAGAAGTATTTTTTATTTTAAAAGATGTGTTTTTTACTTAAAAGATGTATCTTTTATTTAAATAGAAGTATTTCTTAATTAAAGAGATGTCTCTTTTAAATTGAAGAGATACATCTTTTATTTGAAATGATGCATCTTTTATTTAAAATTGAATTTTAAATTTATTTTTAAAATTCAATAAGACATAAAATAGACACATATATTCAAAATAAAAAGACATGACTTTTGAAAATTGAATAGACATGACTGTTAAAAATAGAAAGACACATCTATTCAAATTGAACAAATATAACTGTTCAAACTCTCTATATATATCATATTAGAATTCTACGGTGAAAAATCTTGGTTCCAAGAGGGCTTTGTTGTATCCTGGAAGGGTTTGCCTGTGATTCTCCAATACATAGACATAAACTCTTTAAAGAAAGTGACTTATCATGTCTCAAATCCATATTTTTTCTAACAGAGATTAACCCAAGAACCAGAACAGTAGAAAAGAAAATAATTCAATAACCCAGCAAGAAATAGAGAGCCCAAAATGTGGAAAACGAGAGGAGGAGATCATAAAAGTTGTGTGTGAAATCTGAAGGAAGGACGACCTTTTTATAGCTACAAAAATGCATAACTAAAAGACAAGTTAAAAAGGATTGTTACAAAAATTTTAAATAATTTAAATAGGGTTGTTACAAAAATTTAAAAACAATTGAATCAGTCAAACTAAAACAACCCCTTAATTTCTGAAATTGACCCAATCAATTTTGTAACTGTCAAATTCTCATATGTTTAGCTGGGCATAAAAATAATAAAATCATTTTTATTTTTAGAACAAGTAAAATTAAGCCTAGTTAACATTCCTGTGCATAAGGGGCAAATTGCATATTTGCATTACACTGGCTTGGGATTATGAGTGCGGGAGTCCACCTCTTTCATTAGCTCTTTATGAGCCTAATATAACATGTTAAAATATAAGCCTTCACCCTCTCCTTATTTTAATCGATATGAGACTAATTTTACTTTTTTGGAACACAACAGTTTTTTACAATGCAATTTTCAGAACAATCCCCACATATTTCAAAAGAGATTTTGAAAAATCACTAGGTTACATACATGGATGTAAATGCATCAATCTGGTGTCCTCTAGACTATGAATCTGATATAGACAGATAAGATATAACTCATAGGGTAAGCGGTGAAGCATATAGGTTCTATGAACCAACAAACTCTTGTTGTAAGTTAGAGACCTTTCCAGTCATATCTCACCCCCACAATTTCTGCTGTTAACGACATTGTACGCTTTTTTGGCCATGCATGTGCCTGGTGTTCATGAGTTTTCTAAAGATTTTGCCACAATCTCATAAGAGCGGCCTCACTCTACACTCATATAGGTGATTTCATCAAGCGTATTTGTAATGAATATACCACCATCAAAGAAGGGCTATAAACATCATTACGAGCTTTCGCTCAACCTCTCAATCAATGCATTCTAGTAGTTTTACACTTAATACCATGGGAGAAGGACAAATAATTCAATTCTAGCAAAACCAACAAGTGACTTGTTATTACCCATATGAACCTTATTCATGAGATCTTCAATCACAAAGATTGGGTTACTGTCATATTAATTTCCAATTGGCATAAGTCTCATTCCTTTTGATGTCTGAATAATCAATTTACTAACCAAATAGTCAATAAATCAGCCAAGTTTACTTTTGACCTCACATAATTGATATGTAATACCCGCCAAAACTAGGATCACGTGTTTGGGAGTATTACGGTATTTCACAGTATTAAGTTATTTAATTTATCATAGTCATTTCTTTCTCCATATTTAATTTATTCTATTTGAATAATTATTTGTGAAAATTAAGATAAATGACTGGACCGAGTATTTTATTGTGGTGTAGTATTTTCTGAGAATTGAGAAAAACAAGAGAGATAGAAAATTTAACATGAATAATATAATTATTAGAGAATAATTATAGTCGGATTATTCGAGTTTAGGGAATCTGGGTATGAATACTTGTGGGTCATCCAAGACCCACCACCCATTAAAATCTTCATCTTCCTCTTTCTCTCTCATTCTCACATTTCCACTCAAGGAGCAAGGAAGAGAAAATGAGTTTTTTTCTCAACTCCTTCCATCCTCTCTTCTAGTTTCTTCGGTGATCCTTGACTTCCAATTACTTTCTAGCTCGCTAGGAATTTCTAAGGAGAAAGGTAACCCTAATCTCCTTCTCTTTTTCCATTTTCCTCCATTGTTGTTATAGATGAAGAAAAAATGGCTATTTGTGAGTTGAGCTAGAACTTTGCTTCTCTTGCCTCTTTCTTTTGGTTCTTTTGCTGTAAATGATAGATCCCAACTCATGAAGGAAAAACAAGTTGGTTTCATGGATTAAAAATTGAGAAAGTGTTCTTGAGAAATTTTGAGGAATTTAAAGGAAAATCCATGGAACCAATTTTTCTTGAGTTTCAATTCCTTAAATTGTTTCACAAACCTTATATTAATGCAAGAACCAAAGAAAAGTGAAAAAGGGAAGCAAAGGGTGGATTTTTGGAGGTTTTGGGACTCAAAACCGTAAAGAACAGAGAAATAACAGGGAAGCCCAGATCGGGGCACTCAGGCACCATTGTTGGCACCTAGGTGCCCAGGTCTGGGTGGGTGGCTAAACCACTGGCGCCCTGGGGTCCGAGGCCACCAATGAGCTTGGCGCCTAGGCATTGACCTCTTTGATGGGTATTGGGGCACCTAGGCACCCACTCTAGCGCCCTAGTCTAGACAGAGGGGAAGTTATGTTTTCCCTTGAGAGAAAATAGGACTTTAAGATGCAAATTGTTTTTGTTTTGCTTTTATGTGTGTTCGGGGGATTCCTTGGCTCCATTTCTGCATCATGTGGTAGGGTAAATTCTTGTTGGTATCAAGGTGAGTGGGTGACCTTACTAACTGAGTTTTTATTTAAATTGCTCAAGTATAATATAAATCTCACTCACACCACAATTAGACTTGAATTTATTAAATTTACTAAATTACCTAGTTAATATGTTAATAATATTAACTAAAGTATGAAATTTTCTGGTAATTTTTGGAAGGTTAACTTGTGGATTATGATTGAGAAATTTTATTAATGCATTATAATGAATAGTGAATTAGTTTGGTTGTTGATTGTTGTATGTGATGTATTGTGTTTGTGTGAATGCATTACATATGGAAAAGAAAATTATGTGGGAAAGTAGATCCACAAGAAGATGACTAATTATTAGTAGATCCGTGGAGGGCGCCATCTATGAAGAAGAAAGTCAGAAATCAATACTAGAGGAATATAGACCTAGAGGCAACCTATTGAGTAAAAATACTCTGGGAAAGGTGAGAACCGAGATTTAAACTCAATATGGTACATGTGAGAGAGGAAGGCATGCTTTGTGAGAATATAGACTCACGAGTAGGAAGACATATTATGTCAGAACATAGACACACGAGTAGGAAGTCATGTCATTGTCTACATAACCATACTCTATATGAGTGAAATATCTATGCTTGTACATGCTTTGGAGTTATGTTAAAGTACTTGATGTGATTTAATGAGGGATTGTGAGAATGTAGACTCGCGTGTGAATAGCGCATCACGATTGCACAAAGAGATACACTTGTGTGTATATTTAATTGTGACCGTGCGTGTTAGAGGTATTTATTCTAGTTGTGGTTGTGATTTTGGTATTTGTACATATGCCTTATTTTATTTGCACAGTTATTTACTCACTGAGTTTTGATGAACTCACATCCTCTATGGTTATCTTTTTCAAATACAACAGTCGAGGAGGAAGAAAAACTGCTAGAAGTTTAGCGACTTTTGGTAACATATTTCATTTTTGTTGGAGGGTTCTTTGAACCAATTTTTAGGATAAATACCAAGAGAAATGCTCTATAATCTTATAGACCATCTAGGACCTACTGTGTTTTATGAAATTTATTATTATTTGTATTGTATTTTTATTGTATATAATTCTCGATGTTATGGGAAGAGGGAGAAGGCATTATATAAATTTATTTTCTTTGAAAATTATTATTTGCATAGTTGTAGATATTAGGACTATTCAGAAAAATTATAGGCTACCACTGAGGCACACCCTAGAATTTAAAATAATTCATGTGCCCAAATTTCGGGGCGTGACACAATGGATATTGTTCCATCCTTTAGGAATTGCTTAACCACATTGTGTCTCAAACAAATGTGTCTACTTTTTCCATTCTAAATTTTATTACTTGCAATAGTTATTGTCGCTTGGTAATCACATTGTAAAGACACAGATGACGCTGGTTTCATACCCAACGGTATACATGCCAAGAAGTTTCTCAATAAGTCAGCTTCACTATTAGCCAACTTTAGAGCTATAAACTCTGACTCCATGGTGGATCTAGTTATAATGGTTTGTTTAGCTTATCTCCATGACATTGCGCCATCACCAAGGGTGAACACATATCCACTAGTGGATTTTGTCTCATATGAATTTGAGATCCAGTTAGTATCACTGTACCCTTCTAATATAATGGGAAATCTACTATATCTAATACTATAGTTCATGGTACTTCTCAGATATCTTATGAGTCTCACAATAGCATCACAATGATCATTATTAGAATTGTGTGTATACATGCTCAATTTACACACAACATATGCTATGTCAGAATGGGTGAAATTCATCAGTTGCAACATACTTCCAATAATATGTACATACTCAAATTAAGCAATATGCTCCCCCAAGTTTTTCTTCAATTGAGTGTTAGAATCATAAGGAGTTGTCATTGGTTTATTATCAAAATGATCAAACATTTTGAGAAGTTTTTGAACATGGTGTTTATATGATAATAAAATACTATCATATTTCCTTATGATTTTAACTCCCAAAATCATACTAGCTTCATCCAAGTCCTTTATGTCAAAGTTTGATGCAAGAAAATCTTTTGTCTTATGTATCACATTCATTCTAGTAACAAAAATTTGTGTATTATTCACATATAGGCAAATAATCACACAATCAATATCAATTATTTTTGTATAGACACATCTGTCCACTTCAACAGAAGTGACGCCATCACAAATCAACACATGATTTAATTTTTCATGCCATTGTTTATGTGCTTGTTTTAATGCATATAATGATTTAAGAAGTTTGCAAACTTTTTCTTCTTTTCCAAGAAGAACACAACCTTCAGGTTATACAATATAAATGTCTTCCTCTAAATCATTGTTGAAAAGTGTCGTTTTAACATCCATTTGATGAACATAAAGCTTATATATTGAGGCTAAGGCAATTAAAAATCTTATAGAAGATATTCTAGTAACAAGAGCAAAAGTATTAAAATAATCAATATTTTGTTTTTGAGTAAAAATTTTGGCTATCAATCTAGTTTTATATTTATCAATAGACCTATCTAGGTTATATTTTCTTTTGAAAATCTATTTGCAGCCAATGGTTTTTACTCTTGATTGTAAATCTGCCAACTCCCATGTTTTATTTTTTGTAATGGAATCGATTGTGATTTTAATTGCTTTTTTCTACAATTTTGTATCAATAAATGCAACAGCCTTGGAATAAGTTATAGGTTCATCATCAACAACAAAAGTATAAAATTATCTCCAAAGGAAGTTGTTTTTCTTTGTTATTTTGTTTTTCTTAAATCCTCATAGGCATTCTTAGATAAACTCTCATATGAATTTTCATTATCAATGTTTTGCATAGATATACCATGAATACTCTCATTTTTCAAAGGAAAAATATGCTCAAAGAATTATGCATTTTTTTCTACTATGATATTTGTAACACTTAATTTTGTCCACATTATTATAATTTCTTTTTCTTTTTTCAAAAAAAAATACTTAAAACAAAAAAATAATAAAAATAACAAAAAAGAAAATATTAAAAAAATGATAAAATAATAAAAGTCCAAAATGTTACATATTTTTTTATCACACACACATGGTGGTGTCCTTCCTCCACATGCATGGTCAGGAATCTCTAACCAAGGTACTTCTACTATGTCCCTTCTTTCTTTTTTTTTTTCAAATGGCAATTCATACTACTAGCAAGAAAAGAACATAAGGACAAGATATTAGCTACATGATTTGGAAGTTTTTTCCACTAACATAATCATTTTGCACCCCCATCTCCAACTATAAATAAAGGACCTTTCTTCCCTTTTGGAGGGGGGAGACAAGAGAGAAAAAGAAAGAGCAAAAAATACATGCTCTATTTCTATGTATAAATTGAGAAAAATTTGCCTTCTTTTGGAGTATTATGGAAGGAATAGATCAGCTATAAATTACTCACAAACACTCTGGGCAATTGAGGAGCAAACATAGTGATTGAAGGAGTGAAGTTCAGCTGCAAACAAGCTCAAAATCTAAAGGAGTGCAGTAAATCCCAAAAAAAACCGAGCAACCGTGAAGGTAAGTTGATTTCTTTCATGCATTCATTTTTTTTTTGGTAGAATTAGTTTTGTACACCATAATTTGAACTTTGGAGCTTAAAAGAAGATCAAAATAGAACCAAAAAACCAAAAAAATCATAGAAAGAAGCAAAGTGACGTGATGACTCGTGAAAACATGGAAATTCCCAAGAACTTGGTTTTAATTCATTTTTTCTCTTGCTATGGACTAGAATGGACCTAAAATGACCCAAAAACATCCTAGAAGAAGTTCTGGACAGATTTGGAAAGAAAAATTGAGACCTAGACGTGATTCATGCAAAATAGGGACCAAACTGAAAAAATTCAAAAGTTTACAGTGGTTGATTTAATTCAAAAATAAAACATTTCTGGACCGAGGGACCTATATGAGGACAACTATGATATCAGATCAAGCAAAAGAATAAAGAAAAAATTTCGCATAGGGACCTAGATGAAAAGATAGAAAAGTATGCATATTTCTTTCTTTTTTTTTTCTTTTTTTATGTACTTTACAAAAATATGTATAGGTGTGCATCTAATACATAAAAAAATAAATAAAAGAAATAATATGTATACAAATACACATATATATACGCTCGCATACATATTTACATAAAACATGTACAACAAATTAAACCCGTATATATATATATATATATATATATATATATATATATATATATATATATATATATATATACATGTAATTGTATTTGTGTATATTTTATCTTTTCTTAAAATCAAAAAATCCAAAAATATTTTCCTTTAACTTCATTTTTAATATATTTTAAAAAAATCTGAAATATGTTATCATTAAAATTATTATTTCCTTTGTTTCCATTCTCAAGATAAATTCAAAATTTCCAAAAAAAAAAGTATGTTTCCTTTGTTTTCATTTCCATTCAAAAATCTCAAAAAAAATGTTTCTTTGTTTTCATTTTCAAAATAAATTTCAAAACTAAAAATATTTTCCTTTAAATTTTATTCACAAGATATTTTCAAAACACCAAAATATGTTTTCCTTTCAAATAATTTCATAAAACAATTTCATAAGATCAAAAATGTTTTCTTTCAAATGATTTCATAATAATTTCAAAAACCCAAAAATAATAATAATAATATGTTTTCTTTGTTTTCATTCTCAAGATAAATTCAAAAATCCCAAGAAAAAAAAATATGTTTCCTTTGTTTTCATTTCCATTCAAAAAAAGTCTCAAAAAAATGTTTCTTTGTTTCATTTACAAGATAAATTCCAAAAATCAAAAATATTTTTCCTTTAAATTTTATTCACAAGATATTTTCTAAAAAAAATACCAAAATATGTTTTCCTTTCAAATAATTTCATAAAACAATTTCATAAGATCAAAAAATATTTTCTTTCAAATGATTTCATAATAATTTTGAAAATCGAAGAAAAATATTTTCTTTGTTTTCATTCTCAAGACAATTTCAAAAATCCAAAAACATATGCTTTCATTGAAATTATTCTTTCAAAATCCAAAAAAAAAAAATTTAAAGCTCAAAATCCAAAAAATATTCATTTCGATTTCTTTCTAAATATCCTCAAAAGGAAAAATCCAAAAAATCAAAAGGTTTTTAAAATGGAAAGAGTCAAAAATAAGATAATTTGTTCTCATAAATTCAAACACAATCACAACTCTTAAGTCTCGTTTGATTTATGAAAATAATTAATTTTGAACCTCTTTAGTTCTTCCCGCAAAAAAAAATTAGTCTTTCCTCTGGGCCTTGCGGCATTTCAAATGACGAACTACGTGGACTTTGATCCCGATCGATGGGTACGTAAGACCTAGCTCTGCCTAGCCAAGTCCGCCCTTGTACATATCTATTTGTTTTGATGTTTTTCTTTATTATGTTCTTACGTGACCGAGGAGGACAATTTAATGCAAATACGAAATAATTGCTCACTTTCTAAATCAGACATATAGGGTGCCTAACACCTTTCCTATACGGTTCAATTTCCGAACTCATTTTCTTCAAAACGCAGACTATCAAATTCAAAGGTTTTTCCAAGTTTTTCCCAACAAATTAAACTTTGGTGGTGGCTCCTAATAAAATTGGTTTTCAATTTTGAAAGTCGATTTTATGTATACTTTTTTAAAGGAATGCCAACCGGTCACATTTTGGGTGTGACAGTATTACAATCAAATACATCATTCTTCAAAACAAGAAATATAGAAGCAATGCTATGTTTAGCATACCCATATAAACATACAATTAGATGTTTTAGAGCGTAATTTTTTCTTTGGGTCAAGCAACATGACTTTAGCCAAACAACCTCACACTTTCAAATATTTCAAATTTGGCGCATAGTTTTTTTTCCACAATTCATATGATGTTTTATTTGTCTTCTTGTAGGAAAATCTATTTTGTAGATAACAGGAAGACAATAATGTCTCACCCCATAAATTTTTAGGTGCAGAAGAATTTACTAACGTAACGTTCAATATTTCTTTTAAAGTTCTAATTTTCCTTTTAGCTACTCCATTAGATTCAGGTGAATAGGGAGAAGTAATTTCATGTATAATTCCTTCTTTTTCACAATAGTCATTGAATAAAATATATCCACCTCCTCTATTTGATCTAATTCTTTTAATCATTTTATTTAACTAGTTTTCTACCTCATATGTATATAAAAGAAAAGACTTAAAAGCTTCATCTTTATTTCTAAGTAAATACACTTTTGTATACCTAGAAAAATCATCTATAAATGTTACATAATATTTTTTACCACTTCTTGTCATAGTTTGTTAAGTCTCCCAAATCATTATGAACTAGACTTAATAATTATGTTTCTCTTTGTATTTTATAACTTGACTTGTTTGTTTTGATTTAGCACATGTTTCACATTTATTCAAAATCATGTTGTTAAAACCAGGAATTAAATAAGTTTCACACATTTTCTTAATATACAAAACACTAACATGTCCTAATCTAGCATGCCATAAACCAACAAAATCAACCAAGTAAGTAGAAGATGAAGATTTTTCATTAGCAACATTAGAGACATTTAATACAAAGAGACCTTAATTACAATAGCCTTTCCCTACAAATATGTGCCAAAAAACTACAATCTATAGCTTCAAGGCATGAATCATGGGGCATATAGAGGAGGTCTACTAGAGGTGCTTGGCCATAAAGAACCTCATATGGCGTTGTACCCATGCTTGTATGGTAGGTGGTATTATACCACCATTCTGCTAGAGAAATCCATTTGCTCTAACTTTGGGGATGGTGCCATGTAACCACACACAGGTAGTTTTTGAGGCACTGATTTAGTACTTCCATTTGCCTCTAGCTTTGCAGGTGATATGAAGAGGACAAGCTTTGCTCCCAAGTGACCCACAAACTCTTTCCAAAACTTACTGATAAACATGGGGTCACGATCATTGACAATGTTCACAAGTGCTCCAAGTAAGCGATAGATTTGGTCTACGAACACTTGTGCTAAATCTGTCACTGTTAGAGGGTGAGATAGGGCAAAAAAATGGCCATACTTTCTTAATTTGTCGACCACTACCCAAATAATGTCCTTTCCCCTTGACTTTGGAAAACCTTCGATGAAATCCATTGAAATGTTATACCAAACACTGGGAGGAATAGGTAATGGTTGAAGGAGGCCCGATGGAGCCACAGTTTTGTTCTTGTATTGGAGACAAGGTTCATACTTCAGGATAAATTTTTTTATATCACAAAATATACCTTTCTAGTAAGAGAGAGCCTTAATTCTTTTTATTGTTGCCCTGGTTCCTGAATGACCTCCAATTGGTTTTGAATGTAACCATTCCAATATAATTTGCCTAGTTTGTAACGTAGCTACTACAACTATTTTCCCTTTCCTTGTAAGAACACTATTCGTCCACTTGTACTTTGGCACTTTATCAGGGTGTTGCTCTAATAGTTTAATGATGTCTAGCAGCCTTGGGTCTTGACTTCATTCTTGTTTCAAGAGGTCCCATAATTCCAAAGATACACTGAAGACTAACAACTACAGAAGCTTGCCATGTGTTGCCCATGATAGAGTATCAGCTACATTGTTTTCATTCCCTTTTTTATATTGTATTTCATAGTCCATTCCCATCAGCTTGGCCAGCCAACTAAACTGACTAGGTGTTGTTATCTTTTGCTCCAATAAATACCTCAAACTCTTTTAATCAGTCCTTATCACAAAAGGTTTGGTAGGCAGATAAGAGTGTCACCGTCCTACTATATAAACAAGTGCTGGGTGATAGCTTATTGCTGATGTATGCTATAAGGTGTTTCTCCTGCATGAGTACGGTTGCGATGCCAAATTAGGAAGCATCAATTTCTATTTTAAATGGCTTTGATAAATTTGGGAGTGCCAAAATAGGGGCAAAAATCAATGCCTGCTTTAACCTTAGGAAAGCATTTTATGCTACTTCTCCCCATTTGAACCCCTTATGTTTCAATAAATCTATCAAAGGTCTGGCTATTATGCCGTAATCCTTCACGAAACACCGGTAGTACCCAGCAAGACTAAGAAAACTTCTCATTTGTTTCACTGTTTTAGGTCGTGGCTAACTTTTCACTGCCTCAATTTTCTGAGGATCCATGTAAATGCCTTCTATTGAGATATAATGCCTCAGATATTCAATCTTAGTAGCCCCTAAAATGCACTTCCTATGTTGACAATATATTGGTGTACTTTGAGCATCTCGAAAGCTTCTCTAAGATGACACATATGTTCCTGCTCATCCTTATTGTATATAAGGATATCGTTAAAAAAAACCAAGATAAATTTCCTTAGTTGATCCTAAAAAATTTGATTTATAGCACTTTGGAACTTTTTTAGTGCATTTGACAGACCAAATGGTGTTACCAGCCATTCATAGTGATTAGAATGTGTCTGAAATGTCATCTTATGCCGATCCCCTTTGTTTAACCTGATCTGATGATACCTTGCTCTAAGATCCAGCTCAGAAAACGCCCGTGCACCTCCCAAGCTCATAAAAAAGATCCTCTATTAGAGGAATGGGATATCGATTCTTGATAGAGAGTTTAGTAAGTGCTCGGTAATCCACACGAAGTCTTCACCCACCATCTTTCTTTTTCACCAAGGCTATCAGAGTAGCAAAAGGGGAAGAACTTGGCCAAATTACTCCCTTTTTCCAATATTTCTTTAATTAAGCTTTCAATCACAAATTTCTGCATTGTAGGGTACCTATATGGTCGCAAGTTTACTAGGTTCGCCCCCTTCCATTAAAGGCATTAAGTGGTCAACTCCATGTCAAATGGGTGGCAAGCTTTGTGGTTCCTGTGTTAACTTAGGATACTCACTTAGCAGAGCTTTGGCTTATTCACAAATTCTAGCATCTTCTTCTAGCTTGAGAGTGTAACATGTAACATTTTCCTGCCATAACATAACCTATATGCAATACGTGTGTAATTCACTCATTTACAACTGACACTTGTCCCTCCTCGATAGCTGATTTTTTAATTCTTTACATGCCATCAACATAACCTTTTGACCTTCATGCATGAACTCTATAGTTAAACTTAAGCAATCACATGTAATTGGCCCAAGCATTTTCAACCATTACATTCCCAAGATCAAGTTGCACCCTGCCAGTGGGAATAAAATTACATCCGTGGAGAAAGCGTGGCCTTGCATTAACTATGAAAAGCCTTCCACCATCTTTGACCCTTAAAATTCCCTCAATCTACTACAATTATATACGGTGGTTTAATTTCTTTAAGTTGCATCGAAGGTAACTTACTAAATTTATCACTCAATAAGTTGTACGAACTCCCTGTGTCTACCAGAATATGCAAGGTTTGGTGCTAGTTCACCCTCATCATGTTGCCTACATTATATACATTGCCTAGAAGCAAATTGAGGGATATTGATGCCACTTGTTCCTCATCCTCGTGTGGCTTCTTTTCTTGGACAATCATTGTGTCTGCACCTTGTATCTTTGTGTCCCTTTCGACCTCCATGAGAAACACTTGTCTTTTTTGGCATTACGAGCAATTGTGTCCAAGTAAAAATTTATTGTGACAGAAGAAGCAAAGATTTTTACTCCAATGTTCTTCTACCTCGGCCGAAGTAAGTCTTGCTTGGAACTTAAAACCAGGTTTGCCCAGTATTCCTTTCTGGTCAATAGAAGGACCTTGAATTCTTGGTGTCGTAGTCAACATTCTCCATGGTTTAGTCCCTCCAAGAACCATCTTACTGTAACTTCTAATGCTCAGCTTCTTAATTCTAGCTAGGCAAGTGGCTTCTAGTATTGTCCTTGGGTTAAATAATTATACATCCCATGCCAATTCATCCTTTAACCCGCCAAGACAGCAATCAAGCTTTTAGTCCCCCGTCAAATTGCTTCTCCAAAAGATTCTTTCAAATCTTTCTTGGTAGTCGCCAAGGCTTCTTGTTTGCTTTAGTTGCACTAACTCTTCTAATGGACATCATAAGGTAGTGCCAAAATGAACTCATATGCCATCTGCGAATGCTTGTCACGTAATAGGATCTTGTGACCCCTTTTTCAGGATGTCATACCATTGATAACCGGTTTCATCAAGCATCAAACTTGCCATGGTTACTCGATTCTCCTCCGGCATTTTGCCTAAATCAAAGTAGCTCTCACACTTTCATAAACATCCTACAAAGTTGTCCTTCATGAACTTTGGTAGGTCCATTTGGTAAAACAGTTAGGTGCTTGGTAATTTGCTCGTGGTGCATTCATCTTATTGTGTAATACTTCCATGATTTGTTGCAATAACAAGGTTAATTCATTCTTGACATCTTGTTGTCTTTGTTTTGTGAGAACCTGAATCTCGTTCATCTTTTCTTCCATGTCGTGAAGGACCACTTGTTAAGGGTAGCATCGGCCATGGAATCTTTGGCTTTGATACCAATGATAGGGGCCAAATTCTGTAAATGGAATTATACACCAAAAGAATAACAAACACGATAATCACAATAAATAAGAAGAATAGAATGAAAGAACAGAAGAAAAGAAGAAGTAGACTGAAAGAATGAATTGATAATTGAGAAAGAGAGTTCAAGAATTACAAAGAGGATTCAAGAGGAAGAAGACGATCTTAGCAACAATACACATGTATGGGATAACTTGGTAGTTTAACTTAAATAAACTTGAGACCAATGCCAACTCAACCAACCGTTATAGTGAAAAGACACTATTGCCCCTACTTAACGAATACAAATGACAAAAAGACCCTTTAGCCTACCAAATGGCCCTAACTTTCCCTTTTCTCTCAGGTTTGTGTGGTTTTGATCGGAGTGAAATTTTCTTCTCCTAATCAAATTTAATGGAAGAATGGCATGTGAATAATGCATCCCGATCATGATTTGAGTTGCTAGAGAACAAATGAGGCTGGGATGGTTTTTTACAGTGGAGGATACAATAGAAACATGGAGAAAGGAGGGAATTGCGGAATAAAGAATTTTTCCTTGGGTAAGTTCAAAATCACACGCTGTCCAAATTAAATTCTTCCTTGCATTTTTTTCATATGCATGGCCTGTTATTTAGGGGGATTGAGTATTGGGTTGATTTGGGGCTAAATTGTTGCATTTTGGTTGAATTTGAACTGTTGGCCGAGATACATTAATAACAGAGCAAAGTGATTTTTTTTTTGGCTTACGTTTTATGACTTGATTTTCATGGTTTTAACCCTTCTCAATCACTTTCCTCCTGTCACTGAGAAAGGTTAAGCAAGATAAGCGTAGCTCAGATCTCAATTAAGTAGCTAACTCTACTTAAGGTAATAATTGGTGTAGCTCACTGTAGGCATGTTATGTGAAAATAGATAAGGCTATAAGAAACGTAGAGTGAAATTTACCTTAGAGAATCAAAGTAATAATTTTAAGAAGAATAGTAACCTAAAAAGGGTGACAAGCTAAAATCAAAGAGTCAAGCTTGAAATAATTTTCCCATGGCACCTTAGCCTAGGAGAAATATGTTGGGAGTATACCCAACATGAGAGTAGAAGTAAGGAGCCCTATTAGAGTCGGGAATCCTAGAATCAAGTACATATGAATTGTGATTAAAAAGGAACAAATTAGTGATAAGAACCCATGAACAGGAGGTTTGACTTGAATAATGAGGGAGACATGAGCTCAAATCTAGAATGAATAACTTTATGAACCTTAGGGGTTACATACGTGTACAATTATGATCATATACACATATACATATACATATATATATATATATATATATATATATATATATATATATATATATATTAATGTTAATATGTTCTCAAACATGACTATATGACTATAAAGGTATGAATACAATATAGCATAAATAAGAAGTAAATTAATGAGATGGTTACATTTAGAGAAGATAAAAAGTGTGTGTAAGATTTGAGTTTAGTTTCTATAATTGGATTTAATTCCATATACATATACCCATGTACCTTTGTTTATATGTATGAGTGTGCATATGTAATGTGGGCGTACCCAAGCCCAAGTTAGGTTCTATATTTTGTAATTACTTGGGAAATCTAGTAAGCTTGATAGCATGTGGTCTATGAAGTTTATAGGGACAGATAGAGCTTTGCTTCAGCCCATGAGGCCTAGTGGCACATGGTCCATGAGATTTGTAGATCCCAATGATGTATTAGCCTTAGAAATCCAACAAGCTCAATAGTATGTGGTCCATGAAGACTATAGGGATTGGTAGAGCTTTGCTTCTACCTATGAGGCCCAATGGCACATAGTCCATGAGGTCTATGGATTCTAGTGATGTGTTAACCTTGGAAATACAGTAAGCTCGGTGGCATGTGGTCTATGAAGCTTATGGAGGCTGGTAAAACTTTACTTTCACCCATGAAGCCCAATGGCATATGGTCCATGAGGTATACGGAATCTCGATAGCACGTGGTTCATGATGTCTATGCAACAGCTAAACTATTCATTTAGGAGCAAGGAAGTGAAAGCCTATGTAAGCAACAACAAAACTATCAAACAATCCTCTATTATTCTCTAAGTTAGCAACTTCTTTTCTTTTACATTGCCATATTTCCATGATTTTCTTCAACATAATCATCATCACAAATAAGCCTTGGATTAAAATTTTTAATTTAATTTTAAAGTTAAGAGTCCAAAAAAAGAACACTTCATATCAATTGTCTAAGCATCTTCTATTTCTAACACCACTTCTTTTTAACTATTACTAAACCATGGCTATCTTTTATCTATTGTTGATTTTGTAGAAGTTCCTAACTTGAATACAGAAAAACATAATAATAATAATAATAATAATAATAATAATAATAATAATAATAATAATAATAATAATAATTCTCCTCTATGTTTTTGGAATTGAATACTGCAAACAATAGAAGTTATCAAATTAATAGAATAAAAATGTTGAAGAAATCAAAATATATTGAATAGAGACTGCCCATTAGAACCAAAAAACATTGAAGAAACAGGGGAACAATTTCAAAGGTTTACCCTACAAAATGATTCAAGACATAAAAGGCTACTAGTACATCTACTAAAAAAAATAAAGAATTAAGAAATAAATAAATCAAATATAATTTTTAAGGGAACAAAGCCTACATCAAGAGCTTTAAAGCCTTAACCCGAATCATACTTCGCACATCAGAAATGAGTTCATTGCTAGGCTAATTTTCATACATCAGAAATGAAGAATGCATAAACAAATTGAAAAACCCTAAACAATAATAAGAAATTTGGAATAAATTCCCCCGATGACACATAAAAAAATGAACAAGGAATCATCCAAACTAGTTCTCAGCATATAAAAAGAAATCAAGATTAGACTACCCAAAACAACAATCCCTACACAATTAAAAAAAATTGGAACAAATTCCACAAAAAAATTTCGTACCAGACAAATTCTTAACAAATCCGGCAGCTTCATCCAATTCTGCTACTGGTAAAGGACAATGCAGACATGGAGGAGGTGGTCGGGGTTCATTGGTGTAATGGGGTTGGCGAGGTAGGGTTTCGACATGGCGGCGATGGGAGTGGCTAGTAAGTTGATTTGGTCAAAGCAGTGGAGAAGAAGAACTGTCAAAGAACATGATAAAACCTGGGTCAAGAGACACACAGATCATGGTTCGTATGACGGGCGAATGGACGGGCCATATGTTACACAGTCATTGGCTAAGGTATTTTGAAAAAAAAAATTGGCGCAAGTGAAACAGTGCATTTCACCTGCCTCATCTTGTGACCCTTGGATCAAGATCGATTTAATGGCCTATAACGCCTGCAGCTCACACGCATCTAGCCATTGAATCTACAAATTCGATGGCTCTAAAAGATAAGTAGCCTACTTATCTTCCAAAGACAAGCAAGTGATCCACACGCCATAAAATTACCTTTTAAGTCCAAGTATGAGGATTTTCACAAGTTTGAGAATGAAAGAGTGGCACCCAACATGTCCCAAACTTGTTATTGTTCATAAAATAAAAATAATACATATGTACACCCAAACTTGCTATGTCATAGACTAGTTATTATGTTTGAGAAATGTCCTTGTGGAAATTAAACAATTTTTTAAATTATATTGATTGTGTGTTTTAATTATATTAATGGTTGTGAGGTTTTTGCTGTGATTTTAAATGAATTAATTTTAATTTGAGAAAAAAAAATTCATTTTGAACTTTTTTGAATGAATAGGTTTGGATTTAGGGATTAGAGATTTCATGAGAAATGAGATTGAGATTGAGTTCTATATCCACTAAAACATAAATCTAAAATGAAAAAAAATTAAGATCAGAAAATGGGTAATATAATATTGTCTATTTGAACACATAAAAATTCTCAAGGATTAAAAAGCATAAAGGGTACCAATATTGACTTAATCTAATGGGTCAGTCCACTTTAACCTTACAAATGGAGTAAAGTGAGCTAATAATTTAATAGTCAATTTTAAAAAAAGATTTTTAACCCGACTCATTAAAACTATTAGAATTAGTTGAGCTAAGGTGGATTGACCCTGTTGGACTTTTTTTTTTATTTATATTTTAATCTACTTTTTTTAAGTTTAATCCAAATTTTCAAGTTTTATGGTTTTAATATCTAGTTTCTATCATTTAAAATGGTTAAAAATACATTTTCAAAAACGAAAATTTTGACTATTTTAAGTTTTAATATAATTTATTAAAAATTTATTTCAATTTTTTAAAATTTAATAGTCTCAATATTTAGTTTTTATCATTCAAAATAACTAAAAATATTTTTTTAAAAAAATAAATAATCCCATAGATTGGCTCAACCGAGCCTACGACCTTTAATAAGTTGGGCTAGACTAAAAATTTTAGGTCATGAATTATATACGATATTATTTGATTTAACTCATACTCACAATTAATTCTACAGAGGGTTGGACTAGACAACTTGGCCCATTTGACACTGCTTTTGGTCACAAATAGACAATTGCAACTTAATTATTCTTTTTTAGAATCAATTTTACCCAATTTTTTTTTTCAAATACTTTTAATCAAACATTTGTGGCTTGGGAATAACAAATACCTCTCTGGTCAACAAAGTACTCTTGAGTAACCCAGGTGTGGATGATGGTACAAACTGAAAATACTCAGTGGGTAAAGAATATAGACCTCATTTTTCAGCATATGAGATGAGATGGACTGTAACTGTAGCAAATGGCCGTGATATTAGTATGAGAGAATTACAATTTTCACCTTTATAAATCTTTAATATCATACTTTCCTCCCCTCTACTTTCAAAATAATGAAATATACATTTCTCTCCTTGTAAAAATGTAATATTTCTAGTTTAGTTCAATTTTATATTGGAAGCTATTAAAAAAATATGATATCTTATTATAAATTAACATACAAAAAAATTATCACAATATGTAAAAATTAATATTTTTATGTAAAAACATACCGTAATAAATCTCTTTGGACGAAAACCATAAAATTAGACTAAAATATAATGTATTTTATCATTACAAAAAAAAGTTTTTTTTGAAGTACAAAATTAGACTAAAATATATTGTATTTAATATATTACTCATTTATCTGAAAACTATGAAATGAAGCATTACTGACAGGAGATATTTTAATAAAAAGCCAGTCAAATGTGAATTCTCAATGTGTTTTATTTGTCAAGCCATAAAGCTGAGGAATCAACTGTTAGAAATAATCCCCATGGTGATTCTTAGTTGCTAAGGGCAGTTTTTCTCTTACCCTTTCATTCATAATTGTTGGAGTAGATCGGTTCGGTGGATTGACCCAGCAACGAATGTCAAAATTAATCTGGATTAGTCATTTGGATTGTTCTGCAATTAATTCGAGGTTGACTCAATCGAGTCAAAGCCGACTCGGACTTTGACCTGAACTTTTTTTAAATATTTAAATTTGTATGAAAATTTAAAAAAATAAGCACTTATCAAAAATTAAACTTTATAAGTATATTATTCTAACCCAAAATTAAAATGTGCATGTGTGACAATATGATAAAAACTAAAATAGAAAACACATTTAATTTAACAAAATATAAGTATATTATTACTAATGAATTAGAAGATAAGAAAAAAATTATATTTATATAATTATTTGATGTAAAAAAATTAAATCGAGAAAAATTGAAGAGCATAAACAAAAAATTTTATATAATCATCTAATTTACAAAATAACAATAAAATATTTTTAAAAAATTATTTTTAATTTTATGAAAAAAATTATTCACGGATATTTTTATTTTAATTATTTATGACTAATGACTATGATTTTAAAATTTTAAAATGTGAAATTTTCATATAAATTATTTATTTTACTTAGTTTTAAATTTATTTATAAACAAATATAATTATATATAATTTTTAATTTTTTAATTTATTTACCCGAGTTAATAATTAACATGGTGAATTGTCCGAATGAATGACTGAGCTGGGTTCACTAACTATGTTTTCATCGTAACGTTGTTATATATACAATAATTAAAAGAAAACAGAAAAAGGATGCTGAGGATGCTAATGCCACAAAATCACCAATTATATAATAAAAGTATGCAAATGTTAATATTTCATTTTTATATATTATATGTAATGATTTAGTTAGGCTTTTTATGATTAAATAATTATTCGATTGATTTTATAGTTTTATATAGTTTTAATCTAACCCTAATTACTAAAGTTTCATCAGTGTTCCCTTAAATTTTGTTGACATGGCTAACCTAGTCTATATTAACACTTTGAATATATATAACTTATAGTATTATACTAACAAAAAAGAGAAAAAATAAATAACTAAGTAAAATTAATGTACACGTACATAACATACTATACAATTTTTGTTAAGTAATTTGAATAAATTAACTTAAATCAAATATGTTTTAAATGTTAAAAATATAAACAATTGACCATGTTTTTAAAATTTAACACAATATTAATAAAAGTTTAATGATACGGATTAAATTAATTTTTTTATAACTATAAGAATTTAATTAAAAATTTTAATTATAAGGACTTAATTGAAAATTAAGAAAAAAATATAAGAATTGAAAGAACAATTTAATAATTTTATTTAATTTTCTAATCGGGGATATATTTTTAAATTTTGACTTAATGATGAAAGAAAGAAAAGGGGCTTTTTTTGGGGGGTAGGGAGAGTAAAGGGAGAAAACTTTTTGGGGCACTTAACATATTATAGTATTATATTGACGGTGTTGGATAAAAGTGGATGAATGAAAAGGACTCAAGTTGCACTTTCACTTTATCAAAAAAAAAAAGGTAGCACTTTAACGCTGTCGTTCGAGTAATTGAAATCATTTTTTTTTTGCTCAAAAGATTTTTTTTTTTGTTTTTTAAAGTTGGCAATTAGAAGATGTTCTAACCTCTATAGAATATATTTACCTTAATCATCAACATATTTTGCCAAAAGCATTGCCATTCTTAGCCTGAATAGGGATAAACATGTTTTCCAGTAAAAATTAGATCTTCAAGATATACTATATTTTAATGCTGGAAATAAATTAAAGATAATAAATTTAATAGTAAGAAAATCATGTCCTGCTTGACGGATATATGTTCTCAGTATTTCCTTCTTTTTTTCTTTTTCGTTTTTTCAATCTTTGATTTTGGAAGGAAGAAAAATATGCTGTTTACAGGGTCACATGACCACCACCACTCCACCCAGGCTTCTCTAACAGCCATGCCTAATTGGCCCAAGTTAGGTATGGGCCTACGTCCAAAATCGAAACCTACCAAGTCTTATATTATACCCTAGATTTTGTTTTATTATTTTTTGTGTGCGTGTTCATTGAGGATCTAGATTTCTTTGCTTCAATTGATATCACCCAATAGATGAATGGAATCCAAATAACTCTAGGGTGAGCCTAGAAGGGTTTATTTTAAATTTATCTAAATTTATTTTATGGTATAAGCACTTATACATATATTTGAAAGAGTTTATAGAAATAGCTTATAGTATACGCATAAACTGTTTTCAGCTTATTTTTATGAGTTGTCTATAATAGTTTATAAAAACAACTTATATAAAGTTTATATGAAGTTTATACTCATAAGATCTTCAATTATAAAAATAACTTATATATAAGCGATTATTATATAAGCGTTTAATTAAATTATTTATTCAAATGCACCCTCAATCCCAAAGATTGACACTCTTAAGGGAGCTTTCGAATACCTGCCTGCTAAATTGTTGCAACCAGTGTTTTACAAATTGGATCAATTATTAAACTAGTGAAGACATCGGTCTAAGGTTCATTAGTTCAGCCGTGATTGAACTGGTACTAATTATATATATATATATATATTAATTAATAAAAATTATTTTTTTTGAAAAAAATACTATTATATATTTATATTATATTAAAAAGTAAAATAATAATTTTTTTATAAATATTGAATAATTTTTTTAACATTCTCAACTCCCAATATATATATTTTATTTTTTTTCATACAATTTTAATTAAAGGCAATACATATATCCCACTTATATATATATATATATATATAATTAATCAGAAAACAGTTGTGCAGCTTATCCCACTTCCCAATACAATCATACAACAATATATCAGACCCGCAGGTTTCTTTTTTTTTTTTAATCTTTCCCAATATCCCACTTCCATAAATTTCTCTTCATTTCAATTGTGCTTCTCTTTCTATCTCTTGATTTTCTTTCTTCTTTTCACTCTGATTTCCACTCCGGAAAATGCAGCCCCCTTTCACCGCACTGGAATTAACGGGAACAGATTGCATTGATCTTCTTTCAGGGGTATTTGCTGTAGGTCGGAACTTATCTAAAAATTTTAGTCAATGAGGATAATAAATGATTTTTAAATATTTTTATTAAAAATAGTATAAATATGCATAAACAATAAAAAAAAATGAGAGATTATAAAAATAACTTTCATTTTTAGCAAATTTTCAATTATACTTAATGTTTCACACACAAAATACATAATTTTATGATAAAAAAAAATTAAATACCTAAATTTTTACAAATTACAATTGCTCTCTACGCATTTTTATATTTTGAAAATGTTGTATTATTTTTTTCATTTTTAATAAAATGAGTGGTCATGTTTAATATGTGGGGGCAATGTCTAGATTTTTGTGGGGGCAAATAAATAATTACTACATATACTAATTAAAAAAAATTCCTTGTAGGGGCAATTGCCCCCACCACCCTCAACGTGGATCTGTCCTTGGCTACAGATTTTTACTGGATCCTCCATCTCTAATTCTTTCTTCTTTCTTTCTTTCTTTCTTCTTCTTCATCTATAAAAACAAAAAACACAAATTGATAGGTAGTATCTTTACACGGAGGACAAATGACTAACGACGGCTTTCAACGGTTATAGATTCAAGAAGCTTTGATATTTTTTTTTTGGTGATGGAACTGGTAACCTTTCCGGTTCCATCGGTTCTATACCGGTTTGAGCTAAATTCGATTTTTAAGTTAGACTGGACTGAACCATAGGTTAATTCCTAGTCTGATCGATCAAACTAGTTAGTTCGGTTTGATTTTTTGTACCATGGTTACAACTATGAGTACAAAATAATCTAAAAGTTTTTCTTAATTGAAAGATTTTTCTTAATCGAATGAAACCAATTCTTAGCAAAAAATCATCTTGGCTGAGTAGAGTGCTTTCGTGAGCAACTTCTAGATCCAAGATAACATTTTAATTGCCCACAAAGTGTTTCATGTGATTAAATCAAAGGCGAAAGACAAGAAGAGAATATAATTATGGCGGTTAAGCTTAACAAGCATAAGGCTAATTATGAGAAGTTGGAATGACCTTTCACCAGGGGCACATTAAACTCAATTTTAGTGAGAGATGGGTGAATTATGTGATGGCCTGCGTCACCTTCTGTTCTTTTCAAATTATGATAAATGGTGAAGTGGGTTGTCATGCCTTAAAATTTGAGCACGTGATATGCACTGTAATTAAGGACATATTTTTCCTAGATCGTAAGCCTATTGTGTAACACTTGTTAGCATGGCCTTTCATTAGCACTATCAAGCTGGCCAAGTCGGTCTGTTACGAGATAAAGATTAAATAGGCCAATGAATTGGATCGTTTAGGCCTACAAACCTCTTTATTAAGACCAAGAATGCCACCTTGGCCCGTGGACCAATCTTTTTTTTTTAATTTTTATATTTAAATAATATAATTTTAAATTTTTTTAGTAAAATAATTCAATATTTTTTTATTAAAATACAATTTATACTGTAAAACATCACTTCTTTAATATTTTTAAATAATCAATAACTTTAATTTTTAATATTTTCTTTTTAAATCACCTATATTATATTTAAATTTGAAAATTGTATATGTATTTTTAAAAAATTACAAAAGTTTTTATATCCAAAAATACTATATTTATTGAATATAAGGTTATAAAATATACAAATGTGATAATGTAAGATTATTTATATTAAATAATAAATTTTTTGTAAAAAAAAGTTAAATGGGCTCGCCACAGGCTTAGCCTATTGAAGCATGTTTTTAAACGAACCTATTTTTTAAAATTTAAAACCGTTCATTTACAAGTTGTCATAAGTCCTGTCCATAGGCAACATGCCAAATTGAGAGTACTATCTTTGGCTAAGTGAAACTTGGTTTTAGTGAGAGATGGGTGAATTATGTGATGGCCTGCGTCACCTCCTGCTCTTTTCAAATTGAGATAAATAGTGAAGTGGGTGAAGTCATCCAACCTGAGAGAAGGGTGAGGCAACCTCTTCATATTAGTAGTTGAAACCCTTTCAACTTTGTTGAAGAGTGCAACCCGAAGTGGAAACCCATTGGGTATTAGAATAACTCCTATCAGACCTATTCTTCACCAATGATGCAATCGTATTCTCACAAGCGAGCAAAAGTGATGCCAGAGAGCTTAGAAGGATTCTTAACATGTATGAAAGAGCTTCAAGCTAGAAATTCAACATGTCAAAATCGGGTATAGTCCTGGAAAGGGCATCGATGAGGGGAATAAGAAAAAGGGGAGTATAATGGAAATGCCTATTTGGGAATATCCGAGGCAATATCTTGGTCTTTCGAGTACATGGGGGAGATTTAAATCACATGCATTTGCATGGGTCAAGGCAAGAATGGCAAAGAAACTGGAAGGTTGGAAGGAGAGGCTTTTGTCACATGCGGACAATCAAGTGCTTAAGGCTATTGTACAAGCCAAGCCATTGTATGTTATGTCCAATGGGAGAAGAGAGAAGCACACATCAATGATTGCTCATTTTTTCCGGAACCCCTTGAGAAAAGAGAGAAGCACACACTGGGGAAGCTTGAGTGAATTGGTGAAAAGCAAGAGAGTGGGAGGAATGGGCTTTCATGACTTCAACTGCATGAACACAACCTATCTTGTGAAGCAGGCTTGGAGATTAGCATAAGAGCCGAATGCATTATGGTCATATGTCCTGAAGAGTATATGTTTTCCAAATTGTGATTTATGGGAAGTTAAAAAAAATAAAGGTACTAATCTTGCTACTAGCATAATATTGTTATTGGAAGAGACTTTGTTAGAAAACACGGATCTTGGTGGATAAAAATGATAAGGAAATCAGTGTTTGGGTTAAAAATTGGCTTCTAAGTGAGGTGAAACTTTGTTTAGCAAATGAGAATGAAAAACATATTAAAGTTAGTGATTGCATCAAGCATGGTGATTACTGATTAGAGAAGGGATGAAGCAAAATTACTGGAAGTCTTCCTAAGAGTCAAAGCTAGAGAGGTATATTCTATCGAGTATGGAAAGGTGTAACACTTAATTTTGTCCACGATATTATAATTTCTTTTTTTTTTTGTAAAAAAATAAAAATACTTAAAACAAAAAGGCAAAAAATAATAATAATAAAAATAACAAAAAAAGAAAAGATTAAAAAAATGATAAGATAATAAAAATCCAAAATGTTACATGTTTTTTTTTATCACACACACATGGCGGTGTCCTTCCTCCACATGCATGGTCAGGAATCTCTAGCCAAGGTACTTCAACTATGTCCCTTCTTTCCTTTTTTCAAATGACAATCACACTACTAGTTAAGAAAAGAACATGAGGACAAGGTAAGAGCTACATGGTTTGGAAGTTTTTTCCACTAACATAATCATTTTGCACCCCCATCTCCCACTATAAGTAAAGGACTTTTTCTTCCCTTTCGGAGGGAGGAGAAGGGAGAAAAGAAAGAGCAAAAAAAATATACATGCTCTATTTTATATGTAGAAATTGAGAAAGATTTACCTTCTTTTGGAGTATTGTGGAAGGAGAAGATCAGCTATAAATTATTCACAAACACTCTGGGCAATGGAGGAGAAAATGTGGTGATTGAAGGAGTGAAGTTCAACTGCAAACAAGCTCAAAACCGAGAGGAGTGCAGTAAATCCCAAAAAAAGAAGCAACCGCAAAGGTAAGTTGATTTCTTTCATGCATTCATTTTTTTTTTGTTTTTATTTTTTGGTAGAGTTACTTTTTCATGACATAATTTAAAATTTGGAGTTTAAAAGAAGATCAAAATAGAACAAAAAAATACCAGAAAAATCATGGAAAGAAGCAAAGTGACGTGATGAACCGTGAAAATGTGAAAATTCTCAAGAACTTGCTTTTAATTCATTTTTTCCCTTGCTATGGACTGGAATGGACCTAAAATGACCCAAAAACATCCTAGAAGAAGTTCTGGACATATTTGGAAAGAAAAATTGAGACTTGGACGTGATTCATGCAAAACACGGACCAAAGTGAAAAAATTCAGAAGTTTACAGGGGTTGATTTAATTCAAAAATAAAACATTTTCTGGACCGAGGGACCTATATGAAGACAACTATGATATCAGATCAAGCAAAAGAACAAAGGAAAAATTTTGCATAGGGACCTAGATGAAAAGACAAAAAAAATGCATATACCAGCATACATATTTCTTTCCTTTTATTTTATTTTTTTTCTTTTCCTTTTTTTGTGCACTTTACATAAATATGAATAAGTGTGCGTCATATATATATGTATATATATATATAAGAGTGTGCACATGAGTTTATATTATATACATACATATATATATATATATACATACGGCTTCAATTTGTTGTGTATGTTTTATGTAAATATGTATACAAGCGTATGTATATGTATCTTTGCATGCATATTATTTCTTTTATTTTTTTTCTTACATGAATGTATATATATATATATATATATATATGTAATTGTATTTGTGTAGATTTTATCTTTCCTCAAAATCAAAAATCCAAAAATATTTTCCTTTGACTTCGTTTTCAATATATTAAAAAAAATCGAAATATGTTATCACTAAAATTATTATTTCCCTTGTTTTCATCCTCAAGATAAATTCAAAATTTCCAAAAAATGTTTCCTTTGTTCTCATTTCCATTAAAAAAAATCTCAAAAAATGTTTCTTTGTTTTCATTTCAAAAATAAATTTCAAAACCAAAAAAAATATTTTCCTTTAAATTTTATTCACAAGATATTTTCAAAAAACACCAAAATATGTTTTCCTTTCGAATAATTTCATAATATCAAAAATGTTTCCTTTCAAATGATTTCATAATAATTTCAAAAATCCAAGAAAAATACTTCCTTTGTTTTCATTCTCAAGACAATTTCAAAAATCCAAAAAATATGCCTTCATTGAATTATTCTTTCAAACTCCCAAAAAAAAATATTTAAAACTCAAAATCCAAAAAATATTCATTTCGATTTCTTTCTAAATATCCTCAAAAGGAAAAATCCAAAGAATCAAAAGGCTTTTAAAATGGGAAGAGTTAAAAATAAGATAATTTGTTATCATAAATTCAAACACAATAATAACTCTTCAGTCTTGTTTGATTTATGAAAATAATTAATTGTGAACCTCTTTAATTCTTTCCGTAAAAATTTTAGTCTTTCCTCTGGCCCTTGCGACATTTCAGATGACGAACTACATGGATTTTGATCCCGATCGACGGGTACGTAAGACCTAGGCTCTGCCTAGCCAAGTCCGCCCTTGTACATATCCATTTGTTTTGATGTTTTTCTTTATTATGTTCTTATGTGACCAAGGAGGATAATTTAAGGCAAATACGAAATAATTGCTCACTTTCTAAATCAGACGTATAGGGTGCCTGACACCTTCCCTATACGGTTCAACTTCCGAACTCACTTTTTTCGAAATGCAGACCATCAAATTCAAAGGTTTTTTCCAAGTTTTTCCCAACAAATTAAACTTTGGTGGCGGCTGCTAATAAAATTGGTTTTCAATTTTGAAAGTCGATTTTATGTACACTTTTTTTAAAAGGAGCGTTGGCCGGTTACATTTCAAGTGTGACAAAAGGGACGCATGCTTCTGGTTGTTTTAAAAGAATGAAGGGTACACCATCAAAACGGGTTACCATGTGGCATTATGGGATCAAATTTTTACTTGAAATTGCCTTTCAACATCGCGAGCTAAGGGAGAAGAATTGTGGAAAGTTATTTGGAGTATGTCAACCCCATCAAAGATTAGAATGTTTGCATGGAGGTTGTCTTATGGTGCTATTCCCTCGAAGTTGTAGGAGGAAGATGGCAAGAGATTCATGTTGCCCTCTCTGTGAGAACCACTCTAAGACCCTTGAACTCATATTCACATCTTGCCCATGGACCAAACTAACATCAGAAGCTGGTTAGAGGCAAAAATATGTTATCTTAAAACTAGGGGAGCTCACTATGACTTCCCAGCATATATGTTTATATTGCTTTGGTTCATATGGAAAAATAGAAACACATTCTTCTTTGAAGGGAAGCAACTAGATCCTTGCCAAGTCATTGAAGCAACTAATAGACTCTACAATGAGTACTTTCATTATCAACAAAATGATAAGCAGAGAAGCACATGATGTCTAGTGCAAGTTAGCAGACCCGCTAGACGGTCCCTTCCCCCTATGGATACTATTAAGATAATGTGGACGTAGCAACTGATGCAAAGTTCTTCAGGGGTGCAGTTGTATATATTTCTTTATTTTTCAAAATAATTATGGCTTGAAAAAAAAGGAAAATAGCAATTGTGGTGACAATAAATAATTTGTTTTGAAATACCATTAATGTACACACCCTTTTACAGTGACATTTATGTGTGTTTCTTGTGGTAAATGATTTTTTTTTTTGGGTATTGCAATTTTGTATTTGGGTTGAATCTAAATTGATTTATGTTTCTTCTAATTCTTGATAGTTCATTTTGACCTAGAGCTTCACCAAATAGATGTTAAGATAACATTCTTAAACGGTGATTTTTTAAATGATGTGTATATGATGGATCAACCTGATTGTTCTTTAGAATTTGGTCAAAAGCATCCAGTATGCAAATTAAAGACATCTATATACGTTTTGAAATTGGCCTTGAGGCAATGGCACCTAAAATTTCACCATGTTATCATTTTGATCAGCTTCAAGAAAAATATGTGTCTCATCAGTATTTTTACATGATGACTAGTGAGAGTAAGTTTGTGATTTTAAATACTATACTCTCATTTTTGGGCCCTAAATTTTGTGAATATTCCTTACTCTGCTAGTGGCTCCTTGGTATATCATACTCTCCCTGATGATGTGTCATAGTCAAGGAATTAATTTTTGGTCTATATGTGAGTTGAATAATTTCATCAGACATGATATGTATTTATTATATTTTTCAAATATAATTGCTAATGATTTGTATAATTGTAAACTCACCTATCGTGAGTACAATTATGAAAATTTTGTGAATTGAATGATTAATTTTTTTAATCATTATTTTATTACATTAATAATAACTATACCCTATCGGTGTGTTATTATTAATATAATTAATTGTACAATACAATGTTCGTTTTATGCTTATGTCAATTATTTTTCGAGTACTTTATCATTATTTGAACCTTTAGTGATATAAGATTTGTGCAATGTAATTATTACATTTTTTTATTTATTATGGTTCAGGACTCTTAGGCAAGACCATGATAAGTAAGAAAATTTTTCTAAAAGACATGATTAGCTATGCATACAAAACCATTTAATTCCCTTATCGCATGATAACATCGTGCATATTAAATGTTTCCTTTTGTTATTATGCCACCCTTCTTTGCCTATGCTTGACTTTTGTCAAGACTTTGAATGGGACCAAATTTGAAGACTGGAAAAAATCTCTGAATCTCTATTTGGCTGTCACTAATATGAACTTGGCTTTGAGAAAAGAAGAGCTTGGTGCTCTTACTGCCTCGTCCACTGCTGCTAAAAAGGCTTCTTGTGAAAAATGGAAACACTCAAATAGAGTGTCTCATGGTAACGAAATACACTATGAAGAAGTCAATTAGATAGACCATTCTATAGAGCAAAAAGGTCCCATATGTTTTCGCTGATTAATGTATGTTCAATTTTGTACTCATCCTGATATTGCTTTTGTTATTAATGCTTTAGAGATATACTTGAGTAGCCCAGATTTAGATCATTTGAAAGTCATGAAAAGGTCATGAAATATTTACAGGGAATCAAAGATCATGTGTTGACCTATAAGAAGTCTGATCAACTTCAGGTCATTGATTATTCTGATTCTTATTTAGCATGGTTGCCCTGATGACCAAAATTCTACTTTCGACTCTATTTTTATGATGACAAGAGTAGTTATCTCTTGGGAGAGTGTTAAACAAACTCTTACAGCTACTTCTACCATGGAAGCAGAGTATGTCGCTTGCTATGATGCAACTTGTCAAGCCATGTGGCTGAAAATCTTAATCTCTGGCTTTCATATTGTTGAAAGTATTTCTAGGTCACTTGTGATATATTACGATAATACTGCTACTATGCTTTTTCTCTCAAAACAACAGAAGTTCTTCTCGATCAAAGTACTTTGATATTAAATGTCTGTTTGTTGGAGAGAAAATTCTGGAGTTTCAGACTCTTATTGAGCATCTTGCTATAGAGAACATGTTAGCAGATCCACTAACTAAAGGCTTAACTGTTAGAGCTCTTCAGAATCATGTAGCTCATTTGAGTTAAGTCTTTTGATGTTTTAAGTTAGTGGAAGTTTGAAATTTTATATTTACTTAATGTCATTCTTGTGAAATATGTTTGAGATGACTTCACTTATACTATTAGAGCTGTCAAAACGGGCTCAGCCCGTTAACCCACTAAGAGAAAGAGTTGGGTTTATAAAATTTTAGCCATATAAATCCGGACCTAGGCTAACCCACAGGTTATCTGGGTTTACCCGTTTAACCCACTTAAAAATTTTATTTTAAAATATGTATTTAATACATATTACATATTCACTTATTTAGAATTTCAAATATTCTATAATCTATATTCTATACTATCATTACATTATTTATTGTCTTACTTTACATATTCACTATTTTTCTGTTATAACGATGAAAATGTGTTATCATTTTCTATAATATAGGAAGATTGGAGTTTTAAAAACTTGTCAAATGTTAAAATAAATTAGTACTTCAATGTCATTTTCATTCCTATTTTTCAAAGGTTATTTTGTAACATAATAGTTTAAGATAGGGAAATTGTAGGTGTTTTATATTTTTTATTTGATAATTGCTATTCTTCATGGAATGATATCTAATTATACACTGATTATCAAAATTTCTAGTGATTGGTATTTTGGTTACAACAAATGAGCAAATGAATATTGAAATTTGAATAAAAAAAGTAAAAAAAAAAAGAATTTCAGGCTAATTTTACCAAAAAAAAAATTGGTGCGGGCTGGCCCATTTAGCCCGCCAGCCCGCATCTAGGTGGGTCAGGTTGCCAATTTATCAGCCAGTTTATAAACGGGCTAGCCCGGCCCAGCCCGCATAACGTTCAGCCTATCCTGGGCCAGCCCGAACCTGGCCCTCCAGCCCGTTTTGACAGCTATGTATACTATCATATCTCTTAGAGCATTTTCAGATACTTGGACCATTGGTCAGGATCGCACAAGGATCACATCTTTGTAATGTACATTCTGACACCAATTTCACATATTAGTCAAATATTTTGTTAAAGATCTTGACATGTAAGAAGCCAGTACCCTTATCGGACATAACTTTTTCATTGTCAAATACTTATTACCTCTTGATTTGACTTGAGGATTGTTAACTTAAAGTGACAACTCATAATTGATATATTAATTTTGTTGTATTATTAAATTTAAAAATTATTTATTCTTTAAACTAATGATTTATGTTGTCAAAATGGGAGATTGTTGGATTTTTCATATGAACTACCATAAATCATATTTATCTATACATATATTTATTGTTGGATTTTGTTGTATTATTATTTTATATCCTTCAATAGTATGGATGGAATTAAATTATAGCATATAACGTTGATAACACATGTATTTACATTGATTATACCCCTTAACTTAATACTATTACAAATTAATCGTGGGGAGCTTTCCAATTATATAATGGTCTGAAATTTAGTGGATCTAAATTAATCGCGAATGAATATGCTCTAAATTTAGATTTTTACAACTTGAATAATTAGAGACCCATTAATTTATTTTTTAATCTTGCTTATCAGATTAATTAAAGGGTGATTAGCTGACTTGGAGGTGGGCTCACACCTTCTGAAGTTGACTACCAATAATTTGTGATTGGAGGGGCAATTTTGTCAACACATAAAGACTTTTGTGCTGCCCAAGAACTACCAGAAATGGCATTTGATGCGCTGACCAGGAGTGGGAAATGAGACATACATATTTTCGCAAGTTAGCTTTCAGGGCCAGATAAAGCAATGCTACATATCCCAAATTCCCAATTCATGAAAAATCCACAAGACATGAGGCTAATGGCATGCCATATTAGATAAAGAGAGGAAATGAGGCAAAAAGGATGTTGATTGCCTGCCAAGTAGCTCCCCTGGGCCTCAGGTTTTAAAATAGCATTCAGACTTGTATTTTAAGAATTCCTCTTTTCCTTTTTTTTTTTTTTGCATTTTTCTTCTACTATATTTTTGTTTTTGCACCATGGAAGGCTGGAAGCTCTTGTATAATCAGTCACAAGGTTGAACTGTATTTTGTAGCTTTTCTGTTCCATTTTTTGTCTTGTCGCTATCTCTATATTTTTATGCTTTGTGCTTGCTTCTAGTTAGACTTGCATGAATATAATTTTTGTTTCTAAAGTTTCATTTGAGGATTAATCTTACTGTTGTTAGATTATTTTCTAATATGTGACCCATGTAATTTAGTTTAATGGCATTAATTATTAAATTCACATAATATAACATTAAAGGACCTAAATGATAAGTTTTTAATATATTGAGGTCTTATTGTGATGGTTGAGAGGCTATTACATAATTAAAAACTTTATAGGGGTCAAAAGTTAATTTACCCATTTTATTCTGATTTCAAATTTAAAGTAGCAGTAATTAAAGTAAATGAACTTTGTTCAGAAAAGTGTTTGTACGGTTAGTGTTTTTTCCTCCTAATCATCAACGAGATCTAAAAGCAGAAATTCAGAGGAAATAAAGAGATTCGAATTTGCAGACATGAATCCAAGTATGTTTATGAATTATTATGTGAATCATGAGAATCAAGATCTAAGTAAAGAAAAGTTTCACTTACAACTGTAACCTGTTGGTATAGTAAGTAAGATAGAAATGACATGTATGGATAGCTATTCTACATGATCTTGGTTAGGCCTTCATAAGTTATAGGTTAATGAAAGTCTTCTTGACCATAACTATGATGTGATTCAGTTCTGAAAAGTGTTCAACAATGTTCTTGCCGATTTCAATTTCTCCTGAACAGTTGTTGTTTGAAGTGAAGAGCAGAGGGCATCTTTGAATGTTTTAGATTTAGTTGTCTCCAATGTATCATAGTTTCCCTCCACTTGATTTGTGATTTACGAACCTTGTAAGTGGGTTTCCCCTTCCTTATTTTGAGTGTCGATTTGAGAACAAGAGCATGAAAGAAGAACTGAGCAACTAGGAGGCAAAATCTATTTATCTCCTTTCGTTATATGTGTGAACTCAATGATATATTATTGCTATTAGTGAGGGAAAAAGATTGGTATCTCTATATGAGCATTGTATTATACTTATTACTTGACCAATTCTTCGGTAGAATTCTAATTTATATCGTGAGATTTTTTTTTCCAGTTATGAAAAACCTAGTGATTTGAGTATTTAGATACTTTGAGAAAAACCTAAAGGTTTGTTAGGTTGTAGAAGCCTTAGGTTGTTCCTTGTGAAATGTTGTTAAGACTATGAGTCTCTTTATTATGAGTTTGGCTAGGTTTTTAGGGGGAAAAAAAAACTTAGTAGGTATCTAGGCGATGAAAGCATGTAATTAATCTCTAGAGTTAAGTTTGACTTTGTGTTTTTTGTGATTACCCTTATAATAAAATTATCTTTTTTGTGTGATTGACGAAAATAATAAGGTCACTTTCGAGAGGTCTGAATTTCTATAAATCAACTATGTGATCTTCTTACTCTTACAATTTTTTAGTACTTCACAATACTATTTTTTATTCCTTAAAACCAAATTTCAAACTAGACTTTTGAATGAGCTTCTCAAAAGCTTTTCAAACAAATAAGTTATTTTGGCGAATATACATTTTAGTCTCGTACTTTCTTTATAAAAAATATTCAAAAGGAAACTGAATTTTCTTAAGTAAAAAGTTTCTAATTATTTTGTTATGTTTTCTACTTACTTTTTTCTTCCAAAAACTTAACAAGTCTTGCTTTCCAAATTTATTTGATAAAAACATCTTTGCAAATACTTCTTTGTTATTTTCTCTTAATCCCTAAAGTTTAAAATTTATAGATTAGAGTCTAATACTTTGAACAAGATGAATATTTTACTATTTCTAAAATAGGAAGCCAAAACATAGGAGGCAACAAATATAAATTAAAAATTGTATATCACTCAATTCAACTCCTTTTTGAGGTAAATAACTAATGCTTACGGTAACACCTCTTTTGGAATGTACACACACAAAATTCATTTTTAGTAAGAAAAATTAGAGACTGTGTGTATTTGGAAAAAAGTTGGGTAGAATTACTTTTGTGTAGAATTGATTTTTAAAATTAATTATGAGTAAATAGAGATTTTATTAAACGTGATTTATGTTTAAAAATTATTATTATAAAAGTTATTTTGGAAAAATGGTTCTTGTTTGAATGTTAGTTAGTATAATCATTTTTGAATATATAATTACTAGAAAGAGTATGAATTGTATATTGTCTAATTTAATTTCATTTATGATTTCTTTATTTTCTTTTTCATATTTTTAATCATTTGAAATTATTAAATAAAACTATTATGAGATTGTCACAAAAAAAGAGATCAAATTCACACAAAAAAAATATGAGACTAAAATAAAATTGGAAAAAGAACATCATTGAGGGGATTATAATGTAAACAACACATGAAAGGGACTTAAATACAAGACTAAAGTCTAGGGGCTCATTCAACAAATTAAAATAACAATGATCTGAGAACAAATAAAATAGAGGGACCTGTTTGAAAATAAAAATGGACTAAATTGAAATGAAAACTTCTAATCTGGGTTCAAGTGTGCTTTAACAAGAAAGTTGGGCTCATAACTGTAATTTTCTATGAGTCAAAAATTGCAATTTATATCAAAATTCCAAACACCATTTTTGGTGTACGACCTCATTCCACCTCTCTTTTTCGCCATTTCTTCCCACTTCTCTTCCCTCCTTCTTCCTCTATTCTCTCTCTCTCTCTCTCTCTCTCTCTCTCTCTCTCTCTCTCTCTCTCTCTCCAGAAAAAGAAAATAAGATGCTTGTTTGGGAGGATGTCCCGTTGTCGCCACTCACGTTTTGAATTACTGAACCACGTTTGAAGGATTTATGAGATGTTTGGCAGCAATTGCAAACCGAGGTAGCTGTAACGTGGTTGACAACATTGGGTGTTTAACATGGTTGGCAACGAAGCTTTATTTTGTAGCTTCTTCGATACGTTTAACGTGGTTGGCTGCATATTTTTTTTCTGTAGACCCTCTACTGCCCTTCCCCTTATGTCTAATGTTTGCTTCTGTGTGTTTGCTCTGTTTAAGATTGAAAAAACAGGAGAGGTGGAAGAGAGTTGAGAGGGTTGTTGATTGGTAAGGACTCAGGAGTAGTGGAGAGAGTGAGATGGAAGAGAGACAGACGAGAGGGCATGAACGAGAGAGAGGGGCGAAGGTAGTAGTTGGACTGGGTAGATTGAACGAAAAAATAGGGGAGATGAGAAAGAGATGGAAGAGAGTTAGAAGGGTGACAACAAAGTGAAATACAGTCTGTTCAGAACAAAAAAATAGCCTTGATTTGGTTGGGGATGACCTTAAATGTTCTAAAAACATTCAAGATAAAATTCTAGGTTGGTTTGGAAGGAAAGAAGAATGAATTGGATGTGTGTATCCATGATAGGGACCAAAGTGAATAAAATAAAATTTTTTAGGAGTTGCTATAATTTTGGAACAAAATATATTTGTGACCTATGGGCCTATATGAAACTAAATGTGGTCTTAGAACATGAAAAAGATAAAGGAAAAATGAATACCAAGGACTTAAGTGAATAATATGAGAAGTTGGAGAGAAAGAGTAAAATTTTTGAAAATGTCCAGATTTAATATAAATGGAATTTTAATTAGGATTTGATGGAATTTACCAAATTTTGAAGGTTATTAGTGATGACATAATTTCTTTTATTATGAGAATAAACCTAATTTATACAATTAAACCTAATTATATCATAATTTATATAATTACTTTAAAAACTTAATTTACACAATTAAACACCCTAATTATTTTAGATAACTAATTAAAAAAATTAATTTAATTATATCATTATACAATTAAGAACACAATTCCTTTTATTATGAGAATGACTCTTTAAATTTCTTTTATGCAATTAAGTTCTTTTTTGTATGATTTGTATATTATTCATTACTAATATCTCATATTTTCTTTTCCATAAGTAATTATTAACCCTTTAATTATAATTATATTTAGTTCACATTATTCGAATTTTAAAAATATTCTAATAAGTAATTAGTGAAGTAATATTGGACAAATAAACAAAACAAATAATGCACTTTATTATAAGTTTGTTTTTATTAATTTTAATTGACATAAAATGAATTTAATAGAGAAAAAAATTGTATTGAAATTTAGTTAGAGTTAAAATTTATTTAATAGGAAAGAAAAATATTTTGAAATTTAATTAGATATTTTTAATTTATTGTGAGAAATTAATGATTAATTAAATTTTTAATTAGTAATTACAAAATAAAAAATAAATTTATTCATTAAAAATGAGTCATTAGTGATTAATTTATAATATTAGATAAATTAAAAAAATTAAGTTTCCTTTAAATAAATGACAATAAATAATAATAATAATACATCAAAAAATTAAATAAAAAATTTATACCCTTTCTATTAGTTATACATATTGAAACCACGTTTACAAATTAACATCTAAACATTATGTTCTACCCCAAATCAAGTTTCAAAGCCTCAGATTACGTTTGCCCAATTCCAAACATAAATCACGTTCGTTTAAATCTAATTTTCTCTAATCACGTTCAATCAAATTTAGTTTACCCCACCCACATTTAATCCACCAGACTTCCAAACACATCTGCATTCTTCCATCTAGATTGGGCTCCCCTCCATGTCTTGTAACCATAAAAACTTCATATCTTACCCATAGTCATTAAATAAGTGTAGAACTCACCTACCAAAGTAAGTCCTAGAGTCATCCAAGCAGCTCCATGGCTATAGAAGAAAACCCAATCACTTCCATCTTTGTTGAAAGCAGAGCCAACCATTCCATGTTCTTTTCAAAAAATCAAAAGCACGTTGGGCAGTTTTTCAAACATACATTAGTCAATTTTTGGTCAAAGCCAAACAAAATATTTTACTCATTTGATTGTTGATTTTTAAGATCCTAAAAATTAGATTTAAATATTAAAAATTAACAATTTAAATTTTAAAATATTAATTTTATTTTTTAAAAATAATTATAAAATTTAAATCGTTAATTTTTACAATCAATAATTTATATGGACAAAATATTCTATTTGACTTTTAAAATTAGGCATATCACGTTAATAACTTACCAGTCATAGTGATTGAACCAATAATTAAAGGAGCAAGGACAAGAACGTGAGCTGTAGCATCTGTTACCACATAATTCACATGTTATAATTTTTCCCCAATAATTTACTTTGAAATTTATTTGTACATTTAAATTATTATTTTCTATATATTATTAAATGATAAAAAAAGATTAGGTTGTTACGCAATCTATCAATATTCCGCGTTTGCCAACTCATTCATGACTATGTCCATTCATTTTTTAAACATTTGAAAGTGAAGATAAGACAGATGCGGCGAAACGTCACGGCATTTCCTGCTATAACGTTTCCAAGTTTACCGGCGGATTCCTTCCTATCTTTTGCTCTTACTCTAATAATATAGGTTGTTTGACATGTATTTAATAATTTATATTATTTTATTTTTATATTTTTTAATTTTTAAAATTATATTAAATGTTAATTAATTTAATAATTATTGATTAAAATTGAATGATTAGTAAATTTGTTTTAAAAAATAAAATAAAAAAATAAAAAATATACTATTAAATATAACACGTTCAATAATTTACGTTAAAATAACAATATCATATACTTGAAAAGAGCGAATCTGCTTCCTTGACCACATGCATCCCTATATTTTTGGAAAATAAACTATTAGGAGTCAAAAGAGGAAACGCTGTAATTCATGAGATAAAAGTATAGCTTTTGTATTTTTAATATAAAATTTAAAATTCCGTGGGAGAACTTATTTTTTTTAGAAGATACATTAAAATGTATAAAACATTGCTTGAGCTTAGAGATTGTATAGTTTACTCTCCTTAATTTCTAAATTGAAAAAAAATAATTCCCATCAAACTTCAAAAAAAATTGTGCAATTACCCCTTTATTAGTAGATCCATTCCTGTTTGGTTGTTAAGAGTCATTCTAAGAAAATGAGAATGAAAAACCCTAATTTCGTTCTCATTTTCATATTTAGTTAAGTACATGAAAAATATGTATAGAAATTGAAAGGAATAATGAATAAATGACTATAATTAAAATTACGCAACTGTTATATAGATTAAATAACATTGTTAAAGAAATTAAACTAAAGTATATTTTTCTGTTTGTTTTCTTAAACAAAGAAAGTAACCATGGTATTCATAATTTTATTGGTCTTAATAATATGATTAAGATACAGCTTTTTAAGAAAACATGCATTACTAAATATTAATTATTGTTTTTCAAATTTTATATTTAATATATTGAGATACATAAAATGTTATGAATTAATGGGATAATAATGATTTTTTTAATTTTTACAAAGGTATCATATTAAAATAGTTGCTTATGAGCAAGGAATATCCATTCTTTCATATGAGCTAGGGAATAACTATTTTCATTTTTCATGTCTCACTTCTAACAATCAAATATAACATTAAATTAACATTAATCAACTGGACATATCAGCATATTTAGTTTATTTCACATGTGTGAAAAATAATACAGTTGACTATAGCTAAATATAGTAACTTGAACATTGACTAATGATCAATTTAATATATTCACCAATAAAAAAGTAATTTTCACATTTTTTAAGTTTGAAGGGATTCTTTCTCAAATTTAAAAGCTAATGAAAGTAAATTGCGTGACGCCAAAATCATAGGGGAGGTGTGTACTTTAACAAAATAATATAAATATTAAATTAAGAAAAAATTAAATTAAATTAAGAATAAAAGTAATTCCAACATTCTCACTTGAAAAACTTGTCTGTCATTTGGAAAATACTCATTAATTCAAGGCCAGAAAAAAGAAAAAAAAATCCCACGTGTCATCATGTTCCAAAACTACTTGATGAAAATGGCCCTTCTTTTTTTTTTTTTTTTTTCTAAATTAAGAGGTATCTTTTAGTGCCCACTTGAAGGATTACTTTTTTTATGTCACTTGTGGTTCCATGACACAATCATGAAATAAGATTTCTTAATTTTGTGAAAATATTTAACTCGAGAGTTCGCCACTTAGTTAAAGCATTAGTGTCCAACTCTCAAGTTATCCCAGATTTTTTTTTTGGTAAAAGAGATGATGATGTAATTACAAATAAATTAGAGTGGATAAAAATTTTGTTCCTGATATAATATTGTTTAAAATAGATAATTATGTATTAACCTTCAAATCAAATTAAATAGAATCATATATGTATGAATTAGCAGTTTTTTAATAACTTTGGACAGCGATTTTTAATTTTTGAAAGAGAGAAATAGAAACCTTGTAGGAATGCTTTGATTTTTAAATCAGTGATAAATTCGAAAGCCAAATTATTGAAATTTATATATGTAATTAATTTGAGATGTAGTGTGATAACTAGTGATCTAGGGAACGGAATCCTAACAAGAAATTTAAACTTAGACGAATTAATTTACATTCATAATTTAAATGTTAACATAATATATGATTGGTAATATCATTAAAATTTAATAAAATATTAACAAAAGTTTAATGCTAAAATATAAATTAAAAAATCTTGAAATTATAAAGATCCAATTATAAATTTTTAAATTATAATAATTGAAATTGTAAAAATTAAAAGAATAATTTAACCTAAGAATAATATTTTATTTCAAGTTATTCAGTTTTCAATTCTACTTTATAAAAAAATAATTAAATTTTTAAATATGACTGACTAATACAGCTAATTGGTTATCAATATAAAATCCATGCTTATCCATTGTATCTATTTTCATTCGCTAAATTTGAATAATTCCTTCTTTCAATAGTAAACATTCAATTCTAACAGCCACCGGTCGATCAAAATAATAAAATAAATAAAAATAATTAAAAGTTCGCATTCCCTCTCCTTTCGCATCTTCTCTCTCTCTCTCTTATTTATATATCTATATATACACACGCACACACACGTATACAGAGATCAAAAGCTCAACAGGCAACTCAAACTTCTAGTTGTAGAACTTTCCCCATCATTTAACTTCGGTCCATTTCTTCAAAATTTTCCATTCCTGTCATTGAAAATTTAATGCATTTTCTAGTCGATTTTCCGGGAAAGCAGTAACTTCTCCGTCATTTGCTTCTTACAAACTCGTAATTCTCTCTATCCTCTGTGAGTTTCTGGCGAACGAAACATCATGAATGCCCTTGCCGCCACTAACCGTAATTTCCGCCTCGCGGCGCGCTTGCTTGGATTGGATTCGAAGCTGGAGAAGAGCCTGTTGATCCCTTTCAGAGAGATCAAGGTGAATAAAACTCTTTCTTTTGTCGTTTTGCTTTACTCTTTTTGCGTTTTGTTTAGTCTGGATTAGTATCTTCCTCTCTCTGTCTCTTTTTTTTTTTTTTTTTGAGAAATCGACAATCTCAATTTCGGAGAGATTATTAACATTACGTCAATTCCGCTCTGAAATTGACATTACTCGGACTCGTCCAATACACTTTACGTATGTCTCTTTCTGATCAATTTCTTGGAAAAAAAAAATGAGAGAATCCGATCATTTAGCTTGGTTCTCTCCAGAGTCCGAGTCTGATATTTGCATTATGGTGTGAGGCGCAATTAGGTGGAGTGCACGATTCCAAAGGACGATGGGAGTTTGGTGTCATACGTCGGATTCAGAGTGCAGCATGATAATGCTCGTGGTCCCATGAAGGGAGGGATCAGATATCATCCAGAGGTGATCTACCTGCAACTTCATCTCTTTTTTTTCGGGATTTTTTTAATTTTTGGGTACATTACTCATTCAGTCCTTAAAAGATACAACTTTTTCAATTTAGTCCCTCAAATGTTGTAATTTTTTTTGTGTCAAAGTGACTTTTAGCAACCAAAACATTTTGATTTAGCAATAATAGATTTTGTGATTTAGCAATGAAAATGACCAAATGGAAACTTTCAAAGATCAAATTGAGAAAATTATAATTTTTCAAAGACTAAATCAGTAATTTACACTTTACTTTTCTAAAAAGGCGTAATTTCAAATGTTATTTGTTTATTCTATTTGGTCTTAATGGAAAATACCATTGGGTTATTATTTTGTTTTTCATTTTAGTTAGAAAATTCCTTGGATTTTACTATGATTGTATTTGTTACAGGGAAATTTGATAGCCCAAAAAGATATTTGTATTTAACAAATATTAAGGATTTGAAATTCATGTGTTGCATTGTATTCTATAATGATACAGATATATCTCATATTTTCGGTAAATAGGTTTCCAAGCATTTGAAAAATTAAGATACCCAGATACCTAGCAAATTGTCTGACAAACTTGTCTTACATATATATATATATATATATTGTGTAATGAAATGCTGAGGTAATATCCAATTATTGGCTAACAATTGGTTGTATTTTGTCAGCTACCTGTGATTTTTAGTTCACTTGTTTGAAACAGAGTGGCAGTGGCAATGAAGTTCACTGCCACAATATTGATTCATGTGCAAGAATAGCTACGATTCACGTAGATTGTGGTTTCAGTATTCTTGCTTAGTTTTTGGTCGTTTTCTCGAAAATCAGAAAAATGAAGTTAAAGTGTTGTTTTGCATGCCTCCTTAAAATATGAAATGCATAACCTTGACGCTTAGTGACTCTGCAAACTTCAACCTCTTAAATCTTTTGCCTTTTAAATTCTACAACATTCACAATTTTGGAGCTCATCTCAGCTGGAAGCTAAATATTTTAACTAATATGTGGCAAAGACCTGCTTTTACACTATTTTAATTGGATGTATAAATTGTACGAGCTGTTACGTAGCCTAAGGTTTTTTTCTTGTAATTTTGTTGACATTAGCTCATACGATAGGTGTAATGGAGAAGTCAAACAAATATACACTTCACTTCAATAATATGCACAAGTTTGGTAAAAAAAAAAAATCATAGCTGTTTTTTGTTGTTCTACCTCAATGTAAAAAATTCTTTTACACCTACCTCTTTTTACACAAATTCACTGGATGCTTGGCCTTTTATTGGTTCTTTATGAAATTCCCTATTCATATATCAGTTGTAAGCAAGCACATTGATATCTATAGTTAACTTGCCATTTTTTTAAGGTAATTCATGATTGGATTTGAAGCCTGATGGATGCTTTTTATTCCTGTTGATAATTGTACATAAACAACCCATATTGAATCTTTTTCAAATCATGTTTTAACTTTTTACGGTGTAGGTTGATCCCGATGAAGTAAATGCTCTTGCTCAACTTATGACCTGGAAGAGTGCTGTGGTAGACATTCCTTATGGTGGAGCAAAGGGTGGAATAGGATGCTTCCCAAGAGAGTTAAGTAAGAGTGAATTAGAAAGACTCACTCGTGTTTTTACTCAGAAAATTCATGACCTTATCGGAATCCATACTGATGTTCCGGCACCAGATATGGGCACTAATGCTCAGGTATTTTCTGGTACCATATAGATATTTTTTTTTGGGATCAATTTGGCTCCAATTAGGATTTGAACTCGAATATTTCAACTCTGGAAATGGCTCCAGTTCTACAATAAGAAATATCTGATTTTTCTGTTCAATTTTCACTGTTAACTTGTAAAATGTTCACTATGCACAGACAATGGCTTGGATTTTGGATGAATACTCAAAATTTCACGGTCATTCACCAGCTGTTGTTACTGGGAAGCCTATTGTAAGTACTGCAAACTATGAATTCTTAAGTCTTGTTTAATGGAGATTTGTCGTCAAAATGGTTTGTTTCAAAGAAGGAATTTTGAAAATAATATGAATTCTATATTTGATATTATGACTTTAGGATCTTGGTGGATCACTGGGTAGGGAAGCTGCAACTGGACGTGGAGTTGTTTTTGCAACTGAAGCACTGCTTGCAGAATATGGAAAGTCAGTGAAGGATTTGAAATTTGTTATTCAGGTATCTTTAATAATACAAGTCATTTCTGTTTCTCTCTGGTAATTAAGCACCTTTTGTCTAAGTTAATCAACTCTGTCTTCCTGTAATGGACATTTTAGGGTTTTGGTAATGTGGGCTCGTGGGCAGCAAGGCTCCTTCATGAAAGAGGTGGTAAGATCATCGCAGTCAGTGACATTACTGGTGCAGTGAAGAACCCAAATGGACTTGATATTCCAGAATTGATTAAGCATAAAGAAAAGACTAACAGTTTAATTGACTTTAATGGTGGAGATGCTACGGACCCTGCAGAACTGCTTGTTCATGAATGTGATGTTCTAATTCCATGCGCTTTAGGTGGAGTTATCAACAAGTATGGACCTTTTGCTCAAAACTTATTCCTCCTGAATTTGAGGTTTTCGTTTTCAAGTGAATGTTACATGCAGATATGGTCTGTCTTTTGCCTTCCAGGATCCAAACAACATCTAAATATGTTTCAGAAATTAGACTATAAAACTGACATATTTTTAAGATGTACATTTTGTCTCTTCAATCAGCTGTGCATTTAACTTTTGGTTGACAACATTAAGAATATTAAAATAAAATCGTACTTTTAAATTCTGAAGTTGGAAAGCAGATTTTCAATTTGGTCTTTATGTATTGGCAGGCCTATATATTCCATGTTATTTTTACCTCGTATAACTTTAAACCTATTCTTTGAATAAGATGAAGTTATGGTCCTACAATTCATTTCTGGGCATTGTGGCGTGAAATTCTTTTGATGGGCTGCATTTGATTTGAGTCTCTTCAGTCTGTGTTTGAATTTGTTTAAACACAGGCAGTCTTTGTTATTATCTTTGATTTATTGACCATTGGAAGCGTAAATCTCATGATGTTAATTTATTGTCTTTTCTCTGAAGGGAAAATGCTCCAGATGTGAAAGCAAAGTTCATAATTGAGGCTGCAAACCATCCTACAGATCCAGAAGCCGATGAGGTAAGATTATAAAGTTGAATCTTACTAATTATATGAAGGTTATGACAAGTATTAGATCTGATAGTCAAGTTACTTGCAGATTCTATCAAAAAAAGGAGTTGTAGTGTTACCAGACATATATGCAAATGCTGGAGGTGTGACTGTAAGCTATTTTGAGTGGGTTCAGGTAATTAAGAGACATGATCTGTTTAGCTAATAGTATTATACTTCAGAGTTTGTGTTATTTGCTCTGTTTGTCAAGTCTATTCTGCATCCATGTAATGATTTGTCCAGCATCCGAGTATCATACCAAATTTCAATAACTATTGCTACAAGTTTGTTCATTGAATCGATATTTTTAATGCTTCCAGCCCCCAAAATTTCTTTCTTCTGAAAGCAGTCTGAAGAACTTCATCTATTACTTGAAAAGATAACCTGAAGACTGTTAATCTAATTCACCCGCCTGTGTTGTTTGAGCAAAAGGCATTTTGCCTTTAAGGACAGGACAAACAACTGAAGCATTTTAGGTCTCTTTACATGGATTTTCAAGTTTCAACATCATTACCGGTTTATTGAGTTTGTATTTCTCGTAAAATGACTTAAATTTATGATTGGCAGCACCTGACAAACATATATGGGATCATGTACTCCATATAATTGATCTTTAAAAAAAAAAGTGTCTTTTTGAGATTGTATTTTTTTCCTATGCTCAATCTACCATGAGACATGACAGCATATTTTTGTGACAGTTACGTTTTTTTGGTACAATTCTTACATGTTTTAATATACTGTGACTGCAGAACATTCAAGGTTTCATGTGGGAAGAGGACAAAGTAAACCGGGAGCTTCAGAAATACATGACCCGAGCCTTCCATGATTTAAAGGACATGTGCAAGTCAAACAATTGCAATCTTCGGATGGGTGCCTTCACACTCGGCGTAAGTCGGGTTGCTCGTGCCACCCTTTTAAGAGGTTGGGAGGCATAGTCAGTCAGCTTTCATCATCTGATGGAATTCTAATTGATCCATCCAATAGGATTATTTACAGCAGCTGATAGAAAAGGAATAGCATTACTGATTTATTTTCATTGTTATCTTGCACAAGGAATAGCATTACTGATTTATTTTCATTGTTATCTTGCACGGCATGAAACTGTTGCCAGAATAAGTTTATATACTAAGGGAGATTGTATTTGCTACCTGAAGTGAAAAAAAAAAAATTTTTTTTTTTGAACTTGTTTCTCTGAGTAGCAATAGTTAACAAACTGGTGCAATCACCTCCAATGATTGAAGCCAAGAATTTATATTAGTTTACTCTAGGATTATATTCGAATAAATATACAAATTGGTCCTTAAAAGATACATTTAAGGATTAAATTGTGTAGAATTTTTAGACACTTCAATCAACTCATTTCTCTTTCAAGGATTAAATGGTTAATATAGTCAACTGTATTCTGTCTAAGTTGTTAAATACAACATAGTTTTGCTCATTTCCAAATCTTGACTTACTTTCCTGGTTTTTGTTGGTTTATGGTTCTATCTTTCTAAATTTATGTTAAACAATTCATGAGAAGTGAGATTAAAAGCATACTTTCAGAAAAAGAATTTTATTAAAGGGAAGAAATTTGGTAAAAATTAACACTATTTAAGATAGGGTATTGCCAGGGAGATATGTGAAGGAAGAACATTAACCCGGTAATATTTTGCTAAACAAAGGCCTGTTATGGGTAGAACAATCAGGTTTGAAGACATACGATGGAAACTTGAAAGGATTTAATGTTTCAATTTCAAATCTAGCTTCAAAATTTATGGTGTTTGTTCAACTTCAACCTACCAGTCTTGTGATTTTTTAGATAAACGGGTGGGGTAGGTAATACTGAATTCATTGTTGATCTTTCCAAATGTTACAATTGCTTATTGGTCCGTCCTCAATCCTCAGGGACCGTCAACATGTATCTCTCGAGTCCTGAGTAATAAAGGTAGAGAATCCATTAATTCCTGCCCAAAAAAAGAATACAAATTACATCTCATTCAGGTTTGCAGCAAATAAATTTCAACAGATAACTTGAAGTTGATTTAACGACAGCTCAACTTTAATTGAACTCCACATAAATGGAGTTAAGGAGATAATTTGACCGTATTTTTTAAATGTTTATAATCATGTTAAAGCACCATCCATTTTATGTCAGTCAATCCGGTCAATTCAAAACCAAAACCGACTTGCTTCATTTCACTGATTAATGGTTGCCTAGGAAACTAGCATAAATCTTGAACTTGGCAGTAAGACCCTGAAAGAAAGAATTGAAGCTCATTCAGAGTAGAAGGGGCAAAAAAGAGATAAAGAGTAGCCAAGAAATATACTTCTTTAACAATCTCTGCTACATTGACTTCAAAACTCCTATCTTTAAGCACTTCCATGATTTCAAGTAGCAATCCTACTCTATCTGCCACCTCTATATAGATCGAGCTTATGAACATTGAAACGAAACATATTAATCAAATCAGGATTAAGTAGATTACTGTGTCCAAAAACACTATCACAGAACAAAAAGGGAGTTGTATCCACATAATATATGCAATGCCAAACCTCCTAAGAGGCCCATCATTATTGACAAGCATGCCAGGATCAATATTAGCAAGAAACTGCATTAAACAAAACTTTTGTGAGGCTTTCCACACTATTTGACCTAGAATTTTTTAATTCAAAGAGCTGAAAAATGTAACATGATGAGTCTGACAGTTAGAACTATAAAGCGTTATATCTTAACGAGGAAAAAGAAAGAAAAGAAGAAAACATGCCTCTGAAAGTCCCATTGCATTATTTAAGGGTCTAGTTCTTAAGTGACACTCTAGCTGGTTAAGCAAGGCAGGTCTCCAGAAGTTGTTTAACTACTGAAAATTACCATACCATTTTAACTAGAGTTTAACCTTTTTGTTGATCTAAAACTAGATACCAAGAACAACCTAATTAATACTGTTCTTTAAAAAAAAAAAATATCTACTAAGCCAATAAAAGAAAAACTTCAAAAATGGAAAAGATACGTATAAATGAATAAAATATGATGTCACAAGAATTAAGGCATAAGGATACACACTGGCTCAGAAAGCTCTGCACTACCAAATAAATTGAGAATGAGGCTTCAAAAGAGTGATCTCTCAATAGGATAATGTCTGCTCTGTAAAGGCTTACAAAAAAGAAAAGGCAGAACAGGAATGGTTGTATGTCACTTGAACCGTTTGGCCATTTATGGCAAACATCTGACCCATTGCTAGTTGCTGGACTCCTAGGCAGAAATAAAATACTTGCAGAATAATTAGGATGCTTCTCTTATTAACATATACCAGCAAAAAGATTTCAGAGGTAACATAACTAAGCATACTTATAGGATGATACTTCAACAGATTGTAAATAATGGTAAGTCGGATTCTCTCTAACATTTCAAGATCTTCCACTTGGCGCCCGGTTCTTCTTCTATAACAACAGGACTATGATCAAAACCATTTGCCAAATATGCTAAAAGTGAAAACATGATCATAAAGGCTCTAGAATGTGACCAACAAAGAAAATTGTTGAACCCACAAATTGCCTAAAGTACATATAAATTCACACTTTATTTACTATTTGCGAGACCAAGAGTTATGTCAACTTCAAACGAGACTAAGAAGAATTAAAAATTCAAGTCTCAAAATGCATGTAGAGAGAACAGATTAAAAAGGAAGTTCATGAATCACAGGAAAACTAAGAATTTTACTCATGATGTGCATTGGGATTACGGATAAATTCTTCTTTGATCAATTATCTTTTTGTACTTTCATCAATCAATTATGGCCGTCCAAAAATCTGAAACCTCCCAGTTGCTGAAATGTTGTTGGATGCCAAACCTCTGGTGAACTTGGAAAATTTTGAGACACAGGAGAATTGGTGATCCCAAAGGTCCAAAGTCCAAACATGCAAGTTAGCATATTGTAATTCAAAAGAAATACTATCACGGGAAGATTTCCCTTTACTGATCCACATGTGTAAATGGAAGGAGCAAATTTAAAAAGTTCTATGACAATAATAAAGTTCAGTAACGTTTGATGATGATTTTAAAAATATAAATATTTTAATAATTATTCAAAAAAATCTTTCACGACCCGATGAATTCAGAACACGTTTTCTCAGTTTTAAAATACTTCTATGCTTTCATTCAAATTATCATCCAAGAGATGACCATTAGAAACTTATTAAAAAAACACTCATGATCTTATGAAAAATGTTGTAGGCTTGATTGAATCCTCTGTGAAAATAGCTTTCTTTAAGATAATCAATCCCAAAGCTTATAATGCTTTCATGAGTGTTGACATGAGCAAAAGGGAAGCCCTCAACAATTAATTCACCTCGATTTAAGATAGACATCAAAGAACATAGTACAACCTAAATGAGCATAAGTTCACTAAAACATTCCAAAGAAAGTAAATCTTCTCTAAGCGTCATCTAATGAGAAAATACCTAATATTAGTGAATCCGTTAATTTAGACACCTCAACGATATTCCATCAAGATTTCATTACACGATCCTATCAGATAAGCAAAACTTTTTAGAATGAACACAACGAGTTTTTTCAAAGGCAACTTCACCATGTCAATAAGCTCTCCAAGGCAATCGCCAAAATTAAGACTCACAGTGGTTGCATCATAATCAAAATTTTGAATTATCTCAATTATTGGCTTGGGAAAGTTATCAGGATCTTCAAAAGATTCCTACAACAAGAAGAGTATCTAATTAAATGTTATGGTGTTATATATATTAAAAGTTGAAATACAAATCTACCAATTAATAAGGACAGTAATAAAATCATTTTAACACCACGATATGAACCAAATTCTGAACCCAGAAATTACACATGCCAGAAGCAACTTGTTACGTCACAGATATCATTAGTATAGTTATAGGCATGTAAACAGCTGATACGCTAATGATGTTATTATCATAGTTATAGGCATGTAATCAGGATAACATAATTGTAGGGATTTTGATTTATGATTCCCTCTGTATATATTTCACAATCATATGAATGAGAAGCTAGCACTTTTCCATCAACCTCGTCTGAATCACATGGTCTCAGAGGCAGTGTGAGTGTGTTCACTACATTGTGTTCACTTTCCATCAACCTTGTCTGAATCAACCTCGTCTGTGAGGCTGAGTATGTGAGAAGAAGAGCACCCATCCACAGTGGTCTTTGATTGTCACTGCCCCTTCCAGGCCATTCAGACTGAAAGGTGGGTCCCTCCATAAGTGGGGCACATGACTTATAATATTATTAAAAAAGGGCCAAATTACAATTTAACTAAAGTTGCAACCAATTTTTGTAATTTACTCCAAAGTCATAAATAAAAAAATTTGTGGGGCCCATAAGAGGAAATTTTCTTCAATAATTAGGCACCGTCTAAAGAAAAACTGAAGAGGGGAGGCTGCTGTAGAAAACGCGTGAAGAAAATTTGTAAACAGAGGGATGTACCTTAAGGCAAAATGGCTCTATAAATAAGAGCCATTTCTCTCATCCCTTCATCATCCCAGAGAAGCCTCACCTTTGAGAGAAAGAGTGAGAAGAAAAATAGAGAGAGTGCCTCAGAAAGTTTCTGAGAGGAAAAATAGTGAGTCCAATTTGTGAGGGTTATTTTCCACAAATTGAAGAAATATTGTTGTAGTATTTTTGTGAGTGAGAAGTCCACCTAAGGGTGAAGATTGTATTCCCATTATTGCTATAGTGGAAGATTTAAGCGGCCTACGGGTCCCGCAGTTTTTATCTAATTTGAGTTTTCCACGCTAAAATTTTTGTTGTTATTTTTGTCTATTGTGTTTTGGGAATTATCCTGGGTCTGTGGAATTATTTTGATTCTACACTTACTGCGCACACCGTCGTTTTTCCTAACAAGTGGTATCAAAGCTTTTGGTTGGAGTACCATTGAAGAATACCGTATGAGTATTATTCACAAATACTGTACGAAGACGTACGAGTACTATTTACGTATATAGGTATTGTTCATACATACTAGTATTTTTATATGTATTGGTACTATTCAAACATACTAGTATTGTTCATACGTAAGGAAGTACTTGTTGACCCTAAGGCTTTATGCCATAAGTTTTGATGATGACAAATGTATTTGAAATGTAGCATTGATATATATAAAGGTTAATTATCATATACATGCTACAAGTATTTAAGCATGACTATGTTATTTAATGTGTAATGTCTTATACATTAATCATGCTATTTATCATGAATTGAACTAACCATTTGGTTTGCAAGTAAGATATATTTTATAGGTTGGTTCAAAACAAGAAGAGTGAGCATTGAATTGAAGAACAAGGAAAAGTAACATCATGTCTCACTCAAGGAAAGCAACATACAAGGACAAAGCTCCAAGAAATGAAGAATTAGAAGAATTGAAGTCTTGGAAGCTTGCATGCATCAAGATAACCTATGTGTTTACATTAGGTATATTTTATATAGGATAATATACTTGTGCAACTCAATGATTTAGATTTGCATACATTGGCTCAAGCATTTTAAACAAAAAGATAGTGAGATATGAAGTTTTACAAAAGTTAGTTTTTGACCTTTGGTCACTCCTTATATCATATCTCATAAATGAAAAATCAGTTTTTCAAGTATCTTAATCTCATTTGATAGTAGACTCAAAGATCTTTTCAAAGATATATTATTTATTCAAAACGGAGTCCAAATGAGAAATATATGACTATTTAAAATATAGTTTGAAAAAATGAAAGTTGATTTTACTGTACTCAAAAATTATTCTGTTCTAACCTATAGTCAGTATTTTGATTATATCTTTTAAATGAAAAATAATTTTTGAGTAAAACTTGGCTCATTTGAAACTAGACTCCAAGAGCTTTCCAATGATATATTATTTGTTTAAAATGGAGTTCAAATTAGGGAGTTGTGAATTTTTAAAAAAAGCTCAAAATATGTATTTCACTACTGCCAGCCGGTGGTCTACCAGGCAGCTTCCGACTGGTCGACCAGTTGTCTTGAAAATGCTATATTTTACTACTGTCAGTGGGTGGTCGACCAGGTGACCCCCACTGGTCGACCAATGGACATCTGGATTGCATTATAAGTGCTGTAACGGCTATATAACGGCTAGTTGTTTAAAATTTTATATATATGACCTTAGATACACGATTTTGAGCAAGAACTAAGTACTACAATGACATATTAATATGTTCTATCATCTTTGAGAGAAATCCAAATACTCTTGAGCCAAATCTTGCATATTCTCTATCATTAGAGTTATTATAGCTTCATTTGTATTCATCTACTCTTTAGAGAGAGTTTCTTTGTATTGTTGATTTTGATCAACACCTATATTATTTTGAGTTGAGGTTCGCAAGTACCGGTGTTGGAAGAACTTGCTTTGGGTTGAGGAGGAACTCAGATTCATAAATTCTCCATTGTGGTGTCGCAAATACCCGAATCAAATTTGCGTGGTTGTAGTGGTTTGCAAGTACTCGGATTAAACTTGCAATTATAGTGAAAATACTCAAGTGGTCTCTTGAGGACTGAATGTAGGCTTGGATTAGCCGAACCAGTATAAATCTCTGAGTTTGCTTTCTTTATCCCTTACTCTTTAATTTGTGCATATTGATATCTATTCTTTAATTCCTTGATCTTTATAATTATTTATCTTGACAGCACATTGATTTTCTGTATTGTATTTATTATCTTAAGTATTACACTTCTACAGAAAATCATTTTAACTTCCAATTAATTCTTGTAAAAAATTTATAAAACCCAATTTACCCCCCTTTTGGGTTCCAACCATTACTTTCAATTGGTATCAGAGCTTGGGCTCTTGATTTGAGACTTAACCGTCTAAGAGTAAACATTGTTGGATTTAGTGAGTGGTTTATGTCTGAAAATTGTTATTTCACAGAACCTCCAGCTTTTGATGCTAATCATTTTCAATATTGGAAGTATGAAATGAAAATGTTTTTAATTTCAGTAGACCATAAATTCTGGGAAGTTATAGAAAATGGTTTGTATATGCCTGTCAAGGAAGAACAAGGAAAATGCATTCCAAAACCCAAGAGTGAATGGAATGATACTGAAAGAAGTTTAGTGCAACTCAATGCTAAGGCAAAATTGATTATTTCTTGTGCATTGAGTCAAGATGAATTTTTCAAAATTTTCAATTGTGCAACTGCAAAAGAAATGTGGGAAACTCTTGAAGTTGTATATGAGGAAGATCTTATTGCTGAGGAATTAAAGTATAAAAGTTTCATTAATGAACTTGAAATTGCTCAAATGAAAAATTGTGAAACTATTAATGAGATACATCTTGTGCTTAATCAATTGCAAGATCTTGGTGTTGAACTTACAGGAAAATCTCAAATCACCAAGGTGGCAGATGAAGAAGAAAAAGGAGAAGAAGAGAAACCACAACCAAAAGCAGAATTGTCAAAGAAAGCTTACATATCTTCCATTTGGGGAAATGGCAATTCTGATAAGGAGGACACAAATGAAGAAACCAACATCTGTCTTGTGGCCAGAGATGAAGATGGGGTAAATTCATTTGACTACTCTTTTGATGAATTACAAGATGCCTTTGATGATTTACATGAAGAATCTCTAAAACTTGCAAAGAAATTAAATGCTTCAAAACAGAAAAACTCTTCTCTTGAAAATGAATTAGAAAAATTGAAAAATATATTTTCTATTTCCAAGGAAGAGAATTTTGGTTTCGAAAATCAAAACAAAATTTTGCAAGAAGAGAATTTGATTTTAAAGGGAAGTATCTCTACCAACAAAAGCTGCTTTTGCACCAAGTGTGATTCTTTGAAAAAGGAAAATGATGATCTTAAAAACATACTTGCAAAATTTTCTCAAGGTAGAGAAATTTTAAATACTTCAGTTTTGAAACAAAGAAGAAGGTTTAACAAAGTTGGTCTTGTTTCTAAAAGTAAATCAAACCAAAAGCATTATAAAAACTTCTTTGTTTCTGCAAAGATGTCCAATAGTCCAACTTGCACTTATTTTTATTGTGGACTGAAAGGACATAAATCTTGCTCCTGCTTTTTTAAGAAAAATCTTGTTCATGGAGTAAAAATGAAATGGGTTCAAAAAGGAACTCATGACCCAGGCGGACCCAAAGAAATTTGGGTACCAAAAACAAAAGATTAATTTGCAGATTCGCCTCGAAGCAAGGAGCAGAAATGACATTTTAATGGCTACATCATTTAAACTCCACTTCCTTGCATCAAAAGGAGGCAATGGACAAGTAAACATATAAGTTGGAATGCCTTGTAAGAAATTTGATTGATATGTTTACTGCTCTTTAATGCTTTGCCTATTCTTTAACATGCCTTACATCTATCCTTGATACTCATGCATGCTATATCTGAAAACAACTGTTAGGTGTGCGTCCTATAGATTCAAATTTTGTTTTGAGCTAAAATCTTTCTTTTAAATTCTGTTCAAACTATCCTTTTTACCGCATCACGAAAACTTGCTTCCATTACATGCATATTTCTCTTGCTTTCACAACAATAAGATTACTCTTGCCTATAGTATTTTTCCTTATTGTAACCTTATTCAAATATTTTCAATGAAATCAAATTTCTTGCAAAATTACATTTCATGGAAGCATAGCACTTTTATTAATATAGCATATCTTAAACATAATGTTGCTCTTGATTCTCGAGATTTATTTGAACATTACTAATTTGAACATCAAAGTGCTCCACCAAAAGTGTTTTGCAGGAGTTAATCCTCAAATTTATCCTCTAAGGCATTCTTTTTCTCTGCTCTCTGAAATCAGTAAGACTTATAGTTCTAAAGTTGGTTGGTCGACCAACGAAGCCTACATTGAACCAATGCCCAGCGCCAGAGAAGAATGCTGAACGCTGAGTAAATACTTTTGCAACATAAGATAAGTGGTTGACCAAGGTACTCAAACTGTTCGACCAACTCGAGGCAGTGGCTAACTAAGGCAATTTTGGTCATGAGTGGTCGACCAGTTCATTCATGATGGTAGACCAATGCTTGACAGTAAGCTCATCGCACTTTCTCATCCCCACGATGGTCGACCAGTGTGGACACGTTGGTCGACCAGCGGATGACAGTAGATAAAGGATTTAAATTTTACTGCTATGCACTTAATGATCTCTTCAAAGCTTCATGGGTATCTTATAAGAGATTGTTTTTGAGAGAATCTTGAAAATAATCAATCAATGAAGATCATTAAAAATTGCAAGAAGATAGGATCAAAAGAAGGGCAATGAGGAAGACAAGGATATCAACATCTTAAGGAAGAAGTTCAAGAAGCAACAAAAGTTTGCCAAAATTGATAAGTATCTCTATCCTTTATTTCTTTATTATTTAATTGAATGATACTTCTTGATCTCAATTGAACATTCTGGCAAATCTTTTTACTGACATACTTTCATTGCAATGACATATTGTTTTCTGACATCTTACATACTTGATCACATCATTGCATATAAAAATATGTTAAATACTTAAATTATTTTTTTAATACATCATGGTTTGAGTATTATACATATCATATCTTTTGCATAAGCTGTAACTTATGAACCATTATTTATGAATTATAGTTTATATCTGATTATATCTTATTAATCCATATTACCTTAATTATGTTACTACATACTCTGATTATAATATATTTTATCTTGAATGAGTATGTAACTTGCTTCTGCTATGTAATGATGATATATATATTCATGTGAGAAAATGCTTTCTTGCCTTAAATGAATATATGTATACTTTTCAAAATACGTTATGCCTCTACTGAGATGATATGATATATCCTGGATATAAAATGTTTTATATATGATAATGGATATATATTTTCTTCTACTGTGCTAAATCTGGTGACATTCTTTCAATAAGAATTATTTAGAAAAGTGTTGGAAAAGGATTTGAAATTGCTTTATCATTTTTTTAAAGAAAAGAATTTGGAAATCCTTATTTCAAAATTACATCTGCTAATGTACTTAAATGTCTCTATACATAAGCAGAAAATTATTTTCAGAACTTTTGAAAAGGGAAAGTGTACCCTTATTTCAAAAGAAGATAATGGCATTGAAGAGAATGCCAAACTATCTCAAGAAGAAGAAAGCCTCAAGAAGAAAAATTACCTCATGAGAAGGAGCCATCAAGCAACAATGATGATTTTTCAAAGGATTTGAGGTATGCCAAAAGTCATCTTAAGGAACACATCATTGAAGATGCATCTCAATGGGTATTCACTCGAAATCTTCCTCTGCCTATGGATTCTACTTTATAATAGCTATATCTTTTTTACTAATCCATAATTGCTTCCCCTATGCTATTATATACTCCAATTTTAAAATGGTATATCTTATATGAGTATATAATTTGCATTTGCTGTGATATATATCCTGTTATAATATCTTCTGTTATTATCATTAAAAGGATATATATGTTGCTTCTATTGTGCTACATCTCTTTCTACATTTTATGCTTTTTGAAGCAAATTTTTTTTTAAAATAAAAGGATTCATAAATTCTTTTTGCCAAAGTTTTTATGATAATCTTTTCATAAAATCATTCTTTCAAAAGAGTTTGTTTCAAAAATTGCTTTATCATATTTCGTTTTGAAAAGAAAAGCATTTAGAAATCTTCATTTGAAAAGATTTTCATCTTATATGCTTCTTATGGTATTAATCATTAAAGAAGAATGATTTCTCTACAAAGTTTTGGATTCCATGGAGGCATAGCATTCTTATTGATATAATAAACGTCTCTATTGTTTGAGAATTATGAACTAACCTGTCAAGAACCCAAATTATTTGGGTACCTAAGAATAAGAGTTTCATTATTTTGTGAGGAAAAGTATTCTCAAGCTCGAGCTTGCAATGACAACCAACCAATCTTGAGGATGAAGGACTCAATAATGAAGATGGTGATTCTAATCAAGCATGCACATTCAAAACATTGGTATTATCTAGCCTTGCTTGAAATAGATTGTTAATCCATCAAATATTATGAGCTTTATGTGAAGATTAGATGAATGGCAAGAAAGAGTCTTTAAACTGATTGAAAAATACTTTGAAAACTCATATATTATTTTCAATATCTCTTTTGCACCTCAAGCTAAATATGAACTATAGTGGCTATGTTTCCAAATAAGAAAATCATTCCTTTTGCCACTAAAATTCTTTCAAGTTACTTTCCTTGCCTATCATCTATCAATTGTTTATATGATATTTGGATCTACTAATCACAATATGTGCAAGGATGTTTCTCTTAGCCGATGGAGAAGCCTAAAGGTACAAATGGCTCTTCCTAAAGAACAGTCAAATTATACAAGGTTGAAATCTTCATCAAGGATCAAATAGTCAAGAGTTCAAAATAAATTGTGTCTATGCCAAGACAATTCTTGGATAAATAATCTCTTGAAAAAGAAAGGTAAGAACGATCACCTGAATGGATAAAAGAGTTTTGAGAGGTATGATTACTCATCTCAAAATAGATATGCTTAAGTGATCAATTTCATATATATATATATATATATATATATATATATATATATATCATAGTTATAATGTTTGATATTTTTTTTAATGGATATATAAATTGCTTCCTTTGTGCTGAAATTTATCTTATCATTTATGAAGCAAATTTGTTTTAAAAAAGGACTTTAAAAATGCTTCTGTTATGTTAATATGTTTTATCATATGAAGCAACATTCTTTTTGAAAAAGAAAAGATTTTAAAGATCTCTTTTGTTGTAGATGACAAAGGGGATGAAAAATATTGATGTTTGATGTATGGATTATGAACTATATGCTTGAATATATCTTATTACACTAATCCATATATATTGTTTCCTTAGATGAAACGTTTTTAAATTCCTTGGAAGCAAAATGTTTTAGAAAAATATTGTGAAACTCTTGAATTGCTTCCACTATGCTGAAATTACTTTGCCATATTGAAGCATTATCTGTTTTGAAAAGAAAAGGATTTGAGTATCCTTATTTTAAATCACTTTTGCTATATGTTGAAATGATTTTATGCATATATGCAGAAGTTGTTTTTCAGAAATTTTGAAAAATATTATTATTCGATTTATGGATTATGATTAATATTCTTGTTTATATCATGCTTTGCTAATCCATATATCATACTTCTGCTGTATGCTGTAAATATTTCTATCATATGACAGCAAATGATGTTTATTTTTTTTTCAAAGAGTTCATTTTTTTCTGCTATTTACTAAAAATGCCTTTTCATAAACAAGCAGAAATCATTTTCAATGAAAATATTGTAGAAATTTCTTCAAAAATCTTACTTCAAAATTCTGCAGTAAAAAACTGAATTTCCTTTATAATGATTTGGACAATCTTTTTCAAAGGAAAATGGTTATGAAATTCAGGGGGAGCTTTATCTCTCTTGAAAATATATAGATGATCCTGAAAAAGAATACATTTTGAAAATTGGATATTCATTATTCATTCTTCTTTTTCATAATGTGCACAGTTTAAAGGGAAGGAGCCTAAACCTAAACTCCTTCTAATTTTATCTTTTGGCTCATTTCATTTGACATGCGAAATTTTTTTCTAAAAATTATTTTTACATGTCAATGAAATCAATGATAAGTTTTGATGTATCCTCACCCTATGCTATGTTGACATCTTTTGACATCCTGGCTTAAAGAAGTTATGTGCTTTAACTTCTATATATTGTGTCCCTTACACCTTTTTGTTGATGTCAAATAGGGGGAGAAGAAACAATAGAAAAATATGTGTATGTGCTTATAACATTGCATTCATTATCTTGTGATACATATTTTTCTGTGGTGATTTGTCATCATCAAAAAGGGGGAGATTGTTGACCCTAAGGCTTTATGCCATAAGTTTTGATGATGACAAATGTATTTGAAATGTAGCATTGATATATATAAAGGTTAATTATCATATACATACTACAAGTATTTAAGCATGACTATGTTATTTAATGTGTAATGTCTTATACATTAATCATGCTATTTATCATGAATTGAACTAACCATTTGGTTTGCAAGTAAGATATATTTTATAGGTTGGTTCAAAACAAGAAGAGTGAGCATTGGATTGAAGAACAAGGAAAAGTAACATCATGTCTCACTCAAGGAAAGCAACATACAAGGACAAAGCTCCATGAAATGAAGAATTAGAAGAATTGAAGTCTTGGAAGCTTGGATGCATCAAGATAGCCTATGTGTTTACATTAGGTATATTTTATATAGGCTAATATACTTGTGCAACTCAATGATTTAGATTTGCATACATTGGCTCAAGCATTTTAAACAAAAAGATAGTGAGATATGAAGTTTTACAAAAGTTAGTTTTTGACCTTTGGTCACTCCTTATATCATATCTCATAAATGAAAAATCCGTTTTTCAAGTATCTTAATCTCATTTGATAGTATACTCAAAGATATTTTCAACAATATATTATTTATTCAAAACGGAGTCCAAATGAGAAATATATGACTATTTAAAATATAGTTTGAAAAACTGAAAGTTGATTTTACTGTACTTAAAAATTATTCTGTTCTGACATATAGTCAGTATTTTGATTATATCTTTTAAATGAAAAATAATTTTTGAGTAAAACTTGGTTCATTTGAAACTAGACGCCAAGAGCTTTCCAATGATATATTATTTGTTTAAAACGGTGTTCAAATGAGGGAGTTATGAATTTTTAAAGAAAGCTCAAAATCTGTATTTCGCTACTGCCAGCCGGTGGTCGACCAGGCAGCTTCCGACTGGTCAACCAGTTGTCTTGAAAATGCTATATTTTGCTACTGTCAGTGGGTGGTCGACCAGGTGACCCCCACTGGTCGACCAATGGACATCTGGATTGCATTATAAGTGCTGTAACGGCTATATAACGGCTAGTTGTTTAAAATCTTATATATATGACCTTAGATACACGATTTTGAGCAAGAACTAAGTACTACAATGACATATTAATATGTTCTATCATCTTTGAGAGAAATTCAAATACTCTTGAGCCAAATCTTGCATATTCTCTATCATTAGAGTTATTATAGCTTCATTTGTATTCATCTACTCTTTAGAGAGAGTTTCTTTGTATTGTTGATTTTGATCAACACATATATTATTCTGAGTTGAGGCTCGTAAGTACCGGTGTTGGAAGAACTTGCTTTGGGTTGAGGAGGAGCCCGGATTCATAAATTCTCTGTTGTTGTGTCACAAATACCTAAATCAAATTTGCGTGGTTGTAGTGGTTTGCAAGTACCCGGATTAAACTTGCAATTATAGTGGAAATACTCAAGTGGTCTCTTGAGGACTGGATGTAGGCTTGGATTAGCCGAACCAGTATAAATCCTCCTTCTAGAATGGCGAATGTACTAGATTTGGTACACTCAAATTTATGTGGACCAATGTTAAAGTCACTTGGTGGTTCTCAGTACTTTGTGACTTTCATTGATGACTATTCAAGGAAGATATGGGCATACACTTTAAAGACAAAGGATCAAGTGCTGAGTTTCTTTAAAGAGTTTCATGCCTCAGTTGAAAGAGAAACTGGCAAGAAGCTAAAATGTATCTGGACAGACAACGGTGGAGAATACATTGGACCTTTTGATACTTACTGTAAAGAGCATGGTATTCGGCATCAGACAACGCCTCCAAAAATACCACAGCTGAATAGCCTGGCTGAAAGGATGAACAGAACTTTGATGGAGAGAGTCAGATGTTTACTCTCTCATGCAAAGTTACGAAAGAAATTTTGGGGTGAGGCTTGACTAACAGCAGTACATGTGCTGAATTGCTCACCTTGTGTCCCTTTAAAGCTAGATGTTCCAGAAAAGGTATGGTCGGGAAAAGATGTTTCTTACAACCATCTGCGAGTGTTTGGGTGCAAAGCGTTTGTACATATTCCAAAGGATGAAAGGTCCAAACTTGAGACTAAGACACGGCAATGTGTGTTCATTGGATATGGTCAAGATAAGTTTGGCTACAGATTTTATGATCCAGTAGAGAAGAAACTAGTCAGGAGTCGTGATGCTGTGTTCATTGAAGATCAGACCATTGAAGATATTTCTAAAGCCAATGGTGATTCAATTAATTCAGAAGTTATTCCTCCAACACTAGTGCCAAGACAAGTTGGAATGAAATACAGAATGATCAGCCTGAGATAGGTGATCCAGATGCTCCTGTTGAGATTCCACCAGAAGATTCTGATGATGATGATGGTGTTCATAATCAACCACCAGTTCCAATGGGTTCTCCAGAACTGAGAACATCTACTAGAGTTCGACAACCCTCTACTAGATACCCTGCAAATCAGTATGTGTTATTAACTGACGGGGGAGAACTAGAAAGCTTCAAAGAAGCAATGAATGATGAACATAAGAAGAAGTGGATTGAGGCCATGCAAGATGAGATGAAATCATTACATGAGAATAAAACTTTTGAACTGGTGAAGCTGCCAAAAGGCAAGAAGGCTTTGAAGAACAAATGGGTGTTCAGAATCAAGCATGAAGAGAACAGTTCCCTTCCAAGATTCAAAGCCAGATTGGTCGTCAAGGGATTCAGCCAAAGAAAAGGGATTGACTTTGATGAGATATTTTCACCAGTGGTGAAAATGACATCCATTCGAACAGTGCTAGGGTTAGCAGCAAGTCTTGATCTTGAGGTTGAGCAAATAGATGTCAAAACTGCATTTCTTCATGGTGATTTAGAGGAAGAAATATACATAGAGCAGCCAGAGGGTTTCAAGCAAAAAGAAAAAGAGGATTATGTTTGCAAACTGAAGACAGTGGTATAAGAAGTTTGAGTCTGTCATGGGGGAGCATGGTTACAAGAAGACTACTTCAGATTACTGTGTGTTCGTGCAGAAATTCTTTGATGATGATTTCATTATTTTATTGCTCTATGTGGATGACATGTTGATTCTTGGCCAAAATATTTCTAGAATTGATGACTTGAAGAAGCAGTTGAGCAAGTCTTTTGCTATGAAAGACTTAGGGCCAGCAAAAGAAGCGCTAAGAAATTATGGTTGTCACAAGAGAAGTATATTGAGAAAGTACTTCAAAGGTTCAATATGGACAAAGCTAAAGTGGTTAGTTGTCCTCTTGCTAATCACTTTAAGCTAAGTTCTAAGCAGTGCCCTTCCACAGATGAAGAAAAGGAAGAGATAGACAAGGTTCCATATGCTTCAGCAGTTGGAAGTTTAATGTATGCCATGGTGTGCACACGGCCGGATATTGCTCATGCAGTTGGAGTAGTGAGTAGATTCCTTTCAAAACCTGGAAAGGAACATTGGGCTGCAGTAAAGTGGATATTCAGGTATCTTCGGGGTACTTCCAAAATATGCTTATTTTTTGGAGATACCAAACCCGTGTTAGTTGGATACACAGATGCAGATATGGCCGGCGACATAGATTCAAGAAAATCTACTTCACGCTACCTGATCACTTTTGCAGGAGGAGCTGTGGCATGGCAGTCAAAGTTACAGAAGTGTGTTGCACTGTCCACTACTAAAGCAGAGTTCATCGCAGCAACTGAAGCCAGTAAGGAGTTTCTATGGATGAAAAGGTTCTTAAATGAACTTACTTTCCACCAAGAAAAGTATGAGCTATTTTGTGACAATCAAAGTGCAATTCACCTTGGAAAGAATGCCTCATTTCACTCAAGATCAAAGCACATTGATATGAGATATCACTAGATAAGAGGTGCATTGGAGAAGAAGCTACTACAGCTTGAAAAGATCCATACAGATAAAAATGGATCTGATATGTTGACTAAGACTCTTCCAAGAAGCAAGTTTGAATACTGTCGATCAGCTGCAGGATTGGTGGAACCCCCTACTTAGGTCAGGAGGGGGAGAATTGAAAGGTGGGTCCCTCTATAAGTAGGGCCCATGACTAAAGTTGCAATTTAACTAAAGTTGCAACCAAATTTTGTAATTTACTCCAAAGTCATAAATAAAAAAATTTGTGGGGCCCACAAGAGGAAATTTTCTTCAATAATTAGGCACCGTCTGAAGAAAAACTAAAGAGGGGAGGCTGCTGCAGAAAACGCGTGAAGAAAATTTGCAAACAAGGGGATGTACCTTAAGGCAAAATGGCTCTATAAATAAGAGCCATTTCTCTCATCCCTTCATCATCCCAGAGAAGCCTCACCTTTGAGAGAAAGAGTGAGAAGAAAAATAGAGAGAGTGCCTCAGAAAGTTTCTGAGAGGAAAAATAGTGAGTCCAATTTGTGAGGGTTATTGTCCACAAATTGAAGAAATACTGTTGTAGTATTTTTGTGAGTGAGAGGTCCACCTAAGGGTGAAGATTGTATTCCCATTATTGCTATAGTGGAAGATTTAAGTGGCCTACGGGTCCCATGATTTTTACCTAATTTGGGTTTTTCACGCTAAAATTTTTGGTGTTATTTTTGTCTATTGTGTTTTGGGAATTATCCTGGGTCTGTGGAATTATTTTGATTCTACACTTACTGCGCACACCGTCGTTTTTCCCAAAACAGACAACACCGGCTGGTCGACCCCATGCGTCTGGCAGCCATCGGTGGCGCTTGTGATAGCCACGCACCAATCTCGATTTTTGCATTGTCTCCCATGAGTCGGCGCGTTTGACGTCCCCTTCGTCTTCGTTCTGTCTTGCCAGTGGTTTCATCCCTTTTCTAGAGATATCCCGTGGTTTGGTCACTGGTTCCTGCTATTTGGATTTCTGTTTTGGTTTGGTCACTAGTTTAGTATTTTCTTCCTTTGCTTTTCGGGTAGCTGATTTTTGGCTTATTATGATATTTGGTTTGATATCTCTTGTTGGCTTGAGTCTCTGTTTGGCTGTTGTTTCACCTATGGTAGAAAATAAGCCCATAGTCATGGCTGAAGTGCAATGGTTGATGGCAATTTGGTCCATCAAATTGCAAGAAATTCTGGTGTGAAAATGGACTTGCAGCTATTTTTTACTACAATTTTTCTGCTGCTGGAAGAAATGGTCAAAAACATGCAGCTAGATTTGCTTCTATTTTTTTTGTAAGAAATCAGAGCATGTAGGCCCCACATATCATCCATTCAGCGCCACATCATTAAATTCATCCATATATGTGCTTAGGTGGCATCCAAGTCAACATTTTACGCCAAGTTAGCGTCTACATGGCGCTATGTCAGCAAGGAACTCTCTAATTATTTTCTGCAAAATAAAAATATGGATTAAATTGGGTTTTTACCATTTAAAATATGAATTTAAACATATTAGTTCTATACTTAATTAATACCCAATAAATTCCAAAACTCAAAATAATAAGAGAGTTTTCCATAAATAAAATTTCAAAATGACTAAAATGGGGACTAAAATATATATAAAAATGGTTGATATCATATGGTTATGACAAAAACTACTGAGCACAAACTCAAGGGCTCCAAGTATTTTGATTGGAGTAAAACTGTTCGGGTGTACTTGTAGAGCATTGAGAAAGATGACCATCCCACTTCTGATCCACCCAATGATTATACCCGACAAGCGTGGTTGCAAGATGATGCAAGGTTATTTCTACAAATTTGAAATTCTATTGATTTTGAGGTACTTGGTTTGATTAACCATTGTGAGTTTGTGAAGGAGTTAATGGAGTATCTGGACTTTTTGTATTATGGACGGGGAAACATATATTGAACCTACGAGGTATGTAAGTCCTTTTATCATGGAGAGCAACAGGACAAGTCTCTTAATCGCTTATTTCATGGAGTTTAAAAACTTATGAGGAACTCAATATGCTCTTTCCTTTTAGTTTTGACGTTAAAGTTCAACATGCTCAGAGGGAGAAAATGGCGGTCATGAGTTTTTTGATAGGATTACGCCCAAATTTTGAGGCAGTTAAATCTCAAATTTTTTTAGACTCTGAAATTTCTTCTCTACAAGAGTTTTTGCTAGAGTTCTTCACACAAAAAACTCACACATTTCTCAATCCACTACTAATAACAGTGCTCTTTTTAGTCGTGGAGGTTCTCGGGGTGGCTCTCAAGGTGGGTCACATAATAGTAATAGGAATATGAAAAATCATAGTCAGGAGTCAGGCAAAGTTAAATGCTTTTACTGCTATAAGTTGGGGCATACAAAACGCACTTGTAAGAAACTCCTTAACAAGAATCAGACAGGGTGATCTGCCCATGTTGCCTTGTCTTCTAATAATACTATTATGGTATCCGCTGATGTGTTTGCCCAGTTCACTCAATACCAAGAATCATTGAAAGCTCCTACTCCTACTGCTGCGTGTCACGCCCCAATTTAGTAACATGACCAGTACGGAGATGGACTTCATCCACCGTCGTAAGCCTGACCTCAGCCATTAGCACGTGAAATAAATAACATATATATGGGTTTATCTACAACCAACGCAAAATCTCCTAGGTGTTCTATCTAACTACAGAGCAACTCAGACACCCAGCTAGAGACATACCGACATTTCCAAGATAAAGGAACACAGACCTGAAGACTCTACTACTCCTCATACTGAGACTCGCCTTCAAATATAGAACCTGCATGGGATACAAAAAGAAAGGATGAGTATGAAAATACTCAGTAAATAGCCAGAAATTTAAATATGACTTGTGTATTGCTCACAAGAATGGGACAAAATGAAGGACCCCATCCACCAACATAAAACCAAGGACTCACCTCACATAACTTACAAGTCTAATAAAGAGTCCTACCATACACACACAAGCACCATTCAAAACATCCCTCATAAGTGGATTATCAAACTCATATCAGTCTGATCTTGAAATAGACTATTAATAGACACACACACACACACACACACACACACATACACACATATATATAAGGCTAGGTTCCCCACAAGAAGAGCGTCCAAAGATAACACTCACATTTATAATTTTCTTACTATCCACCTTTTTAGGACATTAATAAAATGATAAAGAGATGTTCCCCGGTGCCCACTGTTCCATGTCCCTCGGTGTCCACCATTTCAGGACATTAATAAAATGATAAAGAGATGTCTCTCGGTGCCCACCATTCTAGGACATTAATTAAATGATAAAGAGATGTCCCTCAGTGCCCACCATTCCAGGACTTTGAAATTTTCCTCGCCTTTCCTACACAAAGACAACATCCCGAGTGTGGCATTCTAGAGGAATATAGTTGTTTATTCACATCGCGACTTGTTGTAAGGCTCTTCCCTTAATACCAATTGGGGTCACTCGTATTCATAACAATATAGTAAGCCTGGCATGCAAACATAATACAATACTTCTTAATTAACTACTCATCAATCAGTCATGTAGACATGGTTACTTGAATGAACAAGGCCGTTTATTCATCCTAACCATCATGTATAATCCAATGCATTTAAATGTTACCTCAACAATAATAAGATTTCAATGTAACAAAAACTATACCCATACAGCTCATATAATTCCTACATGTTCATGTATACCAGTATTCACATAATGCACCTCTATGCCAGTATACATATTTATATATATATATATATATATACATATATATCTACATACGTCAATACCCAATTACTTTAGTAGGTAAATTCCATTAAGGATGAGAGGTTATGTATATGCACATATGCTTTTAGAAGAAGCCTGTAATTGACATTTCCATAAATATATGTATATTCATAGTTCCCCTATTGGGAGCAATTGAAAGAAGAGGCAAACCTGTATATGCATACACATATTGCTCAAGTTATTCCTATATCACTTGGTATGAACACATGAATACATACATATATATATATATACATGAACACATATACACATAGCAAGCATGCATACTCGCCATGGGCGAACTATAAATTAACACACATAATATTTCAATGGTCAAAACTCACTCACATCTATTAGATCAACGTATACCTGACCATCTTCACCAAATAATCATGTTCCTTTAGACAATCGTATACTTTCCATTTCATAGGCACCCTCAAGAGTTTCGAAACCTTATACTTCATTTAAATAAAATTGTAAATGAATTATTGGACATACAACCAAGGTAAGATAACAATTCCCTTACCTGGACCTGAAGCACTTCCATCCTATAAAGAATGTCCTAGCCAAGTCTCGAACGATGTCTAAGCCTACGAGATATCAAAGAGAACTTAAAGACTCAGAATCCAAGGGATACCATCAAGCTAGACCATGGGGCCTAGGCGCCATGGCTTTCTCAAATCCAAAATGCAGTGCAGATGATGGCGCCCCAGGTGCCAACCCCCAGACTCTCGACCAACAACAAATCCGTGGTGCCTCAAGCACCAGGCCTGGTGCCTTAGGTGCCACGACTTGCAACCATGACAAGAAGCTCGATTTTGATGCTAAAAATCTCATATCTCTACCAATTTCCTTGATTCTTTCAATGGAGTTTCATCCATAATGACTAAGAGTCAGATTGGCACCAAATTCCCCAATTAAAACGATGTATACAAGCTTGAATTGACAAAAATTCATTATAAGCCCTAACTTCCACCGTTTCCCTTTTAATGTCTTAAATCCATTCTTACACAAGCATCCCTTAAATTCCTTGTTCTTTCCTTATTAATTTATCCGTTTAGAATAGCAATTTCATAAGAATCAATCCATATAAACATTAACAACAATTTCCCCAATCTCCTTATTTAGGGTTTACATCTAGGAAGAAAAGAAGAAGGAGGAAGAGGGGAAAGGAAGTCACTTACAAATCTTCCCAAGCTCCAATGGCTTCCACCTTAAGCAGAATCTGAGACAAGTTATTGAAGGGGGCGAGAGTGTGACTACCAAGGATAGGAAGGGAAGCTTACGAGAAAGAAGGAGAAAATGAATAAAAGGAAGGGATGATGGTATATAATGTGTAGTGTGGGCCCATTCCTTTCTTTCCATTTTGGTCCCTTAAGCAAAAACAAAATTTGATTAAGGACAACAAAGCATTTAAAACAATCTGATCATGATTAGGGCACCCAACTACACTCTCATAAGGTATACATCATCACATCCCATTTTACATTAAAATGCAAAATCCTTCACTTTTCCCTTTAGTCCTTGAACCCTATCAAAGCAAAAATTTTTGGTTTCAAAATAGTTTCTAATAAGATCCCAATAACTAATATTCGAAAACGGTAGATATTACACTGTGTTTGCTGATACAGGTAAATCCCCTACATGTCTTATCTCTTCGTCATCCAGATGGGTTATTGATTCTGGTGCTTTAAACCATATGACAGGTAATCCTAATATTTTCTCCACCTTCGATACCTATGTCCCTTCATCTTATGTGACAATAGCTGATGGGTCTACACCTGAGTTCTTGGGTCTGGAGATGTTAACCTAACCCCATCCTTATATTTACCCCTAATGCTAAGTTTACCTAATTTTTCTTTTAATTTAATCTCTGTTAGTAAACTCACTCAGACCTTAAATTGTAGTGTCTCATTCTTTCCTAATCATTGTTTCTTTCAGAATCTTACGACGAAGCAAATTATTGGTAGAGGACTCATGACGAAGCAAATTATTGGTAGAGGACATAAATCTGGAGGCCTCTACATTTTTTAATCTGGAGGCCTCTACATTTTTTACACTCAAGTACTGAGACCTTGGCATGCTCTAGTTTGTTGTCTCCTTTTGAGGTTCACTGTCGTTTGGGTCATCCATCTCTCTCCGTTTTCATGCAGCTTCATCCCCATTTCATCATTTATCCTCTTTACCTTGTGAATTGTGTCAATTTGCTAAACACCATCATGTCCCCTTAGGGTCTAGAGATAATAAACAGGCTACGTCCCTATTTGAGTTAGTCTATTCTGATGTTTGGGGTCCTTGCCCTATTATGTCCAAAACTAGTTTTAAGTATTTCATTACTTTGTTGATGATTAATCTCGTGTTACCTGGTTATATTTAATGAAAAATCACTCAGAATTTTTTTTTTCACATTTTTGTGCCTTCTGTGCTGAAATTAAAATACAATTCAATATTTATGTTCAAACTTAGAGGAGTGATAATGCCAAAGAGTATATATCTGATTCTTTTAAGTCTTATATGCTTCAACATGGCATACTCATCAGTCCTCTTGTGTTGACACACCTGCTTAAAATGGGGTCACTAAATGAAAAAATAGGCACATACTTGAGGTAGCCTGAGCTCTTTTGTTTCAAATGCATGTTCCTAAACCTTTTAGGGGTTGATGCTATCTCCACAACTTGTTTTTTAATTAATTGAATGTCATCTTCTGTTCTTGATGGGAAAATTCCCTATTCTATTTTCTTCCTGTCTAAACCTGTATTCCCTATTGAGCCTCATATCTTTAGTAGTACTTGTTTTGTTTAGGATACATGACCCCAGGTCACGAAGTTAGACCCTAAGTCGCTTAAATGTATCTTCCTTGGCTATTCTCATCTCTAGAAAGGATATAGATGCTTCTCCCCCACTCTTTAGTGCTACCTCATCTCTGTCGATGTTATCTTCTAGGAAGACATTTCCTTCTTCTCTCCTTCATTTACTTCTCATGATAAGGGGAAGCACGATTATTGTCCCTTGTTCTTTGCCACCCACAAGTATTCTTGGGTTTCCTTCAAAGTCTACTCGGCCAGCTATTGTCCATGTCTACACTAGATGACAACCTCATCCTGAAAGGTCGAATTCATACCCTTCACTCACTGGATCCCGGGTCAACTACTCCTGACCTCCCCATTGCTCTTCGCAAAGGTAAATGTTTGTGTACTTATCCTATTGCTTCAGTTGTTTTCTATGACCACTTGTCCCCTACTTCTTATTCTTTTATGGCCAAATTAGACTCTATTCCATTCTTAAAACTGTTCGTGAAGCTTTGGCCCATCTAGGGTGGTGTGATGCGATGATAGAAGAGATGAATACTCTTGATCAAAACAACAATTGGACATTTGTGGATTTACCTATTGGCAAGAACTTTATTGGGTGTAAATGGGTATTTACAATTAAAGTCAATCCTGATGGTTCTGTGGCCTGTTTCAAAGCCTATCTTGTTGTAAAAAATATGCTTAGACTTATGGGACTGATTACTCAGATACTTTTTCTCTGGTTGCCAAACTTACCTCAGTACGATTGTTGATCTCCTTGGCAGCCACTCATAATTGGCCGCTGCACCAGTTAGATATTAAAAATGCTTTTCTTCATGGTACTCTTCAAGAAGAGGTCTATATAGAGCAACCACCTGGGTTTGTTGCTCAGGGGGAGTTTGAAGAAGAGCCCTCAGGCATGGTTTGGCAAGTTTAGTCAAGTTGTTTTGGCATATGGGATGAAGAAAAGCAAGTTTGATCACACAATATCTTATAGGTGTCTAAAGATGGCATTATTCTTCTTGTGGTATACGTTAATGATATTGTAATTACTGGGAGTGATAGTTCAGGCATCTTTGGTCTCAAGACTTTCTTGCACTCCCATTTTTAGACAAGGATTTAGGACCCTTGAAATACTTCATAGGAGTTGAAGTTATAAGAAATAAAAAGGGGATTATCTTGTCTCAAAAGAAGTATGTTCTTGACCTGTTGAAAGAAACAGGAAAGATGAGGGTTAAGCCGTCTAGTACTCCAATGACCCCTAACATACAGCTTGCAAAGGACGATAGTGAACTATTTCATGATCCTGAGAAGTATAGGAGACTTGTAGGAAAATTGAATTATCTTACTATGGCTCGTCCTGACATCTCATATTTCTCAATCTACTGCAGAATCAGAATACAGAGTTATGGCCAACTCAGTATGTGAAATTGTATGGATATATCAATAGTTGAAAGAAGTTGGCTTCAAGCTCCCACTACCAGAAAACTATGGTGTGACAACCAAGCTGCTCTTCACATTGCTTCTAATCTTATGTTTCACAAACGAATAAAACATATTGAGATTGACTGTCACTTTATTCATGAAAAGATTGAAGATAATTTCATTACTATAGGATATGTCAGAATAGAAGACCAGTTAGGAGATATTTTCACTAAGGCCTTAAATGGACCTCACATTAACTACATTTGTAACAAGTTGGGCATGATTAACATCTATGATCTAGCTTGAGGGGAGTGTTAAGTTACAGATATCATTAGCATAGTTATAGGCATGTAAATAGCTAATACGCTACGATGTTATTAGCATAGTTATAGGCATGTAATCAGGATAGCATAATTATAGGGATTTGGATTTATGATTCCCTCTGTATATATTTCACAATCATATGAATGAGAAGCTAGCACTTTTCCATCAATCTTGTCTGAACCATACAACTAATAATAGGTCAGATGTTGGGGGGAGGGGGGAATACTTGTTTGTCTTGAAGGTCACTGGATTGAACCGCCATATGTGCATGGTCCATTAAATACTTGTCTGTCATTGATAAATGAAACGTACTCCAAAAGAAACAGAAGGAAAAAAAAAAGATAAATGCCAGACAACAACAACTTGTAAAATAATGAATAGACAAACATATAATGTTAATTGCTTTGTATTAGTGAAAATGTTTATTAAAAAAATTCTTTTAGAGCTCTGTACATCACATCACTTAGCAAGAAGTTTATCAGTGTTATGAATTTAAAAGGGACTAGACAATAATGTTATCGATAAGAAAAGTTCATGCAGCTGAACAATTAATGGTTGGAGCTGTAAAAGAAAGATTATCATGCAGTAACCATACGAATCCAAGTTTTGCATCTTCAACTTCCTTTTTTTTTTTTGAAATCCGTATATGAAGATGCATGATCTGATCGTGCCTCGTGGACCACAAAATCCTTAGAGGTTTAAGAACAAATACATCACGCTTAAAACTCAAATAATTTAAGTATTTTAGTAAGTAAAAAGTTATCAAAATATGTCAAGGGGTAAAAGTCATGCAAGCTAGATGAAAGCCTTTTATGGTTTCCCAAAAAAATAAAAAGATGTAAACCTTTCAAGCCATCATCAAATTTAGGGAAGTATGATCACTACCACAGGAAAACTAGAATTTAGTTATACATTGCCCTGTGCATACGCATTTAATTTAGATGAAAAGAGAAAGCTAACTCAATCCATAGTTTTGTATTTCCATTTTGCAGGTACCTTGAAGAAATTAATATATATATATATATATAAGATGCCAGAAACAAATAAAGCAACAGAAACATGGAAGCTAGTAAAAAAAGTAGTTTTGAATTTTGTCAAAATGTAAAAAATCTTCTTATTCAATTTATTTCCCTCAAAGAGGTGACAATAGATCCACAAACTTGTAATTTTGCGTAACATAACCCTTTTTGTTAAGTAATTCATCCAAGACTAAATACTATTTATTCATGTAGGTTGAAGAAGGTCAAATCAACAAGCAAATGCATTTAATCTATCATTATATTTGAAGGAGCTCATTTGCCATTTAGGATACCTAGTCAAATGTATTTTCTATTTTTTGTTACTAAATTTGATGTCTTTTAATCTACAAGGACAAGTGATGTTAGAATTTTGATGAAAAAATTAAAAGAGTTATAATCTGTAAAATTAAAAGTGTGGAAGGTTTATTATCTCTAGAGGAGATAATTTGCACAATTCCCTAAATGGAGGAAGATTTTTGTATTAGCCTCGAATTTCATTATAAATATTAAAGTAATTTCAGGTTGTAAAAGTCCTCTTTTTAAACTAAACAATCTGAATCTCATTTATTTTATTCAATTTTTTAAATAATTATGGTACTGTATACCATGTTCACCACAACAATATATCATCTTTTCCACAGTGTAGGTAAACTCACCCTATTAAATCTGTGCATGGACATCTTAAAAATTAATCTAGAAAAATCATATTTACCAACTAGTTCCATCCACATGATATATGTCCTAAAAAAAAGTCCCCAATTAACTGCTAATGAATATATATATATATATATATATATATATTCAAATTTCACATCTGATTTGGTAGAAATAGACCGCGAAAATTAAGAATACAATACTATATTTATGAAGCTTATTCCTAATTTTCATGGTTATAAATAACAGTAATGATTGAAGGCTTGGTCGCAAGAAAAGTCACTTACCATTACCAATGAGACTGAACCAATTGCATTCAAGCTATATGCAGATGTATTCAGGCCAGTTCTGCGAGCATGACAATTTGATCTAACGAAGTACAAAACAAAAGAATGAAAATACATTATGACGAATGTCAACATGAAATAACTACTCTGAGCATCAAATTATAGTCTATTATAATAAGAAATGAAAAAAAAAGAATTATAATAATACAACAACAACACAGCCTTATCTCACTAGGTGGGGTTGGCTACATGGATCGCACGACGCCATTGAGCTCTATCAATTACCAACTCTTTAGGTATCTCATTAACTAGAAGATCTCGTTCAATAACTTCTCTAAGTGTCCTTTTTGGTCTTCGTCGACCTTTTTTCATAGGACTTTAAACCATCTGCTCAACTCTTCTTATTGGCGCTTCCAACGGTCTTCTTTGAATATGCCTAAACCACCTTAAACAGTTTTCAACCATTTTTTTTCAATTAGTGTCACTCCAACTCTACTTCGTATACGATCATTACGGATCATATCTCTTCTTGTATAACCACACATCCATCGCAACATCCTCATATATACTACCCCAATTTTTTGTTCTTGTTGTCCTTTCATCACCCAACATTCACTCTCATATAAAATAGCTGGTCTTATAGTACGATAAAACTTTCCTTTTAGCTTATCAGGTACTTTTCGATCACAAACAACTTCTGATGATATTCTCCACTTCAACCACTCAGCTTGTATCATATGTGTCACATCTTTAATAATTTCACTATCATCTTGTATAACTGATCCCATATACTTCAACTTTGACACTTGTGATACAACCTAATCTCCAATTTTAACCTCCAACTCATTTTTAGCTTATCGCTTGTTAAACTTACAATGCATATATTTTGTCTTACTCCTGTTTAGATGAAAACCCTTCAATTCCAAAGTAGCTCTCCATAAATTGGGTTTAAAATGAATCTCTTCCCTTGACTCTGTTATGAGAACAATATCATCTACAAAAAGCATGCATTTGGGGATTTCTTCTTGGATGTGTTTCGTCAGAACATCTAAAACCAAGTCAAACAAATAAGGGCTCAAAGATGATCCATGATGCAGTCTAATCTTAATAGGGAAGCCTCTTGTCTCTCCTCCAGATGTTCTCATACTAGTTGTAGCCCTCTCATATATATCTTTTATAGCTCTAATATACGCAACCCATACACATTTCTTTTCCAAGGCTTTCCACAACACCTCTTTTGGTACTCAATCGTAAGCTTTTTTCAAATCAATAAATGCTATATGCAAATCTTTTTATTTACTCTGATACCTATCCATCAACCCTCTTAATAGATAAATAGCTTCCATAGTGGACCGCCCTAGCATGAATCCAAATTGATTTTCAAAAATACTCATCTCAATTCTTAACCTACGTTTAATCACTCTTTCCCATAATTTCAGAGTGTGACTCATAAGCTTAATCCCTTGGTAATTTCTGTAATTCTAGATATCCCCTTTATTTTTGTATATAGGCACTAAAGTGCTTCTTCTCCATTCCTCAAGCATTTTCTTGGACCTTAAAATCTCATTAAAGAATTATAATAATGCATTTCAATTAAATAATCAGTATGTTGTTTTTGGGAGAAAATAAGGACACTAAATCCACATTTAGACTGCATCATCCTAGTTAAATTATCATTAAAAAAATTATAAATGTCAAACAACAGCAACCTCTTCGTTTGGGCCCAGTCTATGCAACCGAATGGTTTGGAAATTGTAGTTATGTAAACCTCTCCAACCAATACATCAGTTTATTCAATGAAATGAACAAGCAATATACATGAATGCATATTGGAAAATAGAAATATAAGCCCAGTAAATGGAAATATGATCGGCGTTGATTAAGTGAATACTCATATAGAAATGCTGGTGATTCATGTTTATGAACTAGACATGAACCCTTTAATACATTCCAAATGTTCGTCCTAGGTAACTGTACTTCACTTCTCATGTAACTAAAATATGACTCTAATGCAGTATGAATGTACTACAGTATACGTAATGAAATCAATTAAAAGAAAAAACAAACAAACAAAAACAATATGTCAAGAGTTTGCTAGTTTTTCTTTCTCTTTCTTTTTTTTTGTTTGGTTATTTATTACAATCTCAACTTAACTGCTTCAATTCCATGAACACAAAATATAAATGAAATCAAATTGACTTTAACTTTTTCACCTGTTCCACCGTCTAGTACTTAGTCCAGGCTGTCAAAGTTTTTTTTTGGGGGGGGGGGGAGGAATACTTGTTTGTTAAGCATAACTCTTCTATTTCTTTACTTTTTGTTCAACTTTTCTTCTTTTTCTTTTTCTATTTTATTCTCCTTTTTCTTTTTTTTTCCTCAATGTCAACTCCCCAAAACTTGAATCACTTGAATCTACTTTTTTTTCATTTTTCTTTTTCTGAGGGGTTGAGCATTTTTGGCTTCATTCATTTTTATTTTTTTTCATTTTTTCTTTAACCTCCCTTCCTTCAGAATTTTTCTATGTACTACTTACTCTCTTGAAATGGTAAGTAATTTCTTTTTGGGCTTAAGGTTATAACTTTATGGGTACCAAAAAGAAAATTGAATTTCCAATTATTTCTACAATAAAAAGGCTCAAAATGGGTACTAGTTGTAAATAACTGAAAAAAAAAGTCCAAGGCTCAAATTAAATCCAAAAAATGCCTAAATCACATCTCTATCCATATGCTACTTAGGATTTCGCTTCGGGAGAATACAAAACCAAGTTCTAGAGTTCTAAATCTGAGATAAAGTATATAATTCAATAAATATAAAATTTTCTTCTAAAAATCTACACTTCAAATATTACTCTCTATAGTACTCAATATTGTTTCAAGAGTTAAGAAAATAAAACAATTATCAATCAATCTTTTTCATTGTTCAAATTATCTTTAAATTCCTGTAAATCGTCTTTCCTATAGCAATTAATTTTCATCATAGATACTTAACTCTTCACAGGATAAAACTACAAAAGCAATCAACAATTTTCAAATATTTTCAGAAAAAATTTTCAAGGGCAAGTAAAATTTAAGCTATTCCATTTAAAAAACACAAATTGAATGACTAAAAAGTTCTCCAATCCAAAACTAAATTCACCAAACAATTTGCAACAAGAATTTAAAATTTTGATGAATTTTAAAAAGATATTTTCCTACCCCCAAACTTAAAACGAAGCATTGTCCTCAATGCTTAAACATAATTTTAAAAATTAAAGAGGGTTAGGAATTGAGAACTTATTCATTATTCAATTGAATATTGAGTAAATCAAACATAATCATCTATACTATTGAGAAACACACAATAATTGAAGCAACTTCCAAAATCAACAACTTAATCATCATAAGCAAATTCAATCATTCCAATCATTTAGTTACTTCTCCAAGTCTCAATGCTCAATCAATGACAAGTAAATCCAATAACAATCTCAACCTCAATTCCACATAAAAAAAATCACTGGTCTTGTTGCCAACAATCCTCATTGCAAATACCACAAACTCTTAATCTCAAAAGAAAATTTAAAATAAATGAAGAAAAGAAGAAAAAGAAAAAGTGAAAAAGAAGAAAAATAAATAAATAAAATTAAAATAGGGTAGAGGCTTGAATGGTGATGAAGAGGTAAGTGAGAGAGGTCGACAGTGTAGCGAGCGACAGCTGTGAACATACGACGTAGGTTAATGGAGGTCGACGATGGTGGCTATCAGTGGCGGATGTGAGTAGGGGAGATGGCCGGTGGTGGGATTGTGCGAAGACGATGTGCGAAGGTGTTGAGTTCTCAATTTAGTACTATTTTGGTGCTAAATATCCTCTCTTTTGATCTCTTTCTTATTGGCTTGTAATTCTTAACCCATGTTTTGAGTAGTTTAGATTAGTTTTAGTTTTCTTTGATGTTTTAATAAATGGAGTGATTTCATGATTCTTTTCTATGATTTAATAGTTTTATTTGTTATTATTGATGTAGGTTGAGTTGGTGTGAAGTTTGTGTTAGAAGATGGAATGTTTGAGCTGAAATTCTGAAAATGCTGGAGTGGTTGCTGTCTCCCACCGCTATAGTGGTGGATTCTACAGCTATAGCGGTGGAATGCTGAAAAAAATATTTTAGAGCCATCTTCTCTACCATCTACCGCTATAGCGATAAATCTTCACCGCTATAGTAGTGGAACCTGGAAAAACATGATTTTAAGTTCTCTTCTCTGCCTTCCACCGCTATAGCGGTGGTTCACGATTCTGAACTGATTTAAATGCGTCAAATATATTTTATAGGGTATTCAGAGTTTGAGATAGAGGGGAGGAGCCGATTTCTGCTAGAAGAGAATGAGGAATCCATTCCTGAAGCCGATCAAGCCCAATTTTCGTCAACTTAACCTTAGATTCATGGAGTTTGCTCATTCTTTTACTATTTTCTATAATTTTAGAGCCATGAGTGACTGATTTTCTGTTCTATGATTACTATGAACCCAATTTCATATTAGGATTTGTATTTCTCTTGAAACTTGTGATTCTTTTCAATTTAATACATACCTATCATTCATATTTACTGTACTTGTTATAAAATTGGCCTCTTTATGACTTGTTTGTTGCTTTCGTCGAACTCGAGAGAGGGAGATGTTGGTAGAACACTGAATGATTAGGGCGAGTGATAGAACTTAGGAGTTTTACTTGTTAATTAATAGGAATATTAATTAACCTCGTTTAATCAAATTAGGTTAATGTTAATTCGACTTAAACTCACATAAGGGATTGTGTAGAGTTGAATAGCTTAATTTAGATTCGGGAGAATCACTTTAAGCCATTAGAAAACCTAAGATTATTGTGTATAATTGATCTGAATCACAAGTGTTAAGGAGAATTAGCAATTCCTAGAACGAAATAGGGAGATTAGTAACTCTAGGCCTTTTATTTGATTTATTTCCATTCAATTCTATTACAATTTGATTTTACTTTCAATTAGAGCTTTCTTAAATCAAAAATTGGTTTCTTTAACTAATATGTTTAAACTTCTGGAGTACTTAGCACGTTAGTCCCTGTAGAGATGATAACTCATATTTTATCACTTTATTACTTGTGCGACTGGTGCACTTGCCAGAACGCCTCAACAAAAGGCCAATGGCAATTGGTGGCTGAGAGAGGAAGGGACGACGTGGTGGCTGTGAGGGAGGTTGAAGATGGTGATCGTGATGGTTAGGGCTTAAATGTTGGAAAACATGAGAGAGAGGTTGAGTGCCTTTGTCTATTAGGGACTTAAGTGCAAAAGAAAGATGGGCTTCCTATCCTTATCGCAATTCACAAGGGCTAAATGAAAATATTTAAAAAGAACCAAAGTTAAAAATAAATAAAATAAATAAAAATAAATTTTTTAACGTCAATGTAAATTGGATGCTTAGGCATTCAAATTGAATGCCTTACCATCCAATTTCTAGTTTTATACACTGTACGTTGAAGCTATTTTCTTTTTACGTCTACGAATTGGCATCCAAAATGATTGCCTTGGCATTTATTCTTTGAATTCTAAAAATTGTGTATGTTGCTGCAGCTCTCCTTTTTTTTTATATAGCTCAATACCAAGGCATCGGATTCAATGCTGCAACATCCATACTTAGTTCTCAAAATTCATGAATTTTATTGAGAATATATACTTACTTCATCTCCCTTTTGAATTTTTGCTACTTACCTTCGATAAAATAGGTCCCCTAACACTTGCAGATGTGCCAAACTTCCTTTCTATCCATTAAATTCATCAGTGATCTTTTCATTTACCTGCAAAATAATTTAAGTCTTTAGAAAAATAAGAAAAAAATGCAATAAAGTCAACAAGAAAATCAAACACCACAAAACCAAAAACAAAATAAATCTAAAATCTAAATATTAAAAATTGGGTTGCCTCCTAACAAGCGCTTGGTTATAGTCTTTATCTTGACTCTTCCAGTCTTTACATCGGATCAATGAGATTCAAGGAGAGCTTCTCTCCATTGACCTCTCCCATAGAAATATGCTTTACTAAAGCTAATGCTTCCCCATTCTTCAAAACCACATCTTTCAAGGTGAAATTTAATCTCTATTTAGGTTGGACCACCAAGTTGCAGTCATCTTCCATGTACATTTTGCACTTGCAACTCATTGGACTTACCATAGAAATATGCTTTACTAAAGCTAATGCTTCCCCATTCTTCAAAACCACATCTTTCAAGGTGAAATTTAATCTCTATTTAGGTTGGACCATCAAGTTGCAGTCATCTTCCATGTACATTTTGCACTTGCAACTCATTGGACTTACCCCTTTCATGTCTTTATGGCATCATCTATCTTCAACTTATGTTTCCTCAAAACTCCTAAAAGTTTTTCTTCTTTAGCCTGTGTCAGTTCAACACTTATAATAATAGGAAACATGTTATTTTCACCTAGAAACAAATATTTAAGATGAAGGGGAAGGTGTTTGAAATCAAGTTTTGGATATTCTTTACTTACCTCATCTTTTTTCAAAATTTCAACCTTACTTTCTTGGCCAAGTGATGCACAAGGAAAGGCTTCTGACTGTTCTGTACATCTCTTGATTTCTAATTTACTCTGATCTTTTTCATCACATTTCACTTTAGTTGAATTACACAAAACAGATTCAAGAGATGGTTTAGGAACATACCTGTGGCATTCCTCTTTGTGGCAAAGTAGTTAGTGTAATCAATTCTGAGGCATTGTTCATCGTCTTCTATAAGATGCTTTATGGATTCAAACACATTAAATGTCACATTTTCATCATTTATCCTAAGCATGAGCTCTCCTTTTTCCACATCTATCAATGCTCGACTCGTTGCCAAAAAAGATCTTCCCAAAATAAGTGGGATATTCCTATCTTCCTCCATGTCTAGCATGACAAAGTCAACAGGGAAGATAAATTTATCCACTTTCACAAGCATGTCTTTCACGATACCATAAGGAAGCTTAATTGATCGATCAGCTAACTATAGTGATATCATCGTGGGCTTAACTTTCTCAATCCCAAGCCGACGAAATATAGACAACAGCATTAAGTTGATGCTAGCTCCTAGATCACAAAGAGCTTTTTCAATAATTAAATTTCTCATTTTGCAAGGTATGTGAAAGCTACCTGGATCCTTAAGCTTCGGAGGCAATTTTTTCTACAGAATGGCACTGCATTATTCATTTATCATGATTGTCTCATCCTCAGGAAGCTTTCTCTTCTTAGATAGGATCTCTTTCAGAAATTTGGCATAAACTGGCATATGCTCAATCGCCTCAACAAATGGAATGTTGATCCGGAACTTCTTGAAGATATCGAGGAATCATGAAAATTTCCCATCTTGAGTCTGTTTCTTCAAACACTGAGGATAAGGAACTTTTTGGTACGGTGAAAGCTTATATGGCTTATCCCAACCCGGTTCCTTCTTCTTTCTCCTTCCCTTAGAAGATTTCTCCTCAGATTGATCTTTTTTCTGTTCATCCTTACTCAAATCATCATCGATTTGGTCGTGGGTCTCAGTAGTGTTTTCACATAGAAGTTCAACTACCAGATCAGTTTTGTCCTCCTTAGGAAGTGGCTCAAGTGTTTTACCACTTTTCAAGGATATTGCATTACAATGCTCCATGGGATTTGTCTCTATGTTACCCAGTAAAAGTCTATAGGGCTTTTCAGCTAAGTGCTTAACTATCTGTCCCACCTAATTTTCTAGACTCTTTATTGCAGCATCTTGATTTTTGAAGTTCGCCCTTGTCTCTGTCATAAAATCTGTAGTGTGTTGGGCTAGCTTCTCAATAGCTTGTTCCCATCCAGAAGATTTCTCAGGTGCTCTCTGAACATGAGGAGGCTGGTATAGTGGCATTGATGGTCTAGATGCGCCCTACTGATTTCATGAGAACTTGGGGTGATTACACTACCCTGAGTTGTATGTGTTGGAATATGGATTATGTTGGGGTCGTTGGGCCTGGCCCATGTAATTAATATACTCTGTGTGTGTATTAGCCTCACATGCCTAATTCACATGATTACCTTCACATAAATTGCATAGAAGATGCGGAGTATTCATGGCTCCTATCTGCATAGTGTCCAACCTCTATGTCAGGGTAGCCATTTATTGAGATAGTATCTTCATAGCATCAAAAGTATCCACTTCAAACACTTGTCTCCTTGGAATAGCTCTATCTCTAAGGATGGGATAAATATCTGTTACCATTGTCTCAATCAACTGAAATGCTTTATCTGGGGTCTTACCTCTCAGTGAACCTCCTGCAGCTGCATTGATCATAACTCGTGATGATTTGTCTAATCCACTATAAAAGGTATGTATCTGCATCTAATCTTGTATGGAATGTGTGGACAACTCCTCAACAGATCCTTGAACCTTTCCCATGCCTCATGCAGGGATTCTCCATCAAGTTCATAGAAGGAAGTGATATTACTCCTCACTTTAACAGACTTTGACGGCAGAAAATACTTAATAAGGAATTTGTTTTTTAGTTCTACCATGTAGTAATACTGCCTTGAGGTAGCGAATGTACCCAACACTTGGCTTTATCCTTTAGTGAGAATGGGAAAAGCTTCAGTCGAATGGCATCATCACTAGCTCCGTTTACTTTAATTGTATCACATAGTTGGAGAAAGTGATTGATATGAACATTAGGATCCTCTAGTGGGCTTCCTCCAAACTACTCTTTTTGAACCAATTGCAGAAGTGCTGGCTTGATCTCAAAATTATTAGCCTAAATTGGAGGTCTGACAATGCTCGTGGGGCACCCATCAGTCATAGGTACAAGATATTCTCCTATCGTCCGTCTAACAATACCTCCATGATTCGCAGCATTACCCTGATTAGCCACATTATTAGATACTCTATGGTTTTCTCAACCATTGTTAATGGTTGAGTTTCTGTGGCTATTTGAGTTCTTTTTCTTTCCCTTGCTTACTTCTGATTTAAGCGTGTTGTTTTTTCTATTTCCAAGTCAAACAAAAGCGACTTTGGATCAATGGTACCTTGCATAAACCAGAAAGAAAGAAAAAGTTAGAGAAAAATAAATAAATTACTAAATAAAAGAAAAATATGAAAAATTAAAACAAAAATAAATAAAATAAAAATAAAATAAAATAAAGTAAAATAAAGAAGAAAAAAAAGAAAGTGTCTAAATTAGTATAGTTTTAGGTACTCTAGATATTGACTAACACCAATAATTCTCGGCAACAGCATCAAAAACTTATTGGGGTGAAATGCTACCAGCAAGTGTACCGAGTCAATAAGTAATATAGAAAGTGAATACAGTGTTGACCCCACAAGGATTATAGTAGTCAAATACCGATTTTGCTATTTTTATACTATCTAGACGATCGATTTTTAATGAGAGATTAAACTGAACTGACCTAAATTAATTTATCTAAAATAAACTAAATTACTAATGATTAATGAAAAAGCCACACAATTAAACTAAGCAAAATATTTAGAATCTACAAATTATCAAAGCGTTAGGTATCTGATTTCACTAACCTATCTAACTATGAATGAGTTTCCAATTTCATCTAAGTCTTTAATTTTTACATTGATGGTAGAATTATCAATTCTAATTAAAACCAAATTCCTTGGTGAATTAATACTCTAAATCTAATCAAATTCTCTAATTTCTTAGACCAATCAAATTAGGCATAGACAGTAAGTATATGTGAATTCTATCAAAACTTCGCAAGTAATCTATCTATTCCTAGATTAAATCTACTTATGGCAATTATTTCAATAGGCATATTCAATATATAAATTTTTCAATTCTCTATATGAATCCTAAATCAATTATCAAGTGATTAGTTTAAAAAAGCAGTAGACACAGAAATAATTACTCAACAAGAGAATTAAATAAATTTAGATTAATTGAAAACTCAATTTATAATATTCAAGGGAAGCTACATCTTCCTTCTAACAAAAAGGAATTTAGCTACTCATGATACATAAAATATCCACAATAACATCTATGAGTTTTTCCATTAAAACTAAAAGAAAATTGAAAGGGAGAAAAGATGAAGAAGATGAATGAATGAATGAATCCCAATCTCCAAAGCTCCTTCTGTCTTTTTTCTTTTTGTGTTGTGTGTGGCCACTTTCTCTTAAATCTTCCAAATCCTAAGTCAAAATAAAAGACATCCAATCAAATAATAATAATAATAATAATAATAATAATAATAATAATAATAATAATAATAATAATAAAATATAAATATTACCTTTTTCTAATCCTAATCTTAATTTAAATTCTAAAAGAAACTAACCAAAATAAATTCTAATAAAAGTTAAATTAAATATTCTAAATTAAACTAAACTAAATAACACAATAAATTATAATAGATAAGATAAATCTTAAAGAAAAACTAATTCCCTATAATATTAAACTAAACAATTAAAAATACTAAATAAATTTAAAAGAAGATTTAAAACTATTTATTTTACTCAACTTATTAATAAAAATATAAGTTAAATAACTCTATAAAATAGAATTATCAATCAATCAATTGTCATCGTTTTATTTGTGACTAATTCCTTTATACAAGCATGTCTTAAGTTTATATGTTGTAATTTCCCATTATAAAGTTTATTTTAAGGTATAAATTATAACTTCACCATCACAAAATTCACCAATATAAGCATATCAAATGGTGCCTTGCACCAGTGCCTTGAGCGATTTTACAAGGACCCATGTTAAATCTATTTTTCCTTTTGAAGCAATTTTTTTAAGCAAGTCTTACACAGACTCAGTTGTTTTTTGCGTAGGATTGCTAGACAACACTTATGAATCTTACTATGAATATCCTAAAATAATTTAGCACACAAATCACACCATTCTTGACATAATAGCAATATACCATGAACTTAGAACCAATCAAAAAAAGAATTATAAACAAATAAGACAATCATAATATCCTAATTTTTAAATAAAATCTAGTCCTATTCAAATTCAACAAACAACTATACAAGTCAGAAAATCACATGAGTTCAATATACCTATAAGGATACTAGTAACACGAATTCGAATCACAAAATCATAAATCCACTGTTTGATGAATCAATATCAACTATATGATCAATCTAACAGTTACACACACACTAAATTTCATAGACTAAGATGAATAAACCTAACAAGATCAAATTGTAACTGTAAACATAAATGAATTAGCTTCAAATTTATGGGACTGTTAGCTTCTAATTGCTATTTCACCCAACCAATTCCAGTCTTAATTCATACACTAATCTCACATCACTTTAAGCACAATTGAAAAAAATACATAGATACATTCACTACAAGAAAGACAGGATTCTGTGACAGACAAATCTATCACTAATCTTAAAAATCAATCACAAAATCAAGATTTAGTGACAAATTTTTCATCACAAAATCCAACACTATAAAGTGCATCACAAAGGAAATTATGACATACTAAGTGATCCGTCACTAAATTAGTGATCAAATAGTTTGTCACTAAATTGGTGACGGACTATTTTATCACTAATTTAGTAACAGAAATTTATGTCACTAATTTAATGACATACATTCTATCATTAAATGGTCAAATTTCGTCACTAATTCATGACAACTTTGTCCTATAATATTTCTTCTATTTGACGACCAATCTATCACAAATATTAGTGACAAATCTATCATCACTAATCCAACACTATTCACTTGGGTTTAGTGACAAATTATCCGTTACTAAATTTTATTGATTGTATTTTCTAATTAGTCATAGATTGGTCATCACTAATTTTTCTGTTATTATTTTTCTTTTTTTATTTTTCTACCTTTTCCATTGATATTTTTATTAGCCTCATTTACTTCAAATTCTATCCAGTATACATATAAACATAAAATTATATATACATACAACAAAAATAACAAAGCTAAACTCAAAATTACAAGAGATATTTACTGAAATCATTAAATAAAGTTAGCATCCAACCATGTTTCATATACATCAATAATAAAAGCTAGACTCTAAAATATCAGACCATGTGTCATTACAAAAACAACAAAAGCTAAAATCAAAAAAATCTGACCATGTGTCATATACAACAAAAGTTACAGGTTACACTGAATTCACTTGAACTAGTCTCTATTAGCTGTAGTTTTGTCAGTTCATCTATGACTTGTAAAACATGAGGTGGGCATTTTTCTCGCTTTGGTTCAATCCTTCCCTGAATTTTCCTGTAATGAGTTAAGAAAAATGTAATGCAACCACGACAACTGAATTATCTAGAAGTACACACCATCCAACATATAAAGGCTGGAACCTTTTGCAGGTTAGCAAATAGAAACTTATTACAATACAGAAAATTAACCAAAATAGTTATGTGGCCAAAGCATATGCACAAACCAGTAATTCAGTCTAATGAATACGAACCCTAGAAATTTAATTTAATGAATACTAACTCTAGAAAATATTAATGAAAAACAAATACAACTGACTGCTTCGTAATAGTTTTGCCAGAAACATCGTTCCTAGCCAATCTCCAAAACTAACCACTCCATGCTACTTGGTTTTTAAAAGTAATGACATCATTGCATAGGGTCAGCCATGCAAGTCCTAGTTCAACAATAATTAAGCCATGGGGTCAGCCATGTTCCTGTATGCTTTTAAAAGTAATAACATCATTGCATGGGGTCATCATTGTTCTATGCCAGGAAATTCATTATAAGATGTAAAACAGCAGACGAACACAACCATGACATCTTGACTTGCAGCCTTGCAGGTACCATTTTGTGAAGTAAACAATTTTTTTGTAAAATGTCTGTTAATGCTACTTTGTATAGATTGTTTTGTTCAATAGATGAAAATTTAGTTTTCTACACCGCTATGCACTGAACATTTATGAATGGAGTTTTTCAATCAATTTTCTTTTAAGCTAAAAGATGAAACTACATTTGGTCATTTGGAAACCATACTTTAAGTTTCTCCAGAGTTATTGTTCACTGTGCACTTTTTCTTTCTTTCTTAAATGAGCATATATAAGTCCAGTTGACACAACTTCTGAATGCTCTATATGTTGCATCATGTAAGCAAACAAGGATGTGATTTAATTGATAAAATTTATGAATAAGAAGGATTGGCTATAAGAGTTTTGGTTTGCAAATAATGTCTGTAATAATATACTTGAAGATGTGGTACTAAAGGCAATTTCATGAAAAAGCTTATGCAAATCTAGTTCTCTTCCCCCTATAATGAGGATCCTGCAACATGTTGTCAAAGTCAATAAGTGGCACTCAAAAGGTGTTGAAAGGGAGACACTCTTTAAAACTAACAAAGTTATGTTAGGTCTAATATTTCTCAAAAATTAAACAAAGTAGAAGCTGAGCCAAAGTAGTGAAGGCAACATTTAATATTTCTGTTAGCAAAATATTGGTATAAACATTGATTATTCCAAATGCAATGTCCTAAGAAATTAATCAAGTAACAGCAGCAGTAAACGCCCAAAACATTGAAGAGATAAATAACTCAGTGTATTGCCCTCCTTATAACTCTAAGAATCGCCTGCCTTATGTCTCCCTGACTTATAACATATATATATTATATATATACTCAGCAGTAACAACATTAGAGGTACAATTCACATCTAAAGTTCAATTATATAAACAATTCACAATCTGGAAACCACTACTTCACCTGTAGATAAATTTCTCATTCGTTTAAAAGAAAGAAACATAAGGAATCATTTCACAGTACAACCAATCAAGGGAAATTATCTTACATGACAACAATTCATTTATAAATATAAGATTTTCATAATCAGGACCATGCAGCAAACAACAACAATAACAACAACAAAGCCTTATCCCACTAGCTGAGGTCGGCTACATAGATCGCACGATGCCATTGAGCTCTATCAATGACCAACTCTTTAGGTATCTCAATTATCAGAAGATCACGTTCAATAACTTCTCTAAGTATCCTTCTTGGTCTTCCTCGTCCTTTTTTCACCAGATTCCAAACTATCTACTCAACTTTCTTTACTGGTGCTTCCGACATGAAAGTTTCGACAAAGTTTTACGTTGGTTGTCGAGGGCCTAACACAACCCTCTTTCTTTACTCGGACATGAAAACAAGTATACAATAATCTTTTTAGTTCCCGATAAAAGATGGCATGATGGAAAGACAATATATCACATAAGTAATAAAATGATGGAAATTTCAACCACAAAATTTACTCAAGGAAAAATCAGTAAACTTTCAGAAAATGAAATCGTCACATTTAAGTCTTAAAATAGATTTCTTGTTGTATTAGTTAGCCACTCACCTGGGGATAATTCAAGTTCTATTCTAATCCATTTGCTTATCTCTCTTTCTCAAAGTTGTCAGCTCACATATCAAGCTTCTAACCAACCTAGACATATATGGAAGGAGGGAAGAAAGAAAGATCAGAAAAAGCTCTAAAACAGTCCCAATTTACTGCACTAATTTGGGTTTAACCAAGAGCCATTATAGCAGAATTTTTTGCTATGATCTGTGGCAGCTGAAAGCCTTGTGCAGTAGAATTTCTCTGCTGTATTTTGTGTTTAACCAAGAAAACATTGCAGCAAAATTTTCTACTGTACCCTATGTTCAGCCAAAACCATTGCAGCAAAATTTTCTGCTGTGTGCAGTCAAGAAATTCATACTTCAAACCAGATTTGAATTCCATTGGCATTAACCATGCATAATAAATTCTTTTATTTAAGAAATACCAAGGTTAAATGATAACGTCCCAAAGTCAACATTTAATCAGCTTCATCCTCCAAAACTTAACAGTTAAGCTGACCAACAACAATCAGAACATTTCTGGGTTTTCATATAACTCCATGACTACTCAGTTTTGCATTTCTACTCAGCATTTGGACTCAAGAAAACCTTAAAATTTACTCTTCAGCTAGATTCCTTCACACACTAAATTCTTCTAGACTCTCAAACAAAATTTCATCCCCTTAACTCAAAATTTCTACATGACAGGGAAGGAAAAGTTCAAGAAATTATATGGCAAACTTTGGGCAAAAACTCAACCACAACCCCCACAAATTCCCTCCTTCTTCACCTCAATAAATAGCATCTATTCAATAATTTCAAGTTTTCAACCAAAATTCTACACATAGAGGCATTTACAACAACTTCTATTCAATAAACAGCTTCCTACGATCCCGCTTACTAAAACCTTATCATGCTAATTCAATGAAGTTAATTCTAGAAACCGAGGTCTACCATTACCAACATGGAATGACAAAACAAAAGCCCAAGCAAATAAAACATTCACTTGCAGCAGCAATACTGCAATGACATATTATGCAGGACTAAAGGTAGCTATAGTTCATATGGAAGTTTCAAATAGATTGCCATATTGTAAGAAGCATAAAAATACATATACTGTCCTCATATCTTATCCTCTAATAATTTTGGTCAATATAAGCAATAGATAATTCAGAGAGGAAATTCCATAAGTGCCCTATATGAGCAGTAATGTTGTCTCCAGGTGAAGCAAAATGTTAGGCTATATAGGAGCATTACTCATATATGCATAACTTTTTTGTGCACCACTAAGCATCTGGAATTCGGATGGACAAGCAAGTAAAGTTGGAATTTTAGTTCCAGTTTTTAAACTGTTTAGAAGAATTATTTCACTGTTCCCTCCATCTGTCTGCCTTAAAACTTCTGCTCTCATCTGAAAGAATCTAAGGCAATAAAGGGACTTAAGATATAAAAGATATTACCTAGAAAAAATTAGAAAACAAGGAACTCAATATATGGAAAGGAAATTCATCTAATAAATCCTGAATAAACCTTAGTAGAAACCATAAGCTCTTTCTATGACACTATTCATTAGCACTCTCCAAGATCAAACATTGCTTCTGCCATCTCTCGGTACAAAATATTCATTTGCTTGAAACAATAGGAAACATTGCAACAGCACACTACAAAACAATGATTTTCCTACTACAAATAATTTTCAACAACTTGTTATTCATTTCAATGAACCAGTATTACAAGTATTTTAATATTTGTAAGAAGTCAATAAGAAATACGCAGAGATAAAAAGACAGTATCACCATTTACAATAGTCAACAATTGATTTTGGATATACCATCAATCTAGAGGATACATATTACACTATAATACATAATAACATTTAACCTCCATAGAAGTCTACAACAATTAGATACTAAAATTCATCATCATTCTAACAAGTGATGCTGTTTTTCAAACCCCTTTATGCTCTATAGGGCCCTACTATCTCCTTTTACTATAGGGAATTTTTTCGTTAGTACCTAATAAACTTATTTCACCTACAATTTCCCACTCCTCTGGTGTATTTATAACCAAATGAAAGTCTCTGCACAACAGAGGTTAAACTTCAGACTTATGAACTCTTCACAAGCATCAGTTCAAGTATATAGTATAGTTTAAGTTAGAAGGTAATCAATTGATATGACTAAAGAATTTTTTCTCTTTCAGATCATAAAGCAAGATCTAAACAGTAAATTTAATTTTGGCATATAGAAGCCATAATGGCATAAACTTTCCAAGTTTTTCTATTCTCAAGCATGCTTGTAAAAACATTCATTACTATGACAATAACCTAATGATATGTATGCTTGTAAAAGAAATCAGCCTATTAGGTAGTCCCATTGCTCTAACACAAAAATACAAGCATTTGCAAGCCATTTATACCAATTCAACATAAATATATACGTAAATGAATTTGGGCTATAATGTCTCACTTCCAAGGCAGTCAAACTCGAGAGTTTAACTCGATTCGAAGGGGATAAACTCAAATCGTAAACTCGTAAGAGTTTACATATATCTCCCCTTCAAAAAAAAAACTATATATATATATACTTCTCATAAATAATTAAAAATATTTAAACTAACATAAGAACAACCTTAAAAATTTCAATTCAAAGTTACAAAAATATCATATACATAAATTAAAATACTCATTAAAGTCATAACTCATAAGATGAATCATAACATACAACACAAATGATGCCCTTGTCCGGACAATAACATATTACATTGATGCATGATATAATTTTGAAGGAATTCTCATTTAATGCAGAGTCGCCTATTTCACCTATTTCAGAACCCAGTGAGGGGACAACATGACTGGTAGAACCTGAACTGCGTTCACCATTCTCCCATTGTATCATTATAGAACGAAGTGATATGAGGGATTGTCATGGAGGCCAAGGCTTAACTTCTTCTGTTCTTTGTTTTCAAGCCTGTACCCATGGCTGCCAAATTGATCGGTCCCTTCCCCTCCAAATGAACTTGTTACTTCAACTTCAGAGAATATTTTGCATTTCAGGCCCTCTGAAGTAAAACAGATTAAGTGCAGCAAATCAGGATGCAATTTCAAACTTTATATATAGGACAATACAGACGCATGTAGACACAAGCAACAAATGCTAATAGTTGTGCTTGTGTATGACAGTGTGAGTGTGCTTCTGGTGACTAAAGAAGTAGACTACAGCACTACACACACTGTTTCTTGTCTTGTCGCATGTCATCTCTCATCTCTCGTTGGTGACAAGATTCACTGACAGCTGTCGACTACTCTAGCTCTCATCTCTTTGGTCTCGTCTCTCATCTCTTACAGCAGGGATCCAACTGTTGGTTCTTTTAGCAATGGTTTTAACTGTTACTTATGACATATAAAAGCAGAAGCCGAACCCCTTCTCTTAGCTCTCTTCTTTATATCAGGTCTGATCTAATATTAGATAAAAAAGAGAAAAAAATTTCAAACCTAGTCACCAGTTCAATGGGTTGGTGAAGACTCAAACTGTTCGACCAAGTCTTCACCAATCATGCAAATCAGTCTAAATATGTGACCCAGCTCGAGCTAAGTATCGGGTCACGAATTCACGGATTGACCTAGTCAGTTCTAGTCGGATAAAAAACATTACAAACATTTTCAAGATACAACAAAGTCCTTTAAAATCTTTTTTCTAGATATTTTTCTATCCCTCCAACATACTTGTATGTAAAATTTAAAAGAATATATATAGGTCTCAATAATTATATTTATTCAATTTCTAAGAAACAAATTAGTTAAATAGCTGTGTCTGTTCAATTTTTAATAGGTACATTAATTAAACAATTATGTCTATTCAGTTTTCAAAAGACACATTAGTTTAAAAGATTGTATCTGTTCAATTTCTAATAATTGTGTTAGTTTGTATTTTAAATTTAAATCAAACAATATAATTATTAGAATTTTAAAATATCTTAAAATTCAACCAATACATTAATTCAAATTTTAAAATATTAAAATTCAACTAACACATTAGTTTGAGACACATTTATTTAAAACAAAATTGATTAAACAAAATTTTAATTCTACGTAATATTACTAACTATAACTGTCACGACCCATTTTCTAAGCACATGACCGGCACAATGATGCATATCTCATCACTGTAAGCCCTTCGATAAATTGTACCCATGAGATTAAATTATCTATGTTATCAAAATAACAATTCCTTAATAAATATGAAGAAAATATATCAAATTTTCTTATCTGAAAATCATAGAGATGATTTGCATGTAATAATAAATTATCAATTTAAAATACATTATTCTACTGACATACAAGCCAAATGCCAAACCCCTGACCTAGATGTCCTAGACGATTACAGAGCAACATAATCTACAACAATAGAGGGGCCTACCCAACAGCGGGAATGTCCAAAGTGATCTACTCTTCTAGCAGATATTCTTCATCGGTAACCTGATCTGAACAAAAAAGTTTCACAGAGAGTGTGAGCTTTTAAGCTCCGTGAGCGAATCGGCCTCGCGTTAATAAAATTCAAATACATTACCAGTCATGCAAGTATATCCGAAGGCTCATACTCAGCCAATAGACATAGTTAGAAATTACATACAAGAAGATAAAAATTCATCAAATTCAACAAATGTTACTAGTACTCATAAATGGCAATATATCCCGGAGAGCGCACACAGGCCGGCTCACCAATTTTGTATATTTCCGCCATGACGCACAACCTCATCCTCTTAGCTAGGGCGCCTCACAGATTTATCACCAATCCGGGCTATATCCCTACTGAAGGAATCGTTGTCTCCACACTCATTCGTCAAGACACCCTTTCAACAGGGTTTTCTGTCTTGCCTTGAGAGGGGGTACTGTCCCGCTCAATCACAATCAATAATACAACATTTCATATCATAATCAGAAGTACAATGTAATATTCATTTATATAACAGGTATAATATATAACTATATTATAGATTTATAAACCACAAATCAATATAACAATTAAACGATTTTTGAAAAGATTCAAACTTCACATCATCATGAGATACTTGCTTCATTTTATCCATACTTCTGGATTAATTATCTCATTAGATTCGTCATTCAGAATCCAATTTCCCCCTATGAATCTTAGGAGTGTCCTACAACATACTTTTTATCACCAGTAATGCTAAAACTCTATTAAAACGGGGTCGTTTCACTCACCTGAATTCCATACGAGTATCACTTCTCTAAGTCGTTACGAACAAGAGTACACAGATGAATTTCAGTATTCCGCTACAGGGATTTTCATGAAAGATTAGAGAAAACAAGTTAGGATTGTTTTCATACAGACACTGTTCATACATATAGTTACTGTTCATACGTACGTTCACTATTCATACAAATGGTCACTATTTATATGTATAGTCACTATTCATACGTATATATACTATTTTTATATACGGTCACTATTTATACTTATGGATACTATTTATACATACAGATATTATTCATACATACGGATACTGTTCATACATATGATATTATTTATATATACGGTCACTATTTATATATACGGAGACTGTTTATACTAAAAATAGAGAATACAATCTGTAAAAGAGTACACCAGGTAAGTTCTCAGGAAAGAGTGGAGGGTCACAATGGACACACTTAAAAATCAGGTCTTTCCTTAGCCAGAACATTCCTAGACATGTATTCTTCACAGTTTACATTCTATTTTGGTAATCAGGGAATCAAAATAATATGCAAGCAGCTAAGGACAGTTTTTATGATGTGGAAGATCAGCCGAAGCCGCAACCACAGAGCATACTTAAGAAAATAACTTCTAAAATTTGAAAGACATAAAAAGGGCATAGTATCCTTACCTAAGCTGAAAAGGAAAGGCCCAAAATCTCAGAGGCCTAGCATTGGAGCAAGAGAAACTTAAGGAGAGAACAAGAGAAGTTGAAGGTGTGAGTTTTGAAGTGAAATGAAAGAGCTTATTTATAGGAAAAGTCAATGGTACTATTTGACACTATGCACTAATAAAATATTCAATTTACTATTCATAAAAATGACATTTCTAATAATGTAATTTATTGTGCACCTTAATAATTCGATTTACTGTGCAAAACGCGGCGGCTTTGAATTTTTATTACTATTGGAACTTAAAAGGAGAACTATCCTTTCACCTTAAACCTTTAAGTTTCTTTTCAATTCAGTCCTTTCACTTTAGTCCCTGAGGGTATTTTCACACATAAAATGTCATTTTCTCCTACGAACTTCTTTTTAGTTTCTCTAATGATCAAACCATATCTAGTACTTGACATTTCGATTGTATAAGTGAACAGTATGGTATACGTAAATAGTATTATATAGGTAAACAATACCATATACTAGCATAGTAACCATAGTTTGCAAATACGCATGTATATTTTATTTTTCATGGGTATTACATTATCACCCCCTTAAGAGAATTCGGTCCTCCGAATTCAAAACTTACCTCAAGACTGAAATAAGTGTGGTTACTTCGTCCATATCTCATTCTTCGCATCTCTTTCTTCCTAAACCTCATCACACCCTTGTTGAGATTTACAAGAACACTATACCATCGACTGTGAACTCTAGAACACATTATCAATAATTTGCATAGGGCTTTTTCCTTTTCTAAACAGCAAACATTCTCTTTCTCATCAGTTTGATTTTCTCCACAATCTTTTGTACCATAAAGTGTCTCATCCTCATAACCTTTACCAAACTCAAACCACCTAATCAGAGACGAACTTTGTCTTTATGTAAAACCTCAAATAGGTGTCGTCTTCAAAAGTGGCACGTGGTCTTTCCAGTTCACATTGAATATCAAAATACATGTTTTCACACACATAGCTTATAACTTTTACGAATACAAGCACCCCACCCAAAGGCGTCATTTTGGCCATAGGCAATACTCTTGCCCGAAGGTGATCCTTCTACCTTAAGGTGATACTCTCAGCTGAAGGCGTCATATAAAAGGAAAAATCACATGAAATTATTATATAAATCTCTAGGAAGAACAATCCTAGAAAATGTGTTAAGTAAATAACATACTCCTCACACATAATTATAAAATAAATATATATAGAAATTCCTCTCACCTCAATGTCTCATATAGAGTCGTATCCCTTCAATGATTAGGGCAAACCCAAAGTTCTCTATATATAGGTTCATAAAATACTTATTTAGCACTCCTCCATAGTTCAGAAGTGTAATGAAATATCATTTTAGTAACTCTGCTCAGTCAAAAGGATATTACCATACTGTGCTTTAGAATTTCCATAATCAAGTATGAAATATAACAAGTCCAACATCTTCTCATTCCTCAAGTTCTTTCAGTAAAAAGAATCACTTCAACAAAGAAGATCTAAATACAAACTTAAATTTTATTTCTAGTACATAGATAATTTTAATACGTGAAGCTTAGACCAAATATAGCTTTAGGTACAAACAAAAGAAAAAATAAATTAAGGACGAGGAGGCTTTTGAAATGTAGAAGGTGCTCCAGGTCTAAAAGAGGAAGGTGCTTCAGACCTTAAGGAGGAAGCTAATCGTTGCAGCCTAGAAAGGGTTTCTGGAGGAAGCGTCTGGGAAATTTGGCGAAGAGCAGAAGTCACTCCGTTCATACAGTCAATACACCTTGCTTGTTGGTCACGAAAATTTTGAGTTACAAACATTGAATGTCTATCAACTCGATTAGCTAGTTCCCCGAAACGACGGTTTATCAGTTTCTCTTGGTTTTCAAAGAGACGATTTATTAGTTGCTTCTAGTCCTCTGTCTTGTATTTCAGACTTTCTATCTTACACTCTAGATTTTCGATCTTACGCTCTAGGAACGCAAGCTTATTTTTTGAGGATGTTGCAGTGCTGTCCTCCTCCAACTCTATTACATCCTTATTTCTCTTCTTAATTTCTGGTGACCTATCTATAGGTCTCTTCCTTTTGTTGTTTCCGAGACTTAGATTTAAATCAAGCTCTACATTGCCAGTCTCAAAATTCAAGTTGAAAGACTTATTATCGGCCATTGCTCTAGGAATTTTAGAAAGAAGTTGAAACAAGAAAGGAATGAAGATTGAGGAATAGATATGTAATAAAAGAAGTTCGCTTGGTGTGATGAGTGGGGTAACGGGCGTACAAGATTTATAGACAACCCGAAGCCCCTGGACCTAAAGCCACCACAACCTATACGCCGCTCGCTAAGAGGTTTACAGATCACATAAGTCGCAATGCCAGCAATTAATGTCGGACATGCAGATAAATAGTAAATATAATTTAATGAAATTAACATAAGTCAAAGATTTCCTGAAAAAATTTTCGGCTAATCTTGACCTTTCTCAAAATTTTTGACTAATCGTCGTTTTAATCTATGATTTCCTCACTCTATACTTGTCTTATAGTGTAATCTCATATCACGATATCACTCTATGATCGGGTAGTCTCATATTAGCCTTATCTTATATTCTAATCAGTGTCTTTATTCTGGATTTACACATAATATATATGTAAATATATATATATATTAAAACAAAGTTAACTGCTTACGGTCGCATGCAGTAAGCATTATCATGATGCAAGAAAATCATTGCTTTTCATTTGCCCACAGAGCATTATATGTAAGTATGTGTAACCATGAATATGTATTATCCTCTACACATTTCATTCTATCCAAGTCATTTTGATTTCTCATTCTCTATGAGTATATGTAGGATCATCACATATTCTCCTTGATCGTAGCCTTCACTCATTATGAATAACATACATACATGTAATTACAACATGATTCAATCAGTTATGTATATTATACTCAACTGAAGGCTCTCAAGAACAACACAACAAAGTAGAGAAATACATTTCAGTTCATCATAAAAGCATCCAAGGCAATCTTTAATGGCTACATTGTCAACTTCTTTGAATTTCGGAAAATGCCAATAGGAGAAATGGGAAAACCAAGTATAAATCTGCCGCAAATCCACCGAATATTGACTTTCATAGTTTTGGCATTAATGCAACGCACTATTGGTATGCACGCCTACCCTAGACTTATAGCTTTCAACTTGCAGAAATCCATAGGTTGATCGTGTAGGGGTGTGGCGAAGAGATATCTTCTTTGTCTCTAAGTCCTAATTTTTCTCTATAAAAACCTTCTCAGCGTTCTCAGTTACCACACCACAAAGAGTAATAATCTCTGAGCCTACAATCTTCTAGCATTCCTCTCGCCTCATACTCTTACAAAAATTTCTAAATTTTCCAAATCATGGCCACAAGGAAGTACATTGATCTCACAGTGGAGGCTAAGGAAGAAGAACTTGACTTAAACTTAAGTTTAGGCAAGGACAAAGGCAAAAGACCTCTCGAGGGATCTCAAGAAAATCAAAAGGAGAAGAAGATGAAGAAGAATGAGGAAGTCGAGGAAATTAGTACAGGCCATAGCTCGGAGGACAAAATCACCTGTTTAGAGCAAGAGGTGAAGAATCTCAAGAAGATGATAGAGGATCTGGAGAAGTTAACCAAACGCAATAACGCGGCAATGACTTCCAGAATAGATAGGTTTTTCTATTGGTCCACCCAATGCTTCTGCAATCAGCAGCAAAGAAGTGTTGATTGTATGAATGGAATTTACACTACCCTCCTCGACATTGCTCTGTCTCTTGCTCTAAGGAATGGTCGAGGGGTGATGATACAATACAACCCTCCTAATCCAAGACCACCTCGCCTTTAGATTACTCATGCATGAGTAAACTTCTTCTTTTTTTGCAATGTAATCCTTCAGTTTTTTTTAATGCAAGTGATTTCTTTTATTGGACGGTATTCTAAAATAATAATAAAGAAAGATAGAGAAAATTAGCTACACAAAATCAATCATGAATTCACCTTATAAAACCCACCATATAAAATTTGATCCAACATCAATGGAATCAAAACAAGTAATAATCTTTCCTTTACTAAGTTCAAAAGTGTAGCCACATCTGTCTGAAACTAAAACTGAGAACATAATTCTTAAGAAGAGATAAGTCTCGGAGGGAAAGGAAATGGAAACATCCTACAAGACCTTCAGTAGAGCCGTCTCTCTATAGTTGTGCCCGGATTCACAACGATAAAGGGGTCCCACTAATGCTACCTTGCTCTGTAATCACTAGGAGACCTAACAACCATTGCTCTGATACCAACTTTGTCACTACCCATTTTCTGGACACATGACCGGCACAATGATGCATCTCTCATCACTGTAAGCCCTTCGATAAATTATACCCATGAGATTAAATTATCTATGTTATCAAAATAACAATTCCTTAATAAATATGAAGAAAATATATCAAATTTTCTTATCTGAAAATCATAGAGATGATTTGCATGTAATAATAAATTATCAATTTAAAATACATTATTACACTGGCATACAAGCCAAATGCCAAACACCTGACCTAGATGTCCTAGTCGATTACAGAGCAACATAATCTACAACAATAGAGGGGCCTATCCGACAGCGGGAATGTCCAAAGTGATCTACTCTTCTAGCGGATATTCTTCATCGGCAACCTGATCTGAACAAAAAGGTTTCACAGAGAGTGTGAGCTTTTAAGCTCCGTGAGCGAATCAGCCTCGCGTTAATAAAATTCAAATACATTACCAGTCATGCAAGTATATCTGAAGGCTCATACTCAACCAATAGACATAGTTAGAAATTACATACAAGAAGATAAAAATTCATCCAATTCAACAAACGTTACTAGTACTCATAAATGGCAATATATCCCGGAGAGCGCACACAGGCTGGCTCACTCATTTTGTATATTTCTGCCATGACGCACAACCTTATCCTCTTAGCTAGGGCGCCTCACGGATTTATCACCAATCTGGGCTATATCCCTACTGAAGGAATCGTTGTCTCCACACTCATTCGTCAAAACACCCTTTCAACCGGGTTTTCCGCCTTGCCTTGAGAGGGGTACTGTCCCGCTCAATCACAATCAATAATATAGCATTTCATATCATAATCAGAAGTACAATGTAATATTCATTTATATAACAGGTATAATATATAACTATATTATAGATTTATAAAGCACAAATCAAGATAACAATTAAATGATTTTTGAAAAGATTCAAACTTCACATCATCATGAGATACTTGCTTCGTTTTATCCATACTTCTGGATTAATTATCTCATTAGATTCGTCATTCATAATCCAATTTCCCCCTATGAATCTTGGGAGTATCCTACGACATACTTTTTATCACCAGTAATGCTAAAACTTTATTAAAACTGGGTCGTTTCACTCACCTGGATTCCGTACGAGTATCACTTCTCTAAGTCGTTACGAACAAGAGTACACAGATGAATTTCAGTATTCCGCTACAGGGATTTTCATGAAAGATTAGAGAAAACAAGTTAGGATTGTTTTCATACAGACACTGTTCATACATATAGTTACTGTTTATACATACGGTTACTATTCATACGTACAATCACTATTCATATGTATAGTCACTATTCATATATACAATCACTATTCATATATATGGATACTATTCGTATATATGGTCACTATTCATACATATGGATACTATTTATACATACAGATATTGTTCATACATATGGATACTGTTCATACATATGACACTATTCATATATACGGTCATTATTCATATATATGGAGACTGTTTATACCAGAAATAGATAATACAATCTGTAAAAGAGTACACCAGGTAAGTTCCCAGGAAAGAGTGGAGGGTCATAATGGACACACTTTAAAACCAGGTCTTTCCTTAGCCAGAACTTTCCTAGACATGTATTTTTCACAGTTTACATTCTATTTTGGTAATCAGGAAATCAAAATAATATGCAAGCAGCTAAGGACAGTTTTTCTGATGTGGAAGATCAGCCAAAGCCGCAACCACAGAGCATACTTAAGAAAATAACTTCTAAAATTTGAAAAACATAGAAAGGGCATAGTATCCTTACCTAAGCTGAAAAGGAAAGGCCCAAAATCTTAGAGGCATAGCATTGGAGCAAGAGAAACTTAAGGAGAGAAGAAGAGAAGTTGAAGGTGTGAGTTTAGAAGTGAAATGAAAGAGCCTATTTATACGAAAAGTCAATGATACTATTTGATACTATACACTAATAAAATATTCAATTTACTATTCATGAAAATGACATTTCTAATAATGCAATTTACTGTACACCTTAATAATTTGACTTAATGTGTAAAACGTGAATTTTTATTACTATTGAAATTTAAAGGAAAAACTATCCTTTCACCTTAAACCTTTAAGTTTCTTTTCAATTCAGTCCTTTCACTTTAGTCCCTGAGGGTATTTTCACACATAAAACGTCATTTTCTCCTACGAACTTCTTTCTAGTTTTCTCTAATGATCAAATCATATCTAGTACTTGACATTTCGATTGTATAAGTGAACAGTATGGTATACGTAAATAGTATTATATAGGTAAACAGTACCGTATATTAGCATAGTAACCATAGTTTGCAAATACGCATGTATATTTTATTTTTCATGGGTATTACAATAACATTGACTTCTACCTTACCCTTTTCCCCATTCTTTCTTTTTTTTTTTATTCTATTATATTAACATATAGAAGGAGATTGAATGAGATATCTAAAACTTTATCAGTTTTTTCTTCTTATAAAAAACATTATTCTATTTTTTAAAAAATAATTAAGTTTGAAGAGTATATATTTTCAAAGATTGTTGTTAAGTTAACAAAACAAGGTGTTGATATATGGAACAACTAAAGATAAGGAAAGAGAAACCACATGTATGGAGGTTCAGGCTTTCAATGAAGAAAATTATATGTCCCCTCCTCAAACATATAACAAAGAAAATTTTATAAAAAAAGATAATCACAAACAGTTATAACAATATCTTCAACTTCAGGATTAACACCTTGCTTTTACACCAATAAAACGCTAATTTTTTTTCAAAACTTAAGCAAACTTGCAATAGGACTCTTATAGTCTCTACAATTCGTTCAACCAAGGATAAGCCTCTAAGGTTGCACCAAACTATCCTAAAATTTTCTCAAGTTTCCTAGCTACTTAAAATTCAGCTTACTAAGAGCAACACTGGAGAGAAAAATCACTAAGCAATAAATGAATCAATAAAACTTACCTCTCTCTCTCTCTCTCTCTCTCTCTCTCTCTCTCTCTCTCTCTCTCTCTCTCTCTCTCTCTCTCTCTCTCTCTCTCTCTCTCTCTCTCTCTCTCTCTCTCTCTCTCTCTCTCTCTCTCTCTCTCTCTCTCTCTCTCTCTCTCTCAAATAGATATGAAGCACAAGTTCTCGAGATATAGTAACAATTTTTCCAAGCAGTTAATGTGTTTTCAAAAGAAAGGAATCCAACAATAAATACTCGTACTACATTAGATAACTGTTGGAGCTTCTTCATCTAACTTGATAGGTGGCAACAACTAAAAGACCATTTAATTATTCAGTAATCTTGTTGTGAACGGTTCACTGACAACTGATTCGATGACCGGTTCAATTTTTTAAATCTTAGAACTCATTTGTTAAAAAATAAAGAGAAATTTACCTCATTAACTATGAGTAAAATCTAGTCACAAACACTTGAGCATAAATAATTGAAAAGCTTAGTATCTATTTGGTTCTGACATTTTTTATTTTTATTTTTATTAAAAATATGTTTGGTTGAGTTTGATAAAAATAATTTCTTGAAAATATTCTTAAAATAGGTTTAAATCTAAAATCATCAAAAAATATTTTTAAAGTTTCAAGAAATAAAGGTTAAAAATAAAAATAAGAAATATTTTTACAAATCAAATAGAATCTTATATTTCTATAATTCTATAATTGCAATTACCTTATCCATTGTTATTTTTTTCCAAAAAGAAAGTTAGAGAAACCATATGTATATTTGCGGCTAAGGCACTCAACCAAACTACAATTAATTAAAGGATTAAACTTCTCTATATGCCAAGAGAATTTCAGATACTGTAAGATGTATGCATATAATGAATAAAATTTAGTTTTAAAAATATGTACCAAAAAAATTTAGTTTTAAAATTTGATACGTAAATTAAATATGTAGAAATTCATTTCTAACCATTAGCTTGTATTGCACTGTATGGTATCCAAAAATTTGCTTCTGTGTCCCCATCCAACGTAACTAAGTAAAGCCATCATTTCTTGCCTTTAGGTAAGATCCACGCATCCTTAGCCATTAAAATTTTTCTTTCCTTCTTTCTTTCTTTTTAAATAAATAACACTCCCCTTTTATTTATTTTTTAAAAGTTGCATTTCCTTCTCTTGTATTTATAAAATTGCTACATTTTATTTCAGTTTTATATTTTCTATTTAGAGAAATTTTTTATAATATATTATTAAATATTGATAACCTAATATCACATATATTTTGACTACATAGCTCAAGTAGTATATAGGGTTTAGGTTTGTAGATTAGGGGTTAGTATATAGGGTTTAGGTTTGTAGATTAGGGGTTATGGTTTCAAGATCTTTTGTAATAAAAAAATAACGTTTTATAATGTGATATATTTAATTTATTGTTAAACCATAATAAAACTTCTTATGTATTCAATTTCATTGTAAAAAGAAATCCAATATCGATTAAATAATGGTATTTAGTCTAAAAGAATGTGGTATTAGGTTATTGCATGTCAAAAAAATTAATTGGAAGAATCCTCTATAAACAGAAAAATATAAAATTAAATAAAGTATAATAATTTTATAGTTATAAGAATGAAAATATATATTTTAAATATAAGTGGGAGACGAGTGTAACTTAAAGCATTTACAGTAGTAATTCTTAGAGTATTTACAGTAGGGGTTCTTAAATTTAAGAATTAGTTCTTATTTTGATTCATCAATGTAGTTTGCCACGTTAGCTGTTATGCGTAAAAATAGTTCTTATATAAAAACTAGTTCTTATACAAAAAGTAATAATAAAATAATCAATTTACAATAAAATATTAGTAAAGAGTAATAAATGTTAAAGTAGTAGGTTGATTGTGGGACTCATTTGTGAGTTTTTAAGGAATTCACTACTGTAAATAGAGAGTTGCTTAAGTTGACGTGACACTATAAGACCCACAATAAGAATCTAAGTGAGCTTCACCACTGTAGATGCTCTTAAAGAGTTCTTCAATTTAAGAATTATTTCTTATTTTGATTCACTACTGTAGTCTATCATGTTGACTGTCACGCTTAAGAATAGTTTTTATATAAGAACTGGTTCTTATACAAAAAGTAATAATAAAATAATTAATTAACAATAAATATTAGTATAGAGTAATAAATGTTAAAATAATAATTAATTGATTGTGAGACCTATTTGTAGGTTATTAAGAGGTTTACTACTGAAGTAGAAAATTGTTTAAAGTGATAAAGAATTGTTAATCTTATGTGACACTGTAGAATCCTCACAACTACTCTTATAGGTATTCTTTATTTATTTTTTGTTAATTAATTTTTTTTCTCGTTCCTCCCATTCAATGATGCAAAACTCACACGGGGTACCCGGTCACGTGCTTTGCATTTTGCCTTTTGCATTTTGCTTCAAGCTTGGGCGTAAATTTTGGGAAATCTGATTCGTTCAACAAATTAAGTGCTCAAATTAAATGACAACACGTAATTGAAGCAAAATTTAACGTATCATTTAGTTATAGTGCGTCATCTATTCATCTTCTTTCCATGGACTCGACGCATCGTTTTCAGTCAGCCATCTCGTTTTCCCACGTGAACGATCCCTGGAATAAACAATATATAAAAGGTAAAAATATATTTTCGACCTTTATATTTGTTTTGATTATTTGTATTTATTTTAAGTTTTATTTTAGTTTTTTATATTTTAAAATTTTCATATAAATCCTTTATGTTTCAAAATTATACTATTCTAATTATTTTCTGTTAACATTATTAGTCTATATAACCAAATTGACATATCATCCTTTAAATATGAATATGACCTATCTATATTTAGAAAATACAGATAGATTATGTCAATATTTAAAAAATATATGTTTCTAACAAAAAAATAAAAATAAATATAGTATAATTTTAAAACATTAAATTAATATAAAACTTTTGAAATATAGATTATTAAAATAAAATTTAAATTAAATATAGAAAAATAAAATAATTGAGAATTCACAAAACTTAATAGATTCTACTCCAATCCATAACTTAATGAGGATAATATAAATTGTTCAAAAATCAAGACTTTTTAAGGTCCTATTTGAGTAAACAATTTATTTAAATATTTATAGAATAAGTACTTATAGATGTGTTTGGAAAAGTTTATTTAACTTATCTTATGGCATAAATATTTATACAATTATTTAAAAAATTTTATAAAAATAACTTATAGCATGCCTATAAACTCTTATGTTATAAAATAAACTCAAAATAAATTTTTCTAAATACACCATAAAATCAAAAACTAATGCTAATAGTTTTCCATTTTTTTTTCTTCTGAAATAACTATTAAAAAGACATTAGAAAAATCTAAACGCTAGAAGGAGGGCTTGAACCTCCGACCTTGTGGTTAACAGCCACACGCTCTAACCAACTGAGCTATTCCAGCACATGTTTTACCATGAGCTAAATATGGCACAACAATTGTTGCACGTTAGTAGCTGGAGGGTCATGGATAGCATTTGGGATACCTATGCTTGTAATTAAAATTGAGATGATCTTTAACAGTCAAGAGACATCTATGAAATATTTAATAAAACAGAGAAATTCATATGATTATTTAATAGCCTAAATGAAAGAGATTTATAATCATATTCAGGCCAAAAAACTTTTAAAAATCCTAAATGAATACAAAACTTACATCCTTATTGAACATAAATGTATCATAAATGGAAATCAATATATATATATATATATATATATATATATATATATATATATATATATATATATATTCTCAATTCAATTCTTTAAATTTCAATCTTTCCAGTTTACGCTCTAAAATAATTTTATTCTTCGAATAATCTGTTGTGAACATAATATAGCCAAAATAATAGACATCTCAATAAAAAGACCATACTTTGCTTGTGAAATTTTGGAAAAAATTCTGAAATTCTATCTCATTTATGTGACACTTCAAGATACCTTTAGCGTCATAGCTATTCTAGTGAAAAATTTATTGAATATGATTTTAATGTTGACCCTAAGGCTTTATACCATAAGTTTTGATGATAACAAATGTATTTGAATTGTAGCATTGATATATATAAAGGTTAATTATCATATACATGCTACAAGTATTTAATCATGACTATGTTATTTAATGTATAATGTCTTATACATTAATCATGTTATTTATCATGAATTGAACTAACCATTTGGTTTATAAGTAAGATATATTTTATAGGTTGGTTCAAAATAAGAAGAGTGAACATTGGATTGAAGAACAAGGAAAAGTAACTTCATGCCTCACTCAAGGAAAGCAACATACAAGAACAAAGCTCCAAGAAATAAAGAATTAGAAGATTTGAAGTCTTGGAAGCTTGGATGTATCAAGATAGCCTATGTTTTTACATTAGGTATATTTTATATAGGCTAGTATATTTGTGCAACTCAATGATTTAGATTTGCATACATTGGCTCAAGCATTTTTGAACAAAAAGATAGTGAAATATGAAGTTTTACAAGAGTTATTTTTTGACCTTTGGTCACTCCTTATATCATATCTCATAAATGAAAAATCGGTTTTTCAAGTATCTTAATCTCATTTGATAGAAGACTCAAAGATCTTTTCAACGGTATATTATTTATTCAAAACGGAGTACAAATGAGAAATATATAACTATTCAAAATATAGTTTGAAAAACTGAAAGTTGATTTTACTGTAATAAAAAATTATTCTGTTCTGACCTATAGTCAGTATTTTGATTATATCTTTTAAAAAAAATAATTTTTGAGTAAAACTTGGCTCATTTAAAACTAGACTCCAAGAGCTTTCCAACGGTATATTATTTGTTTAAAACGGAGTTCAAATGAGGGAGTTATGAATTTTTAAAAAAAGCTCAAAATCTGGACTACACTATAGTTTTGTAAAATCTTATATATATGACCTTAGATACACGATTTTGAGCAAGAACAAAGTCCTACAATGTGATATTAACTTCTTCTATCATCTTTGAGAGAAAGGAAAGCATTCTTGAGCCAAATCTTGCATATTCTCTATCATTAGAGTTATTAGAGCTTTATTTGTTTTCATCTACTCTTTAGAGAGAGTTTCTTTGTATTGTTGATTTTGATCAACACATATATTATTCTGAGTTGAGGTTCGCAAGTACCGGTGTTGGAAGAACTTGCATTGGGTTGAGGAAGAGCCCGGATTCATAAATTCTTCATTGTGGTTTAGCAAATACCCGGATCGAATTTGTGTGGTTGTAGTGGTTTGCAAGTACCCGGATTAAACTTGCAATTATAGTGGAAATACTCAAGTGGTCTCTTGAGGACTGGATGTAGGCTTGGATTAGCCGAACCAGTATAAATCTCCGAGTTTGCTTTCTCTATCCCTTACTCTTTAATTTGTGCATATTGATATCTATTCTTTAATTCCTTGATCTTTATAATTATTTATCTTGACAGCACATTGATTTTCTGTATTGTATTTATTATCATAAGCATTGTACTTTTACAAAAAATCATTTTAACTTCCAATTAATTCTTGTGAAAAATTTATAAAACCCAATTCACCCTCCCTCTTGGGTTCCAACCATTACTTTCAATTGGTATCAAAGCTTGGGCTCTTGATTTAAGACTTAACCGTCTAAGAGTAAATATGGTTGGATCTAGTGAGTGGTTTATGTCTGAAAATTGTTCTTTCACAGAACCTCCAATTTTTTATGCTAATCATTTTCAATATTGGAAGTATGAAATGAAATTTTTTTTAATTTCAGTAGACCATAAACTCTGGGAAATTATAGAAAATGGTTTTTATATGCCTGTCAAGGAAGAACAAGGAAAATACATTCCAAAACCCAAGAGTGAATGGAATGATACTGAAAGAAGTTTAGTGCAACTCAATGCTAAGGCAAAATTGATTATTTCTTGTGCATTGAGTCAAGATGAATTTTTCAGAATTTCCAATTGTGCAACTGCTAAGGAAATGTGGGAAACTTTAGAAGTTGCATATGAGGAAGATCTTGTTGCAATGGAATTAAAGTCTAGAAATCTCATTAATGAACTTGATATCGCTCAAATGAAAAATTGTGAAACCATTAATGAGATACGACTTGTGCTTAATCAATTGCAAGCTCTTGGTGTTGAACTTACAGGAAAATCTCAAATCACCAAGGAGATAGAAGAAAAAGAAAAAGGAGAAAAAGAGAAACCACAACCAAAAACTGAATCATCAAAGAAAGCTTACCTATCTTCCATTTGGGGAAATAGCAATTCCGATGAGGAGAACACAAATGAAGAAGCCAACACTTGTCTTGTGGCCAGAGATAAAGATGAGGTAAATTCATTTGACTACTCTTTTGAAGAATTACAAGATGCCTTTGATGATTTACATGAAGAATCTCTTATACTTACAAAGAAACTAAATATTTCAAAACAGAAAAACTCTTCTCTTGAAAATGAGTTGGAAACATTGAAAAACGAATTTTCTATTTCCAAGGAAGAGAATTTTGTTTTTGAAAATCAAAACAGAACTTTGCAAGAAGAGAATTTGATTTTAAAGGCAAATATCTCTACCAACAAAAATTGCTTTTGTACCAAGTGTGATTCCTTGAAAAAGGAGAATGAGGATCTTAAAAACACACTTAAAAAACTTTCTCAAGGTAGAGAAATTCAAAACTCTTCTGTTGAGAAACAAAGTAGTAGCTTTAACAAAATTGGTTTTGTTCTTAACAAGTCAAATCAGAAATATTTCGAAAACTACTTTGTTCCTACAAAAATGTCCAAAAGTCCACCTTGCACTTGTTTTTATTGTGGACTGAAAGGACACAAGTCTTACTCCTGTTTTTATAAGAAAAATCTTGTTCATGGAGTAAAAATGAAATGGGTTCAAAAAGGACCTCATGACCCAGGCAAACCTAAAAAAATTTGGGTATCAAAGACAAAGGATTAATTTGCAGATTTGCCTCGAAGCAAGGAGCAGAAATAACTTTTCAATGGCTACATCATTCAAACTCCACTCTCTTGCATCAAAAGGAGGCAATGGATAAGTAAACATATAAGCTGGAATGCATTGTAAGAAATTTGACTGATATGTTTACTGCTCTCTAATGCTTTTGTCTGTTCTCTAATATGCATTACATCTATCCTTGATACTCATGCATGCTATATCTGAAAACAATTGTTAGGTGTGCAGCTTATAGATTCGAATTTTGTTTTGAGCTAAAATCTTTCTTGCAAATTTTGCTCAAACTATCATTTTTACCGCATCATGAAAACTTGCTTCCATTACACGCACATTTTTCTTGTCTTCACAACAATAAGATTACTCCTACCCATAGTATTTATCCTTGCTGTAATCTTATTTAAATATTTTCAATGAAATCAAATTTATTGCAAAATTTCATTTCATGTAAGCATAGCACTTTTATTAATATGGCATATCTTGAACATAATATTGCTCCTAGTGCTCGAAATTTATTTGAACATCAAAGTGCTCCACCAAAAGTGTTTTGCAGGAGTTAATCCTCAAAATTATCCTCTAAAGCACATTCTTTCCTCTGCTCTCCGAAATCAGTAAGATTTATAGTTTTAAAGTTGGTTGGTCGACCAACGCTCCTATCAGTAGTCGACCAACGAAGCCTAAATTGAACCAATGCTTGATAGATCTTGCAAATAATCAATCAATTAAGATCATTAAAATTGTAAGAAGACAGGATCGATCAAAAGAAGAGCAATGAGCAAAACAAGGATATCAAAATCTTGAAGAGGAACTTCAAGAAGCAACAAAAGTTTGCCAAAATTGATGAGTATCTCTATCCTTTACTTCTTCATTATTTAATTGAATGATACTCCTTGATCTCAATTGTACATTCTGGCAAATTTTTTTATTGTCATACTTTCATTGCAATGACATATTGTTTTCTGACATCTTACATACTTGATCACAACATGACATATAAAAATATGTTAAATACTTAAATTATTTTTTTAATACATCATGGTTTGAGCATTATACATATCATCTCTTTTACATAAGCTGTAACTTATGAACCATTGTTTATGGATTATAGTTTATATCTAATTATATCTTATTAATCCATATTACCTCAATTATGTTACTACATACTCTGATTATAATATGTTTTATCTTGAGTAAGTATGTAACTTGCTTTTACTTTGAAATGATGATATATATATCCATGTCAAAAAATTCTTTTTATCTTTAAAATGGATATATATTTTTCAAAATATATATATCCTTCTATTGTACAAAATTTGTGCGGCTGATTTTCTTTATCTTTCTTTATTATTATAATTTTTTTTAAGTACCGTCATCTGAAAGAAACCACTTGCATTAAAATAAAAAAAAACAAACCGAAGGATTACATTGCATTAAAAAAAAAGGGAAGGTTTGCTCATAGATGAGCAATCTACAGGCGAGGTGGTCTCGGATTAGGTGGGTTGTATTGAATCATCACCCCTCGGCCATTCCTTGGAGCAAGAGACTGAGCAATGTCACGGAGGGTAGTGTAAATCCCATTCATACAATCAACACTTCTTTGTTGTTGATTGCAGAAGCATTGGGTAGACCAATAGAAGAACCTATCTATTCTTGAAGTCAGTGCCGCATTGTTGCGTTTAGCTAACTTCTCCTGGTCCTCTATCATCTTCTTGAGTTTTTTCACCTCCTGCTCCAGTCAAGCAATTTTGTCTTCTGACGTATGGCCTGTACTAATCTACTCAGCTTCTTCGATCTTCATCTTCTTCTTTTGGTTCTCTTGAGATTCCTCCAAAGGTCTTTTGCCTTTGTCCTTGCCTAGACTCAAGTTTAAGTCGAGCTCTTCCTCCCTTGCCTCTACTGTGAGATCAATGAACTTTCTTGCTGCCATGGTTTGGAAAATTCAAAAATTTTTGTAGGAGTATGAAGAGAGAGGAATGTCAGAAAGTTATATGCTCAGAGATGAATATTCTTTGTGGTGTGGTAATTGAGAACTCTGGGGCAGTCTTTATAGAGAGAAAATTATGACTAAGAGCCAAAGAAGATATCTCTTCGTCGCACCACTACACGCTCATCCTATGGATTTCTGCAAGCTGGAAGCCAGAAGTCTAGAGTACGCATGCACACCGATAACGCGTCACATTAATGGCAAAACCACGAAAGTCAATTTTCGGTGGATTTGCGGCTGATTTAATTTGTTTTGATTAGAAATTTTAAGGATTAATAAAATGGTAATATTCAGAACCGTATCACTCTGCTTTGTTGTGTTGTTCTTGAGAGCATACATGATTACATCATGCTGTGATTATATGTATCTAAGAACATATGTTGTGTATGCTATTCATGCATCATGAGCGAAGGCTATGGCTAAGAATAATATTTCATGATTCCACATGCACTCATACAAAATGAGCTGTCAAAATTTTTACATGTACTCATCCTCAAGATACATATATAAATTCATTTTGAATGGGTATATAAATTGCTTCCTTTGTGCTGAAATTTATCTTATCCTTTATGAAGCAAATTTGTTTTGAAAAAAGACTTTAAAAATGCTTCTGTTATGTTAATATGTTTTATCATATGAAGCAACATTCTTTTTGAAAAAGAAAAGATTTTAAAGATCTCTTTTGTTGTTGATGACAAAGGGATATTGATGTTTGATGTATGGATTATGACCTATATGCTTGAATATATCATGCTTTGCTAATCCATATATCATACTTCTGCTGTGTGCTGCAAATATTTCTATCATATGACAGCAAATGATGTTTATTTTTTTTTATTTCAAAGAGTTCAATTTTTCTGCTATTTACTAAAAATGCCTTTTCATAAACAAGAAGAAATCATTTTCAATGAAAATATTGCAGAAATTTCTTAAAAAAATCTTACTTCAAAATTCTGCAATCAAAAACTGAATTTCCTTTATAATGATTTGGACAATCTTTTTCAAAGGAAAAGGGTTATGAAATTCAGGGCGGGCTTTATCTCTCTTGAAAATATATAGATGACCTTGAAAAAGAATATATCTTAAAAAAATTGAATATTCATTATTCATTATTCTTTTTCAAATTATGCAAGGTTTAAAGGGGAGCCTAAAACTCTTTCAAGTTTTATCTTTTGGCTCATTTCATTTGACATGAGAAATTTTTCTAAAAATTGTTTTTACATGTCAATGAAAACAATGGTAAGTTTTGATGTATCCTAACCCTATGCTATATTGACATCTTTCGACATCCTGGCTTAAATAATGTATGTGCTTTAACTTCCATATATTGTGTTACTTACACCTTTTTGTTGATGTCAAATAGGGGGAGAAGAAACAATAGAAAAATATGTGTATGTACTTATAACATTGCATTCATTATCTTGTAATACATATTTTTCTGTGGTGATTTGTCATCATCAAAAAGGGGGAGATTGTTGACCCTAAGGCTTTATACCATAAGTTTTGATGATGACAAATGTATTTGAATTGTAGCATTGATATATATAAAGGTTAATTATCATATACATGCTACAAGTATTTAAGCATGACTATGTTATTTAATGTGTAATGTCTTATACATTAATCATGTTATTTATCATGAATTGAACTAACCATTTGGTTTATAAGTAAGATATATTTTATAGGTTGGTTCAAAATAAGAAGAGTGAGCATTGGATTGAAGAACAAGGAAAAGTAACTTCATGCCTCACTCAAGGAAAGCAACATACAAGAACAAAGCTCCAAGAAATGAAGAATTAGAAGATTTGAAGTCTTGGAAGCTTGGATGTATCAAGATAGCCTATGTTTTTACATTAGGTATATTTTATATAGGCTAGTATATTTGTGCAACTCAATGATTTAGATTTGCATACATTGGCTCAAGCATTTTTGAACAAAAAGATAGTGAGATATGAAGTTTTACAAAAGTTATTTTTTGACCTTTGGTCACTCCTTATATCATATCTCATAAATGAAAAATCGGTTTTTCAAGTATCTTAATCTCATTTGATAGAAGACTCAAAGATCTTTTCAACGGTATATTATTTATTCAAAACGGAGTCCAAATGAGAAATATATGACTATTCAAAATATAGTTTGAAAAACTGAAAGTTGATTTTACTGTAATAAAAAATTATTCTGCTCTGACCTATAGTCAGTATTTTGATTATATCTTTTAAAAAAAATAATTTTTGAGTAAAACTTGGCTCATTTGAAACTAGACTCCAAGAGCTTTCCAACGGTATATTATTTGTTTAAAACGGAGTTCAAATGAGGGAGTTATGAATTTTTAAAGAAAGCTCAAAATCTGGACTGCACTATAACGACTATATAACGGCTATATAACGACTAGTTTTGTAAAATCTTATATATATGACCTTAGATACACGATTTTGAGCAAGAACAAAGTCCTACAATGTGATATTAACTTCTTCTATCATCTTTGAGAGAAAGGAAAGCATTCTTGAGCCAAATCTTGCATATTCTCTATCATTAGAGTTATTAGAGCTTCATTTGTTTTCATCTACTCTTTAGAGAGAGTTTCTTTGTATTGTTGATTTTGATCAACACATATATTATTCTGAGTTGAGGTTCGCAAGTACCGGTGTTGGAAGAACTTGCTTTGGGTTGAGGAAGAGCCCGGATTCATAAATTCTTCATTGTGGTTTCGCAAATACCCGGATCGAATTTGTGTGGTTGTAGTGGTTTGCAAGTACCCGGATTAAACTTGCAATTATAGTGGAAATACTTAAGTGGTCTCTTGAGGACTGGATGTAGGCTTGGATTAGCCGAACCAGTATAAATCTCCGAGTTTGCTTTCTCTATCCCTTACTCTTTAATTTGTGCATATTGATATCTATTCTTTAATTCCTTGATCTTTATAATTATTTATCTTAACAGCACATTGATTTTCTGTATTGTATTTATTATCATAAGCATTGTACTTTTACAGAAAATCATTTTAACTTCCAATTAATTCTTGTGAAAAATTTATAAAACCCAATTCACCCCTTCTCTTGGGTTCCAACCATTACTTTCATTTAAGACTTTTTTTGTTTTACTTATGAATATTGACTTAATTTTTTTACTGACATTTTGACATTTTTTGTAAATTTTTTAGTAAATTAATGTTTTGGTTCCTAAAAGATTTATTTTTTTTAATTTAATCCTTAAAAGATTTGTTATCTCAATATGATCCCTAAAAAATCATTCTTCATTAGAAAAAGTCCTTGTATCTAAAAAATTAATTTTCCACTTAGACCATCTCCAATGTGAGTTCTTAAATTTAAGAAGCGGTTCTTATTGAGATTCACTATTGGAGTTCGTTATGTTGGCTGCCACGTGTAAGAACGATTTTTATATAAAAAATAATAATAAAATAATTAACTCACAATAAATATTAGTGAAGAGTAATACATGTTAAATTAGTTGAGAGTTGCTTATAAGACCTATTTATGAGTTCTTAAGAGTTACATCATTGGAGTGAATAATTACTTAAAATAGTGAAGAACTAGTGTATGGACCCGTGCGATGCACGGATATTTCATCAACATATAGGCACAATACATGTTTAAATTTAGATATTTATTTATTTCAGCACAAGTTGTTAAAAACTTTTTTGTATATTATATTTGATGTTGTTGTGGTATGATTACCATCTTTGTCAAAAATCAAAATTTTCAAACCATTTATGTTCTTCACTCTTGAAATTGCCATATATAATTGTCCATGTGTAAAAACTGAGGTTGTTAGATACAAATTAACTGATAAAAGTGATTGATCTTGACTTTTGTTAATTGTCATTGCAAAACACAATGTTATTGAAAATTTGTGTCTTCTAAGTTGAAAAGGCTATCTTGAATCTAATGGAATAATTATCATCTTGGGAATCATGATTTTTTCTCCAATATTTTTTTCAGAGATAATTGTTGTTTCGATGACATGTTTACCAAGGCGAGACATAATCAATCTACTACTATTACAAAATCTTATTGATTTCTCAATATTTCTAAGTAATATTATTGGAGCACCAATTTTCAGCTTTAGTTCATAGTTTGGAACACCTGACAATCTGATGCTATTCAGAAATTCTTATGTTTAGAGATTGTCCACTGTATCAGTATTTTCATCATCTCTACATACACTATCAGAACTTAAATATTCTTGTTCTTCTCCAAGAAGTAAAGATAACGTATATTCATTTATGGCATGAACATCTTTCGACATTGGAGCAAAGGATTGCTTTTTCTTTGAAGTAATTCAAACTATTTAAATTGTTCATGAGATCAGGATATGTGATTTTTACTATCGAAGATATAGCATCATCAACAATGTCGATTAGTAAATCTCCAAGAACTTCAATAGTTGACTCACCAATATTTTCATAATCCATTGTTCCTTCACTAATACTAATAATCCAGTCAGAAAATGAGTTCACTTGTTCAACATTAACTACTAATTTTGATGTTTTGAGTCACATGTTTTGAGTCAAATGATTTTGCAATAATTTCAAATGTAAGAGGAATTAATTATGGAGAACACAATCTCTTGTCTACTTGCTCTTGGTATGATTGGCAATATCTGTCTGAAGTTTCCATCAAACACAATGGCTTTGCCACCAAAAGGTTGAGTAGAATTCTGATTATTAGAAAATCTTATCAAATCCTTTAGATTTCTTTCAAGAGTTTAAAAACACATTTTATTTATCATGGGTGTCTCATCCCATAAAATTAATTTTGTCTTGATGATAAGCTCTGCAAAATCACCTCCTTGTTTAATATTACAACTTGAGTCTTCAGTAATTTGTAAGGGAATGCGAAATTGAGAATGAACAGTTCTTTCACTTGAAAGTAAGAGAAATGATATCTCACTTGATGCAATATTTAAGACAATCATCCCTTTTGATCTAAGTATTGCTGATAATGTTTTACACAATAATATTTTTCAGTACCTCTATATCCATAAACAAAAAAGATGCCTACTATCTACATTAACAACATCAATGACTTCCGTATATATATATATATATATATATATACATATATATATATATATATATATATATATATAATTGATATCTATTTAACATTTTAATTAAATTAAGATGCTCCTTCTCTAAAAGAGATCAATCATATGACATCTCATCATATATAAGCCTATTTCCATATTTATGACTTACGGTTATATCTGAAAATAACATAGATTCAAATTCATTAAGAGATCTTCCATTATTCTGAAATATGTTTTTAATCTCAATTAATGCATAGTTCTTCAATTGAACATCAGTGAGTTGCAAATCTGTTTCAAAATGAAAGATGTTAAGAACCAAATGATAAGATGATTTAATCGACAAATTTGTCCATATTTATAATGTGCTTTAATGAAACTTAGTGCATGGTTATCTCTATGAAGCGATAATGTTCTTTGTCTGTATAATTTGTCATCAGATAAAAGTTGTCATGTGTTGTCCCAAACGAATTTTGTGATTGAAATTGTATTTGATAATAGTAAAGTTGCAAACAATCTTTTTAGGTACTGTGTTGTCGCCCACTGACTTGCTTCAATGATTCCATCAATATATTATTTGTCATCATCAAACAATCCTAAAGAATAGCATGCATCCTTAAATATATGATGAAAAACTCCATCAATTATTTTAATCTCTTCAAAAGAAGTTGGACCTTTAACTACATTAAACAAAGTCCTAAGATAATGCACTTCACCACTTTCCAGGAGGTAGTACACCTTCTAATTGAGAAACCAGTCTTTCTAGGAGACCATTCTTTAAGGTCACTTTTGTAAACAAATTTTGTTAGAAACTTGGCATATGTTAGAGTTTTTGCTTCAGCATATTTTTTGTTTCCCTCAAACCAGGTAGTAAACATAGTTATAGTGTGAGCATTTCTCTCAACAATCGAATCAATTGGTTCACCATCCTTGAAAATTATAGTTTGCATATTCGGAAGATGAAAATTTAATATTTCTACGGGTGGATCTCTGAAATTTATATCAAATCCAAATATTCTTGAAACTGCTTCACCAAGAGATAAGTCTCTGCAATTATAAAATATTTTATTTCATCTTTCTCTTCATTGTGTCTACCTTCTTCCCATCTCTGATAAATAGTAGTTGTTATCATGTCCCTTATTGACGTATTTGAACAAATATTTTATGAATCTTGATTGATTACATTTTTCAACATTAATATGAGCTCGATATCTCATTAGCACTGTTGCATTGTATAGTATAATATATCTGTGAAAAAAATAAAAATAAAACATTAGAATGAAATACTTTTACATCAGCTAATAAAATGCCATTTATTCAAGTAAATCATTAATAGTTACTTATTATCCAAATGAACTTTTTTTTAAAATTCACATATTAATTATGCAATTATGATGCAATCAAATCCTAAATTAGAGAATTTTAATTGTATAACGTAATACTATGTCATTAGATGGTGCAATAAACTTGGAAAGAATTAATTATGAAATTATCATATTACAAAATTAAAGTTGTATTAAGCATGGGTTTGAATTAAAAATTACATAGTATCCGAAATTACATAATTACGGAACTCACACAATAAATTAAATAATTAACTAATTTTGATTCTTAGACCTAATATTATGTCATTAGGTAGTGTATTAAATTTAGAAAGATTTACTTACAAAATTAATAAATTACAGAATTAATTCTTCTATCAAGCATGTGATCAAAATGAAAACAACATAATTAACAACTTTGAATCTTTCCAAACGATAATTTTTAATTGGAAAAGAAATCAAAGTCACAAATTAATTCTTAATTCATGTAAAATTTAATAATCTAGCTAAAATTGATTATAATGAATATTATGATAGCATTCCAAATTTAATTATATAATTAACAATCAACATTAGTTCATGTATTAACATGGAATCAAATTAGAAGATTACAAAATTTGAATTTAAATTCTTTAATTCACATACATGCAACCATCATACAATCAAAATTTGAAAATTAATTATTTTATTATTATTATTATTTGGACAATAAAGTTAATTTTTATTAAGTATACCAATCTTTCTAATTTAATGACTTGCTTGTTCCAAAAGCATGAGTTTATTGGCGTGAATTTTGGTTTTCATCATAATAAATTTTGATTTCACATGTTCATTTTAATAAATGATCCATCAAATCCTTATCTCTTGACTAAATTGAAGAAATGTGCTAATCTCCTGAAATATAGAAAGTGCATCAATTCACTTATCAATTTCATAATAAAATTAGAAAGATTCTTGGAATGTTACTATATATTAATGAATAAACCATAATTAAAACATTTATAGGATATTTAATTATGTATTAATTCTATAACAAAATTAAAAAGATTTAATTGCATGATTGCATTATAATTGTATGATTAGAATGTGAATTGCAAATTAAATTCAAATGTTGACCCCACTCAATTAATATATGAATTAATATTGAATGAATTACAAAACTAAATTCAAATATTGTAACCTTCTATATGAATTGAGAATGAATTTTTATTACTTTTGATTTTTTTAAATTAAAAATTATAATGTAGAAAGATCTGAAATTATTGAAATGTTTCTATATAATAATGAATATTACTATAGCAACCCAAAATTTTTGTTTCATTTCAACCTATAGAATAATTAATCTTTGCTTCTAAAACACCCTTGAAAAAATATCTCATGAAAAATGAAAACAAAAAATATAATTAATAAATATATTTAAAACATATGAGAAATTTAAAAAAAAAGTGGTAGAATTAAAGTTTGTCTACATGAATATTAACAATAATAATAATTATATATTTTTTTTGGAAAGAAATCAAAATCAAAGTCAATTGTTGAAAATACATTAATTCACATATTAATTCCATAATGAAATTAAAAGACAAGTTGAAATATTAATATGTATTAATGAATATACAATAATTAATGTTTGTTGTGCGATATATAATTTACGTTTTAATTTCATGTATTAATAATGTCATTAATTCGCATACTAATAAAAATTCTTTCATTGAGGATTACATTGCACAATTATTGTATGATTATTGTGTGAATTAAAAAATTAAATTTAAATTTTTTGACCTTCCAATTTTAAGGATAATGTAGGGTTAATTTGATTACATTCCAATAAAATGTAATAATGAAATGATCGTATAAAATTCTCTAATCGGATTTAAGAATGAATTTGTGACTTTGATTTATTTATAAATTAAAAATTATCATATAGAAAAATTTAAAATTTTTAATTAAAATTGTTAATGGGTAATTTAAAATCTAAAACATACATTTTTATTATTATTATTTTTTTACAATATTTAAAATCTAAAATATTGGAACTTACTTATATAAAGTAATCAATTTACAATCTAAAATCTAAAATAGTTCTATTTATATATTTATTAATAATTATAATTTATTGTCCTATATGAACTTGATAACATAATGCGTCACCATCTCATACAATTGCACTTTCTTAATTAAAAAATTTTATATGATATTTAATTATGTGTTAATTTCACATATTAATTCTATAACAATTAAAAAGATTTAATTGTATGATTGTATGATTAATATGTGAATTACATAATTAAATTTAAATATTGTAATCTTCTAGTTTGACCCCCTCAATTAATAAATGAATTAATATTGAATGAATTAAGAATGAATTACAAAATTAAATTCAAATGTTGTTTGTGAATTTAGAGTCAACTTTTTTCACTTTGATTTTTTTAAAATTAAAATTTATCATGTAAAAAGTTGCAAAATTGTTGGAATGTTTTTATATATTAATGAATATTAAGATAGAAGCCTAATTTTTTGCCTCATTTCAAGCTATCTGATAATTAATTTTTGCATCTAAAACACTCTTCAAAAAATCTCATGAAATATGGAAACAAAAAAATATAATTAACAAATATATTTATAAAACATATGAGAATTAAAAAAAGCGATAGAATTAAAGTTTGTTTACATGAATATTAACAACAATAATAATAATTATATTTCTTATTTGAAAGTAATGGTTGGAACCCAAGAGGGGGGGTGAATTTGGTTTTATAAAATTTTCATAAAACTTTATTGGAAGTTAAAATGATTTTCTGTAAAAGTACAATGCTTAGGATAATAAATACAACACAGAAAATCAATGTGCTATCAAGATGAATAATTATGAGGAGCAAGGAAATAAAGAATAGATAACAATAAGCACAAATGAAGGAGTAAGGGATAGAGAGAGCAAACTCAGAGATTTATACTGGTTCGGCTAATCTCAAGCCTACATCCAGTCCTCAAGAAGTCACTTGAGTATTTTTACTATACTTGCAAGTTTGATCTGGGTACTTGCAAACCACTACAAAGAATTTCGTTAGCCAAGGTTCATCCACAACCCAACAGAGAATTTATGAATCCGGGCTCCTCCTCAACCCTCCGGAGAATTTCTGCTAAACTGGCTTTTCTACAACCCAAAGGAATGCTCTCTCAATAAATATTCTATCAAGGAATACTCTCCTTGATAATACAACTCAAGATAATATTTGTGTTGATCAAAATCAACAATTACAGAGAAACTCTCTAAAAACAGAGTATATGTTACATTGATAAGCTCACAAGGGTATAATCTGCACAAGAGAAAATTTACAAATGATGTTCAGTAATAGGAGTATTCTCTCTACTATTTTGATAGCCCCCAAGGTTGATATATATAGCCCAAGGACGAATAAGACTAGCCATTACAGCACATTTTCTAATGTCGGTGGTCGACCAGTGTGGCACGTTGGTCGACCAGTGTAGTCCAGAAGTGATTCATCAGTCACGTTGGTCGACCAGTGTAATGGGGTGGTCGACCAGTGCTCAAATATTTTTGCTTCTAGAGCTCGTTGGTCGACCAGTCAGCATAGGGTGGTCGACCAATGCTCAAGGACTTTGCTTCTGGAGCTCGTTGGTCGACCAGTCAGCATAGGGTGGTCGACCAATGCTCAAAGGCTTTGCTTCTGCAGCTCGTTGGTCGACCAGTTAGGATAGGGTGGTCGACCAGTCACTTGTTATCTTCAAATGCTTTGTTTTTAGAGCATGGTGGTTGCTATCTTGATGTATCCAAGCTTCTAAGATTTCAAATCTTCTAATTCTTCATTTCTTGGAGCTTTATCCTTGCATGTTGTTTTCCTTGAGTGAAGCATGATATTTCTTTTCCTTGTTCTTCAATCCAATGCTCATTCTTTCTTATTTTGAACCAACCTATAAAATATGTCTTACTTGCAAATCCAATGGTTAGTTCAATTCATGATAATAGCATGATTCAATATATGCAACATATATATTAAGTAACATAATCATGCTTAAGTATTTGTAGTATATATATGATAATTAACCTTTATATATATCAATGCTACATTTCAAATACATTTGTCATCATCAAAACTTATGGCATAAAGCCTTAGGGTCAACAATCTCCCCCTTTTTGATGATGACAAATCACCACAGAAAAATATGTATCACAAGATAATGAATGCAATGTTATAAGCACATACACATATTTTTCTATTGTTTCTTCTCCCCCTATTTGACATCAACAAAAAGGTGTAAGGAACAAAATATATAGAAGTTAAAGCACGTACCTTCTTTAAGCCAGGATGTCAAAAGATGTCAATATAGCATAGGATTAGGATACATCAAAACTTATCATTGTTTTCATTGACATGTAAAAACAATTTTTAGAAAAATTTCTCATGTCAAATGAAATGAACCAAAAGATAAAATTTGAAAGAGTTTTAGGCTCCCCCTTAAACCTTGCATAATTTGAAAAGAATAATGAATATCTAATTTTCAAAATGTATTCAATTTTTTAACATTATAACTGATGAAGTTTGATATGAAACCTTTTGAAAATTTCTGCATTACAATATTTTGAAAGAAGAGATATTCATATCTTTTTCAAAACTTTTGAAAACAATTCTGCTTATATGTATAAAAACATTTTAGCATATAGCAGAAGTAATTTGAAATAAGGATATTCAAATCCTTTGCTTTTCAAAATAGATAATGCTTCAATATGGCAAAGCAATTTCAGCAGAGTGGAAGCAATTCAAGAATTTCATAATATTTTTCTAAAATATTTTGCTTCAAAAGGAATTTAGAAACATTTCATCCAAGGAAGCAATATATATGTATTAGTGTAACAAGATATAATCAAGGATATAGTTCATAATCCATACATCAAACATCAATAGCCCTTTGTAATCAACAACAAAAGAGATCTTTAAGACCTTTTCTTTTTCAAAAAGAATATTGATTCATATGATAAAACATGTTCGCATTGCGGAAGCATTTTTAAAGTCCTTTTTCAAAACAAATTTGCTTCATAAAGGATAAGATAGATTTCAGCACAACAGAAGCAATTTATATACCCGTTCAAGATGTAAAACATTATAAGCAGGATATATATAATATATATCTTCACAACAGAAGCAATATAAATCATTAAGGCCAAAGTACAAAGGACATATATTTAAAGAAGATCAGTCAAGCATATTCAATATAATATCCATTTTGAGATGAGTAATCATACCTCTCAAAATTCTTTTATCCAATCAACTGATCGTTCTTACCTTTCTTTTGCAAGAGCTTGTTTATCCAAGAATTGTCTTGGTGTATAGACAATTTATTTTGCAACCCTTAACTATTTGATCCTTGATGAAGATTTCAAACTTGTATAGTTTGACTATCCTTTTGGAAGAGTCATTTGTACCTTTAAGCTTCTTCATCAGCTAAGAAATATCCTTGCTCAAGATGTGATTAATAGATCCAAAAATCATATAATCATTTGATATATGATAGGCAAGGAAAGTTACTTCAAAGAATTTTAGTGGCAAAAGAAATGTTTTTCTCCTTTGAAAGATGAGCCACTATAGTTCATGAAGTGCAAAAGAGAAATTGAAAATAATATATGAGTTTTCAAAGTATTTTTCAATTAGTTTAAAAACTCTTTCTTGCCATTCATCTAATCTCCACATAAAGCTAGTAATACTTTAAGGATTAAAGATCGATTTCAAGCAAGGCTAGATATTACCAATGTTTTGAGTGTGCACGCTTGATTAGAATCACCATCTTCGTTGTAGAGTCCTTCATCCTCAAGATTCATTTGTCGTCATTGCAAGCGTGAGTTTGAGAATACTTTTCCTCACAAAACAATGTGACTCTTAATCTTAGGTACCCAACCAATTTGGGTCCTTAATAGGTTAGTTCATAATTCTCAAACAATGAAGATAACATATATTATATCAATAAGAATGCTATGCCTCCATGAAATACACTATTTATAGAAAAATCATTCTTCCTTAAAGATTGATACCATAAAAAGCACAAGAGAAGAAAAATTTTTTGAAATAAGGATTTCCAAATCTTTTTCTAGTCAAAATGATTTTTGCTTCAACATGATAAAACAATTTTTGAAATAATCTCTTCCCTTGAAAGAATGATTCTATGAAGAGCTTATCAGAAAAGCTTTGTCAATAAGAATTTTCATGTCCTTTTATTTTGAAAAACAAATTTTGCTCCAAAAAGGATTTGGAAAGAGATGCAGCATAACAGAAGCAACATATATATCCTTTTAAAGATAATAACAGATAATATTATAACAGGATATATATCACAGCAAATGCAAATTATATACTCATATAAGATATACCATTTTAAAATTGGAGTATATAAAAGCACAACAATTTTCTTGGATTAGCAATAGATATAACCAATATAAGGCATAGTCCATTGGCAGAAGAAGATTTTGAGTGAGTACCCATTGAGATGCTTCTTTAATGATGAGTTCCTTAGGATGACTTTTGGCATACCTCAAATCCTTTAAAAAATCATCATTGTTGCTTGATGGCTCCTTCTCATGAGGTAATTTTTCTTCTTAAGGCTTTTCTTCTTCTTGAGATAGTTTAGCATTCTCTTCAATGCCATTATCTTCTTTTGAAATAAGGGTACACTTTCCCTTTTCAAAAGTTCTGAAAATAATTTTCTGCTTATGTATAGAGACATTTAAGTACATTAGCAGATGTAATTTTAAAATAAGGATTTCCAAATTCTTTTCTTTTAGAAAAATGATAAAGCAATTTCAAATCCTTTCCCAACACTTTTCTAAATAATTCCTATTGAAACAATGTCACCAGATTTAGCACAGTAGAAGAAAATATATATCCATTATCATATATAAAACATTTTATATCCAGGATATATCATATCATCTCAGTAGAGGAATTATGTATTTTGAAAAGTATACATATATCCATTTAAGGCTAGAAAAGCATTTTCTCACATGAATATATATATATCATCATTACATAGCCGAAGCAAGTTACATACTCATTCAAGGTAAAGCATATTATAACCATAGTATTTAGTAAAATAATTGAAGTAATATGGATTAATAAGATATAATCAGATATAAATTATAATCCATAAACAATTGTTCATAAGCCATAGCTTATGCAAAGATATGACATGTAGTGCTCAAACCATGATGAATGATATAAAGACAATTTAAGCATTTAACATATCTTTATATGCAATGATATGATCAAGTATGTAAGATGACAGAAAACAATATGTCATTGCAATGAAAGTATGTCAGTAAAAAGATTTGCCAGAATGTTCAATTGAAATCAAGAAGTATCATTCAATTAAATAATAAAGAAGTAAAGGATAGAGATACTCATCAATTTTGGCAAACTCTTGTTGCTTCTTGAAGTTCCTCCTCAAGATTTTGATATCCATGTTTTGCTCATTGCTATTCTTTTAATCCTATCTTCTTGCAATTTTAATGATCTTAATTGATTGATTATTTTCAAGATCCTCTCAAAAACAATTTCTTATAAGATCACCCATGAAACTTTTGAAGAGATTAGTAAGTATATAACAGCAAAATTTAAATCCTTCAACTACTGTCATCCGCTGGTCGACCAACGTGTCCACACTGGTCGACCATCGTGGGGATGAGAAATTCGAAGGAGCTCACTGTCAAGCATTGGTCGACCATCGTGAATGAGTTGGTCGACCACTCCTCACCAGAATATCCTTATTTACCCACTGTCTCGAGTTGGTCGACCAGTCTGAGGACCTTGGTCGACCACTTGTCTCAGCCATCAGCATTCTTCTCCTGTCGCTGGGTGTTAGTTCATTATAGCCTTCGTTGGTCGACCACTGATAGGAGCGTTGGTCGACCAACCAACTTCAAAACTATAAATCTTACTGATTTTAGAGAGCAGAGGAAAGAGTGTGCCTTAGAGGATAAATTTGAGGATTAACTCCTGCAAAACACTTTTGGTGGAGCACTTTGATGCTTAAATTAGCAATGTCCAAATAAATCTCGAGAATCAAGAGCAACATTATGTTCAAGATATACCATATTAATAAAAGTGCTATACTTCCATGAAATGCAATTTTGCAAGAAATTTGATTTCATTGAAAATATTTGAATAAGATTACAATAAGGAAAAATACTATAGGCAAGAGTAATCTTATTGTTTTGAAAGCAAGAGAAATATGCATGTAATGGAAGCAAGTTTTTGTGATGCAGTAAAAAGGATAGTTTGAGCAGAATTTAAAAGAAAGATTTTAGCTCAAAACAAAATTCGAATCTATAGGCCGCACACCTAACAGTTGTTTTCAGATATAGCATGCATGAGTACAAGGATATATGTAAGGCATTTTAGAGAACAGGCAAAGCATTAAAGAGCAGTAAACATATCAATCAAATTTCTTACAAAGAATTCCAACTTATATGTTTACTTGTCCATTGCCTCCTTTTGATGCAAGGAAGTGGAGTTTAAATGATGTAGCCATTAAAATGTCATTTCCGCTCCTTGCTTCGAGGCAAATCTGTAAATTAATCTTTTGTTTTTGGTACCCAAATTTCTTTGAGTCCGCCTGGGTCATGAGTTCCTTTTTGAACCCATTTCATTTTTACTCCATGAACAAGATTTTTCTTATAAAAGCAGGAGTAAGATTTGTGTCCTTTCAGTCCACAATAAAAACAAGTGCAAGTTGGACTATTGGACAACTTTGCAGAAACAAAGAAGTTTTTAGAATGCTTTTGGTTTGATTTACTTTTAGAAACAAGACCAACTTTGTTAAACCTTCTTCTTTGTTTCAAAACTGAAGTATTTAAAATTTCTCTACCTTGAGAAAATTTTACAAGTGTGTTTTTAAGATCATCATTTTCCTTTTTCAAAGAATCACACTTGGTGCAAAAGCAGCTTTTGTTGGTAGAGATACTTCCCTTTAAAATCAAATTCTCTTCCTGCAAAGTTTTGTTTTGATTTTTGGTGCGTATAATTTATAGCACATATAAAATTCCAGCAAGTATACTGGGTCGCAACAAGTAATAAAGTGATAAGTAGAGTATCGTCCCACAGAGATTGAGGTATCAAATAAAATTCAATTAGGCTAAGTAAAATGCTATTAAGACTTATGAAGTAAATTTCAGAAATTACACAAAAAGGGGGGGTGATGATTGAAACAACACAATATAAATAACTGAAATTTAAATAACTAAACAGAAAACAAAACAGACAAAAGATGTGTAATTGGTCACAAATTCCATGGAATTGTACATCATCATCCTTTCCTTTGAATATTCTTGGCTAATTCTATTATGTAATCTTCAATCTAAAATTCTTAGAAAGTCTTCTAAGACTGAATTATATTAAAATTATAGTTAGGAAGATCTTCACTAATCTATAACTCAAATATAATCCGATCAAGTCCTAATCACATCAATGCCCCGCAATCGCATATGACATGTTATCTCTTGTCCTACTCATTACAAATACATAGCAATCGCATGCATGTATAAATAACAAGCTTCATAGGACAATAAATAAAATAGAACTTTGACCGAGAAAATACTCATTGGACAATAAATACTCATTGATTTCGTTGGTCCAATCCGATTAATTCATAGACAAATTAATCTTTGAATCACTGAAGAATAATTCAATTAAATTACAATCCATTCAATGTTGGCCAATTTTCTAAAATATGATTGAATCCAAAAACTTTGAAATTACAATCTAACTTAACCAAAATAATTGACTAAAATCTTAGATCAACCATTCAATTAAATTATGAAGCTCAAGAAAATTATTCAAGCCACATAAATAAAACTATCTATATCTAGATAATCTAATTTATGGTGGAAATTACAAGGTCAAGCTCAATATCTAGCTAACTCTAGCATAGACATCAAAATCCCAAACTCATTCAAGGTTAATCAAGCATTCAAGAGCTTAATAATCGGTAAAATCCATTCCATTAAACGAAAGTGTATTAAAATCGAAATTGTTCAGCAATAAAACATCATAGAACCAAACTACATCAATCCTTAAACTTAGAAAATTACATGGAAGAGAAGGAAAAACATGACAGAAAACAGAAAATACAACAGAAATCTAAGAAACTATGAAGGAAAATGCAAGAAAAGGAAGGAAAATGGGAGAAGGAGAGCCATTCCCAAGTGGGAAGGCTTCCTTTCCCTCTAACCAAGCTAGAGAGTTGCCTCTATGTTGCTCCCAACCACTGCTGCTCTAGGAAGGCAGAAAAATGGTGCTAGGACTTCCCCTCAGAAAAATGACTTAGCCTCCTTAATAAATTTCGGTTTTGCAAATATAAAATCGATCTAACACATGCCTAAAGGGATATTCTGCCTTAGATGCCTCCTTGTATGCTTCTTCCATGATGTGGCAGCACTTTGACAGCAAAACAGCAGCAAAATTAATATTTCTGCAGCAGCAGAAAGGTATGGCAGCAGCAGAATGGTATGGCAGCAGCAGAATTAATATTTCTGCAGCAGAAAGTTACGAACAGCAGCAGAATATTATGGCAAAATTAATATTTCAGCCATGCTTTTTTTTACCTACGAAAATTAATATTTCTGCCCAAAAATTCTGACTACATGGCATTGAATAAGAGTTCAAGTGGGCCCTACATCCAGCATATCCTAGTCAGCATCTGCATCATCCAAAAAGTGCCACATTAGCATCCAAATCAGCATCTTTGTCCATGTCAGCACTTTTCTCTCCAAAATTAAAATTTGTAGGAATTAAATTGAGCATTTTACAATTCAAGTTCTAAAAATATAAAATTGAGACACATTCAATCCATAAATAGTTTATACCCAATAAATTCCAAAACATAATAAAATTAGAGAATTGACAAGATTAAAGAGACAAAAAGGACAAAAATAGGGACTAACATAAATGGAAAAAGCATGTTATCAATTTTCGAAACCAAAATTCTCTTCCTTGGAAATAGAGAATTCATTTTTCAATTTTTCTAATTCATTTTCAAGAGAAGAGTTTTTCTGTTTTGAAGCATTTAATTTCTTTGCAAGTTTTAGAGATTCTTCATGTAAATCATCAAAGGCATCTTGTAATTCATCAAAAGAGTAGTCAAATGAATTTACCCCATCTTCATCTCTGGCCATAAGACAGATGTTGGTTTCTTCATTTGTGTCCTCCTTATCAGAATTGCCATTTCCCCAAATGGAAGATATGTAAGCTTTCTTTGACGATTCTGCTTTTGGTTGTGATTTCTCTTCTTCTCCTTTTTCTTCTTCGTCTACCACCTTGGTGATTTGAGATTTTCCTTTAAGTTCAACACCAAAAGCTTGCAATTGATTAAGCACAAGTTGTATCTCATTAATGGTTTTGCAGTTGTTCATTTGAGCAATTTCAAGTTCATTAATGAAACTTCTATACCTTAATTCCTTAACAATAAGATCTTCCTCATGTGCAACTTCAAGAATTTCCCATATTTCTTTTGCAGTTGCACAGTTGGAGATTTTGAAAAATTTATCTTGACTCAATGCACAAGAAATAATCAATTTTGCCTTAGTATTGAGTTGCACTAAACTTCTTTCAGTATAATTCCATTCACTCTTGAGTTTTGGAATGCATTTTCCTTGTTCTTCCTTGACAGGTATATAAAAACCATTTTCTATAACTTCCCAGAGTTTATGGTCTACTGAAATTAAAAACATTTTCATTTCATACTTCCAATATTGAAAATGATTAGCATCAAAAATTGGAGGTTCTGTGAAAGAACAATTTTCAGACATAAACCACTCACTAGATCCAACCATGTTTACTCTTAGACGGTTAAGTCTTAAATCAAGAGCCCAAGCTCTGATACCAATTGAAAGTAATGGTTAGAACCCAAGAGGGGGTAAATTGGGTTATATAAATTTTTCACAAAACTTTATTGGAAGTTAAAATAATTTTCTGTAAAAGTACAATGCTTAGGATAATAAATACAACACAGAAAATCAATGTGCTATCAAGATGAATAATTATGAAGAGCAAGGAAATAAAGAATAGATAACAATAAGCACAAATAAAGGAGTAAGGGATAGAGAGAGCAAACTCAGAGATTTATACTGGTTCGGCTAATCTCAAGCCTACATCCAGTCCTCAAGAAGTCACTTGAGTATTTTCACTATACTTGCAAGTTTGATCTGGGTACTTGCAAACCACTACAAAGAATTTCGTTAGCCAAGGCTCATCCACAACCCAACAAAGAATTTATGAATCCGGGCTCCTCCTCAACCCTTCGGAGAATTTCTGCTAAACTGGCTTCTCTACAACCCAAAGGAATGCTCTCTCAATAAATACTCTATCAAGGAATACTCTCCTTGATAATACAACTCAAGATAATATTTGTGTTGATCAAAATCAACAATTACAGAGAAACTCTCTAAAAACAGAGTATATGTTACATTGATAAGCTCACAAGGGTATAATTTGCACAAGAGAAAATTTACAGATGATGTTCAGTAATAGGAGTGTTCTCTCTACTATTTTGATAGCCCCCAAGGTTGATATATATAGCCCAAGGACGAATAAGACCATTGGTGTCACATCCTCAATAGTGAGTCCGATTCACATTATCTCTAAGTTAAAAACATCATCAAAGTCTTAACTTCCGTACAATGAAACCATACATAATATTCATATTTACACATAGTCCGTCCAAAAAAAAAAGAAAATCCTAGGAGGCTTATGTGACCACAGAGCTACTTCTAGAGCTTACAAGATATATAATACAAAGGAACCAACCGAAAATACAAGAGGGTTGGTTTAAGATAAACTCGCTATTCCCCTGGAAAATCCCCAGTGTCAGCCACAAATTCTGAAATGTTGTAAAACAATAGGATGAGTAATGAAATACTCATCGAATGGATAACATTATCAATCAAAAGTAATTTAGCAATTAGTATAATAAAGATATCATTGAATTAAACTCACATCAGTTACCAATGATATACACAGTATAAATTATTCAGTGCCAACACAAATCCCATACCAACTGGGTCGTCCACGGTACCAGTGGATCGTTGCCCGTGGCCCCCTGGCCGCATCCACCCTTATCTCTCCATGAAAGTTATATCTCCACCCTTATAACTCCTGTAACTTCTCCTGTGGGGTGCACCACCACGAAAATATTATAACAATGTCATACCATAACGCAAGTATTTACACAACCTCAATATCATAACGGCAATATCAACATTAACTTTACATTTTTTTCAAAGAATTAACATTTAATCAAACAAGAGGTTTGAAATCCATAATACCTTTAAATACAAGGAATACAAGTCCTTGATAATGACTACACAACATACTGTTTAAGTCTACCTTCTCAATTTTCTTTATGATACTTGATGACAATACTTTTGAAGAAATATAGATGAGATAAGGTTATCACACTCACCTCGAATGTGGCCCTAACTACCTTTTCTTTTGCAGCTAAATTATGAGAGGCGTTAGGAAATAATTCTTAAAGATTTCCTAAAATGCAAATAAGATGAAAAATAAAGAATACATTAGAATTTTCAAGTGAAACTTGTACTATTAGAAACTAGACTCAAAGAGCTTTCTAACAATATCTTAGTCCGGAACGCAGCTACAATAACGTTAACCGATTCAATGCTACAGTAACGTTAACCGAGTCAATGCTATAGTAACGTTGACCGAGTCAATGCTACAATAAAGTTGACCGAGTCAATGCTACAGTAAAGTTGACCGAGTCAATGCTACAGTAACTAAGAAAATCTGGAAAATTTTTCTCGGTGAACAGTATTTTCTGGGGAAAATTTTTGAATGTTCTTCGTGTTCTTCATCCAAAAATCCAAAAATCATATCTAAAACAACATTTCTTTTGATTTCTTCCATGGGTTTTGTTTCTCAATGTCTAATGAGTATTTTAACACCAAAACCCCTAATTTTTACCAATAATCCAAGCTCAAATCTCAAATTTTTATCAAGAACACTAACTTTTTCAAATATCCAAATTCTACGAAATTTCTTGTTCTAATAACATCCTAAACCACCTAAGAATGTTTTACATTAACATCCACACTTAAATTCATCCATTAAAACTCAAAATCTTAATTTTCTTCCATAGGTCCGAAAATGGAGAAAAAGAGAAATAGAGCAGATAAAACTTACCTCTTTGCCTCTAGAACTCCTAAGAATCGGAAGTATGGTTAGAAAATATCATATCACCGGAAGAACTTAAAGAAAGGAATGGAGAGGAAGATGAAAATGAAACGAAGAAATGATGAATGAAGCCTCGGGAGGAAGAAGGAGAAGAGAAACTAATAATTGTACGTGTGGGCCCCACCAATTTCTTTTTCGATAAAATGGCGCATAGCCATCTTAGCTTTTAAGATTTGTTCACTTAGGTCCTTGAAAATTTATAAAAAATTTCCTAAATTAAAAATTGAAATTTCTATTCTCAAATTTTCTTTATTAATTCAAAGAAAGAAAATATATTTCACGCAATTAAATTTTTCACTAAACTGCATAATAGATTTTAAATATTCATACAAATTATTGGAGCATTACATTCTTTCCCCCTTAAGAAATTTGGTCCCCAAATTTCATTACCTCATGTTATAAAGAGGTGTGGGTACGTAGATTTCATCTTTTCTTCTAATTCCCATGTCGCTTCCTCTTGGGTATGATTCGGCCATAAAACTTTCACAGATGGTATTTCTTTAGACCTCAACTTTTTTATTTGTCTATCTAAGACTGCTACTGGAATCTCTTCATAAGATAAATCTTCTTTTAATTGGACTTCCTGTGTTTGAAGAACATGGGAAGGATCATAAAGATATTTTCTTAACATAGAGACATGAAACACTGGGTGGACTCCTTCCAAATCTGGGGTTAACGCTAACTTGTAAGCCACATTGCCAATTTTCTCCAATATTTCAAAAGGTCCAATATACCTTGGACTAAGTTTTCCTTTTAGCCCAAACCTTAAACTACCCTTCATGGGAGATACTTTTGAAAAGACCATATCACCTACTGCAAACTGAAGTTCTCGTCTCCGATGGTCAGCATATGCTTTTTGCCTACTATGAGCTGTAAGGAGTCTTTCTCGAATAAGTTTTACTTTTTTCAATGCATCTTGCACTAAATCATGCCCAATTAATTTATTTTCTCCTGTTTCAAACCAGCCAATAGGGGATCTACATCGTCTTCCATAAAGTGCTTCAAAGGGTGCCATTTTAATACTTGCTTGATAACTATTATTATATGCAAATTTAATTAGAGGTAAATGTGCATCCCAACTACCTCTGAAATCTATCACACAAGACCTTAACATGTCTTCCAAAATTTGTATAACATGTTCAGACTGGCCATCCGTCTGAGGATGAAAGGCTGTACTTAAATTTACCTGCATGCCTAACGCTTCTTGAAAAGTCTTCCAAAAACAAGACGTAAACTGTGTGCCGCTATCAGAAATAATGGAGATAGGCACTCCATGCAATTTAACTATTTCATTAATATACAACTGAGCATACTTATCAGCACCAAATGTTGTTTTTACTGGTAGAAAATGTGCCACTTTTGTTAAACGATCTACTATTACCCACACAGAATCATATCTTTTTTTAGAACGAGGTAGCCCCACTAAAAAATCCATTGTAATACTTTCCCATTTCCACTCTGGAATATCTATTTGCTGAAGTAATCCAGGAGTTCTACGATGTTCTGCCTTGACTTGTTGACAAGTTAAGCAATGAGAAACATAATCAACAATGTCCCTTTTCATTCCGTCCCACCAATACAATGACTTCAAATCCTGATACATCTTATTAATACCAGGGTGTACAGTATAAGCTGTTCGATGTGCTTCTTCCATGATTCGTCTCCGTAAAGATTCTACATTTAGCACACATAATAGACCTTCAAATCTAATAATTCCATGTTGGTCAAAAGAAAACCCCTTATCTTCGCCCTCATTTACTTTACTCTGTAACTTTCTAAACATTGGATCTTCCTTCTAGGCCAACTTCACATCTTCAATTAAAGATGATTGGGCTGGTATATGTGCCAAGAATGCGCTTAACTCCAAAATTTCATACCACACTCCACTAGCTTCTAGCTCATGTAACTCACGAATCAATGGCCTCCTACATAAGGTAATATGCGCCAAACTCCCCATAGACTTACGACTAAGAGCATCTGCAATAACATTAGCCTTTCCAGGATAATAAAGAATTGTACAATCATAATCCTTGAGAAGTTCCATCCATCTTCTCTGCCTCAAATTCAAATCCCTCTGTTGAAAAATATATTTCAAACTCTTATGATCTGTGTACACTTCGCAAGTTTCCCCGTATAGATAATGGCGCCAGATTTTTAAAGCAAATACTACGGCTGCCATTTCCAAATCATGAGTAGGATAATTCTGTTCATGTCTTTTAAGCTGTCGGGATGCATAAGCTATTACCTTACCATGCTGCATTAAAACACATCCTAATCCCATTCGAGAAGCATCACAATATACAGCGAAACCGCCTGAACCCGAAGGTAAAGCAAGTATGGGGGCGGATGTTAAGCATTCCTTAAGCTTGGTGAAACTCTCCTCACAAGCCTCAGTCTAATCAAATCGAGCATTTTTTTGAGTTAATCTTGTAAGAGGGGTAGCTATTTTTGAAAAATTCTTTACAAAGCGGCGATAGTATCCAGCTAACCCCAAGAAACTCCGAATTTTTGTCACCGTCGTGGGTCGAGGCCACTTTTGTACTGCTTCAATTTTGCTGGGATTGACATGTATCCCTTCCCTTGAGACTATATGTCCCAAGAAAGCTATTTGGTCCAGCCAAAATTCACACTTTGAAAATTTCGCATAAAGCTGGTGCTTCCTTAAAGTTTGTAATACCATTCTTAAATGTTGTTCATGCTCTTCAAGATTTTTTGAATATACCAGAATATCATCAATAAAAACAATGACAAATTTATCCAGAAACGGTTTAAAAACTCGATTCATAAGATCCATAAAGGCTGCTGGTGCATTTGTTAACCCAAATGACATCACCAAGAATTCATAATGTCCATAATGGGTACGAAAGGCTGTCTTAGGTACATCTTCAGTTTTAATTTTTAATTGATGATATCCGGACCTCAAATCAATCTTAGAAAAGCATTGAGCTCCCTGCAACTGGTCGAACAAATCATCAATCCTGGGGAGGGGATACTTATTTCGTATTGTCACCTTGTTTAATTGCCGATAATCAATGCATAGTCTAAAGGATCCATCCTTCTTCCTTACAAATAATACTGATGCATCCCAAGGTGAAGAACTGGGCCGAATAAAACTTTTATCTAAAAGGTCCTGTAATTGCTCCTTAAGTTCTCTAAGTTCTACAGTGGCCATACGGTAGAGAGGTATGGAAATAGGCTGAGTGCCTGGGATTACCTCAATATTAAATTCTATCTCACGATCAGGAGGTAATCCAGGTAATTCTTCAGGAAAAACATCTGAATACTCTCTCACAACTGATACATGATCAAGATTCACCTTGTCTTCTTCAATGTTCCTAACAAAGGCCAAGAAACCTGGACATCCTTTCCTTAACATACGCTTAGCATGGATCATAGAGACAATGTTATTCGGTATATCATTCCTATCCCCTTGAAAAGAGAAGGTAGGCTCACCTGGAATACTAAACTTTACCACTTTATTATAGCAGTCAGGAGTAATATGATAAGAAGCCAACCAGTCCATTCCAAGAATAACATCAAATCTATCATATTTAATAGCATTAAATTTGCCTCGGTGTTTTTGCTACCCATTAAAACATGGCAACCATAATAACCTAAATCTACCACTAAAGTCTCACCCATAGGAGTAGCAACAAGAAAAGGTCTATCAATTTTAACAGGATCTTGAATAAATCGATTTGCAAAAATTAGAGATATATAAGAATGGGTAGATCCTGGATCAAACAATACACGAGCTTCGAATGAACATACTGGAAAAATACCTGTTACAACTGCATTCGAAGCCTATGCATCCTGGCGTGTGAGAGCATATACTTTGGCTTGGTCGCGTCCAACCGCAGGTTGATTTCGTCCTCCTTGTCCTCTACCCCCTCCTCTCCCTAAGCCACTTCGTCCGGCAGAAGAGGAAGAAGCTCTGTTAACTGATGCTGCCATCTGTTGTACTTGAGGTATATATATAGATCTTTGCCTTAAGACCTCTACTTGTTGAGGACAATCTCTTCTTATATGACCCACCTGTCCGCAACGAAAATAAATTGGGCCTGCCCCATAACATACACCAGTATGAAATCGCCCACACTCTGAACATTTAGGCTTGTCTCGTCCCTGTTGAGATAACACCTGACCAACTGATGAAGAACCTCCCTTATGGTCTGGTCGAGGCCTAGAGACACTACCTGAAGATGCTACTGGGTGGAACGATACCATAGAAGTAGATTGACCTCTACCTTGAGACCTGACAGTCCTTGATAATCCACCATGCCCTGAGGACCTTCCCTTGTTTTCTCGTTTCCTCTTCCTCTTGAAGTCTTCACTTTCATCCTTTTCATTCATTTTAACTGTTCTGGCTGCATCTACCGCAGCCACATAAGAAGGATATAGGTCCATCTGCATACTTACGAACTGACGCAACCGAAGGTGAGACCAAGAACAAATTGACGAATCTTCTCTTGTTCGTCTGGGATCATATGGGGTGTATACCTAGAAAGTCATGTAAACTTTATATCATATTCATCAACTGTCATTGAACCCTATTTAAGGAATTCAAATTCTCTAACCCTTGCAGTTCTTACACTCCTTGGCATGAATCTTTCAACAAAAACTTGACGAAACTCATCATAATTAACTGAAGGGGCGTTTGGAGTTCGACTGCTCTGCCAAGTAACCCACCATTCATAAGACCTTCCTTGAAACTGATAAGTAGCATAATCCACCCAGAATCGAGGATCACATTTCAAGGCTTTACATGTTTTTTCTATTCCGTCAAGGAATCGTTGTGGATCCTCGTTTGGGTCTTCTCCAGTGAAAACAGGGGGTTTAAGCTTTAAAAAATCTGTCAACGATACATCCCATACTACTTCGACTTTATCAGGAAGAGATGGGGGAATTACTGAACGTACCGGAGGAACTACAGTAGGAGTATGAGCAACAGGGACATTTGCAGCAACCATCTGCCTCTCTAGTAGTGTAGTCAAATTGACTAGACTTCCTTGTAACGCGGTCTGACCCTCTAGCAACGCAGTCAAACTAGTTAATAAAGTAGTTGGATCAATTTGTGATTGTGCCCTATATCCTCGAGGTAAGCCTCGCTCATCCCGTCCTTGCTCACTCTCACCATGTTCCTCTTGCTCTCATTCACGGGCAGGTCGCGACGAGGCACCTTCAGAGCCTGTACGCTCCACTGCCTCTCGAGATCCTCCGGGTTGCATTGTGACCTATCAACAACACCACATAATTTAGTCCTGGAAAGATCAATATTAACCACAAGGAAAGGAACGTAAGAAGAAAAATAAACAACACCTATAGGACCTTTAACTGACCTTCACCTCTATGGTCATGCCGCGGTTCATAACGATAGAGGGAAGCCCAGTCAAGGTTACCCTGCTCTGTGATCCATAAGAGACCTAAGAATTGCTCTGATACCATTATGTCACATCCTCAACAGTGAGTTTGATTCACATTATCTCTAAGTTAAAAACATCATCAAAGTCTTAACTTCCGTACAATGAAACCATACATAATATTCATATTTACACATAGTCCGTCCAAAAAAAAGAAAATCCTAGGAGACTTATGTGACCACAGAGCTACTTCTAGAGCTTACAAGATATATAATACAAAGGAACCAACCGAAAATACAAGAGGGTTGGTTTAAGATAAACTCGCTATTCCCCTGGAAAATCCCCAGCGTCAGCCACAGATTCTGAAATGTTGTAAAATAATAGGATGAGTAATGAAATACTCAGTGAATGGATAACATTATCAATCAAAAGTAATTTAGCAATTAGTATAATAAAGATATCATTGAATTAAACTCACATCAATTACCAATGATATACACAGTATAAATTATTCAATGCCAACACAAATCCCGTACCAACCGGGTCGTCCACGGTACCAGTGGATCGTTGCCCGCGGCCCCTGTTGAGTTATCAATTTAGTGCCATTTTGATGTTAAATACCCTCTCTTTTGATCTCTTTCTTGTTGTCTTGTAATTCTTAGCTCATATTTTGAGTAGTTTAGATTAGTTTTAGTTTTCTTTGATCTTTTAATAAATGGAGTGATTTCATGATTCTTTCATGCGATTCAATGGGTTTATTTGCTATTTTTGGTGTAGGTTGAGTTGATAAAAAGTTCGTGTTAGAACATGGAATGCTAGAGCTGAAATTCTGAAAATGCTGATGTAAATGCTGTCTCCCACAGCTATAGCGGTAGAATTTACAGCTATAGCAGTTGAGTGCTGAAAAAAGGATTTTGGAGCTTTCTTCTCTGCCAGCCACCGCTATAGCGGTGGATATTCACCGCTATAGCGGTAAAACCTAAAAAAAATCAATTTTAAGCCTTCTTCTCTGCCTCCTACCGCTATAGCGGTGGGTACTTACCGCTATAGCGGTAGTTCGCGATCCTGCACTGATATAAAAGGCTTCAGATGAAATTTTTAGGGTATTCTGGAGTTGGAGACTGAAGGGGGGCGCCGTTTTTGCTGAGAGGAGCAAGGGAAACCTGATTCTCAAGGCTTGGGGAGCTCAATCCATCATTCCACCTCAGATTCATAGCCAACTTCATCTCTTTTTCTGCTTTCTGCTGTTTGTTTTCTATGAGTAGCTAGATTTTCTATCTAGGGTTACTATGAACTTGACTCTTGAATAGATTTTACATCCTCTCATGTATTTGCAACCTTATTTCAATTTATATAAGTCTTTCTATCCATTTTATTGTTGCGTTATATGGACTTGATCAATCTATATGTATGCTTGTTGCTGTCTTCGAACTCGGGAGAAGGAGGTGAGAGTAGAACACTGAATAGGAAGGACGAGTGCGTGAACCTTACTAAGTGTTTTCGCTTGTTGGCTAATAGGAATGTTAGTTAATCTCGTTTAATCAAAGCTAGGTTGGTTGTATTAGGCTTAGCCCACACAAGGAATTGCGTAGGAGTTGAGTAACTTAATTGAGATTCGGGAGGATTCTTTTAAGTTATTAGAATAACCTAGGATTAACTTATAGAGTTGAATAAGTTGCGAGTACGTGAGAGGGGTTTTGTAATTTCTAAGATAGAGGAGAAGGATTAGTGACCCTAGGCTTTAATTAAACTATTTCATAAGTTTTTGCATTGTTTACTGTCATTAAAAGAAAATCTATAAAAATTTACTGTCATAGTTCACTTTTATTGTTAGTTCTTCATTAGAGTTGTCCTCAATCCAATTGCTTCGTCCAACTAATTCAATTAAATTTCTTGGGTAGTTAGTCGCTTAGTCCTCGTGGGAACGATACTTTTACTCTCAAATCACTATATTACTTGTGCGATTGGTGCGCTTGCCAAATCGACTAACAAGTTTTTGGCGCCGTTGCCGGGGACTAAGATTTGTGCTAATATTCAAAGAAATTTGAAAGTGTTAGCTTGGACGCTTCTTTGTTTTATTTTCTGTTTTGTCTTGATTTCTTTCATTTTTCTCTTTACTGTTCTATTTGAGTATTTAATCATTTAATCTTTTCTTGTGTCAATTTATTTTTAGCTATATTTTTCATTGTTAACCGGTGTTTCTTATTGTGTATGTGGCCGACATTGGACGATCCACCTTGAACAAGCATCGGTAAAGTCTGGCTGAAGACTATAAACTTAGCGCTCTTGAGAGGCAACCCAAGTTTATTGCTTTCGTAATTTTTTTTTCTTCTATTTTTTTTTTGTTGTGGTTTGATGTGCTGCTATTGGTAATATTTTAACTGCTATTTATTATTTATTTTGGAGTTGAATTGACAAATGCTGATTATGGTCATGTTTATTATCTTGGTGAATGGCAGTTAGGATGTTTGTAATAGCATTTTATTTTATTTTGTTTTGTTTGTTATGTTGTGTCTTCTTTTCCTCTATTGTGCTGATTTGGGACAGTGAGGACACTGTCAAATTTAAGTTTGGGGGAGAGGTTTGTTGATGAGTTTCTTCTTTGAGAAAATTTTGGTCAATTTTGTATTGTCCATATGCATGTGTAGTAGGAGGAAATTTTTGAAAATTTTGAAATCTGAAAGTTTGAAGTTTTTGGCAAGTCAAATCATGTCAAATGCAATTCTTTTTAAGAGTTACCTCTTGAGTTTGCTAATCTTAAGTTTTCATATTTTGTAAGTGTTAGCTCTATCACTTCAAAATAACAGGAGTTTTATTTTTTTCTCTTTGAATGGTTTTTAGATCATTTTCATATTTATATATATATATATATAAATATGAAAAAAGTTAAGAGGCTAGTGAAAAAAGGATTCAATAAGGGGATAGCTGAAAGTTTCAATAAGGGATAGGCTCTTGTAATTAAACTAAAATGAGAAAATTGAAAAAAAAAATTCCAAAGGAAATAAGGAAAGTTAGGAAGCTATATCCTTGAGAACAAAACAGTGAAGCCCTTGAGAATCGAAATAAAACGATGCCTTTGAGAACAAAGAAGTAATTTAATTTTGGAATTTTTGTGAATTTGGTTTTATAAACTGTTCCAAGAGGTGAAGCTTTGATTTCAAATTTTCTTGTGGTTTGGTTAACATTTCTTATTGAATCCTTAAGATTGCAAACTCTTGAGTTAAATCTTTTGAGCAATGGTTTGATGAGGCTTGGTTTGCTTTAATTCACATTTTCATATCTTTACCCCTCCTAGTTGCACATATTCATGGTCGCACATATTTTTTCTCAAAATTTTTCTCATTGAAAGTTTTTGCTTGAGGACAAGCAAAGGTTCAAGTTTGGGGGAGTGTTGAGTTATCAATTTAGTGCCATTTTGATGTTAAATACCCTCTCTTTTGATCTCTTTGTTGTTGTCTTGTAATTCTTAGCTCATATTTTGAGTAGTTTAGATTAGTGTTAGTTTTCTTTGATTTTTTAATAAATGGAGTGATTTCATGATTCTTTCATACGATTCAATGGGTTTATTTGCTATTTTTGGTGTAGGTTGAGTTGGTAAAAAGTTCGTGTTAGAAGATGGAATGCTAGAGCTGAAATTCTGAAAATGCTGATGTAAATGCTGTCTCCCACAGCTATAGCGGTAGAATTTACAGCTATAGCGGTAGAGTACTGAAAAAAGGATTTTGGAGCTTTCTTCTCTGCCAGCCACTGCTATAGCGGTAAAACCTGAAAAAACTCAATTTTTAGCTTTCTTCTCTGCTTCCTACCGCTATAGCGGTGGGAATTCACCGCTATAGCGGTAAGTCGCGATTCTGGGCTGGTATAAAAGGCTTCAGATGAAATTTTTAGGCTATTCTGGAGTTGGAGACTGAAGGGAGGTGCCGTTTTGGCTGAGAGGAGCAAGGGGGACCTGATTCTCAAGGCTTGGGGAGCTCAATCCATCATTCCACCTAAGATTCATGGCCAACTTCATCTCTTTTTCTGCTTTCTGCTGTTTATTTTCTATGAGTAGCTAGATTTTCTATCTAGGGTTACTATGAATTTGACTCTTGAATAGATTTTACATCCTCTCATGTATTTGCAACCTTATTTCAATTTATATAAGTCTTTCTATCCATTTTATTGTTGCGTTATATGGACTTGATCAATCTATATGTATGCTTGTTGCTGTCTTCGAACTCGGGAGAAGGAGGTGAGAGTAGAACACTGAATAGGAAGGACGAGTGCGTGAACCTTACTAAGTGTTTTCGATTGTTGGCTAATAGGAATGTTAGTTAATCTCGTTTAATCAAAGCTAGGTTGGTTGTATTAGGCTTAGCCCACACAAGGAATTGCGTAGGAGTTGAGTAACTTAATTGAGATTCGGGAGGATTTTTTTAAGTTATTAGAATAACCTAGGATTAACTTATAGAGTTGAATAAGTTGCGAGTACGTGAGAGGGGTTTTGTAATTTCTAAGATAGAGGAGAGGGATTAGTGACCCTAGGCTTTAATTAAACTATTTCATAAGTTTTTGCATTGTTTACTGTTATTAAAAGAAAATCTATAAAAATTTACTGTCATAGTTCACTTTTATTGTTAGTTCTTCATTAGAGTTGTCCTCAATCCAATTGCTTCGTCCAACTAATTCAATTAAATTTCTTGGGTAGTTAGTCGCTTAGTCCTCGTGGGAACGATACTTTTACTCTCAAATCACTATATTACTTATGCGATTGGTGCGCTTGCCAAATCAACTAACAAGTTTTTTCCCCTGGCCGCATCCACCCTTATCTCTCCATGAAAGATATATCTCCACCCTTATAACTCCTGTAACTTCTCCCGTGGGGTGCACCACCACGAAAATATTATAACAATGTCATACCATAACGCAAGTATTTACACAACCTCAATATCATAACGGCAATATCAACATTAACTTTACATTTTTTTCAAAGAATTAACATTTAATCAAACAAGAGGTTTGAAATCCATAATACCTTTAAATACAAGGAATACAAGTCCTTGATAATGAATACAGAACATACTGTTTAAGTCTACCTTCTCAATTTTCTTTATGATACTTGATGACAATACTTTTGAAGAAATATAGACGAGATAAGGTTATTACACTCACCTCGAATGTGGCCCTAACTACCTTTTCTTTTGCAGCTAAATTATGAGAGGTGTTAGGAAATAACTCTCAAAGATTTCCTAAAATGCAAATAAGATGAAAAATAAAGAATACATTAGAATTTTCAAATGAAACTTGTACTATTAGAAACTAGACTCAAATAGCTTTCTAACAGTATCTTAGTCCAAAACACAGCTACAGTAACGTTGACCGAGTCAATGCTACAGTAACGTTGACCGAGTCAATGCTACAGTAACCGAGAAAATCTGGAAAATTTTTCTCGGTGAATAGTATTTTCTGGGGAAAATTTTTGAATGTTCTTCGTGTTCTTCATCCAAAAATCCTAAAATCATATCTAAAACAACATTTCTTTTGATTTCTTCCATGGGTTTTGTTTCTCAATGTTTAATGAGTATTTTAACACCAAAACCCCTAATTTTTACCAACAATCCAAGCTCAAATCTCAAATTTTCATCAAGAACACTAACTTTTTCAAATATCCAAATTCTACGAAATTTCTTGTTCTAATAACATCCTAAACCACCTAAGAATGTTTTACATTAACATCCACACTTAAATTCATCCATTAAAACTCAAAATCTTAATTTTCTTCCATAGGTCTGAAAATGGAGAAAAAGAGAAATAGAGCAGATAAAACTTACCTCTTTGCCTTTAGAACTCCTAAGAATCGGAAGTATGGTTAGAAAATATCATATCACCGGAAGAACTTAAAGAAAGGATTGGAGAGGAAGATGAAAATGAAACGAAGAAATGATGAATGAAGCCTCGGAAGGAAGAAGGAGAAGAGAAACTAATAATTGTACGTGTGGGCCCCACCAATTTCTTTTTCGATAAAATTGCGCATAGCCATCTTAGCTTTTAAGATTTGTTCACTTAGGTCCTTGAAAATTTATAAAAAATTTCCTAAATTAAAAATTGAAATTTCTATTCCCAAATTTTCTTTACTAATTCAAAGAAAGAAAACATATTTCAAGCAATTAAATTTTTCATTAAACTTTATAATAGATTTTAAATATTCATACAAATTATTGGAGCATTACAGTTGGAGACAAATCCAAGGTGGTTCCATAATGATGTCAGCAAAAACTAGCCGTTACAGCACATTTTTTGATGTCGGTAGTCGACTAGTGTGGCACGTTGGTCGACCAGTGTGGCACGTTGGTCGACCAGTGTAGTCCAGAAGTGGTTCATCAGTCACGTTAGTCGACCAGTGTAATGGGGTGGTCGACCAGTGCTCAAATATTTTTGCTTTTAGAGCTCGTTGGTCGACCAGTCAGCATAGGGTGGTCGACCAACGCTCAAGGACTTTGCTTCTGGAGCTCGTTGGTCGATCAGTCAGCATAGGGTGGTCGACCAATGCTCAAAGACTTTGCTTCTGGAGCTCGTTGGTCGACCAGTTAGGATATGGTGGTCGACCAGTCACTTGTTATCTTCAAATGCTTTGTTTTTAGAGCATGGTGGTTGCTATCTTGATGTATCCAAGCTTCCAAGACTTCAAATCTTCTAATTCTTCATTTCTTGGAGCTTTATCCTTGCATGTTGTTTTCCTTGAGTGAAGCATGATATTTCTTTTCCTTGTTCTTCAATCCAATGCTCATTCTTTCTTGTTTTGAACCAACCTATAAAATATGTCTTACTTGCAAATCCAATGGTTAGTTCAATTCATGATAATAACATGATTCAATATATGCAACATATATATTAAGTAACATAATCATGCTTAAGTACTTGTAGCATATATATGATAATTAACATTTATATATATCAATGCTACATTTCAAATAAATTTGTCATCATCAAAACTTATGGCATAAAGCCTTAGGGTCAACATTATTAACAATAATTAACAAATAAATTATTCACATAGAGGTGGTGATATAGAGATTTACAAATAAATTACTAACTACAAAAAGTCACCACATTGTTCATATGAAAAATATATCCACCAAGCATAATTGCACGAAGTTTAAATTGCTAACAATATAAATTATTGTCAACTCAACTGACAAAGTCGGGAGATGTGTCGCAAAAGTGACTTCTTGACATTGAAGCACAATGTAGAAGCTTATTGCAAAAGTACCTTGAGATAATGACATGATCATTATCTTCTATCGTACTCAAGGCAGGGAATGTACCTACAAAGTGGCTTCTATATGCGTGAAATGACAGTGATTCCACCACCGCTTCATCTGTAGAAAGCTTAGAGATGATTTTATCAAGGAAGAAGTTGATGAAATATGACATCTCTGAATTTAAAGCCTTGGCTTTTGATCTTGCCACATACATCTATATTGTAGGAGTGTGGCTGCGAAATATGGACCTTATTTAGAGTTTTGTAGAGATATATATATATATATAAAGAGTGTGTGTGGGGGAGAGAGAGAGAGAGCGAGAGAGAGAGTGTGTGTATGTGTGTATGAGTATCTGTGTATGTGTGTGAGAGGTCTGAAAGGGATAGAGGATAGACCGATTTTAGTTGAATTTGTTTAAATAGACAAAATCTGGACCTTATTTAGGAAGTTAAATTTTTTTTAATTCATGCATTAATCATGCATATTTGTAATCATGCAACCAAATACAAAAGTAGAAAATTAAATTAACAATTACCAAATTAAAAAATAAGAAATTGTAATTGAATGAAATCATATTAAAACATTAGGAATGGACATTAAATGTATGCATCAAATCAAAATGTTACAAAAATTGAATTTTTACAAAAATAAGAAATTATAATTGAATGACATAATATTAAGGCATTAAATGTGTGCAATAAATGTGTAGAAGTGGAATTGTTTCAGTTTATTATATAGATTGCTTAAAGCTAAAAATAGTAATATGGTATTGTGAGACCCATAATAAATAACTCAAGTAAGATTTATCATTAAAGATACTCTTAACTTTGTTAGTGACATAGAGTTAGAATGCTAACATGGACAACTATTTTGATGACTCTAACTACTAATGTGGATGGCAATTGCGACTTTCTATTAGGGGTCAAATTAAAAAAATAGATCTTTCAAGTACCAAAATGTTAATTTATTCTAAATGTTTGCATCCTTATAGTTAATGGAGATGAGAAAGATCTTTTCTCCATCATAATTAAGAATCGAAAAGAAGAATTAGGCTAGTAGTGTCAAAAAAACTCATGGCTCATAGGCCAATCTTTTTTTTTTTTTACAATTTTGATTTATGATATATTAGTATATATATTTATACATTTATTTATTTATAATTAAAATAATTTATCATATATAAGTATAGATGTTTATATATCTATTTATATATATTTATTTGTAATTAAATTTACTTATTTATATTTTGTGAACTAAATCAAATAAAGAATATATAAAATATACATAATTCATTTTTATTTCAATAAACTAAGTAAATAAATATATTCCCAACTATATACTTGTTGTCACTCTCAAGTATGCTCTTTTACTTGCTAATATATATAGTTCAACCATTTATAAAAAGTTCATAACAGAACTAATGTAATCTCATGATTTAAATATTTCATATTATAATAATTAACATGCAGATAAATCAAATTAAAAAATTAATTTATCACGTAAAGTATAGTATAGGCACATTAAAAGTAACATTTATTTGTATTTAAGTAAAAAAATTAAATATAGAACAATAATTTTAAAAAAAAAGGAAAAAAATTGTACTTGGCCCGCGGACTGGCCCATTAGTCTGGGGGCCAAGTATGAGTAGGTTTGAACAACATATATCCCAATTCCATTTATAAATGGACAGAGCTGTTTGACAATGCTAATATAGGCTTCACTTAAAGACAAGTTGACACACTCAAAATGTGCTTTTGCAAGCTGAAACGTAATTTTGCAAGAAAATAGCAATATTTAAAAACATGTTAGAAAGAAGCTAGTAAAATTAAGGGGAAAATGCATGTACCCCCCCCCCCCCCAAATAAACTTCTCATTTTGTGTAAAAAAACTCTCCCATGTAGTTGATCATTAATTTGACTAACAATCAACGCTGACTAAGATTTGTAGATTGTCACATCAGCTCAACATGGACACATTAGCAAGTGACATGGCAAAAAAATGCCACGTCATCCTTTTTCTTTGTCCTCTCTATTTTGGGTGAAGTGCCAACATGAATGACTTGATGTCCCACTCCTTCTCCCTTCTCTGCGATGAACAAGTCTTATCGAACAACTCCCACCATGTCATCCAGATGACAGCATTGAGGATGGCGCCAAACTCGACAAGTTCTTCGAGGAAGTGGAGTTGCTCAAGAATGAGCTGGCAGAGATTGAGAGGCTCAACCAGAGCCTCCTTGCCTCTCACGAACAGAGCAAGACCCTCAATGAAGTTAGCCGAAGTTTGCTCATTTGCAAGACCCTCATTTGAAGATTGTTTATCAAAATCACTTTTTGGTGTGTTACCATAAATAATATGGATTTTATGTTATTTTATTTAATTTACTTTTACTATTTAATTTCACTATTTTTAAATATAATTTAATAAATTATCTAAATCCTTGTAATAATGGTAGTGTCTTGGATTAAGATATACTTTAAAATAATTTAATTTACCTTTACTATTTAATTTTAGGAAAAAGTATATTTCATGTCCCTAACGTTTATATCGAATTTCATCTATGCCCCTAAAGTTTTTTGGGTCCAATATGTCCTACATGTTTCTTTTTTTTTTTGGGGAAAATATGCCCTTTTTTTAACACTATCAAAGAAATTAACAGAAACACTGACTGAGCTGCTACATGGCAAAAATCATCCGCCACGTCACTTATCACATGAACCCATAACCTAAAATTACAAAAATACCCTTAACAATAATTTAAAAAAATTGTCCTTCCTTCTCTACGTCTTCCTTCTCTTTCTCTAGCTTATCCTCTCTCTCTCTCTCTCTCTCTCTCTCTCTCTCTCTCTCTCTCTCTCTCTCTCTCACATCTCAATTGTCCCTGCTCTCTCTGTGATTGTCTCTCTCATCTCAACCCTAAACAACACATGCTATCCTCTCTCGTCTCCTTTTCTCTCTCTTCTCTCGTCTCTGTCTTCTAATCCTCTTTCGTTTCTCATTTTGTAGAAGCCTTTGGTGACATACACATTCTCCCTTCTGACATCTTTGTCTTCTACTCCTCTCTTGTCTCTTTCATTGTCATCTCCTCGCCTCTGTTACAATAGCAAGAAAAAGAAATAGGGCGAAGGAAAAGAAACGAAAAAACAAGGTGTGTGTGTGTCCTCTATTTGCTATCTTGAAAGCAGAGGCATGGGGAACAACAAGAAAGAGGGAAAGGTTGATAGAAAGAAAGAGAAATAGAGGTTGAGAGAGTAAGATAGGAGAAGATGAAGACAATATTACCAGCAAAGGAAATTTAATTGGAGCATGTGATTGTGATTCATGATGCTTAGAATAAAATCGATGAAAGATTAGAAACAATGCAAATAAAAAAAGATTTTGCTACTGATTTTTATCACTACAAAACCGATTGGTCTTGCTTCTTGTTGCCAGAAGATTGTAGTAGCAGCATTGACATTAAGAGAAGGGATCTCTTTCGTGACCCAATACATTCAGGGAAGAAGATGAAGCAAGCCAATTTACTTTAGATTTAGGGATTTAAGAAAAATTGCATTGATGATTACGTTTCTACCTCCTCTGTTTATTCTAAACACCATCAAAGTAGTGAATTGGATGATGGAGATGAGGGATGTTGGGGATCAATTTCATGTAGTATTCAGATAGATTCCATATTCAAACAAGAATGAGAGAGATAGAAATAGAGATGTGACGAGCTTGACACATAGAGTGAGAGAGAGAAAGAGAGCTCGACGGAGATGGAGGTAGAAAGAAAAAGCGAGGTAGAGAAGGAGAACCAAAGAGAGACTAGTAGACGGAGAGAGTATGAAAATTGGGATGAAGATGGAGGGGGGAGAGAGAGAGAGCAATGTTTTTTTTTCTAAAAAATTATTATTAAGGGTATTTTTGTAATTTGATAAAATGGATCCATGTGGCAAATGACGTAGTAGATGATATTTGCTACGTGAAAGCCCAATCAGTATTTTTAGTTATTTTTTTTACTGTGTTTAAAAAAAGGTGTATTTGAAAAAAAAAATGAAGCATCTGGGACATATATGGCCCAAAAAAAAGTTAGGGACATAAATGAAATTTGTTGTAAACGTTAGAAACATAAAATATACTTTTGCCTTAATTTTACATCAACACTATTGGCCTTTTACTCTAATATGGAACATTGATCGAAGCTTTATTTAATTATCAAAATACATTATTAAAAATGAGGGACTAGTGCTCGAAACAGAGAGAGAGACTTGACACTTCACTGAATGCTAGAAATAGAGAAGAGACACACATAGAAAATGGGAAGGGAGTTGGAGTGGTAGGGGTAGAAGAGAGAAAAATGATAGTTGGCAAAATCAATGCTCACAATCTTGAATGTAAAAGCAAGACTAAATCGTGTTAATACAAAAGTTGGTTTGAGGCGAAATTAATTTTAGGAAAAAATGCAGATAACCCCCATGAACTTTCTTCAAGGTGCAAAAATTCATATTATTTATGGTGACACACCAAAAAGTGATTTTGATAAACAATCTTCGAACAGAACCAATTTTATCAAAATTACTTTTTTGATATCAATTTTTTAACATAAGTACATTCTTGTAAATTCACTTTTAATCAAAATTAAATTTGAAAATTGATTTTTCTTAACTCTTTTTCAAACATATACTTAAATAATTATTGAACAGATTCATGGTACGTTGAGGCGTCGAAAGGGATGATGGAAATCAAGTGTTGTAGACTATAGTTGTTAGAGGTAGTGATGGATGACAAAGGCAACTTAGTTAAGGATGACAATTTAAACTTGACCTAGCTTTACCTGTTTAGGTCGGGGTAATTGAACCACTAACTGAGTAATGAGACATGTTTAGAGAAAACCCAAATGATTGTCTACAAGTACGAGACAGGGTTGGTATGCATGCCTTGCCCCATTACCGGCCTCGAACCTACCCCAAATCCATATATATATATATATATATATAATATAATTCCTTATATATATATATATGTATGTATGTGTTTTTCATATAATTTATAACACATGGCTTTTATGTCACAACCTGTTACCTAGGCATATGACCGGTACAATGATGAATATCCATCACTATAAGACTTTCCATAAATTCTACCTACGAGTTAAATTATTAGTTATTATCTCCATGTTATCAAAATAAACATTCCTTATCAAATAAATACGAAGAAAACATATCAAATTTCCTTATTTGAAATACACAGAGATGACTTGCATATAATAATAGATCTTCATTATGAAATACATTATTATACTGAAATACAATCCAAATATGCCAAAACCTTAACCTCGATGTCCTAAACGATTACAAAGCAACATAATCTACAATAAAAGAGGGGCCTACCTGACAGCAGAAAGATTCGACGTGATCTACTCCTCTAGCGGATATTCTTCGCCAACAACCTAATCTGAACAAAAAGATTTCACAAAGAATGTAAGTTTTAAAACTCAGTGAGTGAATTGGCCTCGCATTAATAAAATTCAAATACATCACTAGTCATGCAAGTATATCTGAAGGCTCAAACTTAACCAATAAACATAGTTAGAAATTACATACTATAAGATATAAAGTCATCCAATTCATCAACAGTATTAGTACTCATCAATGACAATATATCCCAGAGAGCACACATAGGCTGGCTCACCAAATTTGTTTATTTTTGCTATGACGCACAACCTTATCTTCTCAACTAGAGCGCCTCACGGATCTGTTACCGACCCAAGCTATATCCCTACCGAGGGAATCGTTGTCTCCACACTCGTTAGTTAAGACACACTTTGAATTGAGTTTTCTGCCTTGCCGTGAGAGGGGGTACTGTCCCGCTCAATCACAATCAATAGTATAATATTTTATATCATAATCAGAAGTACAATGTAATATTCATTCATATGATAGGTATCATATATAACTATATCACATGTTTATAAATCATAAATCAAGATAACAATTAAGTTGTCTTTGGAAAGATTCAAAGTTTATATCATCCTGAAATACTTGTTCGTCTTGTCCATACTTCTGAATCAATTTGAATTACCTCTCTAGATTCGTTACTCCGAATCCAGTCTACCCCTATGAGTCTTGGGAGTGTTCTACGACATACTTTTTTATCACTAATAATGCTAAAACCCTATTAAAACAGGGTCGTTTTATTCATCTGGATTCAGTACGAGTATCACTTCTCTAAGTCGTTACGGACAAGAGCACATAAGTGAATTTCAGTGTTCTGCTACGGAGATTTTCATAAAAGATTAGAGAAAATAAGTTAAGGTTGTTTTCATACAAATATTGTTCATATATACGATTATATTCATATGTACAGTCACTATTCATACATACAGTTACTATTTATACATATGATTACTATTTATGAAAATGACATTTCTATTAAAATAATTCAATTTACTATGCGTTTTAGTCATTTAGTTGATTGTGCGATCACGGGAAGTCGAAGGCAGCTTTACTATTGAGAACTTAAAAAGAAAACTATCCTTTCACCTTAAACCTTTAAGTTTCTTTTCAATTCAGTCCTTTCATTTTAGTTCCTGAAGGTATTTTCTCACATAAAACGTCATTTTCTCCTATAAACTTCTTTCTAGTTTCCTCTTCTACCTAAACTACGTCTAGTACTCGACATTTCAATTGTATATATAAACAGTACTGTATATGTAAATAGTATTATATAGGTAAATAGTATCGTATACTGGAATAATAACCGTAGTTCGAGAACACACCTTTATACTTTATTTTTTTTCAAGGGTATTACATTATCACCTCCTTTAAGAAATTCGGTCCTTCAAATTTAAATTACCTCACATCATGAAAAGATGCGGATATCTAAAACACTTATTGACCTCGGCTTTCCATGTAGCTTCTTCGTAAGTCTGATTCCACTACAACACCTTGACCGATGAAATCTCTTTAGACTGGAGTTTCTTTACTTGACTATCCAAGATAGCCACTGGTATCTCCTCGTATGACAAGTTATCATCTACTAGGATGGAATCATTGTGAGAAGGGTGAAGTAAGTGATATGGATTAGGAAGGTACTTCCTCAACATGGATATGTGAAAAATATGGTAAATCTCTGCCAGTTCCATAAGTAGGGCGAGCCGATAAGCCACTTTTCCCACTCACTCTAAGACTTCATAAGACCCGATGTACTTAAGACTCAACTTTCCTTTCTTTTCAATAATACCATATTGTCGACTAAGAACTCCAAATCACGTTGTTTATAGTCGGTGTATGCTTTTTGTCTACTTTGAGCTGCTCGCATCCTATCTTGGATTGTTTTAACCTTGGCTAGGGCATCCTGGGTCAAATCTAGTCCTAACATTTTCACTTTACCTACCTCAAACCAACTAATCGGAGATCTGCAACATCTCCTGTATAAGGCCTTATAGAGTGACATCCCAATAGTGGCCTGGTAGCCGTTGTTATATGCAAACTCTATGAGATACAAATGTTTTTCCCAACTACCGTTGAAATCTAGGATACAAGCCCGTAACATGTCCTCTAGTATCTGAATCATCCTATCTGACTGTCTGTTTTTCTATGGGTGAAAAGCGGTATTGAGATCCACTCGAGTACCTAATGTCTCTTGAAAACTCATCTAGAAGCGAGAGGTAAATTGAGGACCTCTATCATAAATGATAGATATGGGTACTCCATGTAGCTTCACTATTTCCTTAATATATAATCGTGCCAATGTCGCCACACCATAAGTGGTCTTGACTGGAATGAAATATGCTGATTTGATTAGTCGGTTAATAATAACCCATACTGAGTCGTAGCCTCTTGTGGAGTGAGGTAGACCAACAACAAAGTCTATTATCACTAATTCCTATTTCCATTCAAGAATCTCCAATTGCTATAACGAGCCTCCAGACTTCAGAAGCTCGGCCTTAACCTGTTGACAGGTTAAACAACGAGATATAAACTCTGCTATATCTCGTTTCATTCCTTTCCACTAGTAGATCTATTTCAGATCCTGATACATCTTGGTGGCGCCTGGATGTACCGAATATGCGGCACTATAGCCTTCTTCTATGATGTCCTATCTAAGAGTTCCAACATTTGATATACATAACTATTGTTCAAAACACAAGGCTCCTGCATCGTCAAGTGTGAAACTGTTCACTTCACCATTCTTTCCTATTTTCATACAGGAATCTCCAATTACTGTAACGAGCCTCCTGGCTTTAAATGCTCGGTCTTAACCTATTGACAGGTTAAACAAAGAGATACAAACTCTACTACATCTCGTTTTATTCTTGTCCACTAGTAGATCTATTTCAGATCCTGATACATCTTGGTGGCGCCTGGATGTACGGCATATGTGGCACTATGACCTTCTTTCATGATGTACTATCTAAGAGTTTCAACATTTGGTAAACACAACTGTTGTTCAAAACACAAGGCTTTCTTGCATCATCAAGTGTGAAACTATTTACTTCACTATCCTTCACCTCTTCCACAATTTGGACAAGCTCAGGATCCTCCATCTGGGATGTCCGTATCTGGTCTACAAGGGAAGATCTAACCTTCATATGGTCTAAGAATGATCTTGTCTTTGTAATCTCGAGAGTAACACATTTTGTTCTTAGCTCCTGTAGTTTTTGGATCAATAATCTTCTTGTCACTGCTATATGGGCTAGACTACCCATAGATTTTTGACTCAAAGCGTCTGCCACTACATTCGCTTTGCCTAAATGGTAAAGAATGTTGCAATCATAATCTTTTAGTAATTCTACCTATCTCCTATACATCAGGTTTAGGTCTTTCTGGTCAAAAATATATTTCAGACTCTTATGGTTAGTGTAAATTTCACAGGTTTCTCCGTATAGATAGTGTCTCCATATCTTTAGGGCAAAAACTACTGCTGTCATCTCCGGATTATGGGTGGGGTAATTTTGTTCATGTTTCTTGAGCTGTCTTGATGCATATACTACTATCTAGCCATGGTGTATGAGGGCACATCTTAATCCCACTCTCGATGCATCACAGTATATTGTAAAACCTATAGAGCCTGAGGGTAAGACCAATATAGGTGCAGAGATTAGCCTCCTTTTAAGTTTTTGGAAGCTTTCTTCACAAGTGTCATCCCACTGGTACTTTACTCCTTTCCTAGTCAGTCGTGTGAGAGAGGTGACTAACCAAGAAAAATCTTGGATGAAATGATGGTAATATCCTGCCAATCCCAAAAAGCTACAAATATCTATGACGGAGGTAGGTCTAGGCCACATTTTGAATGCTTCTACTTTGCTTGGGTCTACTTGGATGCTATTCTTGGAGATCACATGTCCTAAGAAAGTCACGCGATCAATCCAAAATTCGCATTTAGAGAATTTGGCATAAAATTAATGATCTCTCAGCATCTACAACACAACAAGAAGGTGTTGTTTATGCTTCTTTGGATTCTTTGAGTACACCAGGATGTCGTCTATGAAGACAATAATGAATTTGTCCAAGAAGGGTTATTCATTAAATCCATGAAAGTAGCTGGTGCGTTCATTAGTCCGAATGACATTACTAGGAACTCGTAGTATCCATATCTGGTACGGAAGGCTGTCTTGGGCACATCCTCCTTTTTTATCTTGAGTTGGTGATAACCAGACCTCAAGTCAATCTTTTAAAAACACTTGGCTCCTTGATCGAAGAGGTCATCGATGCGAGGCAATAGGTATTTGTATTTGATAGTTACTTTATTCAGTTGCTTGTAATCCATGCATAGTCTCATTGATCTATCCTTCTTTTTCATGAATAGAATAAGAGCTTCCCAGGGTGAATAACTTGGCTTTATAAAGCCTTTATCTAACAAGTCCTGTAATTGAGTCTTAATCTTTTTTACTCTGATGGTGCTATTCGATAAGGGGGTATAGAGATTGGGTGGGTCTCTGGAGCCAACTCTATTTGGAACTCAATCTCTCGATTCGGGGGCACACTTGGTAAATCATCTAAGAAGACATCCATATACTCCTGGGCTACTGGAACATATTCCACTTTTAGTTCTTCCTTTTTAACATCCATAACAAATGCTAAATATCTTTGACAGCCCTTTTGCAATAAACGTTGGGCACACATTAAAGATATAAGGTTTTTAGGAATCTCACTTCGTTTACCTTGAAATACGAAGTCGAGTTCCCCCAAAATATGGAACTTAACTATCTTATTATAGCAATCCAAGGTGGCATGACAAGATGCCAGCCAATATATGCCTAAGATGACGTCGAAGTCTATCATATCCAACAGTATTAGGTCTGCCATTGTATTTGCTTCTCCGATTTTCACTTCACAAGCCCGGTACCTCGTTCTATTAGGAGGGTGCCTCCCGTAGGTGTAGTTACTAAGAACAGACATTCTAATCTAACAACTTTTTGCATAAAGTTCTTATCAAAGAACAATGACACATAGGAATGCGTAGAGCCAGAGCCAAACAAAACATATGCAAATTTTGATTCAATCAAAAGGGTACCTGCTACTACTGTATTGGACGCCTGAGCATCTTGATGGAATAAGACCAGCACTCAAGCGGTCCCTCGGCCTGTAGAAGCTCGACCTCAGCCACCTTGTCCTCTCTGTCAATGCCTCTTCTAATTCTATTGCCTCCTGCAATTACAGGGGCTATGTTGGCAACGATGGCCTCTGATTTATTAGGGCGTACAGATCCTTGGCCAGATCTCATGTGGATTTTAGGGCAATCTCTCTTGAAGTGGCCCTGTTGACCACATTAGAAACAGACCCTAGTGTTGTTGTTGCCAAGACAAGCTCCGAAGTGGTTTCTTTCACAGTTATGGCACTAGGGCCTTTGCTGACCCCCTGTACTACTCTGCTGACGTTGTGGTTGTTGACCCTAAGGCTATATGCCATAAGTTTTGATGATGACAAATGTATTTGAATAGTAGCATTGATATATATAAAGATTAATTATCATATATATGTTACAAGTACTTAAGCATGATTATGTTATTTAATATGTATGTTGCATATATTGAATCATGCTATTGAACTAACCATTGGGTTTGCAAGTAAGATATATTTTATAGGTTGGTTCAAAACAAGAAGAGTGAGCATTGTATTGAAGAACAAGGAAAAGCAATATCATGCTTCACTCAAGGAAAACAACATGCAAGGATGAAGCTTCAAGAAATGAAGAATTAGAAGATTTGAAGTCTTGGAAGCTTGGATGCATCAAGATAGCCTATGTGTTTACATTAGGTATATTTTATATAGGCTAGTATACTTGTGCAACTCAATGATTTAGATTTGCATACATTGGATCAATTATTTTGAACAAAAAGATAGTGAGATATGAAATTTTACAAAAGTTAGTTTTTGACCTTTGGTCACTCTTTATATCATATCTCATAAACAAAAAATCATTTTTTCAAGTATCTTAATCTCATTTGATAGTAGACTCAAATATCTTTCCAAAGGTATATTATTTATTGAAAACGGAGTCCAAATGAGAAATGTATGACTATTTAAAATATAGTTTGAAAAACTGAAAGTTGATTATTCTGTTCTGACCTATAGTCAGTATTTTGATTATATCTTTTAAAAGAAAAATATTTTTGAGTAAAACTTGGCTCATTTGAAACTAGACTCCAAGAGCTTTCCAACGGTATATTATTTGTTTAAAACGGAGTTCAAATGAGGGAGTTATGAATTTTTAAAGAAAGCTCAAAATCTGGACTGCACTATAAGTGCTGTAACGGCTATATAACGGCTAGTTTTGTAAAATCTTATAAATATGACCTTAGATACACGATTTTGAGCAAGAACAAAGTCCTACAATGTGATATTAACTTCTTCTATCATCTTTGAGAGAAAGGAAAGCATTCTTGAGCCAAATCTTGCATATTCTCTATCATTATAGTTATTAGAGCTTCATTTGTATTCATCTACTCTTTAAAGAGAGTTTCTTTGTATTGTTGATTTTGATCAACACATATATTATTCTGAGTTGAGGTTCGCAAGTACCGGTGTTGGAAGAACTCGCTTTGGGTTGAGGAGGAGCCCGGATTCATAAATTCTCCATTGTGGTTTCGCAAATACCCGGATCGAATTTGCGTGGTTGTAGTGGTTTGCAAGTACCCGGATTAAACTTGCAATTATAGTGGAAATACTCAAGTGGTCTCTTGAGCACTGGATGTAGGCTTGGATTAGCCGAACCAGTATAAATCTCCGAGTTTGCTTTCTCTATCCCTTACTCTTTAATTTGTGCATATTGATATCTATTATTTAATTCCTTGATCTTTATAATTATTTATCTTGACAGCACATTGATTTTCTGTATTGTATTTATTATCCTAAGCATTGTACTTTTATAGAAAATCATTTTAACTTCCAATTAATTCTTGTGAAAAATTTATAAAACCCAATTCACCCCCCCTCTTGGGTTCCAACCATTACTTTCAGTGATGCACTAACGGTAGAAGGTACATGTCCTGCGATTTTAGTGGGTGTTGAACTTCCTCCACGGCCATATGATTTCTCATCTTGTTTCCTTTTCGCTTGTTATTCCAATTTTACACATATCTCTTTTTTCCATTATACGAGCGATGTTGATGACCTCTGTGTAAGATTAAAAGTCTCGTATCCGTGATCCTACCATCAAAAATAGGAAATCTCGAAGGCCTCCAATGAAATGTCGAATTCTTTATTTCTCATCTAAGACCATGTGAGTAGCATATTTGGACAACTCTACAAACAAATTGTCGTATTCATCGACGGTCCATGCTCCTTGTTAGGTGTCTCAAACTCGTTCATCTTTATTTCTCGTATGCTCTCCTAGATAAATTGATCCCAAAAAATCCTTTTAAAGTCCTTCCATTTGAGGGATGGGACATTACTGGCGATGCCTTCTTCTATGTTCACCACACTATAAGAAAATTGACTTTTTGGTGGCGACTTTTAAAGTCGCCACCAAAAGTCGACTTTTGGTGGCGACTAAATAAGTCGCCACTAAAAGTCATACTTTTGGTGGTGACTTTTTAGAGTCTCCATCAAAAGTCAAATTTTTTTAAAAAAAATTTAAAAAAAATTAGACTTTTGGTGGCGATTCTCATAGTTGCCACCAAAAGTCTAATTTAAAAAAAATAAAGAAATTTAGATTTTTTAAAAAAATAAAATAAAAAATTAGACCTTTGGTGGTGACTATAGTCGCCACTAAAAGTTAATTTAAAAAAATAAAAAATATTAAAAAAATTCAATTTTTTTTAAAATAAAATTTAAAACTATTAGACTTTTGGTGGCGACTAAAGTCAATTTTTTATTTTAAAAAAAGTCTGATTTTTTAAATAAAATAAAAAAAATAGACTTCCACCAAAAGTCTTTTTTTAAAAAAATAAAAAAAGTCAGATTTTTTAAAATAAAATAAAAAATTAGACTTTTGGTGGCAACTCAAAAGTCTTTTTTTAAAAAAAAAATCAGATTTTTTAGAATAAAATAAAAAAATTAGACTTTAATCGCCATCAAAAGTCTAATTTTTTAAAAAAATTAAAAAAGTCATTTTTTTACTTAAAAAATTCAAAATTTTTTATTTTTCTTAATTTTATTAAAAAGAAATTTAATTTTTTTTTATTTTTTTAATTTTTTAATTTTTTTAAAAAATTAGATTATCGGTGACGACTGAAGTCTATTTTTTTAACTGAAATCGTTTTTGTTTTATGAAATTAGCTAAAGTTGGACTTTTGTGGTGACTCCAATAGTAATAATATATTTGTTTTTTGTTAAGTTTAATATTATTTTATTTCTGTTTTATAATATTTTTTACCTAAAATATTTTTAACAGATTATATATATATATATATATATATATAATATTTTGCACTTACATAACACAAATGAAGCAGTGGCAGAATGGCAAGACACACATAGCTGCAAGCAAGGGACCCAGGTTCGAATCTCAGGTATGTACATGTTTGGTCGGGATAGCGAATTATCGGATCGGCCAAGACTTGCACGAGTCGAATGGATCTCGGGTCGACCCGCCGGGCCAATCCAGATCTAAAAAGATGGCAAGTGACTTTTGGTGGCGACTTAAGGTAGTTTTTGGTACCACCAAAAATCACTTTTTTCACGAATTTTTTTTTTTTGCTATAAAAATGACTTTTGGTGGCGACTTTTGAAAGTCGCCACCAAAAGAATCAGTCACGGACTTACGCCAACAACTTTAGTCGCCACCAAAGACTTTTAGTGGCGACTTTTAAACTTTTGGTGGCGATTTTAGTCGCCACCAAAAGTCTTTTTTTTGTATTGCCACCAGCGGTCTGCCTTACCTCTTAATTGAAAGGTAACAAGGGTCATTTTTCAGGGTTTAAGGCACTCCAACGTATTAAGAATTTTTTCACAATCATCTAGAAAACACTGTGGGTCTTCATTAGCATCTCGTGCAAAGGTTGGCAGATTCAGCTTCATAAATTCTGAGATTTTTGTTGACCCTAAGGCTATATGCCATAAGTTTTGATGATGACAAATGTATTTGAATAGTAGCATTGATATATATAAAGATTAATTATCATATATATGCTACAAGTACTTAAGCATGATTATGTTATTTAATATGTATGTTGCATATATTGAATCATGCTATTAAACTAACCATTGGGTTTGCAAGTAAGATATATTTTATAGGTTGGTTCAAAACAAGAAGAGTGAGCATTATATTGAAGAACAAGGAAAAGCAATATCATGCTTCACTCAAGGAAAACAACGTGCAAGGATGAAGCTCCAAGAAATGAAGAATTAGAAGATTTGAAGTCTTGGAAGCTTGGATGCATCAAGATAACCTATGTGTTTACATTAGGTATATTTTATATAGGCTAGTATACTTGTGCAACTCAATGATTTAGATTTGCATACATTGGCTCAATTATTTTGAACAAAAAGATAGTGAGATATGAAATTTTACAAAAGTTAGTTTTTGACCTTTGGTCACTCTTTATATCATATCTCATAAACGAAAAATCATTTTTTTCAAGTATCTTAATCTCATTTGATATTAGACTCAAAGATCTTTCCAAAGGTATATTATTTATTGAAAACGGAGTCCAAATGAGAAATATATGACTATTTAAAATATAGTTTGAAAAACTGAAAGTTGATTATTCTATTTTGACCTATAGTCAGTATTTTAATTATATCTTTTAAAAGAAAAATAATTTTTGAGTAAAACTTGGCTCATTTGAAACTAGACTCCAAGAGCTTTCCAACGGTATATTATTTGTTTAAAACGGAGTTCAAATGAGGGAGTTATGAATTTTTAAAGAAAGCTCAAAATCTGGACTGCACTATAAGTGCTGTAACGGCTATATAACGGCTAGTTTTGTAAAATCTTATATATATGACCTTAGATACACGATTTTGAGCAAGAACAAAGTCCTACAATGTGATATTAACTTCTTCTATCATCTTTGAGAGAAAGGAAAGCATTCTTGAGCCAAATCTTGCATATTCTCTATCATTAGAGTTATTAGAGCTTCATTTGTTTTCATCTACTCTTTAGAGAGAGTTTCTTTGTATTGTTGATTTTGATCAACACATATATTATTCTGAGTTGAGTTTCGCAAGTACCGTTGTTGGAAGAACTTGCTTTGGGTTGAAGAGGAGCCCGGATTCATAAATTCTTCATTGTGGTTTCGCAAATACCCGGATCGAATTTGCGTGGTTGTAGTGGTTTGCAAGTACCCGGATTAAACTTGCAATTATAGTGGAAATACTCAAGTGGTCTCTTGAGGACTGGATATAGGCTTGGATTAGCCGAACCAGTATAAATCTCCGAGTTTGCTTTCTCTATCCCTTACTCTTTAATTTGTGCATATTGATATCTATTCTTTAATTCCTTGATCTTTATAATTATTTATCTTGACAGCACATTGATTTTCTGTATTGTATTTATTATCCTAAGCATTGTACTTTTACAGAAAATCATTTTAACTTCCAATTAATTCTTGTGAAAAATTTATAAAACCCAATTCACCCCCCCTCTTGGGTTCCAACCATTACTTTCAATTGGTATCAGAGCTTGGGCTCTTGATTTAAGACTTAACCGTCTAAGAGTAAATATGGTTGGATCTAGTGAGTGGTTTATGTCTGAAAATTGTTCTTTCACAGAACCTCCAATTTTTGATGCTAATCATTTTCAATATTGAAAGTATGAAATGAAAATTTTTTTAATTTCAGTAGACCATAAACTCTGGGAAATTATAGAAAATGGTTTTTATATGCCTGTTAAGGAAGAACAAGGAAAATACATTCCAAAACCCAAGAGTGAATGGAATGATACTGAAAGAAGTTTAGTACAACTCAATGCTAAGGTAAAATTGATTATTTCTTGTGCATTGAGTCAAGATGAATTTTTCAGAATTTCCAATTGTGCAACTGCTAAGGAAATGTGGGAAACTTTAGAAGTTGCATATGAGGAAGATCTTGTTGCAATGGAATTAAAGTCTAGAAATCTCATTAATGAACTTGATATCGCTCAAATGAAAAATTGTGAAACCATTAATGAGATACGACTTGTGCTTAATCAATTGCAAGCTCTTGGTGTTGAACTTATAGGAAAATATCAAATCACCAAGGAGATAGAAGAAAAAGAAAAAGGAGAAAAAGAGAAACCACAACCAAAAACTGAATCATCAAAGAAAGCTTACCTATCTTCCATTTGGGGAAATAGCAATTCCGATGAGGAGAACACAAATGAAGAAGCCAACACTTGTCTTGTGGCCAGAGATAAAGATAAGGTAAATTCATTTGACAACTCTTTTGAAGAATTACAAGATGCCTTTGATGATTTACATGAAGAATCTCTTATACTTGCAAAGAAACTAAATATTTCAAAACAGAAAAACTCTTCTCTTGAAAATGAGTTGGAAACATTGAAAAATGAATTTTCTATTTCCAAGGAAGAGAATTTTGTTTTTGAAAATCAAAACAGAACTTTGCAAGAAGAGAATTTGATTTTAAAGGCAAATATCTCTACCAACAAAAATTGCTTTTGTACCAAGTGTGATTCCTTGAAAAAGGAAAATGAGGATCTTAAAAACACACTTAAAAAACTTTCTCAAGGTAGAGAAATTCAAAACTCTTCTGTTGAGAAACAAAGTAGTAGCTTTAACAAAATTGGTTTTGTTCTTAACAAGTCAAATCAGAAATATTTCGAAAACTACTTTGTTCCTACAAAAATGTCCAAAAGTCCACCTTGCACTTGTTTTTATTGTGGACTGAAAGGACACAAGTCTTACTCCTGTTTTTATAAGAAAAATCTTGTTCATGGAGTAAAAATGAAATGGGTTCAAAAAGGACCTCATGACCCAGGCAAACCCAAAAAATTTTGGGTATCAAAGACAAAGGATTAATTTGCAGATTTGCCTCGAAGCAAGGAGCGGAAATAACTTTTCAATGGCTACATCATTCAAACTCCACTCTCTTGCATCAAAAGGAGGCAATGGATAAGTAAACATATAAGCTGGAATGTATTGTAAGAAATTTGACTGATATGTTTACTGCTCTCTAATGCTTTTGTATGTTCTCTAATATGCATCACATCTATCCTTGATACTCATGCATGCTATATCTGAAAACAATTGTTAGGTGTGCAGCTTATAGATTCGAATTTTGTTTTGAGCTAAAATCTTTCTTCCAAATTTTGCTCAAACTATCCTTTTTACCGCATCATGAAAACTTGCTTCCATTACACGCACATTTTTCTTGTCTTCACAACAATAAGATTACTCCTACCCATAGTATTTATCCTTGTTGTAATCTTATTTAAATATTTTCAATGAAATCAAATTTATTGCAAAATTACATTTCATGGAAGCATAGCACTTTTATTAATATGGCATATCTTGAACATAATGTTGCTCTTAGTGCTCGAGATTTATTTGAACATCAAAGTGCTCCACCAAAAGTGTTTTGCAGGAGTTAATCCTCAAAATTATCCTCTAAAGCACATTCTTTCCTCTGCTCTTCGAAATCAGTAAGATTTATAGTTTTGAAGTTGGTTGGTCGACCAACGCTCCTATCAGTAGTCGACCAACGAAGCCTACATTGAACCAATGCTTGATAGATCTTGCAAATAATCAATCAATTAAAATCATTAAAATTGTAAGAAGACAGGATCAAAAGAAGAGCAATGAGCAAAACAAGGATATCAAAATCTTGAAGAGGAACTTCAAGAAGCAACAAAAGTTTGCCAAAATTGATGAGTATCTCTATCCTTTACTTATTCATTATTTAATTGAATGATACTCCTTGATCTCAATTGTACATTCTGGCAAATTTTTTTTACTGTCATACTTTCATTGCAATGACATATTGTTTTCTGACATCTTACATACTTGATCACAACATGACATATAAAAATATGTTAAATACTTAAATTATTTTTTTAATACATCATGGTTTGAGCATTATACATATCATCTCTTTTACATAAGCTGTAACTTATGAACCATTGTTTATGGATTATAGTTTATATCTGATTATATCTTATTAATCCATATTACTTCAATTATGTTACTACATACTCTGATTATAATATGTTTTATCTTGAGTAAGTATGTAACTTGCTTTTGCTTTGAAATGATGATATATATATCCATGTCAGAAAATTCTTTCTATCTTTAAAATGGATTTATATTTTTCAAAATATATATATCCTTCTATTGTACAAAATTTGTGCGGCTGATTTTCTTTATCTTTCTTTATTATTATAATTTTTTTTAAGTACCGTCATCTGAAAGAAACCACTTGCATTAAAATAAAAAAAAAACAAACTGAAGGATTACATTGCATTAAAAAAAAAGGGAAGGTTTGCTCATGGATGAGCAATCTACAGGCGAGGTGGTCTCGTATTAGGTGGGTTGTATTGAATCATCACCCCTCGGCCATTCCTTGGAGCAAGAGACTGAGCAATGTCACGGAGGGTAGTGTAAATCCCATTCATACAATCAACACTTCTTTGTTATTGATTGCAGAAGCATTGGGTAGACCAATAGAAGAACCTATCTATTCTTGAAGTTAGTGCCGCATTGTTGCGTTTAGCTAACTTCTCCTGGTCCTCTATCATCTTCTTGAGTTTCTTCACCTCCTGCTCCAGACAAGTAATTTTGTCTTCTGACGTATAGCCTGTACTAATCTCCTCAGCTTCTTCGATCTTCATCTTCTTCTTTTGGTTCTCTTGAGATTCCTCCAAAGGTCTTTTGCCTTTGTCCTTGCCTAGACTCAAGTTTAAGTCGAGCTCTTCCTCCCTTGCCTCTACTGTGAGATCAATGAACTTTCTTGATGCCATGGTTTGGAAAATTCAGAAATTTTTGTAGGAGTATGAAGAGAGAGGAATGTCAGAAAGTTATAGGCTCAGAGATGAATACTCTTTGTGGTGTGGTAATTGAGAATTATGGGGGAGTCTTTATAGAGAGAAAATTGTGACTTAGAGCCAACGAAGATATCTCTTCGCCGCACCCCTACACGCTCATCCTATGGATTTCTACAAGCTGGAAGCTAGAAGTCTAGGGTACGCATGCACACCAATAACGCGTCACATTAATGGCAAAACCACGAAAGTCAATTTTCGGTAGATTTGCGGCTAATTTAATTTGTTTTGATTAGAAATTTTAAGGATTAATAAAATGATGATATTCAGAACCGTATCACTCTGCTTTGTTGTATTGTTCTTGAGAGCATACATGATTACATCATGCTGTGATTATATGTATCTAAGAACATATGTTGTGTATGCTATTCATGCATCATGAGCGAAGGCTATGGCTAAGAATAATATTTCATGATTCCACATGCACTCATACAAAATGAGCTGTCAAAATTTTTACATGTACTCATCCTCAAGATACATATATAAATTCATTTTGAATGGGTATATAAATTGCTTCCTTTGTGCTGAAATTTATCTTATCCTTTATGAAGCAAATTTGTTTTGAAAAAGGACTTTAAAAATGCTTCTGTTATGTTAATATGTTTTATCATATGAAGCAACATTCTTTTTGAAAAAGAAAAGATTTTAAAGATCTCTTTTGTTGTAGATAACAAAAGGGATGAAAAATATTGATGTTTCATATATGGATTATGAACTATATGCTTGAATATATCTTATTACACTAATCCATATATATTGCTTCCTTAGATGAAACGTTTCTAAATTCCTTCGAAGCAAAATGTTTTAGAAAAATATCGTGAATCTCTTGAATTGCTTCCACAATGCTGAAATTGCTTTGCCATATTGAAGCATTATCTGTTTGAAAAGAAAAGGATTTAAGTATCCTTATTTTAAATCACTTTTGCTATATGTTGAAATAATTTTATGCATATATACAGAAATTATTTTTCAGAAATCTTGAAAAATATTATTATTCGATTTATGGATTATGATTAATATTCTTGTTTATATCATGCTTTGCTAATCCATATATCATACTTCTGCTGTGTGCTGTAAATATTTCTATCATATGACAGCAAATGATATATTTTTTTTATTTCAAAGAGTTTAATTTTTCTGCTATTTACTCAAAATGCCTCTTCATAAACAAGCAGAAATCATTTTCAATGAAAATATTGCAGAAATTTCTTCAAAAATCTTACTTCAAAATTCTGCAATCAAAAACTGAATTTCCTTTATAATGATTTGGACAATCTTTTTCAAAGGAAAAATGTTATGAAATTCAGGGGGAGCTTTGTCTCACTTGAATGTTTTTTTTTTTAAAAAGAATATATCTTGAAAAATTGGATATTCATTATTCATTATTCTTTTTCAAATTATGCAAGGTTTAAGGGGGAGCCTAAAACTCTTTCAAGTTTTATCTTTTGGCTCATTTCATTTGACATGAGAAAAAATTTTCTAAAATTTTCTTTTTACATGTCAATGAAATCAATGATAAGTTTTGATGTATCCTTACCCCATACTATATTGACATCTTCTGACATCCTGACTTAAAGAAGGTATGTGCTTTAACTTCTATATATTGTGTTCCTTACACCTTTTTGTTGATGTCAAATAGGGGGAGAAGAAACAATAGAAAAATATGTATACGTGCTTATAACATTGCATTCATTATCTTGTGATACATATTTTTCTGTGGTGATTTGTCATCATCAAAAAGGGAGAGATTGTTGACCCTAAGGCTATATGCCATAAGTTTTGATGATGACAAATGTATTTGAATAGTAACATTGATATATATAAAGATTAATTATCATATATATGCTACAAGTACTTAAGCATGATTATGTTATTTAATATGTATGTTGCATATATTGAATCATGCTATTAAACTAACCATTGGGTTTGCAAGTAAGATATATTTTATAGGTTGGTTCAAAACAATAAGAGTGAGCATTGTATTGAAGAACAAGGAAAAGCAATATCATGCTCCACTCAAGGAAAACAACATGCAAGGATGAAGCTCCAAGAAATGAAGAATTAGAAGATTTGAAGTCTTGGAAGCTTGGATGCATCAAGATAGCCTATGTGTTTACATTAGGTATATTTTATATAGGCTAGTATACTTGTGCAACTCAATGATTTAGATTTGCATACATTGGCTCAATTATTTTGAACAAAAAGATAGTGAGATATGAAATTTTACAAAAGTTAGTTTTTGACCTTTGGTCACTCTTTATATCATATCTCATAAACAAAAAATCATTTTTTCAAGTATCTTAATCTCATTTGATAGTAGACTCAAAGATCTTTCCAAAGGTATATTATTTATTGAAAACGGAGTCCAAATGAGAAATATATGACTATTTAAAATATAGTTTGAAAAACTGAAAGTTGATTATTCTATTTTGACCTATAGTCAGTATTTTAATTATATCTTTTAAAAGAAAAATATTTTTGAGTAAAACTTGGCTCATTTGAAACTAGACTCCAAGAGCTTTCCAACGGTATATTATTTGTTTAAAACAGAGTTCAAATGAGGGAGTTATGAATTTTTAAAGAAAGCTCAAAATCTGGACTGCACTATAAGTGCTGTAACGGCTATATAACGGCTAGTTTTGTAAAATCTTATATATATGACCTTAGATACACGATTTTGAGCAAGAACAAAGTCCTACAATGTGATATTAACTTCTTCTATCATCTTTGAGAGAAAGGAAATCATTCTTGAGCCAAATCTTGCATATTCTCTATCATTAGAGTTATTAGAGCTTCATTTGTTTTCATCTACTCTTTAGAGAGAGTTTCTTTGTATTGTTGATTTTGATCAACACATATATTATTCTGAGTTGAGGTTCGCAAGTACCGGTGTTGGAAGAACTTACTTTGGGTTGAGGAGGAGCCCGGATTCATAAATTCTTCATTGTGGTTTCGCAAATACCCGGATCGAATTTGCGTGGTTGTAGTGGTTTGCAAGTACCCGGATTAAACTTGCAATTATAGTGGAAATACTCAAGTGGTCTCTTGAGAACTGGATGTAGGCTTGGATTAGCCGAACCAGTATAAATCTCCGAGTTTGCTTTCTCTATCCCTTACTCTTTAATTTGTGCATATTGATATCTATTCTTTAATTCCTTGATCTTTATAATTATTTATCTTGACAGCACATTGATTTTCTGTATTGTATTTATTATCCTAAGCATTGTACTTTTACAGAAAATCATTTTAACTTCCAATTAATTCTTGTGAAAAATTTATAAAACCTAATTCACCCCCCCTCTTGGGTTCCAACCATTACTTTCAATTTTGACCTCTGCCCTTACCCATTCTTGATGAGGGGGTGAGTGTGGCATCTGGTCTGTCTCTTGAGAGTGAGTGACCTTAGCCATTATTGATTCAAGGAGGAGGAAAGCTAGACTGGAAGCTTGGAAGACAGAGGCACTAATGAATGAGAAAGGGTCTGAGGAATCGGGGATGAACAAAAAAATAATTAATAATCTAAAAAAAAAGAGTCAGCCCTTGGACTGGACCGTTTAGCCCTCAATCCTGAACAGGTTAGACCGTTTAGGCCTGTTTATATTGCTTAGCTCAAGATCATCTATTTACGGGTAGTCCTAGTCTAGCTCGCGAGCTACAGGTTGTTTCCCCAATACTAATCCCAAGACTCAAGTTAAAGTAGGGTGAGATGGAATTAGCGTGGATTGAGAATGGGAAAGTTGTTGGAGGCATTTAAGGATTTAAAAAAGGTAATTTGGTCATTACATTTAATTTACCTGAACATGCTTTGGTTTTGTAAGATTTTTCAGTCCACCCACTTAAGTCAACTTAATCAGTTAAAAAGTTTGACAATGTTAGTCATTAAGAAGATATTAAAACAAAATTATGAAGATGCGTAACAAAATTAATAAAAAAAAGTGATTTAGAATAATATTAAGATTATTGCTAACTTCAAAATAATAAATTTGTCTAAACTAACCATATGTTCAATTATTTTGTCAAATAACAGGTCTGTTCATAAAGCAATAATAAAGTGTTAGCCTCTAAATTTTTTGCATTTAGAGTTAAGGTTTTGATATCTATAATTTTACTTTTTAAATATTATATTTTATTTATTTATTTTAATTTAACGAATACTTTAATAATACATGGTTGATGATTATATATATATAATTATGTCAATTGTAATAATAAAAATAAAAAGGATGGAGTATAATTTTTATTCAATAAAAATAAATTAAATAAACAACTATTTGAATAATCCTTTTAATATAAAAAAACACTTATCTTTTTTTAACTTTTTTATTTAGATATTCTTAAATTTTTTAAATATTTATTTTAACAATTTTCTCATAACTAAATCATTTAATTAAAATGATAAATTATACTTTTTTTATAAAAATAATAACGGAAAATGTCTCCCAAATTTGTTTTGACTACAAGAAGTTATATTAGCTTTGTCACTCTAAAAAAGAATTGAAATTAATGCTCGCTAAACAATATATAGTTTATACTCTTTTTAAAAATATTAAATTTTTTTGAACTAGCGCTCTAAGAACATTTACTAACTTAAAGAATAAAAAAGAAAAATAAACTTGAAAGTTGAAAGTTGAAATATAAATATATAATAAAGAAAACTACCAATAAAAAGGTTGAACAGGTTTTATTCAATTTTTATTTTAAAAAAAATAATCATAATTTAAATTTTATGTAAAAATTAATCTATATAATAGATTAAAACAATTCCACTTTAAGACATTAATTGTCAGTAGATCATTAAATTATGTATAATAGAATAAATTAAAATAAATAAATTAGGTAAATTTATCACATCACATTAAATGAATTTGAAAAAAAATTAGGATAAATTTCTATATAATTGATATATAATTGCTATGTAATCACATTAAATGAATTTAAAAAAATTAGGATAAATTACTATATATAATTACTATATAATTGCTATATAATTGATAAATTAGGTAAACTTTTTTATTGAAATAAAATGTATTGTCTTTTGATAAATTAGCATTTATTATATACAAATAATCAAATAATTAATTGTTATATACTTATTTTCAGAAGCGGTAAACTATAAAGTTTTGTTTTCCATCATGTATATCTATTTTTCTTCTCTGAATCCACTGGTATAACTCGACAAGCTCTATCTCCCAACCAAGCTCTAATTGCTCATTTTTCGCCATTTGATCACATTCTTCTACCTATCGGGAACCCAACCGACACCTGGTGATATGGTTTCTTAAAGTTTTAACCTTTTTTTCCCTGTAGGTACTTTTCTTCAATTCTTTTTTTTCGTCCATATATATCTCAAAGAAGATGATCATGATACAATGGACTGACACTATTTCTCTGCCACCGTTTTTCTGAATTGAAAAAGAATATCATGGTCCAATGAACTAACACTACTTCTCTGGCACCGTGTTCCTATATAACTTTGGCAGACTATCCACTTAATCTTCATGCCTATTACTGCAACAATTTGTTTCCTCTAAGAGGTGCAAATTTTCCTGCAAGAAGAAGTTCAAAAGCATTAAGTTCTTTTGGTTTGTGTTGTAAGCCTATTATCACTTCTCTTACACATTTTGTAAAACTTCTATTTTTAATATGTATCCTTACTCTGAAAAATTTTTTTCCACATTTGCATGGACTTCAATATTCTCAGAGACTCATTTCTATCTTTCTCAAAATTGTAGTAGTTCTTATCCCAAAATTCAAATATATTTTCCCATATATCTCAAATACAGGTGCTTTTCGGTTAGCAATAGTAAGAAGAGTGTTTATCGACGAGACAATCCCTTTGAACTTTTTGAGATATATAAATTTTTATTTTCATCAGATCTTAATATTTTTTTATCCAACTTTCAAAGTAGATTCTTCTTGTACAATTGATCTCATATAAACTTGAACCTCGTGCTACACTGTTACATACAGTATCCCTGAAATTATGTCTTGTAGTTGCATTGTCTGAACTGTGAGATAGTGGAAAACCTTAAATTAGAAATTGATACACGTGTCATAATTTTTTCGATAAATTAATAAATTTGATAAATTAATGACATCACATAATATTAATTATTTGATTTGAATTGAAATTAAAAAATAATTATCTTTATTATTTGGACAATATAGGATAATTAATGACATCACATTAAATGAATTATTTGATTTGAATTGAAATTAAACAATAATTACCTTTATTATTTGATTTGAATTGAAATACATACATAATAAATTGTTGAAATATACATGCACGAGGATCAAAGCATTTTAGCATTAATTCTTGATCATAAATATCCTATATTTCATATGAATATTTTTAATTTGATTATTATTTTTTTACAAAAAAATTTAAACTAAAAACTTTTCATTGATTACACATACATCTATTTATTTTATTCCATTTGATAACTTATTTTATATCATAATATAATGTGGCTATTTATTATCATAAATTTTATATTGAAATATATAATTTAAATTTGTATAAATAATTAAAATTTATATCAGAATATTTACATTTAAAAAGTATATATTGTAACTCATAAGTCTTATAAGTTTCACAAATTTATAAATTATAGTATTATTATCATATTATATCGGTCCCAATATATTTAATATATTATATGGATTATTGTTAAAGTGAATAATAAAATATATTTTTATCATAATTATTAATTAGTGAAATTAATAATTAGTGAATTTCATTATTTCATTTGATTTGAATTGATTTGAATGAATAAATAAATTTGATAAATAAATTACATCACATAATATTAATTATTTGATTTGAATTGATTTAAATTATTTGAATTGAAATTCAAAAACAATTACCTTTATTATTTAACCACTATAGTGTCTTAGAAGATTTTTTTAGTAGGTAAAATAAATTTGATTATGGAATTGACATATGAATTAAAAAATTTACTTTATTTGACTTTATTTTAATTTCTTTGCAAAATAGTTCTTAATTTAATAGAAATTAAAGTTTGAGATATGGATTTTTAAATCATAATCGTTTGACTAAAGAAATAGATGAAAATCAGATTTTTAAAAGATGAAATCTAAGGCCTGAAGATCCAATCTAAATGTAACAGCAACTTTTAGTGTTTTTTTTCTTTGGATCCGATTAAAACAAAAAAAACGCATTCAAAAATAAAGATAAAATTAATATTTAATCAATTACCTATCTGTGCAACAAATAATTTATAACAAATAACAAATAATATTCAATCAATTACTCATCTGTGTAACAAATAATTTATAACAAATAACAAATAATCCACAAATTAAAAAATTTACTTACTTTATTTATTTAAATTTATTGTATTAAATAAATAAATCAATTCAAATGAAAGTTTGAATAAGTAAAATAAATTTAATTATAAAATTAATAAATAAATTTAAAATATTTACATTTAAAAAGTATATGTTATAAATAATAAATTTTATATAAATTAATTATAATTATTATTATCTTTTATAAATTATAAAAAATTTTAAAATTATAATTTATCCGTACATTTTACATATCACAACATTAGTTAGAAATATTTTCTTACATTTTGCGAAAGTGGAGCAGCTCATAAATGATGTTCCTTCGCAATAAATGAAAAGAAACCTTTCACCTAGAAAACAAAACCCCAAAAAAAAAAAGCCGAAAGAGGAGGAGGGGGAGGAAGAAGAAGAAATTAGAAAGCGACAAAATCACAAGTATTAATGAACAGCGCGAAAATGAAGATTTACGACTAAGGGTGATGACTCAGTTTTGCCTCATTATGCAGTGGATTTCCTGTTCTATGCCTCTTCTCTTCGGCTCTCTTTAGCAACAAAAACAATTTCAGATGCCAAAAATTGCTCTCTCTCTCCGTTTTCAACTCGAAAATGGCAATATCCTCTCCTCCGTCGCCACCGCTCCTAGACAATTCCGACGCCGAGCGGCGCCTTCGCGAGGCGGAGGAGCGCCTCCGTGAGGCAATCGAGGAGCTTCAGCGGCGTCAGCGCCGCGCTGCAGCTCACGCGCACCATCATCCACATCTGGATTGCCCTCCCTGCGATCATAGTCCTGACGAGTCATGTGTTGCCCATGCCATAGGTAATCTCTGCCAGAGCTTTCTGCTTTCCTATGGCGTCAGGGTTGGCATTGGAATTCTGCTTCGCGCGTTCAAGCTCGTACGGAGGCAGTCCTACTCTTCACTTCTTGATCTTAAGGTGAGAAGCTCATTGGAGCATGGCGGTTTAGTGATTTCTGCTGTTGTCTGGGTTATTGGTTGTTTGACTTTTGTTTTTTGCTTCTTTATCATGTTTGATCTTTTCAGTGTAATCAATGGTAGAATTAAATGAGAATGGGGCAGAAAGTTGCCATATTAATTTTTGTCTGTAATTCATTCGTAATAAAATAATATACTAGTGATGTTCGATTTGGGGTTGGTATGTGTATATAAAATTCAATGTACACGTTTCGGGCAAGGAGGAGCATGATTGGTACGGGTGTGCCTATTTTATTTTCGCATGACTAAAACACACTACGACCTCTATCAAATCCCCATTCTACCCAACCCAAACAACTTAGCTGAGCCCAGGTGGACATTGTGCCTAATATCATCAAATGATTTCTTTTTTGTTTTTCCATTGTTAGGTAATAATGTATCTTAATTGGAGGTAATGACCACAATTTACTTTACATTTCTTATTTTTACACTATGGAGAATGTTTGAGGATGAGTTTTTTTTTTTTCTTGCTTTTATTTTTTCAGCAACTTGTTTCAGAAAAAGATCTAATAGTAAGAGAAGAAGCATGCCGAATTGGTTTACTTTTTGGTGGTTTTACTGGATCTTATCATGCGCTTAGATGTTTACTGAGAAAGTTGAGAAAGAAGGAGGCACCATTGAATACGTAAGTTGCAACACAAACCGTATTTCTTTGTAACTTATTCCCATGGTTTTTTTAATTTCTTTCTATAATTTTTTCTCTGATATATGTATAAATGCTTGAATATTGCTTCATGAGGTTATGCACACATTTCTTATTTATGATTTTGTTTGAGGGGGTGATGGAGCAGAATTTTAGCAGGTTCAGTTGCTGGTTTATCTATTCTGGCATTAAATGATTCAAGTAGGAGGCGTACACTGGCTTTGTATCTGTTGGTTCGGCTAGGTCAGGTACTTGAAATCATATGCTTAAAATTAATTTTCTGAGCTATCTGAATTACATGGATGCAGTTAATGTGTTTCTCCCTTCAGAATTGTCTGTGTACACAAGTCTAACGGATATTCTTTAATATCAGTGTGCTTACAATTCTGCAAAATCTAAAAACAAGTTTCACCTTTGGGGAAGTCATTGGAGGCATGGAGATTGTTTGCTCTTTGCTCTAGCCTGTGCACAGGTATTTAATTTTCATTTTGACTTGTCATGCCGTGATGTTAATCAAAGCTTATTCATGCGATCTTTTGCACTTCTCATCTATACAAGTATTTGAAAAATGTTATCACTAGAACAGCCATAAAACTAGGAGGATGTATATTCACGAATAGCATAGACAAACCATTCCGCAATTTTTATTGATGCTATGGTTTTATGGTAATAAGGAAATGGCTAGATGATCAATATATCACAACAGTGAGATGGGATGTTATGTGGAGTTGAGATTGGACACAGAGGAAAGAGGAAATTACCATGGTTTAATAGATAAGGGCACTTGTTGGTGGGACATAAAATAATTAGACTGAAAGAAAAATATAATCTGGTTGGCTTTTTTATGTTGTTGATGGTAACAGGGATGGGCCCCAAACTGGTCAGTTTGTTAATGCATGGATCCAGAAGTTGAATTCAAGATGTTCTGGCAACAAGAAATGCAGCGAAGACATTTTAAGCTAAGGATCCTTTGGTGGACTAATGGTTGAAACTGGTTATAATCGGGATAGAAATGAAATATCAATCAGACGATTGAAAGATGAATGCATTTTGGCTGTTTAGTTCTCTTGTAGAAGTTGTTGTATTTTTTGTGGCTTTCGGGAGCATATTTTGTGGAGAATTGAGTCTAGGCTTCAAAGGGATGAATGTTGCACAGTTGAAACTTGAAATAGTATAGAAAGCATGATTTTTTTTTTCTCCAGTTGGCTAATTTTTGTAGATAATTATTTTAGAAGGATTACTGAATCCCTGATCCTCAACCATCGTACTTATTTTCTCTTGTGTTGAATTCTTCTGTTATTGAAAACATTTGCAAATTCTTTGTAAGAATAATAGAATGATAAATCTATGTGTAGGCCTTCTAGTGGAATTCTGTTTTGTGGTACTAGAGGGTGAAGAAAGAAAATAAGAACAATTGATTAAACTTTCCAATTCATTTTCCTTTGCATATGTTGCTGGGGAGGCTTCATTAAAGAAACCATGAATTGTATGCAAGAAACCTTATATTAAAGACCTTTTTTCCCATACGCATACAAGGGTTGAGTAGAATTCTTGGAAGTGTGAGAATTTTACTCTAGCATGTACAACAAAAAAACAACATAGATAGCATACCAAATTTCCTAATGCTAATATAAGAAACTGTTTTAAGCTGATTGAAAACCCCCTTGGATTTTTTTAGAAAAAATCTAAATAACCTAATTCAAAGGAAAGCTATGGTAACACAATGTAGAAACAAATAAGGAGCCATTTCAGAGGTGGAACCGCACATAACACATATCAGGACTGAGAGCTTCATGGAGTCTTTGACATTGTCATTATTATTTTATAGGGATACTCTAGTTTTTCTAGCCTCATGAGTATCAGCTCATGACTTAAGGGGGCCTAAAGACATCTTGAGCTGATGAATTTTTTCCTTGTTTGGGCATCTGGTAGACCCCCAGTTGTAAATGTGTATACTCAAGGGCATAAGAAGGGAATCAAAAGAATCAAAAGAATGGAGTCTTGTGGGGGCAGTTGTGCAACTAATTTGAGCAGAAGGGCAGTTACACATGGAGGGCTAGGCGAGGTGCAGAATGGAAATCAGTTGGAGTCTGTAATGGGGGACAAGCAGGGAGAGGAGGAGAGACATGCAGGTGAATTCTGGAGAGTAGAATGCGATTGCTAGCATTATCTCTATTTAATTTTTTTTTTTTTCTAGGAGGATGGTTCTCCTTTTATGGCTTCTTTTATCAAAAAAGAGTAGCTTAATATAAGAAACACAGTAAACACATTTGGGAAGAGTTGGATCTCCTTATAGATCCTTCATTTTCAGAAGTATTGAAGCCATTTGCCTGTTTGTGAACATCAAATCTGGTTAGAAGAACTTGTACCATCAAGAATGCATAGGTCCAAAGAATGATTCTTTATCACAATATGTATTCCTCACTAAGTCCCTCTGCTTGCCGATTACGCATATACTCTCCCTGCAGTCATGCAAATATAGAGGCTTGTATAAGTAGCAGTTAATGTCTTAGCATACTTTATGGATGCTTCGACTACTGCAAGATATTTTTATTCTACTTTTTCCTAAGAAATTTTACCTTTAACCCCAGAAATGTTGAGGCAAGCATGTGTGGTTATGCAAAGGTTCAAATCCTAGCTTTGCTGTTATTTTGTTGAGGCTAGGTTGCAAGGAATTTCTCTGTGACTCCCCTAGTTCCAGCATTGATGGCATGCCTTTGACAGGACTGGGGAGGTTAAATATTTGAATTGCATGCAAATTGGCTTAAACCCCACCCAAGTACCTGACCATTATTATTATTATTATTTCATTTTTTTAAAATTTTGATCTTTACTGACTCGTCCACATTGCAATTATTTTGCTAGTTCATGTTTCATGGAATTACATCTATATAATTCCTTGTGATAATATAAATTGACAATTTATTTCAGGTTATGTATGCGTTTGTGATGCGTCCGGAGAGCTTGCCAAAATCCTATCAGGACTTTATTCAAAAGACTGGTCCAGTTGCAGAGCCTGTATATAAGGCTGTAAGGGATAATTGTAGAGGTTATCCAGTTGATGTTGTGTCACTCTCGGCTTTTTTATCTAAGAGAGGAAAATCTGACTATATAAAGTTGGAAGAGTTTCCTTCTATTATTCCTTGTTCCATCATTCATCCAGGAACAAATTCATGTGTATCACACAATGCAAAAGCAACATCAGCAACATTTAAAAAAACATTCCCACTTTACTTCTCTTTGACCTTTGTGCCATTTGTTGTTCTGCACCTACAGAAGGTATTTTCTTACCAACCTTTTGATGTTACTTGTAAATTAACAAATCAAATACTTCAGTAGATGAAAAGTAAGAAAGCAATCATATCATATATAATATGAAAGTACAACATATGGAAATGTTTGTGGTTAGTGTCTCTTCTAAGCGCTCAGGAGATCACTTTAGTTTATCTAGTTTCAAATACAGTTTCATTGTTATTTCTTCTATTATAAGTACTGTTAGGGTCACTTTCTTGCTTGCCATCTTAATCTCAGTTTCTGCATAAGGATATAAGCAGTCGTATGCATAATGGAACTTCATGTTGTTCAGTAATGTTGCCTTTCCATATGCTCTGATAGACAAAATCAATCAAATAGAGTGCTTCTAAGAGTTGCATACTAAATCATATTTTCTTGATTGTTGTGATCTGTTACTGAATTTAATTACCTACACACAGTACCTATGCTGTTTCAATGCTTTTGTAAAGGTACCTCAGTTTTCCACACTGTAATTTAGGTCATCAGGGTTTAGTTGGTTGAAAGTTTACAATGATTGTGACAGCACATTTTTCTTGCTTAGTATGTATTCAACTTCAATCCTGGATTTCTTTCTTTCTTTCTTCCTTTTTTCATAACTTAAATATGAATAGTATTCTGTTCCTGTGGATGTTCCTTTTCACAATTGCATATCTGACTGGCATTTTGCTTCATAACATAAGATTGACTAGTATAGGTCTTATGCTGTACTCTACAATGTACATATATGTATTTGTTTAGAAAATGTTTGCTGTGGAAGCTGTACATATTTAATTCTCCAATTTTATTTTTGATTTTTATGGATTCTTGTTTATGTTCATGATGTGAGAAGTTCTCGTGTGTTTTATTTGGATAAAATAGACATGACTATAGTCTCACTATTATGATTCAGTTCTAATTTTTACCATGAATAAGATTATGACTGATTGCTATTAATATGTTGCCTTAATATGCCCGTTGCCTTTTCAGACTACATTCTCAGGCCAGAACTACTCCTATCACTGACATTACTGTAACTTTTGTCATTGCTGTTATTACTCCTATCACTGATGTTACTGTAACTTTTGTCGTTGCTGTTATTAGTTTGGATTTTGTTTTGATAATGATGTTGCTTGCAGTTCACAGATGCCCCTTTCCGTACTTTCTGGTTAGCTGTTAAAAATGCTGTTCGCTCAACAGCCTTTTTGTCTGCTTTTGTTGGAATCTTTCAGGTGCATGTTTGTTGATTTCTAACATTCCTAAGAGATAAATGTATTATTGCTTATGATGTTCTGAACTCCTAGTAAATTATGTAGGCAGTCATATGTTTACATAGAAAAGTTGCCTCAAGGGACCACAAGCTTGTTTATTGGATAGCAGGTGGACTATCTGCTCTTTCAGTGCTATTGGAGAAGAAGGCTAGGCGCGGTGAGCTTGCTTTATATGTTCTTCCTCGAGCAGGAGATTCATTATGGTGTATCTTGGTGAACAGGCACCTGCTTCCAGATATTAGGAATGCTGAGGTATTATCTTTACTTTGCACTGGAAAGAAAAACTGTTTGTGGGAACACCCACCCAAAAAACTGTTACTAGAATACTAATGACAAACTGACAACCCAAATTTTTGAAGAAATTAAGGTCACTTATACTGGTGAGGCCTCTTTTGATGTTTTCTGTTCCACCCAATATCCATCCATAATTCCATATCCTTAGAGGTCTTAGTAATATTATAAAAGAGAATTTTAGAAATAGAAATGCAACTAGTCTTCTAAGTTCTAACCACTGTCACCACTTATCAGGACATGTTTCAAGTGGGAATTCTGTATGAGGAATAATTTTTAGGTGTACTCCTTGCACCTAAGAAGAATTCAAGGAACCAATAACAACTAAGTAGATGTGTCAGATGGTAGGGTATTCTAACCCACCCATTTCAAAGAGCTTTTATTGATTCCTTGCACCTATCTTAGGTGCAAGCAGTGTATGTAAGAACTTCTCGTGTATGAGGGTTACTTATGGTTGCTCTTGCAACTTAATTTGGTCATAACTAACCTCATTTGCTATATGATGTTCGGTTTCTTACCTTGGGATTTTATGGATACTAGAGATTGAGGATTCACAATGCTGAAGCTTTATAAGAAGAATGTAGCGTTAATGACTCATTTTCTCTGAACTGGCGCAGGTGTTTTTGTTTTCTATGTGTATGGGAGGGATGATGTATTACTTGGAGTATGAGCCAGAAACTATGGCTCCGTTTCTTAGGGGCCTAATCCGCCGCTTCCTTGCCAGCAGAATTAGCAATCCGAGCCCCCCGTTTAAACAGACTGCTTCCTACTCATACTTACACGCTCTTGACGGCATGACAAAGCCAAAATTAGAAGAGAGACGGGATTCAGAATCAAAGCCTTCTTCAGAGAAATACAATCTTGAATCCATTCCTGGGCTTTGACATAGGCTTTTATTTTTTGCGGGTGGGGAAGAATGTCCCCCTCAATTGCTGTTTCTTTTTGTCCTTTTTTTTTTTTCCCTACATAATATCTTGTCTGATTCTAGTCAAGGATTTTCATTCGTTCAATGAACTAATGCCCACTACGAATTAGTCAGTTGGAGAACTCTTTTACCTCAGCCACGCTTGAGGCAAAGCTGGGGCTTCTTTTCCATCCCTAATTTGTTGGGTTGTCCGTAGTTGTCACTCGTTCTGATTTGTGCAAATGAAGATTGAAGAAGCAAGTTAAATTTGGAATCTCTTTCTAGTAAATCCAACTCCTTTTGGAAATTTGTTCCAATAACCTAACTCCTCTACTACGGATTGGAATGTAGGAGGAAGCAAAAAGAGCAGAATATCCCGTGTGTATCAATCCCAAACTGATAGGGTAGAATTCTTATATTACGAGGAAAAGCATCTGAACTTGCCAGCTGGTACAGGCACAGGTTTGTTGAGTTTAGATTATTTACAATTGGTGTTAAAACTGCAAAGTTTGGTCACGAAACTGGCATCCGTTCTGGATTAGATGGTCATGAATGAAAAAAAAAAATTAAAAAAAAAGCAAAATATATCTTTTTATCATGAGTGTCTAATCCAAATGAAGGGCCACAATTTTGGTGTTAATCGGACTTAGGTTAGTGCCTTAGGTGGCAAATTCTTTATTCGAAGAAAAAAAAGTCAAAATTGGGCCTATTTTTCTTCTTTGGGTTTGTTCTTAAGAAGTAGGCGGCTAGGTTTATTTTGTTTTTGAAGTAAAAAGATAACTTGTTTAAGCCGAGTTTTGAGTTAGGATCTAAAAATTCTTGGGCCTTCTTTTCGGGCGTTGTTTCAAGGCTCAATTTGTAGTTGTGTCTGGTTTAGTGTTGGGTTGATTCTCAACTGGGTTAAAGGTGTGAAGTTTGAATTCGATGATTAGATATAGTGGCCTTTCCAATTAGGCTGTGCAATTAAGTGTAAATTTATATTTACATGTGCTAATTAGGCTAAGGGTTTCGTATTTGTTATTTTTTTAAATAAAGTTTCGAATTTAAATTTTGTAAATATAAAATATCATATTAAAATAGTTTTATATTTTTGTAATTTAACACGATTTAAATTAAATTAGTTTGAATGCATTGAATTTTCAGATATTGATAGTTTTAATTTTATTTTTAGAAAAGTCCACCTATATTTTAGTTTCCTGACCAAATTCTTTAATATAAATTTATAAATATTATAAAATAACGTAAAATATGTTAATTTTGTTATATTATATAATTTATTTAAGAGCTAAAAAAATAAACCCATTTTTTCTCTAACCTACCATGTCCTTGATTTGTTCATCATTAGATGTTCGAATTTAAGTTGAACTTTTTTTTTTAATGATTGGGGGCTCTAGCTTTTAACCTACAATATTTTAATCCCATGTCATTTGTCACACCTCAATGTGACGCAACGTTGGGTTTTTTTTTTTTTTGAAAAATAAATTGAAGCTGGCATAAAATTTAATTTGATAGGAAAAATTTTAGAAAAAACATTTTCAATTGATGGTATGCATTTTTATAGAAAATCGGATTTAGAAGTTGATTCGCATAGGAAAGGTGTTAGACACCTTTTACGCTTGATTTTAAAATGTGCAATTAATTTGTCTTAATTATCTTGTCATGTACATGCAAGAAAATAATAATAATAATAATAATAATAATAATAATAATAAAAGGAAACATTAAAAAAAAGGACGATAAGAAGTTCAAAAAAAAAAAGAGATATATTTATAGGGAGAAGTCAGTTAGGCAAAGCTTAGGGGCTTATTTACCTAATATTAGGAATTAAAGTCTACGCAGTCCATCTAAAAAATCAATGATATGTTGATATTTTTTAGCTAAAGAGGAAAGAAACAATGACTCAAAAAGTAGTAAAAAAAAAACAAGTTTGTGATTGGTTAATGGATTTGTCAACCTACATATGATAAATTACCAACTTATTCATAATCAACCAAATAAAATTAACAAAATAAATAAACAATAGGAATTCCACTACCAATTTTAATGTAAAATTTTCCTTATGCAAATAATTGTAAAATGGAAAAAAAAACATACAAGAATAATAAATAAAACAAGATAATAAAGAGAATGAAAGTAATGAAATAATTTTATGATACATGTCAAAACTAATACATATAAAATACTATAAGTAAACCTAGGAGAGATTGAGAGGGAGGAGGGAGATGATTGTTTGTGTGCGTGAAATGAGAGGGGAGTTAAATAGGAAAGGAGAGGAGGTGGGAGCGGTTGAGGGAAAGAAGAAGATTAAAAAAAACTCAACAATAAAAAAAGTACTAATCTACCTAACGGGTTATCAACGACCCACTAGTTGAGTCAGTCAGGGTTCTTTTGTCTGGCATAAATATAACTTGGCCCAAGCAAAATGGACATGCGGGATACGCTTGAGACCTAGGCATATCCCGCATGGACACTGAAAAAAGAGAGAGTATAAATGATAAGGAAATAATTTTGAGTTTGGATTAGCAGGTGAATTTTTTTGTTTAGGTTTGCTGTGGTCAAAAAACCCAAATCAAACACGCTATTCGAAATAGAATGTGCAAAAATGTAAAATATTCTAAAGCAGAGACCAAGTTTATGTTATTCGAAATAAAGTATGCAAAATTTTACCACACTTTTCGAAATAGGAAGTATGAAATGAGTGTGTGGAATTGTGAAATAAATTAAAATAGTGTGTGGAAATTTGTGTACTTTATTTCAAAAAGCTGGGTGAAAAATTTGTGCATTCTATTTCAAATAGCAAAAACTTATACTTGATCTCCTTTTTTGAGTGTGCAAGATTGTGAAAAAATCGAAATCAAAGTGTGTAGAATTTGAAATTGAGTGTGTGGAATTCTGCCCGTTCTATTCTTAATTATTTCACAATTTTGTGCACTCTATTAAGAAAAATATAACGGAATTCAACACACTTTTTTTTCGGATAACATAAAACTTTTGCAAGTTGCCAATTATTGCACTTTTCCGCATACTTTGTTGTGCAAACAAGAATCTCTAGGCGAAGATAGTAGTTGAAAGTGTGAAGATGATGATGAAGAAGGAAATGTAAGTTTGAATGTGAGAAGACATATCTTTGAATGCAATTTTGTTTTTTCAAATAAAATTTTGTTGGTAATATTTATTTTATATATATTATTTATTTTATAAATAATGTTTAGCGCTGACAATTTATTTGAGTAGACTGACATATTAATATTGTATATTTATGCACATTTTAGGACATATATATTTGGGTGCTATTTTTAATTAGATCCATAATAAGATCTTCTTGTATTTTGTGTTGAGAGACCTATTTGATATATATTTATTTTAGTCTAAGGTGTTAGCAAAAATATTAAATGTGTAGATGTCCGAGCTAAATAATAACAGTGATGTGGTATTATTATAAAATGGTCAATCTATGGGTCAACTCATAAGTTGACCCATGGATAGATAATTATGGATAGTGGTTACCTAGGTTATATGAGAAGACAAACCTTTGGTAAAAAATTGAGAGAGTTCATTTTGTGTTTCCATCACTCCGAAAGTTGAGAGAGTCTGTCATATCTTCCAATAAGAGTCTATCCCTTTGATCTGTGTTCAGGTTTGCAATAGATCAAGGTACGCTTCCTATTCATGTATTTATGTGTTCTTGTTGTTTATCAAGATCTACAAATAGTAGATTCATAAATTAAGTTTTTCGCATTTGTGAATTTTGTGAATTTTGACTGTTTGATTTGTGTTTAAACAAAATATACTTTCAATTGATATCAAATCCTGGTTCTGATAATCAACAAGAACATTTAAGTTTAGAAATTCGAATTTGGGTTCAAAATTGAAAATTTTGCGAAGAACCCTATTTGTGTATAAATTTTGATTTTGTTAAAATTAGGAAGTTTTAAGATTCTTTGGTATTAAATATTTGACTATACACTAATTTCGCACCTAATTATATAAGTTTTTCAAAGAACAAATCATATTTGAGAGAAATTTTTGTAATTAGGAATTTTTGGGGATGAAACCTAGAATTTGGTATTTCCTAATTAAATGTGATTTTGGGAGATTTTGGGTCTTTTTCACAGATTATATTCAAGTTTCAATCGATTATTTGAATATGTTTGAGTTAAGATTCATGAAAATAGTGTTTTGAATGTGATTTTAATATTTTTGGATGAAGAACGCTACTGTTTATTCTAAAAAAAATTTTCTAGAAAAATATTATTCATTCAAAAAAAAATTCTAGATTTTCGCAACTATAATAGTTACTATGCGATACTGTAGGTTACTGTAGTGGTACTGTATGGTTATTGTACGGTATTATAGCGTCTACCATTGACTGTTGACAGTTACTATTCATCTAGAAAATTTGCATTTTTTTAAAAAAATAATTTCAAATCACATAAAATGGTTTTTCTCATGAATTTTAATTAATCTAAATTATGTTTTTCTTGTTAGAATTATGTTAATGTAAAGTATATGGTTACCAAAGTAGCTAATTTAGGTAAAATTGGCTTAGTTTTAACAAGAAAACTGTGTACAAGCCTATGCATATTAAATATCACAAAGAAGTTTAATAAGTAAGGCTTAAGTTAGTTAATCATTGTATGACTAATTTGAGAAACTTAATTGGTATGTGTCAGCCTAAAAGAAGACATGTATTAAATAAGTATGGTAGTTTTACATTGATTAACTACATTTGTGTAGAGAGTGCCATTAACAAACATTTGTTCTGTCCAAAGATTAACATGTGTTGATGTACTAGGCATCTCTAAAATATGACTGAAACTTTGCATGTACATGTGACTATTGTATTTATACTCTTTATTAATAAAGTTGTTGTGTTTCACATGTACAATTTGATGGATATATATGAGTATCTTTTTGAGCATTATCATTGGTTAACTATATTTGTGTAGAGAGTGCCACTTTCAAACATTAATTTTGCCCAAAGACTTATAGATATTATTATACTAGGCATCTCTAAATATGATTAAAACCCTTGTTGTACATGTGAATGGTGTGTTATCTCTCTAATTTGTGTTAATAGAACAATTGTATTTCACATGTGCAAATTGATATATACTTTGTGTCTAATGTATATATATATATATATGAGTTTGTGTATTATTAAATACACATAAGTGTTGTTATGAGCATGTTATTTGTTGTTCAATTATAATATATGTCAATTTTATTATTATTCTTGTGCTTAATTGCACAAATAACAAAAGATGAAATAAGCACATTATGATAATGCTAGTTGCTTAGATTTGACTATGCATTAAGGGTTAAACACCCAACAGAATTGAATAATAGCGGTACTACTATTTAGAGAATTGCATTTGAGAGATACTAGCGTTCGAATCACATGAGTCTATAGATTATGCAACACACAATTCAAAAATCCATTTGTGATGAGATTTCGGAATAGAGTAATACTAAGAGTTTCCTAAAAGTGATCTCTGGCTGAGTCGCTCTAAACGAAAAGGTTGAAACTAGTATTTTTGTCTTAACTAGTCTCAATGAGATATAAGGGCAAGAGAAACTAAGAAAGTGCATTATATTTGTGCTCTTGGTTTTAATCTTTCTGTCTCTTAAATGAGCTCATTGTGTGTAAGAGGAAGAAAGATTAAAAACAAAACAAGGTTGAAAGTACTCACTTAGCATTCTCTTATGGTATAAAGAGTTCCTCAAACAAGAAGAAGAAAACTCAAGAAATGGATAGTGAAGTTCGAGGGATATCACAGTATAAGGGCAAATAAAAACAAGATGTGATTATTACTTGTTTCTTTTGCAAAAAAAAAAAATATGTATTTTAACTTGTTAGTTCTTAAGTTAATTTAGTTTTAGTACCAATGATATTTGGTGAGTAGATTTGGATATAACTACTCACACAAATGTATCTTTGCAATATCGCATAAGCGGCTGAAGCCCAATTAATGGTGAAAGATACATCTATTTGAGTAATGGCAATCGAGAGGCTGTGTAAGCTATCAACTTATTTAGATTATCTTTAAGGAATGAACATATATTAGATTTGGAAAACACTTTTGTTATATCGTCTTTTAGACAATATTTGTTTTATGTTTCATGTTTGAACAAAAATAGGTATCCTTGTTCATTTTGTAATGAAACATTTAATGTTTTCTAAAATTCTAAATTAATTATTTCTGGTTCATTAATTGATAATGTTTCTAGTTTAAAACGTGAGAAAAATTGATAGTTATGTGAATATGCATTCTATAAATTTGGTATTAAGTTTAGATTAATTAAAGATGATATAGGTGTTTGGGGCATTTCTCTAAACAGAGAATGCAAGGCTTATGTCAGAAGATTCTACAAATACCTAATATTGTAAATATGAATATTTTGTGCTGAATGTATTAAGGGCGATCTAACTAAAGTTAAGAGAACAAGTGCTACTAGAGCTAGTAAAACTTCGGAGTTGATACAACCTATATGTGGTCCATTCCCTACAGTCTCTTGGAATTGACAATAGTATTTCATCAACTTCAAAGACGATTGTAATACCCATGAAAAATAAAATATAAATGCGTGTTTTCGAACTACGGTTACTATTTCAGTATACGGTACTATTCATAATACTATTTACATATACGATACTGTTCATTTATACAATTGAAATGTCAAGTACTAGATGTGGTTTGGTCATGAGAGAAAATTAAAAAGAAGTTCGTAGGAGAAAATAACGTTTTATGTGTGAAAATACCCTTAGGGGCTAAAGTGAAAGGACTAAATTGAAAAAGAAACTTAAATATTTAAGGTAAAAGGATAGTTTCCCTTTAAGTTTCCAATAGTAACCAATAATTGAAGCCTCCATCGTCTTTCCTTTGTACAGTAAGTTAAATTATTAAAGTGCACATTAAATTGAATTATTAGAAATGTCATTTTCATGAATAGTAAATTGAATATTTTATTAACGCATAGTGTCAAATAATACCCTTAACTTTTCCTATAAATAGGCCTTTCTATTTCACTTCTAAACTCACACCTTCAACTTTTCTTCTTCTCTTGTTAAGTTTCTTTTGCTTCGACGCTAGGCCTCTGAGATTTTGGGCCTTTCCTTTTCAAGTTAGGTAAGGATACTATGCCCTTTCTATGTCTTTCAAATTTTAGAAGTTATTTTCTTAAGTATGCTATGTGATTGCAGCTTTGGCTGATCTTCCACATCAGAAAAACTGTCCTTAGCTGCCTATATATTATTTTGATTCTCTGATTACCAAAATAGAATATAAATTGTGAAGAATACATGTCTAGGAAAGTTCTGGTTAAGGAAAGATATGGTTTTTAAGTGTGTTCATTGCGACCCTCCACTCTTGCCTGGGAACTTACCTGGTGTACTCTTTTACAGATTGTATTCTCTATTTCTAGTATGAATAGTATCCATACGTATAAATAGTAACCGTATGTATGAATAGTGATCATACATATGAATATTAACCGTATGTATGAACAATATCTATACGAAAACAATCCTAACTTGTTTTCTCTAATTTTTCATGAAAATCTTCGTAGCGGAACACTGAAATTCACCTGTGTACTCTTATCCATAACGACTTATAGAAGTAATACTCGTACAGAATACAGGTGAGTGAAACGACCCCGTTTTAATAGGGTTTTAGCATTACTGGTGATAAAAAGTATGTTGTACGACATTCCCAAGATTCATAGGAGTAAACTAGATTCAGAGTGGCAAATCTAGGGAAATAATTAATCCAGAAGTATGGATAAAACGAAACAAGTATTTCATGATGATGTGAAGTTTAAATCTTTTCAAAAACAGTTTAATTGTTATCTTAATTTGTGGTTTATAAATCTATAATATAGTTATATACTATACTTGTTATATGAATGAATATTACATTGTACTTCTGATTATGATATGAAATACTATACTATTGATTGTGATTGAGCGGGACAGTACTCCCTCTCACGGCAAGGCGGAAAACCTGGTTTAAATGGTGCCTTAACCAACGAGTGTAGAGACAACGATTCCTCAGTAGGGATATAGCCCGAGTTGGTAACAGATCCGTGAAGCACCCTAGCTAAGAGGATGAGGTTGTGTGTCATGGCAGAAATATATAAATTTAGTGAGCCGGCCCATGTGCGCTCTTCGGGATATATTGCTATTGATGAGTACTAGTAACGTTTGTTGAATTGGATGAATTTTTATCTTCTAGTATGTATTTTTGAACTATGTCTATTGGTTGAGTTTGAGCCTTCAGGTATACTTGCATGACTGGTGATGTATTTGAATTTTATTAACGTGAGGCCGATTCACTCATTGAGTTTTAAAGCTCATACTCTCTGTGAAATCTTTTTGTTCAGATCAGGTTACCGGTGAAGAATATCCGCTAGAAGAGTAGATCACTTTACACCTTTCCGCTGTCGGATAGGCCCCTTTTTTGTTGTAGATTATGTTACTCTGTAACCATCTAGAACATCTAGGTCAGGGGTTTGGTATTTGACTTGTATTTCAGTATAATAATATATTTTATATTGAGGATCTATCATTATATGCAACTCATTTCTCTATGATTTTCTAATAAGAAAATTTGATATATTTTCTTCATATTTATTAAGAAATGGTTATGTTGATAACATAAAGATAATAACAAAATAATTTAACTCGTGGGTAGAATTTATCAAAAGGCTTACAATGATGGAAGATTCATTATTGTACTGGTTATGTGCCAAAAAAAAAAAAGGGGTCGTGACAATGATTACTCTATATTTGAGTACATTTACTTGTTACATGTGAAATCTCAGTCGTTGGACTTGTTCAAAGATTTTAAACCCAAAGTTGAGAATCAATTAGGTAAGAAAAATTAAGGCCATTATATCTAATCGTGGATGTGAGTTCTATAGTAGATACGATGGATTAAGTGAACAACGTTAAGGGCCTTTTGCCAAGTATTTTGGCTGAGTGTAGGGTTGTGCCACAGTACACCATGTTGGGGACTCCTAGTTAAAGTGGTGTTGTTGAGCAGCGTAACCCTACTCCTAAAGACATAGTGAGAAGTACAATTAGTCATTTTTCTCTACTAGAATCACTTTGGGAGAGGCTCTTAAGACTGCTGTGTATATCCTTAACAGAGTACCTGTTAACAAAGTACCTAGTAAAGCAGTACAGAAGACCCTATTTGAGTTGTGGACAGGCAAGAAGCGTAGTGTTAGGTATTTGCATGTCTAGGGTTGTCCGGTTGAAACTAGGCTGTATATACACTAATTAGAGAAAGTTGGACTTAGAACTGTGAATTGCCACTTTGTGGGGTGCTTATAAGGTCAAAGGGTTTCAAATTTTATGACTCATAGACTAGGTCCTTCCTTGAGACCGGGAATGCCTATTTTATTGAAGATGTTGGTTATAGTAGGAGTGATTAATTAAAGGACATTGTGTTTGAAGAGAAATACTTGAGTATTCCTACTATAGTTATGGAAACACTTGTTTAGGTAACACTACTTGAGACAGTTGAACCTATGAATGAGGGAACTATTGAAAAATACTATAGTCATGAGAGAAACATCACTCATGTTCAGGATTAAGAGATTCATTCTCCTGAACCTGAAGAACAACAACAACCTCAAGTGATTTAGAGCTACATCAAATGGATGTGAGAACAACATTTTCAATGGAGACATTGAAGAAATAATATGCACGGTGCAGCTGGAGAAATTTCAATCTAAAGATTCAAAGCACTAAGTATATAAGTTGAAGAAATCCATTTGTGTTTTTAAACACCGCCAATTTTGGATCACGTGATTGGTGGTATTATAGTTTTTATAATGAAAATTTCCATTATTTTAATGGAATTATTTGGGTTTTTTTAATTTTTCATACTTAATTTATTCTTTTGAATATTATTTATGAAAATGGAGATAAATAATTAGACGGGGTATTTTATTGCGAGTGATATTTTTTAAGAGTTAAGGAAAGACTAGAGGAAGGGAAATTTCATGGAAATAATGTTAAGGGATGGGGAATTAAGAGAGAGCAATTACAAGACGTAGAGGGAGTTGAATGTCTATGGGATCCAGAAAGGGATTAAAGTGAAATGAGAAATTAAAGTGACACCTAGAGTGCGGAAAATATCCAAATTGGAGAAATTATGAATTTGTCACTATTAAGGTTAACCAAGAGTTACCTAGGGACAAAGTAATAATTTTACCATAGGCAGATATATATAGGCGGTCTCACATCTTTTTCTTCATTTCTCACTTCTCTCTCTCTCTCTCTTCACTTTCTCTTTCTCTCTTTCTCTACCTCACCCTTTCCACCTAAACCCTTTAAACGAGCTTCAAAGAACCTTTCTCTGTGGTTGAGCGAGTCATGGGTGGCCAAGTAACCTAGGGAAAGCAAGGAATCGAGGTAAGAATTCTGATTTCCTGAACTTTTCCTTATTTTCTAGTTTTAAGGGTATTTAGGATAAAACTGAGATTTTGGCTTCGTTTCTTGGTTAAAATTGGGGATTTTGGTGTCTAAATATTCCTTAGACATTAAGGATGAGATCCTATGGCAGAAATAATGAAAAACAGTAAAAATTTGGTTAAATGTGAGCCAAATATGAGGAGAAATTGCGAAAAATGTGATCGTAAGGCCTATGCGCCTAGTTTAAGAGGATTTGGGGAAGAAGAAGGCTTGGCGCCCAAGCGTCAGGCATGTATGTGGCACCCAGGCGCCAACCATTCTAGGAATCTTTGGTCTATTTTCAAATGGTCATAACTCTTTCATCTGGGTTTTGTTTTTAACAAACTTTATATTGTTGGAAAGCTCTTTGAATCTAGTTTCCAATGGTATAAGTTTCATTTGCTAATTACTTATTGATAGGAGTTATGACCAAATGAGTGGCCAAAGGTCAGAGTTTGTAGTGAGAATTTTATATGTTTATTTATTTATTGATTGAGTTAGTTTCAAGTGACTTGAGAGTTTCATTGACTTTGTCTCCTGGGACTTCTTATGTGGTAAACCTTATCGGCATCGAGGTGAGTGGGTGACCTTGCCTTTTTAAGTTTTTACTAAAAATTAGTCAAGTTCAATATCAATCCCATTCACACCATAATTAGAAATAAACCAGTGAAATTCCCTAGTTAGTAGGAATAACTAGATTAAGGAATTTCATTGAATGATTGTGGGATTTATTTTATAGGATTGGGAGTTCTTTTTATGAATTGCCTATGGAAATGTTGTATGTAATACCCAAGAAAAATAAAATATTAATGCGTGTTTTCAAACTAGTGTTACTATTTTAGTATACGGTACTATTCACCCGTATAATACTATTTACGTATATGGTACTGTTCATTTATACAATCAAAATGTCAAATACTAGATGTGGTTTGGTCATAAGAGAAAACTAGAAAGAAGTTTGTAGGAGAAAATGACGTTTTATGTGTAAAAATACCCTCAGGGACTAAATTGAAAGGACTGAATTGAAAAGAAACTTAAAGGTTTAAGGTGAAAGGATAGTTTTTCCTTTAAGTTTTCAATAGTAATAAACAGAAAAATTTTTAGCGTAAGGTGCACAGTAATTGCATTATTAGAAATGTCATTTTCATAAATAGTAAATTGAATATTTTATTAGCGCATAGTATCAAATAGTACCCTTGACTTTTGCTATAAACAGGCCCTTCCATTTCACTTCTAAACTCACACCTTCAACTTCTCTTCTTCTCTCCTTAAGTTTCTCTTGCTCCGACGCTAGGCTTCTGAGATTTTGGGCCTTTCCTTTTTGCTTAGGTAAGGATACTATGCCCTTTTTATGTCTTTCAAATTTTAGAAGTTATTTTCTTAAGTATGCTCTGTGGTTGTGGTTTTGGCCGATCTTCCACATCAGAAAAACTGTCGTTAGCTGTTATTTTGATTCTCTGATTACCGAAATAGAATATAAACTGTGGAGAATACATGTCTAGGAAAGTTCTGGCTAAGGAAAGACCTGGTTTTTAAGTGTGTCCAGTGTGACCCTCCACTCTTTCCTGTAAACTTACCTGGTGTACTCTTTTACAGATTGTATTCTGTATTTCTGGTATGAATAGTACCCGTACGTATGAATAGTAACCGTATAAATAGTGACCGTATGAATAGTAACCGTACGTATGAACAGTATTTATATGAAAACAATCTTAACGTATTTTCTCTAATCTTTCATGAAAATCTCCGTAGCAGAACACTGAAATTCACCTGTGTACTCTTGTCCGTAACGACTTAAAGAAGTGATACTCGTACGGAATCCAGGTGAGTGAAACGACCCCGTTTTAATAGGGTTTTAGCATTACTGGTGATAAAAAGTATGTCGTAGGACACTCCCAAGATTCATAGGGGGAAATTGGATTCAGAATGACGAATATAATGAGATAATTAATCCAGAAGTATGGATAAGACGAAGCAAGTATCTCATGATGATATGAAATTTGAATCATATAGTTATATACTATACCTGTTATATGGATAAGTATTATATTGTGCTTCTGATTATGATATGAACTGTTGTACTATTGATTGTGATTGAGCGGTACAGTACCCCCTCTCACGGCAAGGCGAAAAACCCGGTTTAAAGGGTGTCTTGACCAATGAGTGTGGAGACAACGATTCCCTCAGTAGGGATATAGCCCGGATTGATGATAAATCCATGAGGCGCCCTAGCTAAGAGGATGAGGTTGTGCGTCATGGCGGAAAAATACAAAATTAGTGAGCTGGCCTGTGTGCGCTCTTCGGGATACATTGCCATTGACGAGTACTAGTAACGTTTGTTGAATTGGATGAATTTTTTCTTGTATGTAATTTCTAACTATGTTTATTGGTTGAGCTTGAGCCTTCGGATATGCTTGCATGACTGGTGATGTATTTGAATTTTATTAATGCAAAGCCGATTTGCTCACTGAGTTTAAAAGCTCACACTCTCTGTACAAACTTTTTGTTCAGATCAGGTTGCCGCCGAACAACATCCGCTAGAGGAGTAGATCACGTTGGACCTTCCCGCTGTCGGGTAGGCCCTTCTTTTGTTATACAATATGTTGCTCTGTAACCGTCTAGGACATCTAGGTCAGGGGTTTGGTATTTGGCTTGTATTTCAGTATGATAATGTATTTTGTACTGAGGATCTATTATTTTTAATTAAGAAAATTTGATGTATTTTCTTTGTATTTATTAAGGAATGGTATTTTGAGAATATAGAGATAATGACTAATAATTTTACTTGTGGGAAGAATTTATCGAAAGGCTTACAGTGATGGGATATTCATCATTGTGCCGGTCATGTGCCTAGAAAATAGGTCGTGACATTGTAGGTTAAATTGTATTTAGATTTGGAAAATGTTTTGTAAATGTGTTTATGAATGATGAGTAGATTGTTGGTTGTTATGTGCATTATATTTTATCATGTTAATGTATTGCATATAAAAAGGAATCGTGTGGAAATGAGTGGAAACAGAAGGATGGACCTCTAAAATACACATTGAGGGTTGGTATTCAATGTGGGAAAGAGCGGAAAAAACATTGCATATTACATTTGCATACCCATATCAAGAGAGGGAACAGAGGTGTAGACCTCTAAATAAACTCATTGAGGGTTGGTCTTCAATGTGGTCAGTGTGGGAAGATGTGAGAAATACATAGCATATGTTTGTTACATAATGTATTTCAGTGTGAATGTTTACTTACGTTTTTATGTGTCTAAGAATTGTTTTATGAATTAGTTTGTGAGAATGTAGGCTTGCACTGAGACTGCGGGTTATGGTGGCGCAATATGGTACATTATATATATATATATATATATTATTTCGTATTGATATGTGCTAGAGGTGTTTACTCTGATTATGGTAGTCTGGTATTTGTACTTGTGCTTTGTTTACTACACAGTCACTTGCTCACTGAGTTTTCATAAACTCACGTTCTCTATTGTTGTTTTCAGATTTAGCAGTTGAGAAGGATGAGAAAATCGCTGGAGGTTAATGGCTTATGGAGACATATTTCATATTTGTTTGGAGGGTTCTAAATGAACCAACTTTTGGGCTGTAAGCCATTAGAAATGCTCTGTAATCTTATATGCCACCTAGGTCCTACGATGTTTTAAGAATTTTATTTATTTGACTGTAATTTGCTTTGTAAATTATGTAATTTACAATTTGCATAGTTGTGGATATTAAGGTTGTTTAGGGAATTTATGAGTTACCACTGAGGTATACCCAAACATGTATGTTAAGTCACATGTCCAATTTTCAGGGGCATTACAACAGGCATCCTGATAATGGTAATGAAAGTTTTATGTGTTGATTTCATCTTTTGGATTCAAAGAGGATCCAATTCACCAGTGCATATACCTCAAGTTGAGTGGGAGCAACTTTGTGATACTAGTTTTGTATATTGATGTCATACTTTTAGCTAGTAATGATATGTCCTTCTTTGTGTGAAACCAAGTTCTTTCTTTTAAACAAATTTGAAATGGAAGACCTTGGTGAGATATCTTTTGTTCTGGGGATTGAGATCTGTAAGGATCGCACAAGACATACTTTGAGTTTATCACAAAAGACATACATTTAGAAAGTCTTGAGCCCATTTGGCAAGCAGGAATGTGCACCGGGTGACACAACCATAGCCAAAAGCACAGATTCAGCTTGCTTCAATATCCTAAATTGGATGTACATATGAGAGAGATGGAGAAAATCCTATGGAAAGTCTCCTGTATGTATAGGTGTGTATGCATCAGGTTTTGGCATACATGGTGGGAGTGTTGGGCAGATATCATTATAACCCAGACATGACTCATTGGGTGGGCACTATATGGGTTATAAGATACCTCCAGAGGATGAAGGTCTACATGTTCACTTATCAGAGGTCAAATCGAATTGAGATCACCGGTTACTCTGATATTAATTTTGTAGGGTGCATAACAAACTATGTGTTTATATTGGCTGAAAGAGCTATATTGTTGAAAAGTGTCAAAAAGACACTCACAACTTCTTTAGCCAAGTGGGAGAATTTATAACCTACCTGCTGTGAGGCATCCATTCAGGCAAAATAATTAGAGTTTGTCTAAGTCTAATCACATAGACATTTAGTTTCTAGTTGTTAAAGGGATTATTTAGAGTAATGTTATGTCAGTAGATCATGTGAGTACTGATCATATGACTTCAAAACATCAGTATAAAGGTTTACCACATAGATTTTTTCATGAGCATGTGGCTTATATATAGGTGGTGAAATTTTAAAATGATTGAGTGTATTGTATAATTTTTATGTATATAATTACTAGATATCCATTTGTGGTGTTTATGATATATGAATGTGTTTTTTTCATATATATATATATATATATATATATTTGTGTGTGTGTGAAATAACTTGAACATATGAATTTTGCTTTCTCATGCAGTTTTGCACAAGCGATTTAGCATAAAGTTAAGAAAGTATATGAACTAGTTGGAAATAGGCATGTATAAAGATCCTTGACATGTAATTTCTATGCTACACATCCAGGATTGATTTATGTCATTAGCTGTATTAACACTGTGATTACTATTGGGTTTAGTTTCAATTCAACTGGTTAGGAAAGTCTCTTTGGTTCTGTGCTAGTATAGCTAATGGACCAGATTGTTGTGATAAACCTGTTAAGATAACAGAATATGCTCACTATGGGTTTATATGTATGTGCATATACAATTTCATAATCATATTGTTGACCCTAAGGCTATATGCCATAAGTTTTGATGATGACAAATGTATTTGAATAGTAGCATTGATATATATAAAGATTAATTATCATATATATGCTACAAGTACTTAAGCATGATTATGTTATTTAATATGTATGTTACATATATTGAATCATGCTATTAAACTAACCATTGGGTTTGCAAGTAAGATATATTTTATAGGTTGGTTCAAAACAAGAAGAGTGAGCATTGTATTGAAGAACAAGGAAAAGCAATATCATGCTTCACTCAAGGAAAACAACATGCAAGGATGAAGCTCCAAGAAATGAAGAATTAGAAGATTTGAAGTCTTGGAAGCTTGGATGCATCAAGATAGCCTATGTGTTTACATTAGGTATATTTTATATAGGCTAGTATACTTGTGCAACTCAATGATTTAGATTTGCATACATTGGCTCAATTATTTTGAACAAAAAGATAGTGAGATATGAAATTTTACAAAAGTTAGTTTTTGACCTTTGGTCACTCTTTATATCATATCTCATAAACGAAAAATCATTTTTTTCAAGTATCTTAATCTCATTTGATAGTAGACTCAAAGATCTTTCCAAAGGTATATTATTTATTGAAAACGGAGTCCAAATGAGAAATATATGACTATTTAAAATATAGTTTGAAAAACTGAAAGTTGATTATTCTGTTCTGACCTATAGTCAGTATTTTGATTATATCTTTTAAAAGAAAAATAATTTTTGAGTAAAACTTGGCTCATTTGAAACTAGACTCCAAGAGCTTTCCAACGGTATATTATTTGTTTAAAACGGAGTTCAAATGAGGGAGTTATGAATTTTTAAAGAAAGCTCAAAATCTGGACTGCACTATAAGTGTTGTAACGGCTATATAACGGCTATATAACGGCTAGTTTTGTAAAATCTTATATATATGACCTTAGATACACAATTTTGAGCAAGAACAAAGTCCTACAATGTGATATTAACTTCTTCTATCATCTTTGAGAGAAAGGAAAGCATTCTTGAGCCAAATCTTGCATATTCTCTATCATTAGAGTTATTAGAGCTTCATTTGTTTTCATCTACTCTTTAGAGAGAGTTTCTTTGTATTGTTGATTTTGATCAACATATATATTATTCTGAGTTGAGGTTTGCAAGTACCGGTGTTGGAAGAACTTACTTTGGGTTGAGGAGGAGCCCGGATTCATAAATTCTTCATTGTGGTTTCGCAAATACCCGGATCGAATTTGTGTGGTTGTAGTGGTTTGCAAGTACCCGGATTAAACTTGCAATTATAGTGGAAATACTCAAGTGGTCTCTTGAGGACTGGATGTAGGCTTGGATTAGCCGAACCAGTATAAATCTCCGAGTTTGCTTTCTCTATCCCTTACTCTTTAATTTGTGCATATTGATATCTATTCTTTAATTCCTTGATCTTTATAATTATTTATCTTGACAGCACATTGATTTTCTGTATTGCATTTATTATCCTAAGCATTGTACTTTTACAGAAAATCATTTTAACTTCCAATTAATTCTTGTGAAAAATTTATAAAACCCAATTCACCCCCCCTCTTGGGTTCCAACCATTACTTTCAATTGGTATCAGAGCTTGGGCTCTTGTTTAAAGACTTAACCGTCTAAGAGTTAGCATGGTTGGATATAGTGATTGGTTTATTTCTAAAAATTATTCTTTCACAGAACCTCCAATTTTTTATGCTAATCATTTTCAATATTGGAAGTATGAAATGAAAATGTTTTTAATTTCAGTAGACCATAAACTCTGGGATGTTATAGAAAATGGTTCTTGTATGCCTGTCAAGGAAGAACAAGGAAAATGCATTCCAAAACTTAAGAGTGAATGGAATGATACTGAAAGAAGTTTAATGCAACTCAATGCTAAGGCAAAATTGATTATTTCTTGTGCATTGAGTCAAGATAAATTTTTCAAAATCTCCAACTGTGCAACTGCAAAAGAAATATGGGAAATTCTTGAAGTTGCACATGAGGAAGATCTTATTGCTGAGAAATTAAGGTATAGAAGTTTCATTAATGAACTTGAAATTGCTCAAATGAACAATTACAAAACCATTAATGAGATACAACTTGTGCTTAATCAATTGCAAGCCCTTGGTGTTGAACTTACAGGAAAATCTCAAATCACCAAGGTGGCAGACGAAGAAGAAAAAAGAGAAAAAGAGAAACCACAACCAAAAGGTGAATCATCAAAGAAAGCTTACCTATCTTCCATTTGGGGAAATAGCAATTCTAATAAGCAGAACACAAATGAAGAAGCCAACACTTGTCTTGTGGCCAGAGATAAAGATGAGGTAAATTCATTTGACTACTCTTTTGAAGAATTACAAGATGCCTTTGATGATTTACATGAAGAATCTCTTATACTTGCAAAGAAACTAAATGTTTCAAAACAGAAAAACTCTTCTCTTGAAAATGAGTTGGAAACATTGAAAAATGAATTTTCTATTTCCAAGGAAGAGAATTTTGTTTTTGAAAATCAAAACAAAATTTTGCAAGAAGAGAATTTGATTTTAAAAACAAATATCTCTACCAACAAAAATTGCTTTTGTACCAAGTGTGATTCTTTGAAAAAGGAAAATGATAATCTTAAAAACACACTTGCAAAACTCTCTCAAGGTAGAGAAATTTTAAATACCTCAGTTTTGAAACAAAGAAGAATTAACAAAGTTGGTCTTGTTTCTAAAAAGAAATCAAACCAAAAGCAGTTTAAAAACTTCTTTGTTTCTGCAAAGATGTCCAATAGTACAACTTGCACTTGTTTCTATTGTGGACTGAAAGGACACAAATCTTACTCCTGTTTTTATAAGAAAAATCTTGTTCATAGAGTAAAAATGAAATGGGTTCAAAAAGGAACTCATGACCCAGGCAAACCCAAAGAAATTTGGGTACCAAAAACAAAAGATTAATTTGCAGATTCACCTCGAAGCAAGGAGCGGAAATGACATTTTAATGGCTACATCATTTAAACTCCACTTCCTTGCATCAAAAGGAGGCAATGGATAAGTAAACATATAAGCTGGAATGCATTGTAAGAAATTTGACTGATATGTTTACTGCTCTCTAATGCTTTTGTCTGTTATCTAATATGCCTTACATCTATCCTTGATATTCATGCATTCTATATCTGAAAACAATTGTTAGGTGTGCAGATTATAGATTCGAATTTTGTTTTGATCTAAAATCTTTCTTCCAAATTTTGCTCAAACTATCCTTTTTACCGCATCATGAAAACTTGCTTCCATTACACGCACATTTTTCTTGTCTTCACAACAATAAGATTCCTCCTACCTATAGTATTTATCCTTGCTGTAATCTTATTTAAATATTTTCAATGAAATCAAATATTTTGCAAAATTACATTTCATGAAAGCATAGTACTTTTATTAATATGGCATATCTTGAACATAATGTTGCTCCTAGCACTCGAGATTTATTTGAACATTACTGATTTGAACATCAAAGTGCTCCACCAAAAGTGTTTTGCAGGAGTTAGTCCTCAAATCTATCCTCTAAGCTCATTCGTAATGATCGACCAATGCTTGACAGTGATCTTATGAGAGATTGTTTTCAAGAGGATCTTGCAAATAATCAATCAATTAAGTTCATTAAAATTACAAGGAGATAGAATCAAAAGAAGAGCAATGAGCAAAACAAGAATATCAAAATCTTGAGGAGGAACTTCAAGAAGCAATAAGAGTTTGCCAAAATTGATGAGTATCTATATTCTTTACCACTTTAATATTTAATTGAGTGATACTCCCTGATCATAATTGGCTATGTTGGCAATTTTTTTTCTGACATACTTTCATTACAATGATATATTGTTCTCTAATATCTTACATATTTGATCATATCATTGTATATAAAGATATTGTCTTTATACCATTCATCATGATTTGAGCATTATACATGTCATATCCTTTGTATAAGATATAGCTTATGAACGATTGTTTATGGATTATAGTTTATATCTGATTATATCTTATTAATCCATATTACCTCAATTATTGTACTACATACTCAAGTTATAATATGTTTTATCTTGATAAGTATGTAACTTGCTTTGAAATGATGATATATATGTCCATGTCAGAAAATTCTTTCCATCTTTAAAATGGATATATATTTTTCAATATATATATACTGTGCTGAATTTGTGTAGCTGATTTCTTTTATCTTTCTTTATTATTATTTTTTTTGTACCGTCAAATAAAAGAAACCACTTGCATTAAAAAAAACCGAAGGATTACATTGCATAATTAAAAAAAAAAAAAGGAAAGTTTGCTCATGCATGAGCAATCTACAGGCGAGGTGGTCTCGGATTAGGTGGGTTGTATTGAATCATCACCCCTCGGCCATTCCTTGGAGCAAGAGACTGAGCAATGTCACGGAGGGTAGTGTAAATCCCATTCATACAATCAACACTTCTTTGTTGTTGATTGCAGAAGCATTGGGTAGACCAATAGAAGAACCTATCTATTCTTGAAGTCAGTGCCGCATTGTTGCGTTTAGCTAACTTCTCCTGGTCCTCTATCATCTTCTTGAGTTTCTTCACCTCCTGCTCCAGACAAGCAATTTTGTCTTCTGACGTATGGCCTGTACTAATCTCCTCAGCTTCTTCGATCTTCATCTTCTTCTTTTGGTTCTCTTGAGATTCCTCCAAAGGTCTTTTTCCTTTGTCCTTGCCTAGACTCAAGTTTAAGTTGAGCTCTTCCTCCCTTGCCTCTACTGTGAGATCAATGAACTTTCTTGCTGCCATGGTTTGGAAAATTCAGAAATTTTTGTAGGAGTATGAAGAGAGAGGAATGTCAGAAAGTTATAGGCTCAGAGATGAATACTCTTTGTGGTGTGGTAATTGAGAACTCTGGAGTAGTCTTTATAGAGAGAAAATTATGACTTAGAGCCAACGAAGATATCTTTTCGCCGCACCCCTACACGCTCATCCTATGAATTTTGCAAGCTGGAAGCCAGAAGTCTAGGGTACGCATGCACACCGATAACGCGTCACATTAATGGCAAAACCACGAAAGTCAATTTTCGGTGGATTTGCGGCTGATTTAATTTGTTTTGATTAGAAATTTTAAGGATTAATAAAATGGTGATATTCAGAACCGTATTTTTCTGCTTCGTTGTGTTGTTCTTGAGAGCTTTCAGTATAATATACATGATTGATTGCATCATGCTCTGATCACATGTATCTAAGAACATATGTTGTGTATGCAATTCATGCATCATGAGCGAAGGCTATGGCTAAGAATAATATTTCATGATTCCACATGCACTCATACAAAATGAGCTGTCAAAATTTTTACATGTACTCATCCTCAAGATACATATATAAATTCATTTTGAATGGGTATATAAATTGCTTCCTTTGTGATGAAATTTATCTTATCCTTTATGAAGCAAATTTGTTTTGAAAAAGGACTTTAAAAATGCTTCTGTTATGTTAATATGTTTTATCATATGAAGCAACATTCTTTTTGAAAAAGAAAAGATTTTAAAGATCTCTTTTGTTGTAGATAACAAAAGGGATGAAAAATATTGATGTTTCATATATGGATTATGAACTATATGCTTGAATATATCTTATTACACTAATCCATATATATTGCTTCCTTAGATGAAACGTTTCTAAATTCCTTCGAAGCAAAATGTTTTTGAAAAATATCGTGAATCTCTTGAATTGCTTCCACAATGCTGAAATTGCTTTACCATATTGAAGCATTATCTGTTTTGAAAAGAAAAGGATTTGAGTATCCTTATTTTAAATCACTTTTGCTATATGTTGAAATAATTTTATGCATATATGCAGAAATTGTTTTTCAGAAATCTTGAAAAATATTATTATTCGATTTATGGATTATGATTAATATTCTTGTTTATATCATGCTTTGCTAATCCATATATCATACTTCTGCTGTGTGCTGTAAATATTTCTATCATATGATAGCAAATGATTTTTTTTTCAAAGAGTTTAATTTTTCTGCTATTTACTAAAAATGCCTCTTCATAAACAAGCAGAAATCATTTTCAATGAAAATATTGCAGAAATTTCTTCAAAAATCTTACTTCAAAATTCTGCAATCAAAAACTGAATTTCCTTTATAATGATTTGGACAATCTTTTTCAAAGGAAAAATGTTATGAAATTTAGGGGGAGCTTTGTCTCACTTGAATGTATTTTTTTTTGAAAAATAATATATCTTGAAAAATTGGATATTCATTATTCATTATTCTTTTTCAAATTATGCAAGGTTTAAGGGGGAACCTAAAACTCTTTCAAGTTTTATCTTTTGGCTCATTTCATTTGACATGAGAAAAATTTTTCTAAAATTTTCTTTTTACATGTCAATGAAATCAATGATAAGTTTTGATGTATCCTTACCCCATACTATATTAACATCTTCTGACATCCTGACTTAATGAAGGTATGTGCTTTAACTTCTATATATTGTGTTCCTTACACCTTTTTGTTGATGTCAAATAGGGGGAGAAGAAACAATAGAAAAATATGTATACGTGCTTATAACATTGCATTCATTATCTTGTGATACATATTTTTCTGTGGTGATTTGTCATCATCAAAAAGGGGGAGATTGTTGACCCTAAGGCTATATGCCATAAGTTTTGATGATGACAAATGTATTTGAATAGTAGCATTGATATATATAAAGATTAATTATCATATATATGCTACAAGTACTTAAGCATGATTATGTTATTTAATATGTATGTTACATATATTGAATCATGCTATTAAACTAACCATTGGGTTTGCAAGTAAGATATATTTTATAGGTTGGTTCAAAACAAGAAGAGTGAGCATTGTATTGAAGAACAAGGAAAAGCAATATCATGCTTCACTCAAGGAAAACAACATGCAAGGATGAAGCTCCAAAAAATGAAGAATTAGAAGATTTGAAGTCTTGGAAGCTTGGATGCATCAAGATAGCCTATGTGTTTACATTAGGTATATTTTATATAGGCTAGTATACTTGTGCAACTCAATGATTTAGATTTGCATACATTGGCTCAATTATTTTGAACAAAAAGATAGTGAGATATGAAATTTTACAAAAGTTAGTTTTTGACCTTTGGTCACTCTTTATATCATATCTCATAAACAAAAAATCATTTTTTCAAGTATCTTAATCTCATTTGATAGTAGACTCAAAGATCTTTCCAAAGGTATATTATTTATTGAAAACGGAGTCCAAATGAGAAATATATGACTATTTAAAATATAGTTTGAAAAACTGAAAGTTGATTATTCTGTTCTGACCTATAGTCAGTATTTTGATTATATCTTTTAAAATAAAAATAATTTTTGAGTAAAACTTGGCTCATTTGAAACTAGACTCCAAGAGCTTTCCAACGGTATATTATTTGTTTAAAACGGAGTTCAAATGAGGGAGTTATGAATTTTTAAAGAAAGCTCAAAATCTGGACTGCACTATAAGTGTTGTAATGGCTATATAACGGCTATATAACGGCTAGTTTTGTAAAATCTTATATATATGACCTTAGATACACGATTTTGAGCAAGAACAAAGTCCTACAATGTGATATTAACTTCTTCTATCATCTTTGAGAGAAAGGAAAGCATTCTTGAGCCAAATCTTGCATATTCTCTATTATTAGAGTTATTAGAGCTTCATTTGTTTTCATCTACTCTTTAGAGAGAGTTTCTTTGTATTGTTGATTTTGATCAACATATATATTATTCTGAGTTGAGGTTTGCAAGTACCGGTGTTGGAAGAACTTGCTTTGGGTTGAGGAGGAGCCCGGATTCATAAATTCTTCATTGTGGTTTTGCAAATACCCGGATCGAATTTGTGTGGTTGTAGTGGTTTGCAAGTACCCGGATTAAACTTGCAATTATAGTGGAAATACTCAAGTGGTCTCTTGAGGACTGGATGTAGGCTTGGATTAGCCGAACCAGTATAAATCTCCGAGTTTGCTTTCTCTATCCCTTACTCTTTAATTTGTGCATATTGATATCTATTCTTTAATTCCTTGATCTTTATAATTATTTATCTTGACAGCACATTGATTTTCTGTATTGCATTTATTATCCTAAGCATTGTACTTTTACAGAAAATCATTTTAACTTCCAATTAATTCTTGTGAAAAATTTATAAAACCCAATTCACCCCCCCTCTTGGGTTCCAACCATTACTTTCACATATGTCACCCAAGTGAGAGAATTGTTCGCAATATTTATTTTATATATACCATATATGTATTATTTATTTTATAAATAATGTTTAACGCTGACAATTTATTTGAATGGACTGACATATTAATATTGTATATTTATGCACATTTTGGGACATATATATTTGAGTGCTATCTTTAATTAAATCCATAATAAGATCATCTTATATTTTGTGTTGATAGACCTATTTGATATATATTTGTTTTGATTTGAGGTGTTAGTTAAAATATTAAATGTATAGATGCCCAACATAAATAATAATAATGATGTGGTGTTATTGTAAAAAGGTCAATTTATGGGTCGACCAATGAGTTGACTTATTGGTAGATGATTATGGATAGTAATTTCCTGAGTTATATGAGAAGACATACCTTTGTTAAAAAATTGAGATAGCTCATTTTGTGTTTCTATCACCCCAAAGGTTGAGAGAGTCTCTCATATCTTCCTAGAAGAGTTTACTCTTCGATTTGTGTTTAGATTTGCAGTGAATTAAGGTACGCTCCTATTCGTGTATTTATGTGTTTTTGTTGTTTATCAATATCAACAAATAGTAGATTCATAAATTAAAGTTTTATGCATTTGTGAATTTTGTTAATTTGACTGTTTGATTTGTGTTTAAACAAAATATGCTTTCAAATTTGACATGTAAGAGTCAACAACAACTTTTTTTTTTCCTAGTAGTATATATATTTAAATATCCACAAAGTTAATAGATTTGTTAGCAATGTGTTTGCAAAAGAACTAAAACGGAACATATTTAAAAGTTAAGTGACCATTATGAAACAAAATAAAGTTAAAAGACCGGAATAAAATAAGAGCCAAAATTAAGGGACCGAAATAATATTTTTGTGCAAAAGAAAAATTCTTGCTTCCATTGTAAACGGTATCACCAACACCAACTCAACTAACTTCTTTTGAGTTATTGCTAAGGGACTTTGCCCAGCTTTAGTATCAACTACAACTATAAACCATATACAATAAAATTTTAAATTATTTATAAATAATCTCTTAAGCTATTAAATTATACTTCAAGAAATATACAATTTTGTTTCTTTTTATCACTATTATAAGAATTAGACTGAACTGTTCGGTTTAATTGGTTAGACTAGAAATCTGTTCGAAATAAATTTTAAAATTAATGAGTGATTGAACCGATCAAAAACTGGTTGAACAGCTAAAAATTTGTTGAACTAGGTAGGAAATAATGCTAAATAAACCAGTTAAACTTGTTTGCTTGAATTTTTTTAAAAATTTAAAAATTTTAATTTTGTTTAATTTTGCTTATTTTATAATAAGATATTGAAAAATATTAATATTACACATCAACTAATTATAGTGAAAAGGTCAATATATTAGTATTATATTAGTATTTTATAAATTTAATATGAATGAATATTATATTGATTAATAATATTTTTATATTATTTGATCAATTTTTATTGTAAACTTTTAATTATAAACATTATTTTATATAATTTGATATCAAATTTTATTTTTAATTAAATTTATAAATTTATATTTATTATTTTTAATTATATATATTATTTTTAATATTTTAAAATACACTAATTTAAACACAATTTAACTATAATTATTAATTTTTAAATTGATATTTGTATCAATATAATAATAGGTTAGGTTTTTAGAACTTTGCTTTTTGTAGCCCACACTTCCTAATTTTGAATTTTCATCTCTCAATTAAAAGGTCATTGCATGGAAAGCAAAGCCACACAAGAATTTGAAGTGACAACTAAATTAGTACAAAATAACATGTTTCTTAAACTATAAAAATTTTGATTTTTAAAAATTCAAGACTACTTAAAAATCAATCAAAGTTTTAGCCTTTTGTATTTTTCTCCAAAAAAAAAAAGTGATTTAACATTAATCTAATGATCACTCCAAACTTCACTGTTAAAGTTAAAGTGCGGAAAGGCTCTCTTCTCCGATCCAACTTTTGGCCTCTAGCTGTATCAAACGTCGATGAGCATCTACCGTGCAGCTCACCTGACATTGTAGAGAAAGATAGATAGAGAGGGTAGGAAAATAGAGATGGAGCCGGACGAGCATCGTCAACACGACGAGCATGAAGTGTACGGAGGAGAGATCCCCGACGAGGGAGAGATGGACACAGATTTTAGGGTCGAAGAAGAAGAAGAAGAAGAAGGACCAGGAGACCACCATGGCCCCAATAACCCCAACAAGGTTCCCCCCAATTTGTGTCTCTCTGCGCTATCCCCTCTCTCTATTTCCTTCTTATTCTGCCTTCTATGATAGGACTTGGAGGACATGAAGAAGAGGCTCAAGGAGATTGAGGAAGAAGCTGGCGCTCTTCGCGAAATGCATGCTAAGGTTGAGAAAGAGATGGGCGTTGTTCAAGGTATTCTTTTCTCTCTCTATCATGCTTACATTTGAAACATGAACACAAAATGATGCAGATTTGTTTTAATTAGCATATCCCCGTGATTTATTCATTTATTTTTTTCCGTATGAATGTTGAGTCCTTGGAAATTATCTCTCATGGAGGTAACACTTTTAGGTCATTATTGTTGATCAAGTTGGGTGATAGCCCTCACATTAGGTTTTGGGAGGATACTTGGGTGGGGAACATTTCTTTATTCGAGGCTTCTCCTCACCTCCATCGCCTTTCATCTCTGCATCATTCTCTTATTTGTCTATAAACTTCAAGAATCTTTTTTCTAGGAATTTCCGGTTTTTCAGAAATTTGGATGACAAAGAAGGTCTCGAAGATACCGTTTCTATTGCTTTCACTAGATTCTGTTCACGTATTCGCCAGCCAAGACATAAGATTATGGAACCTTGTTTCTTCTGATGTGTTTACTTGTAAATCTTAATTCGAGTTCCTTATTCGTGCTCCTAATAGGAGAGTTTTCTTCTTGAGAAATTCTAAAGCATCTTTGAAGGTAAAATCTATGGTCTCAACAATGTGGTACTCAATAGGATTAACACTAACAGCATATTTCATGTTTTTAAGCCTTGAACAGCTTTGTCTCCTGATGTGTTTGGTATGTTTAATTCTGGTTAATAGAATTTGTCCCACAGCGGCTAATTTTGTCTGGAGTTCTTGGGGTATAGTGGGTTTGCCCAAGAATTTTGGGGCAGTGTTTGCTGATTCTGTTAGGGTCCCTAATTATGGATCTAGTTGTACTACTTTGTGTGTGTGGGAATGGAGGGAAGGAGATCTCCTCTTGCGTGCAGGAGTGGCTGGGAACACCGTTGGATCCAACTGTTTTCATTTATCCAGCATTTTTTTGCCTTTTTTTTAAACAAAACTTTACATGATTTTTTTTTTCAAGTATCAATTGATCGAATGATAATTGTAAGCGCAAAGATATATATAAAATGATAATTTTAATATTTAAAAAAAATAAAAAAAAAACTGAATAAATGGGAACCGTTGGATCTACGCGCAAGAGGAGATCTCCTTCCGAAATGGAGGGTGTGTGATGGTAGATTAGGTCTTTCCTTTTTCCTACCTATGGTGCTGATCTGTTTTGGGAAGAGATAACCTGCAATCTCCTATGATGTTAGTTTGTTGGGAAGAGAAAACCACAGTCTCCTGAGTACAAAACTTGCAAAATTGATAACATCTGATCTCATTTCCTGTTAATTCCAAGGAGTTTAAATCCAATATGAGAGGCATAACTTCCCCTAAAATTAAGGACATGGCAGAAAACTACTCATGGAGAATGAGAAAAAAGTAATTAAGGTGATGTCGTCAAATGATGGAAAACCACTATTAAAAACCTATGCTAGGCATAATAAATTTCTAGGGACTAGACCTTGAATATTGCTATCGTATTTGGCATTTAACTACCTATGCATCGTAGCCTACAGTTTGACATATTGTTATTTAACTGCATGTGCATTTATTGTCTTAGCCTACAATCTTTGACATTTAGTTTATGCATTTAATGAATTGAGTTAGAGTTTTATTTCTTTTGTTGTAGAAACCCTCTATAAAAGGGTCCTTACCATATGTTGTAATCAAACTTGAATATTGAATGAATTGAATCAGAATATTTCTCTATCTCCCTCCTTCTTTGCTTCTCCCTCCTTTCTTTCTATATCTCCCTCATTTCTTGCTGTTCTCCCTCCTCTCTCTCTCTGTTCTACATCAACTACCCTAAACATGTCATAAACTACCCATAGTAACTGTCATTTAAAACAAATAATTCTGAAATTGCAAAATATAAAATAAAACATAAAGAAGATAATTGCTGCTGTAAAACCTGGTGGCTAGGTGCCAGATCTTTGGAACTTTGCCATAGTGCCACTTCTCTCCACTGATCTTCATATCCTTGCCATAAGTGTGCCGCTGACACCCTTTAATCTGAATGTTGGTAGCTTAAGACTAAAGGGATGCTAACAGATTCATTTTAATGGTTTTGGCAAGAAGCAAGGTAACCGAATTTTGTGGAGATATGCATGTTTCATGCTTGCAACTTTGTGGTTATTTTGGTTGGAAAGGAGTGCACAAATTTTTAGGTCACCTTCTTGCCCTTCCATATGTCTCGGATAGGGTTGCTGACTTCCCTTTGGATTAAGGGTCATGGATTTTGAGGGATTCTCTCTTACAGTTGTGCAGAGATTGGGAAAGGTTGCTAACTGATTGAGGTTCTGTGGTTTTCCCTTTTTCTAATCTTTTGTCGTATTTGTATTCTTTCTTAGGAGGATGAATAGGCCTGCCACCTAATTGTAGCTTTCCCTTTTATTTTAATATTTCTTCTTTTATTAAAAACAAAAAGGTTTTAGTTATAACTGATATTTCTTTTTTCTGGAAAAAGGGAAAAAAAGAGGGGGAGGGGGAGGGTTCATATATATGACTTTGAATTTAAAATCCATATGTCACTATGGGTGCTTGGATGCCGCTATACAAATAACTAGTCACTGTCATAATTTTTCTATATAATACTGGATTTTAAATTTTATTTGTACATTTGAGGCATTTAATGATAACTTCTGTATCTTTCTGTTAAATGATATTTTAGTTTAATTTTTATTTGAAGATTCATCTGGTTCTTCTGCAAGCCAAGCTGAAAAGGAAGAAGTGGATTCTCGATCAATCTATGTTGGTAATGTGAGGTTTGAAGCCCTTATTTTTTTGCCTGATTCAATTTCCTTTCTGTCATATAATAAAATTGTGGCTTGAGATCCTTTTGCATTGTATTTGTTCTGGACTGTGAGGCATGCTTTGATGCACAAGTAGATAAATTAAATTAAAAAATGCATGCCTAGTCCTAATTTGTGTTTCGGATTTGTGACTGTATGTAGATTTTGGCTTCATACAAAGTGGAGGAACATAGTCTAATGAGTACTTAACACGGTGTCTGATTAGTTTTGGGCTAGGATGTTTATTAGATGATTAGACCATGGAATGCTTTGATAAGTGATATGACCATGGAATGCTCTGATGGGATTTATGCTGGAGTTATTAGAGATAAAAAATCATTCTCGGGTCCTTGCTTAACAGCTTCAGCTTATCCATTTAGTTCTCTGGCACAATACTAGAACCTGATTCTATTTGCGAAGACTTAAATACTTGGAGCTAGGGGTAAAAGGAAAGGATGATTGTTGATTTGACCATAGGAAGTTGCATATGCAAGCAGAAATCAGAAATTGATCAATTGCATATATCCCAATGTGGTTTGAATTATGTAGATAGTGGGGTAATGGGGTAAGAGAAATAACTTTCTTGTGAGGTTCTGAGTCTGACTTATCTTTTGTCAATCACTGTTGGTCTATTTGTATGTATTTTTGTAGTGCACTACATGTAGTACAATGTCAATGTCTTACATGTAGTACAATGTCAATGTCTTACATGTAGTAGTATTAGCACAACAGCATAAGCCTGACCCATAAGTAATAGCCCATTCCTTGCAACTTCATAGCTGAGGCTTTCAGCCTGTTAAAAACTAGAAAAACCCAAACTTCAAATAAATACATAAATAACGATAAAAAGAAGAACATGCAACTCAATGTTTCAACACAAGAGTCTAGACAACCATCGGAATTTTATTGGGGACAGCTTTTGTACTGAAGATAAATTTTTTTTCTGGCAAAATAGTACTTTATGTTCCGAAGGTTGACATCAAGTTTTATTTATGTCCCAAAGTTTTTTTTGACCTAGTTATGTTTCACATATTTCAGTTTTTGTCATATATACTCTTTTTTTGTAACTCCGTTAGTCAATTTAACGGTTTGCCAAGTGGCTGCCACATGGACTCCAGAAAAAAAAGACAGTTTTTTTTTAAAGGTTTCAGTTTATTCACTTAGGTGTTTGGTCAAATTTTTCCTTTTGTCCAATTTTTGATATAAACTCAGCTTCTAATTCATCTAGGTCCGTAGTTTAAGAATCTATTTTTATCTTTGTCAAAATATCCCCTAAAAACTTTTCAATGTGTTCACTTTAGTCCCTATTCTTCATTTTCATGCTTTTTTCTCACGGTTTGGTTCTTCACTCTCATATTATGACTAGAAATGAAATTATGGACTGATTTGGAGGACCAAACCTTGAGAAAAAAGCATGAAAGTGAAGAACAGGGACTAAAGTGAATAAATTGAAAAGTTTTTAGGGGATGATTTTGACAAAGATAAAAATAGATTCTTAAACTAGGGGCTTAGACGAAGTAAAAGATGAGTTTATATCAAAAATTAGATAAAAGGAAAAATTTGACCAAGAATCTAAGTGAATATACTGAAACCTTTAAAAAAAAATTCTGTAATCCACATGGTAGCCACGTGGCAGGTACTTTTTTGCCACGTGGCAGCCCAGTCAACATTCTGTCACGTGACATCCTAATCAATATTCTGTTAAGTTGACTAATAGAGTTACAAAAAATGGTATATATGACAAAAATTGAAACATGTAGGATATAACTGGACAAAAAAAAAAACCTTTGGAGCATAAATGAAATTTGGTGTCAGCCTTGGGGACATAAAGTACTCTTTCCCCCCCCTTTTTTTTTTTTTAATTGAACTTGAGACTGTTTAAATTGCTGGAAAAATTCAGTGGCAGGAAAGAATTTATAGTCTGGAATGCTAAGGTCAATCTTATAGGATTGTATAGTAGCCTGAATAAGATGGACGCCATTTCACAAAAGAAAGGGCTGAAGCCTTATTGAGCATTCATTTAGAAAGAAACTAACTATAAACCCATGCATTGCATAGAGCTAATGTTTTTAAAATAAATAATTTATCGTGTCTAAGTTTAAAATACTAATATATTATATCATATGTAGTTATATATTTGGTTCATCCTTTTATATTTTGAATCTTTAAATTTTGTTAAAAATGTAATTTTAAAATTTAAAGCATGATTTTGTCTTACATGGACTCATTATGAACAATTTTTATATGGCACCAATCAGTGCATTGACTTATATCAGCATTCTTTTCAAAATGATGAAACAAATAATTGCACTATAATATATATCTTTTAAGCACAACAGCACAAGTAATATTGTTGCATGAATGCTATTTGCATATATTCTTAAATACAGTGTACGCATAGATTGTGTGTATATTCATTGTATCCTTAGTTCTCCATTAATTGATTTAAATTATTTTTATCTCCTCAACTGATATATAACTTTTACAGTTTTATTTGACACATGGCATTATATCAGAATACATATCCAAGATGCATAAAAGAAATAAACATCATTCCTCTTCCAGATGCTTGAGTAGTAACTATATATATCAGAATTCATATCCAAGATGCATAAAAGAAATAAACATCATTCCTCTTCCAGGTGCTTGAGTAGTAACTATATAATTTTAGAATGTAGGTTGGTTTAAAGTAAAGCAAAGATGAGCTAGGGTAACTGAAAATGGTTAATGTGCATGCTACAAATCATGTTTCTGAAACGTATTGGATTTGAAATTTACAGAGGTAAATAAGTCAGCATCATTTATGGGGGTCTTTTTGGCACCCTATTCAAGCTGATTGCACCACATGGTCAGCCCATACAACAACAACAACAACAACTTTATCCCACTAGGTGGGGTCGGCTACATGGATCGCCCGATGCCATTGAGCTCTATCAATGACTAACTCTTTAGGGATCTCATTTACCAGAAGATCCCTCTCAATAACCTCTTTAAGTGTCTTTCTTGGTCTTACTCGACCTTTTTTCACAGGGTTCCAAACCATCTGCTCAACTCTCCTTACTGGCGCTTCTAATGGTCTTCTTTGAACATGTCCAAACCACCTTAAACGGTTTTCAATCATTTTTTCCTCAATAGGTGCCACTCCAATTCTCCCTCGTATACGATTATTTCGGATCATATCTCTTCTTGTATGATCACACATCCAACGCAACATCCTCATCTCCGCTACTCCAATTTTATGCTCTTGTTGTCCTTTCATCGCCCAACATTCGCTCCCAGATAAAATCGCAGGTCTTATAGCAGTACGATAAAACTTTTCTTTAAGCTTATCCGGTACTTTTCGATTACAAACAACTCCTGATGCCATTCTCACTTTAACCACCCAGCTTGTATCCTATGTGTCACATCACCAATAATTTCACCGTCATCTTGTATAACAGATCCCAGATACCTAAACTTTGACACTTGTGATACAACATTATCTCCAATTTTAACTTCCAACTCGTTTCTAGCTTGTCGCTTGTTAAACTTACAACGCATATACTCTGTCTTACTCCTGTTCAGACGAAAACCCTTCGATTCCAAAGTAGCTCTTCATAACTCAAGTTTAACATTAATCTCTTCCCTTGACTCTGCTATGAGAACAACATCATCAGCAAAAAGCATGCATTTAGGAATTTCTTCTTGAATATGTTTTGTCAGAGCATCTAAAACCAAGTCAAACAAATAAGGGCTCGACGATGATCCCTGATGTAGGCCAATCTTAATAGGGAAGTCTCTAGTCTCCCCTCCAGACGTTCTCACACTAGTTGTAGCCCCCTCATACATATCTTTTATAACTCTAATATACGCAACTCGTACATCTTTCTGTTCCAAGGCTTTCCAAAGCACCTCTCTTGGTACTCGATCATAAGCTTTTTCCAAATTAATAAACGCTATATGCAAGTCTTTTTGTTTGCTCCGATACCTTTCCATCAACCCCCTTAGCAGATAAATAGCTTCCATAGTTGATCGCCCTGGCATGAATCCAAATTGATTTTCCGAAATACTCGTTTCCATTCTTAACCTACGTTCAATCACTCTTTCCCATAATTTTAAAGTGTGACTCATAAGCTTAATCCCTCGGTAGTTTGCGCAATTCTAGATGTCTCCTTTGTTTTTGTATATAGGCACTAAAGTACTTCTTCTCCATTGCTCCGGCATTTTTTTGGACCTTAAAATCTCATTAAAGAGCTTAGTTAGCCAGATAGTACCCTCATCCCCTAAACATTTCTAAACTTCAATAGGAATACCATCAGGATCAACGACTTTACCATTATCCATTCTTGTTAGAGCTTCCTTGACCTCATCAACCTTAATCCTGCGATAATATGTCAAATTTTGTTCTCTCTCCAAGGTTGTTAAATCTTCCCTATTATAGGTCGACCCTGCTCCGTCATTAAAGAGCTTGTGAAAGTAACCTTGCCATCTGTTTTTAATATCTCCATTTGTAACCAAAATTTTTCCTTCTTCATCTTTAACACATCTTACTTGATCCAAATCTCTAGATTTCCTTTCTCTAGTTTTCGCAATCTTGTAAATCTTTTGTTCTCCTTTTTTCGTTCCTAAGTCATTATAAAACTCTTCAAACGCTTTAGATCGTGCTTCACTTACTGCTTTTTTAGCCTCCTTATTAGCCTTCCGATACCTGTCTCAATTTTCCGAGTTATTGCTCAAATGGATAGCTTTAAAGTAATCTTTTTTAAATTTGATCTTCTCTTGAACGGTTTCATTTCACCACCAAGATTCCTTATCTCTTTGTCCAAAACCTTTAGATTCTCCTAAGAGTGCTTTAGCTATCTTTCTAACCCTGTTAGCCATCTCCTCCCACATGATGTTAGTATTTTCTCGTAACTCCCAAGACCCTTCCTCCCATAGTCTTTTCTTGAAAGTCTGTAGATTCTCCCCCTTTAGTTGCCACCACTTTGTCCTAGGGTTCATCACCTGTCGATGCTTTTGTTTTCGACCCTTAATACTCACGTCAAGGACCAAGACCCTATGTTGAGTTGCCACGGGTTCCCCAGGAATAACTTTACAATTTTGACAAATTTTCCTATCTGGATTCCTTACCAAAAAGAAGTCAATCTGTGACCTTGAAGCTCCACTCTTGTATGTGATTAAATGCTCCTCTCGCTTCTTGAAGCAAGTGTTACAACCTTAAAATTATAAGTCATTGAGAAATCGAGTATAGACTGTCCTTCCTCGTTAAGCTCCCCAAAACCAAAGTCACTATGAACTCTCTCATAATGTCCTACTTCTTTCCCAACGTGGCCATTAAGGTCCCCCCCCCATGAAAATCTTCTCTTCTAAGGGTATGCTTCTGACCAATCCCTCCAAATCTTCCCAAAATTTTTCCTTAAGATATGCATCCGCCCCTACTTGGGGTGCATAGGCACTAATGATATGGATAGTATCTCTTCCAACAATCATTCTTAAGCATAAAATCCTATCCCCAATCCTTTTTACCTCCACCACACTCGGCGTCCAATCCTTGTCAACCTAGATACCTACACCATTCTTTGTCCTTACTTTTCCCGTGTACCAGAACTTGAAGCCTGAACCGTCAAACCTCTTAGCCTTTTCTCTAACCCATTTAGTCTCTTGAAGGCACAAGATGTTAATTTTCCTCCTCTTCATAGTGTCTACAACCTCCATGGATTTCCCTGTCATATTCCCGATATTCCACGTACCGATCCTGATTTTGCTTTCCTAGGCTAGCTTCTTTACCCTCAACCTTCTAGGAACATGTCCTTGTGACACTACATTCGATCGATGATGCAGTGGCTCTAACTCATTTGACACTGTACTCGAGCCATACAGTGCGTTGCTTCCGAGAAACAACCTAGTATTAGTAGACCCTTGCACATTTAACACTACATCCGGGTGCCGATGCAGCGGCTCTAGCTCACTTATCACTGTACTCGAGCCATACAGTGCGTTGCTTTCGGGCAACGTCCTAGCATTAGCATAATAGTGTCGTTGATCCATATTCATGAGAGATTCGACAAAGTTTTATGTTGGCTGTCGAGGGCCTAACACAACCCTCCTCCTTTAACCGGGCTTAGGACCGACTATAAAATCTAAAAATAATGTAACTTACAAGATCGAAGCCATAGAAATGGACAACTAATTGAAGCCATAGAAATGGACAACTAATCCGGTATCTGTATGATTCTCATATTGCTATCATAGTTCATGTTATTTGGTGTCCTGTCTGTGCAAATTCATCAACTGTTAGACTAAATATAGATTTGGGACAAAAAATTAACTGAGACGCGGAGTTCAAATGTTGGTAAACTGCCAATCGATTGTTGCACTATAGACTGGGCTATAATATAATATGTATAGACTCTTTAGATAACATTCCTACAAGAACTTGGAATGCGAGATACAAAAATTTAGTAGTTGGCAGTGGCCAATCTTCTATGTAAAGCTTTCTTGCAATTAGACTTGTCATGAGATATAATTATGAAATTTAGTAGTTGGCAGTGGCCAATCTTCTATGTAAAGCTTTCTTGCAATTAGACTTGACATGAGATATAATTATGATGAACCCCCTTACCTAGTAACGGTAATAAAGATAGCAGAGATAAGGACTAAATAGAACAAGTATTATTAATTGGAGAATAACCAAAGGTAATACACAAAACTCCTACACTTTCGAGTGGCTAGGACACTCCCCTTCTACTAATTCTTGCCTAACCCCCCCAACTATAGGTGTCAAAGTGGGCCAGCACGGCCTGTTCGGCCAGCGGGCCGAAGAAAAGTGGGCTTAAAATGGGCCACACATCTGAGGGCCCAGCCTACCTTTTGCGGGTTGCATGATGTTCTAACTAAAAGTGCCAATTGTAATTTTTCATATTATTAATTTTGCACTTTTTTCTGAATGAAATTATAAGAAATTTGAATACTTATTTTCTTTTCTTTTTTTTTCTATATCCATAAATTTTTTCCTGAATTAAGATGGATTTCTTAATGTTAATTTATTGAACTAGTACACCTTATTTCATTTAAATCAAATCTCAAATATTAATTTGGTGGCCACTAACCAACCGACCATATTCACGTGACACTAAAAAAAAATGCACATAAAAATGATATCAATAATTCAATATCCACTCCCAAGTTAGTTAGTTGTCTTAAGCAAAGGCAATAGGCATAGTAAAACTAAAACCACATATATAGACATATTACATAGTCTCAAATCCATTAAGTCTTAAACAAAAAAGGGTTTGCAGTTTAGCTTAGCTCGCCGGGCCTAAAAAGCCTGGCCAAAAATGGGCCTTGCTTTTTGAAAGTTTTGATAGCTCTACCCCCAACAACCAACACACCCTTTATAGAGTCCAAAATACAAAAATAGGTAGTTAGTTAGTTATAACTAACCCCCCATCCTGATTACACTGTTATTATTCTTTCCTCCTACTGTATTTGTTAGCGTCCTGAGACATGGATTGTGTTATGGGTCTTGCTACAGTGAAGTCAGACAAGGAAAGAGAGGAGAATGTATTCTTGTTCTTCTTTCTACCTATTGTGCTGGCTCCAATTAGAGAGAGTACCAACAATCTCTCAGTGTAAAATCACCAAGTGTAATGATAATACTCCAGAATAATTTCTTCATTCATTCACCAAAGCATATAAACAGTACAGACACAGTACAGACATGATAACTGCTAAAAACCATCCACATGAATATTAACTCCCGTAACTCCCATACAACACATAAATATAACTGACAGTACAACCACACCATAAATTTCTGGCAGCCTCTTCCTATGTTTTGGACATGAGGAAGTTTCTTTCCTCAACCTGTTGGGTCAGGCCCATAACCTCTGTGAGCGATCCAGCCTCAAACAAATGGAGTTCTGCCCGAATTTTAGATTGCAACCCGTTCTTGAAGGCTCCCATAAGCACCTTCTTTGGGGCATCCTTCAACGGTGTTGTTAAAGCTTCGAACTCCTTCTGACAACTGTCCAGAGTGGTCACTGCCTCAAATTCGTCACCTTCTTATACAAGTCCCCCATTTGAGGCCCCATGAAAACGTGCAAAGAGCTCTTTCTTGAAGGATTCCCATCCGTGAATGGGTGTTCGAACTTCCAACCATTGGAATCAAGTAACAGCCTTTCCTTCAAGACAGATGGCGACAGCGGCCACTTTCTCAGCCCCTGAGAGGTTGTTAATATTGAAATATCCCTCCACCCTAAAAACCCACCTTATTGGGTCTTCGTCGAAGTAAGATAGGTATCTCCGAAATTTTGAAGTCGACTCTTACACCCGTGTGACGCTGGCATCTGTACTCCCTTGTTCGCATCATTGTGTTCGCTCATTAGGTGTGTCTCCACCATTTGCCCAAACTTCTCCATCCTTGCCATCGATTCTTAAAGCCCCTGAACAATATCTTTAATTGTTTCCACTTCTTCTCTTAATGTCTCCATTTCATTCTTGAGGTTTCTGCATCCTTTTCGATAGCTTCAACCTTACCTTCATTACAAGTGTTCACCATCTTTGGACCTTTCTTGCAATCTCGTGATCAAGACCGCTCTGATACCATTGATGAACCCCTTTACCCAGTAACAATAATAAAGATAGCAGAGATATGGACTGAATAGAACAAGTATTATTAGTTGGAGAATACCCAAAGGTAATACACTAAACTCCTAGACTTTCGAGTGGCTAGGACACTCCCCTTCTACTAATTCCTGCCTAACCCCCCCAACAACCAACACACCCTTTAGAGTCCAAAATACAAAAGTAGGTAGTTAGTTAGTTATAACTAACCCCCCATCTCTTTCCTCCTACCATATTTCTACGATAGGGCTCCTCAAATTACCTCTTGATATTTAATTTATAAGTTTTTATTGATCCTCTTGCTGCTTGGATCTGAAATAACCTGATAATAAAAGGCTCTAGTGCATTAATTCTGTTCTATTTGTAATTCTCATTGTGTATCCTGGGCAGTTTATTTTGATATGATCTTATGCAGCTTTAATTGAATGTTTTGACTTAACGGCTCCAAATTCTAACTCAGGTTGACTATGCATGTACACCCGAAGAAGTCCAACAGCATTTTCAGTCCTGTGGAACTGTGAACAGAGTGACAATATTGACAGACAAGTTTGGTCAACCAAAAGGGTTTGCTTATGTTGAGTTTGTTGAGATTGATGCTGTTCAGAATGCTCTTCTGTTGAACGAATCAGAATTACATGGTCGACAGTTGAAGGTCTTGTTTGTTTTGTTGCTCTTTTGATAGAAGGACTTTCTTAGTCTGTGCAAATGCAGTTTGTCACTGCTTTGTTTTCTTTCACATGAATATAATTGTATATGATTTGCTTGTCAGGTCTCTGCAAAGCGTACAAACGTTCCTGGAATGAAACAGTTTCGTGGAAGAAGGCCTATACGATCTAGAAGGCCCTACATGCCTGCTCCATTTTATCCTCCATATGGTTATGGGTAAGTAATTTCTTGTGCTTACCTTGTGGCTATCAGAAAGTAAAGAATATTTAGCATGAAATGCCTTGAATAAAATGTGAACATTGCTGTCTTGAGTCCTTTCATTTGTCTCATGTGTCGTGTAGTGTAGACACTGATATTAAAGTTGAAAAACATCACCCAGCAAATCTTACTAAAAAGAAATATTTGAATTTGTTGTATAACAGCAATAACTCTGATAATTTCTGCCTCCAGTTTTCTATATGTCTTTGTCTTCTGGAAGTTATATTTGCTTGCAGACTAAGCGTGGTAGTCTTATGTCAGTATGTTCTGTACACATTCCAGTTGCCAAAATCACCTGAAAATACACCAAAAAATAATTGAAATCTCTTAGCTCTGACGCTTCTCTTGTTCTATTAACAAATATTTCTTATGTTACTATATATGATGAATATATACTCTGGGATTCTGCACTGAATTTATTTATTCACCTTCTTAAATGTCTCTTCAAAACCATATATCATGCACGCTAAGATGGGGAGTCTCACTCTGTTGTCATATGCTGCACCCAACAAGAGATCAGAAAATTTCGTTTCTGTTCGATAAAATATTCATCATCTTCACTTCATGCTCCTTATGTTTTATTTAATGACTGAAACATTTTGACATGCAGAAGGGTTCCGAGGTTTAGGCGACCCACACGGTACAGGCCATACTAGTGCTCAATCTTCATCTTAATAGGTGGGGCAAGGTTTAAATTGCCATTATAATAATTTTCTTTGATGGGGCAAGAAACCTGAATTTTCAGTTGCATGGCAGAAGTCAATGCGATACTTTTTTCACTGTTTGTATAATATGGTCCGTAGATAGAGAGGTTCACTGCTTTTGTACGGAGTTTATTTGTTATAGCACTTGAGTGCTTTAATAGTTGTAGACGAATGACGGAGGCACGTATTTGGGGCATTCTTTGTATATTTTCTCTTTCTATACTTCGAAGTTTTTAATTTAAGCTTCAATGGTAGATTCCTATAAAATGATATCAACTGAAGTGTTGGCATTGAAGTACAGGTTGCTGAAGCAAATTGTAAAATCTAGTTTGTTGATTTGTTATTCGATGGTATACTAACAAGGAGAAGGGATTATTTATTTATTATTATTACTATTATTATTTGGTAAACGATGGAAGATTAAATTAAAGCATAATGAGAATCAGTAGATGAGAATACATTTAAGGTCTGGGAAAGACCTATTGAAGATCTCGAAACAGGCATACAGAAGTGCCAAAGCAAAGAACAGATAATTTAAAAGACAAAAAGCGGAGTAAACAGTTTCGAAATATGAAATCAGAAAGAGCCGTTGATAGAGGTAAAATAGCCATAGGAGTCGACGAGATGGAGGCGCAAAATTAGCCTGCAGAAGCAGGAGTGGGTTTGTCTGCCAGATAGAGGTCCAGGAGGAAGTCAGGTGCATGAGCGTAAGTTGAGAGTTGAAGTTTTCTGATTCTTCTGTCTTTTGCAAGCTTGTCTACACATCTGTTCTCATTTCTACTCACCTTAATAATTCTGTAGTCTTCCAGATTAGAAATGAGGAGCCTGTAGTTTTCAATAATGTTTCCCAAGGGATGAAAATTAGTAGAAGAGTGCAAAGTAAGGTCATCAGAAATAGAAGTATGATTTTCCTGATACGTGGTAATTGGGAAGCTAGTTTCAGTCCCCAGTAGATAGCTAACATCTCTGCTTGTAAGGCATCTCCAATTCCAGAGAAAGAAGAGAACCCCAAAATCTAGTTGCCAGATGCGTCTCGAATACATCCTCCTATTCCCATCAATAGATTTGCCACAGAACCATCACAGCTTAAATCAAGAAATTTCAGGAGGGGTCTAGCAATGGTGTGAGTTAAAGGTAGTGTTGGGGAGAGGATTGATGGGGCGTGGGAGGGATATTAGGAGGCTGAATCTGGTTTATGGCAAGATTAGTTTTTTTTTTTTTTTGATCGAGGGAGGACAAGTGGCCTAGATTCTTCAGAGTTTTCAATGGCACGTTTAGCAGTTAAGATGGGGTTTAAAGGTTCATTTTGAAATAAATAGCCGTTTCCAGCTAGCCAAATTGCATGTAAGGCAAATGGGAAAATTGTGCTCCAAGGGATGTTAAGGGTGTGTTTTGAATGATTTGTGGCATTATTACGGATCCAATTTTTGAAGTTGTCGCTGTGAAAGTTTTGAGGGGGCTGAAGTTTAGACCATATATTTTATAGGAGAAGGGGTAGTCACGAAGTGAGTATTTGGTGGTTTCGATAGATGAGTTACATAAAGGGCAGATAGGGGAGGGGATAATATTTCTTTTGTGGAGAGAAAAGGAAGTTGAAATGTTGTAGTTAAAAGCTTTCCAAGTGAAGAATTTCCCTAATATTACAAAAAGATTTCCAAATCCAGAGGTGGTTGTGGTCAGTATTTTTCTTACTAATTAAGGACAAATGAGTAGATTTAATTGTGAAGATACCATTTGGAGTAAGATTCCAGGAGATGGAGTCTTTAGAATTGAGGAGGGAAAAAGGGAGGACAATACTATTGATTTGATCAGTAAGATTTTGAGGGATAGGAAAAGGAATGGAATTGAGATTCCAAGAGGGAGTACCATTTAAAATGACGATGATGGATTAGACATTTCTATCATGTTCTCTGTGAGGGAGGAGTGTACTAGTTGGGATTCGAGTGGTTTCTTATTGACCCAGGAGTCATACCAAAATCTATCATGTTCTCTGTGAGGGAGGGGTGTACTAGTTGGGATTCGAGTGGTCTCTTATTGACCCAGGAGTCATACCAAAAGTTTGTATTTGAGCCATTTTTTATAATATGGGAAGCGTTTCACTTGAAGGTGTCTTTGTCCTTGAAAAAACTTTTGTAGACATAGAAAGAGTTAATGCGTTTCTTATAGTAATTAAGATGCGTGTATTTGCTTCTAAGGAAAGAAACCCAAGACTTGTTGGGGCTTGTTGCAGCTTCCCATCCAAGTTTAGTCATAAAAAGGCTACTGTTTGATGCCCAGGTAGCCTTTTTTTTTTTTGGTCTTGTTATTTTTTCCCATTTTATTAGGTGTGTTTTCTAAGAAGAATCATAATGACCCCAAAGGAAGTTCTTATTGATTTTGGGAGTGAATTTTTTGAGGGTAGATTAAAAGCTCTCATTTGATAAATGGGAATTTGGCTTAACGTTGCAGTTTTTGACATAGTTTGTGAATTATGAAATTGAAGTCTGAGGTAGTGTAATTCGGCTTCAAGGGGAAGCTTAGGTAATTACCTAGGTTGGTCGAGTTTGAGATTTAGAGAAGTTTGGAGAAGAAATGCTTTTTGTCATTTGGAGTGTGAGGTGAAAACCATAGTTTTGATTTTTCAAGATTTATTTCCATACCATTATTGTTAGAGAAAACATCAATGACTTGTTTGATGGTGGTGATATTTTTTTTATCAGCTTTGCCAAAAAGAAGAACATCATCGACAAAAAAGAGGTAAGAGATTTTACAGTCATGTTTTTTTAAGGAGAAAGGTTTCCAATTGCCTTGGTTAATTGAGTTTGAGATAAGAATCGAAAGATATTGCATGACCATGATAAAAAAAAAAGGTAAAGGGATAGGGGCTTACCTTGTCTTATTCTCCTTTTTAGCTTGAAAGAATTCTTTTTTGTCCCATTTAAAATAGGAGTGTAATCCATGCTAGAGAAGTATGAATTAAAGAGAGAGATCCATTCGGGAGGAATATTAAAGGCTTTCAAAAGGTGGAAAATGAAGGACCAAGAAATTGTGTTGAAGGCTTTTTTTTTTTTTAATGTCAAGTTTAATAATAATTCAACCAATCTTGCTTTTGGATCGATTCATGGAGTGAAGGGTCTCTTGTGCTATAATGAATAAGTCAGCAAAAAGTCTTCCTTGTATAAAGGCCCTTTGAAAGGGTGAGATGAGATTTTTAATATGAGGTATGAGTTTGTTGAGCAGAATTTTTGCTAGCATTTTGTAGTGGGTTGTGCATAAACCTATGGGTCTAAATTAGTTAGTGGTGTAAGGGTTGTCAATTTTTGAGATGAGGCAAATAAGATTTTTACACCATAATTGGCGTATTACCCAAGTGGAGAAGATTTTGTGGAGTTCGAGGTTAATTTTGTTTTCAGTTTGTTCTCAATTTTTTTGATAGAATGTTGCATGGAGGCCATCATCTCTAGGCATTTTGAAGGGGTGGATGTTCAGAGGGTTGATTTTATTTCGGAGAGATCAAGTGGGGTTGTTAGAAGGGTTTGTTGGACTAGAGTTAATTTCAGGACAGTAGAGAGGATGTAAGGGGCAGGGATGGGGATTTGAATAAAGGAGCATAAGGTCTTAGGCATTTTTAGTTTCCATTCTAATTTGTAAGGGGTCAATGATCCAATTATTTTCGCCTAATTATTTATTATTTTACTATGTATATTGATATGACTCTCTGCTTTTAATTTGTGCCCTAACGTGAGCTGATGAGTGTGTACCTGATTTTTATGAGGAAGAGAAGCCTAATGATGAAAATCTACCCCCAAACATCTTCGTAAAGCACATCAGAGTTTGCTGAGAGACACGAAAAATGATATTGAAGATAGTGTTTGTTGATTTCCCCCCAAAATAAAAAATTGTTTTTTGGATCTATTATGTGCATATCAATGCTTTGCAAATAAAGTAGTTGATGACCAACGAGAATTTAGTTTAATTAAAAAAGTTATTCTCTGATATACATTTAGTATTTGATAATGATTGACACAGAATTATATTTTGTAAATATAAGTGAGAAATTAAAAAACAATAACAATAAAGTGCTTGTGATGTCCACAAGAGCCATTTTGTAGGGTTACTTTTTGTTCGTTTAATATAACAAGGGGTGAATCAAATCTTACTTTTGTCTTTTTTTTGGTGACATTTTAATATATATTATAAAAATTTCCCTTAATTTAATGTATGTCAAATTAGGTTATTTTCTTACAGAACGTAAGATTGTAATTTTATTTTTAATGTGATTGTAAAAATAATTACATTGAAGATAAGTCTTAATATGACACTAGTTTTATTTTTAATGTAACAATATAAATCATAAAGTGATTTTATTACTGAAAGAAATGTATATTGTGTAAAAAGTTAATTTTATTAATAAAAAATAAATTAAAGAAGAGTTAAGTTTAATATTTAAAACAGGAATAATACTATATATAATTTAATCAAATGTTGAGAGTCAAGAGATTTGTATAATTCAAGTTATTATTAATGGTAATATTGGGAAAACTTACCTCTAAATCAGGTTATTTAATTTCAAATTCAGTCATAGAATTTGTTGGAATTCTAGTTTGATATTTGATGCACTGCCATTCTAAAGAGTAAAGACAGAAATGAAGGCATAAGGGGATGCTGCTTATGGTATTTTTGCAATCTGTGAATCAAATAGAGAGCTCCCCATTTTTAGATTTGGATCCTCTGCTATAACATTAAAGTATTGTTATAGTTTTACATTGAAGTCATTTAATCTAATCTTTTAGACAAAGAAGTAAAATTGGAAATTAGAGAGTTTTTCATTTAACCTTGCACTTTATTCAAAACTCTTGCAGAAATGTATTGGAATGAGTTGTTCTTATTTCTCCTAGCCATAATTAGAAGGTTAAGATACCTTTCATTAAAGCCACAGTCCCTCCACCCTTGCAAAAAAGATTCATAATTCCTCCCTAATGTTTCATATATCACTTTACTTAATAATAATGATGATAATGATGATGATGTGGCATGTTAATTACTTATTAGATGTTGATAAGACTACTTTAGTCCCTTAAACATAGTTGGGTTAACCATTTGGCTCATACAAAAGACAACAAATAAGTTATTTAATCTTCAAAACATTTTAAATATTAACTCATTAGTTTTTTCACCAAAAAAATTTATAATATCAACGATTTATTTGACATGACTCATTAATCACGTTAGTGCATTCACTAAAGTAATTGGTTGATTAATAAATTGGAAGATATTGAAAAACTAAACTAGAGAATTATTGATTTACTAGCATAAACTCTATTATAACTTATGAAAATAAGATGAAAACAACTTATGTGAAATTTATCCTCATAAATTATTTAATTATAAAAATAACTTATATATAAGCGTTTATATGACAAGCGATTATTCTATAAGTAGTTAAACAAATTGTTTATTTAAAGAGAACCGAAGTCTTTAGAGACTTCAAAACTTTTCAACAGTTACTAATTAATTAGAAAATTCTAATAGTTGATTGATGAATTCTTGTTTAAAAGCCAACTTTTTCTACTCTTTGAAATTGGAAAATTCTTCACTTCTAGAGATTAATGCTCCAAATTGTTTAAGTGTGGGCGAATGGCACAAAAAACATTAACAAGCAATTGAAGTATTATATAGGAACAACAACAATATCGAGTAATATGCTACAACATTTTTAAGTGAAAATTTTTTTTAATTAAAAAGTTTGAAATTAAATATATCTCTAATTATTAAAATATTATTTTTGAATATAAATATTAAATAATTAATATTATTTTTAAAATATTTATACGTATTAAATATATGCCAATAAAAATTATTTTTTTAATATTCATATGCATTAAATATATCTGAATAGTTTTAGAACTCTTTATGGGATCTTATTAATTAAAATTTTTATTCAGAACAATTAAATACTTAATAAAATAAAAAATAAATACATTTAATTGAAATAGGAATGAATTAGGTTTACTACAGTTATACGAGCCCTAGGAGACATTTAATTGTCTCACTTGGGACTCCATATTTTGACTAGGAGACATTTAATTGTTAAAAAAACGAGTTGTTCGGCAAATGAATCCATACTGTTCCAATTTTGACCTCGGTACTTGGGAGTGTCAAAACTGAAATCGCAGTCATTCGAGCTGGACAGCGCCTTTGCTCGATTGACAGTGCAGAGACTAGAGATAGAGGCGGAGATGGAGCAGCAACACGAAGAGCATGAGGTGTACGGAGGAGATATTCCCGACGAGGCGGAGATGGACGCAGATTATGGAGTAGAAGATGAAGGAGACGGAGACGGAGAAGGAGAAGGACTCCATGACTCTGATCACCCAAATAAGGTGCCCCTAATTTGTGTTCCTTCGCTATTCCTCTCTGTCTCCTTCTTAATCTGCCTTCTATTCTGTGATAGGACCTGGAAGACATGAAGAAGAGACTCAAGGAAATTGAGGATGAAGCTAGTGCCCTTCGCGAGATGCAGGCTAAGGTTGAGAAAGAGATGGGTGTTGTTCAAGGTATCTGAAGACATAATAGACAAATATGAAGCAGATTCGTTTTTATTTGCATAGCCCCTTATTGCTTTGAATATGAAAGTTGATATATTTGAGTAAGCAGATCTGTCTTATGATTGGTGTTTGGTGGTCTTTGTCATATGCTGTTCAACACTGCGATCTGTTTACCTGGGCATGCTTGGGTTATTTGGCTTGGATTGCTAAAGTATATGGTTAAATCTTCATCTACTTTCTTACAATCTTCCTGACTATTGAAATACCAACCAAATACCGCCGGGCAGATATGTGTCCTACGTCATTTTTGTAATTGCAATAGCTAGTCTGTTGTTAATTTTGACTTGATTGTTTTGCAATCTATACTTTATCATGAAATTGGGCGAATTCCAATCAAATATTAGCCTTTTCATATCAGGGCAGGGACAATTAAATCGACTCTTCTGTATATTCAATTCAACTTTGCTGTGATGGAAGATTACTCATTCTCTTTAGGAACTGATATCTGTATATTTGAGCATACTGGAGCTATTGAGATCTGGTTATTTTGGATTGAAAATTGTATGTTGGTCATAGATGCGTCAGCATTTGAAAGCTAACAAAAAGCACTAGTTGTCAGTACATCATGCTAAATCAAAAAAAAAGAAAACCAACTATACGCTGTTTTTTCCTATTCTACTCATGTTGCTTACATCAGAATCTACCTTTTACTAACATTTAAAGCATCAATCTCACAAATAAACAAGCCTTTATCCTTCCAAAGTAGGGTTTACTGTGTATGTAAAGTTTCACAAAGTTTGACAGACAGAGATGATGGCTCACCTTGTTGGGCGTGGAACTGTTGAGTGTTGTCAAGTGTTTAGGTTCAAACTTCAAAATACGTTAAATTACTGAAATCTTCAGATTTCGAAATGACTTGGTTCTCAATTCATTTATGATTAATGTGATTACAAAATTTTATTTATAAGCTGATGAGACTTTCCTATTAATGGTGAACATATATTTCTGACATTGAAATTTCTTTCCACATAGTCCTTTGCATTACTCTGAATGTTTATTCAACTTAATCTGGTGAATAAGTACAAATGTTACTATTTCATTTTTTGTACTGTGTCTTGCATATGATTCTGTGATTAAACACGATATATGCATAGGATGATCTACACATACAACATTCTCAATAAACGAGTTCATCTTTGTCACTGAATATTTGCTCTTCATAAAGTATATATTATATAGTAATCAGACACTCGCGAGACTTGTAAATTGGTCTATCATTATAGTTTAGTATAGTAGACTGCCCTGATCATCTTTAATGAACACATAAGTTCATCTGAATTTTGGTTTTTTTTTTTAACATTTCAATTACCTATGAGTGCTGGGATACTGGTTATATAATTAAATTGTTACTTACACTATTTTTTGAACTAGTGCTAGATTTTAAATATAATTTGTGCATTCAAAGCATTTAATAATAACATTTCTGTTGTGTCTTTTTGGTAATTGATATTTTGGTTTGTTTTTTATTTGAAGATTCATCTGGTTCTTCTGCAAGTCAAGCTGAAAAGGAGGAAGTAGATTCCCGATCAATCTACGTTGGTAATGTGAGAGTTGAAAGTCCTTTTTCTATCTCTTCCACTTTCCTTTCCGCTTTACGACAAGATTGTATTTTTTTTTCTTTTTACTTGTCAGTATTGTGAGGTATGCTTTGTGCAATACTTGGATAAATTTGGTAAATAATGCCTAGTCCTAATTTTTTTATTTTAGATTTTGCATTGTAAGTTTAACAAGCGACAAGCTAGGAACGAGCTTGAGGTTAAACTTGGTGATCAGGTCGTATCACAAGTGTCAAAGTTTAGGTATTTGGGATCAATTATACAAGATGACGGCGAAATTATTAGAGATGTGGAACATAAGATACAAGCTGGGTGGTTGAAGTGGAGAATGGTATCAGGGGTTGTTTGTGATCAGAAAGTATCTGATAAACTCAAAGGAAAGTTTTGTCGTACTGCTATAAGACCAGCGATTTTATATCGGAGTGAATGTTGGGCAATGAAAGGACAACAAGAACATAAAATTGGAGTGGCGGAGATGAGGATATTGCGTTGGATGTGTGGTCATACAAGAAGAGATAGGATCCGTAATGATCATATACGAGGTAGAGTTGGGGTGGCACCTATTGAGAAAAAAATGGTTGAAAACTGTTTAAGATGGTTTGGGTATGTGCAAAGAAGACCGTTGGAAACGCCAGTTAGGAGAGTTGAGCAGATGGTTTGGAGCCCTATGAAAAAAGGTCGAGGAAGACCAAAAAGGACACTTAGAGAAATTATTGAACGGGACCTTTTAGTAAATGAGATATCTAAATAGTTGGTTATTGATAGAGCTCAATGGCGTCGTGCGATCCATGTAGCCGACCCCACTTAGTGGGATAAGGCTATGTTGTTGTTGTTGTTGTAGATTTTGCATTGTCTGTTGTAGGTCATAGTTTCCTGTAATGTAGACTTAACCTGACCAATTTCATGCTAGGCTTTTTCATTAGATCATTCAATAATTTGATAAATTTTGAGAAGTATGGTGGAATTTTAAGAGATGTAAAAGGTCATTCTTGGATTTGTGCTTAACAGCTTCAGCTTTTCACTTCTCTGGCATGATATTGCTTGTGAAGATTTAAAAAATTCAAAACTGGGGATTTAGGGAATGATAATTGTTGCTTCAACTTTAGGAGATTTCTTAGGAAAGCATATATCAGAAATTGATAACTTCCTCCCAAACTTTGTAGCCAAAAAGAGAACTAAGTGTGAAAGCTTAGGCAGGAGAGAAAAGTCGCTGGAACCCTATTTAGAACGATGGGAATCACATAGAAATTCTTGTACATACTATTGGAAAGTGTAAATTCTAAATAGTATTATGAGATTCTGGATCAGTGCTTTTAAAAGTGTGTTAGGATAAAGAGTTTATCCCTAGGCCGAAAGTAATTACTATTAGCTTGGACTCAACTCTATTCCCATAATAAATTGTAGAACAAACACCAAGTGCCATGGTTCGAACACAAGGAGAATTGATGGATGTGGCCAACCTCCAATTTGCCTACAGTCCCCCATCTACACTCCTAGGCATCACACCTTGACTGCAGCTGTTACCCTTTAGTTTTGAAGTCTTCATGCTTTGACCCCTTCCAGTTACCCAAAGCTTGTGGATCTTTCTATTTCTTTTGCATGTGAATTTGTTTTTAGAATACCTTGTTCTTAATCTGGGTTATTTGATGTCTGTTCCAAGGTACTCAAAATTACAGATAAGATGTCCTTAAAAAGTTTATCTTTTGTCCTTTAATTTTTCTTTTTCTTTTGAAAGGAAAGATATGATCTTGGTGTGAGACACATGTGATTTTTTGGCACCGAAGTTTTGAGTGATATTAGTCATGGATTCTAAAGAGAGAAGCTTTTTTGGTTTTTGAAATAATTTATATCTTATTCTCTTCTAACTTGTGTGAAGCCAATTCTTTGACTTAGCTATTACTGTACATAGATGATTCATGATAACATTTCTGCAGGGACCTAGGCTTCTAACTGGTGACGTCTATAACTAAAGTTAGGAGATACTAAAGTTTAGTTGTTGCGTATCTGATAGAAAGATTATAACTTCACCTTAGTTGCCCTACATTGGAGATATATTACATTCTAATTCTTTCTTAATTATGTCTCGTTGTTCCTCTTTCTGTTTGAATCAGGACCACATGTATGCATTAGATAACCTGATAACGACAGGCTAGTGCCTAATTTGATCATATTAGTAATGCACACTTGATTTATTCCAGGAAGTTGTTAATTTCTTTACGATCGCATACAACTTTAATTGAATTTTATGATTTATTAAAATGGGTTCCATATCGTGATTCAGGTTGACTATGGATGTACTCCTGAAGAAGTTCAACAGCATTTTCAGTCATGTGGTACTGTGAACAGAGTAACGATATTGACAGACAAATTTGGTCAACCAAAAGGATTTGCTTATGTTGAGTTTGTTGAAATTGATGCTGTTCAGAATGCTCTCTTGTTGAATGAATCAGAATTGCATGGTCGACAATTGAAGGTTTTTGTCAGTTAATCTGTGTAAATGGAATCCGTCACTCCTCTATTTTTTCTTTGTTACTATATTTGACTTCTGGTTTTGCTCTTCAGGTCTCTGCTAAGCGCACAAATCTTCCTGGAATGAAACAGTATCGCGGTAGAAGACCTATGGGTTTCCGACCTAGAATGCCTTTCATGCCTTCTCCGTATGGTTATGGGTAAATAATACATTGTACTTGTTTCTTGTGGTTATCGGAAACTAAAGAAAATTAACATAGAAATTTCTAATTAAAATATGGCCATAATTCACTTGAGTGCTTTCTTATGTCTGGTATATGTTGTGTAAATTCTGCTGTCTAAGAATGTAAATTGCTTAATAAGTTTTACATGATGCTAATCTCGCTACATTGTATGATTGTAATAAATGCATTTGCTTGTATACAGTAATATTTATATTATAGGTTTCTGGTCCCATCTGTTTATAAAGCTTGGGAATCTTATGTTCCGTGTGGTCCAGTTGCTGTAACAATCTGACAACACATCAGAGAATCAGAATCTTTTAGCTTCAATTTTTGTTTTCCTTGGTCTGCAAATCATATTTTACTACATGCTGTGAATAGGTTGTATATATTGTTTACATTGCTTCACCTTCTTAATTCTCCCATGCTTTTAAACCATAATGAATATCATTCTCTCGTAACATATATTACATTTTCCAACATATCAGAAAATTTTTCCAAATATGATTCATCTTTAAGAAAAACTGTATCCAAATAGGCCATTAGGTTCCAGTTGCTATGATTTTTGTTTCTCTTTCTTAGTCTGATAGAAATATTGAACATCATTCCTTGCTGCCTCCTCCTTAATCCTTATTTTGCTTTATATAATGATTGAAAGTTGAAACATTTTGCCATGCAGAAGGTTTCCAAGGTATAGGCGTCCAATGCGGTACAGGCCATACTAGTGCTCACTCCCAATTTGACAGGTGCCACATGTTTAGAGGACCCACTAGGTGTTATTTAATTGGCGTGACAAGAATTTTCTTTCGTGTGGCAAGAAACTCGAATCTTATTTGCATGCCAGAAGTTAATCATACCCGTTTTTACAATCTAAATCCATGATATGGTCTATAGATAGAGGTGGACTGCTTCGTAACTGAATTTATTTCTTCTGAAGTTCAAAATTAAATCGTTATCTTCGGTGTTCTATTCTGAAATATGATATCAACTGAAGTGTTAGCATTGAATTATGGACTACAGAAGCTACTTGTAAGAGCTAGTTTGTAGATTTTCTATTATTATCTGTTATGTAAAGACATGGAAATGAATTAATTTATGTAATGTGATAGTCACTGACATGAAATTTCATGATTTTTCTTTAGTCTTGTTTGTTTACCACCATTTTCACCATTTTTCACCCTTCCTGATTGATTCTCTATTATGCCAAGATTAAGATTCCTAAATCATAGACCAACTTTATTTTGTTAGCCTGGCACTTCTCAATTTGCTGATATCTGAGAAATGCAAGAACTTTTTCTCATAAAATATTATTAAAAGAATACTAGGTGAAGTTTTATTACATATGACACACACACATCCTAGATTTTTTGATAAAAATATAATGCGATTATTTTGAGTATTTTTTACAACATTTGTTGTTGATTTTGTTACAAAAAAAAATTAAATTGTCATGATTTTATTGGAAAATTAAAAATTCCAGATTTGTTTTCTTTGAAGGGACTATTAATTCGTTGGAGATGGTCAGGATAGACTCAGCCAGTTATTAAGGCCCTGTTTGGATAACATAACTTATTAGTGTTCATCTACTAGTATTAGTGCTTTTATACAAAAAAAAAATAGTGTTTGGATGCGCTTAAATAAGTAACTTATTAATTTTTAAAAGCTTATTTTCATAAGTCAATTTTTTTAGTTTTTTGAAAAAGCTTATGCAAAATAAGTTGTTTTGTGTTTTTACATGACAAATATATCTCCATTCATATTTGAAATTTCATAAAAACCAATCATTAATCTCCGTTCTTCGATGCTCTCTCTCTGACCTCACCTCCATCGCTTTTCTCTACAACGGTTTCTTTCGCACCACTGTTGCCTCAGCCTTTGCAATTAACGACCTCTTCCTTTGCCATTGTTGGCAACCACCCTTCCATCCCTTTCGTTCTCCTTTGCTACAGGAGACATAACAGAGCATGCGGGAAGGGAATGGGTGCTGTCATCAAGCACTGCCATGGTTGACCCACCGATACTCCCTTCTCCTTTTTCCGTTTTCCTCCTCTGTCCCTTCGACTTCCCTGCTGTTTGAGATGAAAAATAGAGTATACATGTCATGGTGCGTCTTCTGTTCCCTTCTAAAATAGAAAAATAGAGTACGCATGTCGCAACTTCGATTCCCCTACCATCAACAACCTCCTCTGTCATATGCCGTGACCAAGGAGTTTCACTTCCTCTGCCCCCAACCAAATAGAGTTTGTTCATTGATGAAGAATGACGAAAATGTCCTTTTGTTAACATATTATCAATAAAATTAACAAATTTGATGTTGTGTATATTATTTGATAAGTTATTTCTTAATCATTATTGTATAATATCTAAATTGACATTTAACAAATTAGCATAGGGACATTATTGATAATAATTTCATTTCTGAGTAACCAAATTGAGAAATATCCTATATGTCAAAAGACCAAATTGAGAGGGCAATTCTAGGAGAGACCAAATTGAGAAATACCCAGTATGTGAGGGACCAAAGTGAGACACACCCTATCACATGAGGTTTTAGTCTATTCATAATAGTCCAAATGTATAAAATAACTACATTACCGTCATGGTTAATTATAGATTTGTCTTGGCTTCCTGATGTTAGAATATGACCATTCCATGCACTGGTTGCTATCCTTCCATCATGACCTTCTAGACTTCTCACCTGAAAATTGAAGACATAAATTAGCGTTTACTTTATCCCTCACACTCTCAAATTACTTGCTGGTCTTAGAAAAGTTACAAGTTTTGAAGTCTCAGCATCCCAAATTTGAAGTTTAGAGGACATAAAGCCAGCTGATACAAATCGGCAATCTTCAGACCAGGCGACACTAGTCGGATAATCACCCCCAATGGCCTGAAATAACTTGACTACATTCCTATTCTCTGAGTTCCACAGGTATAATTCTGAACCCAAAGCAACAGCGAGAGTGTTGTTTTTCCCCCAATCCATAATGTTCAAGTAGTAGTCATTTTTAAGGTTTGGTGCATCCAATATCCTTGCTTCTCCCTGCAAGTGTAGAATCACTCAATTATTCAAGTAGATAACAATGTGAGATTATGGCCCTATATATTGACCAAGAAAACAAAAATGGCTCTTTCTTTTTATACAGATAACTGATTATCAGCAATTCCTCTTCTCATCGCCCAACACAATATCTGCATCCCCATTCAACTTCGCCAAAACTACCCGAGATCCAAAAAATTATTCGGGAAGTAAAACAAAACTATGCAGAGTAGCACACGGTATAGAGTTGATTTCTCCTTGAAGTGCAATCATACAATTAATGTCACCAACTCACCATTTCAAATTAAAAATAAAGTCCTTTAATGAAATCTTCTCTTCAGCTCTTTACAAATAAGCTAAATTCTAAAATTATCAGTCATCAATTAGTTTCTACAGAACTTATTTACCGTTTGATTGCACCTCAGGAGACAATCATCGTTCTTCTTCCCTTACATATATTTCAGACAACTTTTCGACTTCCTAGTCCCGCCCCTCATTTTAAATTTTGCCCACATCCTTATTTTTTTTTATTTTTCAATATAGGCTATTTTTACTGTGAACCGATCTCGTTTGCAAGCGTGTCACTTTTGTCAGATAAAACGATGTCGGCCCTAACATAGGTGACAAGGGCAACACTACGCATACTGCACAGAATGCTTTGGTTAACATTGCTTTGTTAATACTATCATCTTAGATATTTTAAAAAATGAGAGAAAAAAATTGTACTCACTCTTTAAAAGCTATTCTACTTTCAAAAATGCTTTAAAACTATGCTACTATCACACATACTTTTGCTTTGGAAAGAGGGTTTACGTGCGAAGCTACTTTTAAATCATAATTAGTATTTTTTAAATATAAAATATTTCTCAAAGATTTAGTTGTTATATTAAAATTATATATTTGATATTTTAATATATATTAATTATATATTTTAAGTACCACTAGTTCAACCATAGTTTGACCATTGACCATCGAATTGGTATCTCAATCAATTCAATAACTGGTCTAATTTTTTGAACCTTGATATATATACTATTTTTCTTCAACATAAGGGGATCGTAGTTAATTAATAAGGTCTCAAAACTATTTTTATTAATTAACCACGATCCTCGCAATGTTGAAGAAAAATAGTATATATACCAATGTTCAGAAAATTGAATTAGTTATTAAACCAGTCGAAACACCAGTTTAGGGTCAATGATCAGATAGTAGTCAAACTAGTAGTACTTAAAATATATTAAAATATTAAATATATAATTTTAATATAATAACTAAATCTTTGAGAATTATTTTATATTAAAAAAATACTAATTATGATTTAAAAGTATCTTCCCATGTGAATCCTCTTCCCAAGGCAAATGTATGTGTGATAGTAATTTTAAAATATCTTTAAAAGTAGAATAGCTTTTGAAGAGTTTAAATATAGTTTTTTTTTCTTTCATTTTTAAAATAAATGAGATGAGAGTATTAATCAAATCACTTGCAAACGAGACCGATCCACAATAAAAATGGCCTACATTGAGAAATAAAATAAAAAAGAATTGAGGCAAAATTTAAAATGAGAGGCGGCAAAACGTCGACTGTACACTACTCAGAACAAATCTCGGTGGAACTGCCAGCAACAAAAAAATGTATAACACAGTGTTTGAAGATGTATTAACATTTCTAGTTTGGGGTGATGGAAGATTATTTGTACATCTAATATGATTTCTCTCCTGTCCAACTGTGGTAAGAAAGCTTTTAGTTTAACAGGGCTCACTTAATATATTATCCAGTTGTTCGGCAAGTGAAAAATGTTTTAAAACCGAACCTCATCCTTGCAAAATCCTATTCTCCATTGACAGTAAAGTTTATGTAGAATAAGCAGCAGTCTCATTAGCAAAAAGAAACTGAGCCATAGACTTTGTGACATATTTTGGCAACTGTTGCTCTGATTCCAAGAAAAAGAAAAAAGAAAAAAAAATCACCAGCAACTAATATCAAGCACTGAAGCATTTCTAAAGCTATTCCAGCGCTTTTTTGCATTTCTAAAGCTATTCCAGAGCTTTTTTTTAAATTTATTGTTAGATTCGTTCAAACAAGCCATAAATTCTCTTGCAGTTTACATGGTTAAATTGAGGAACTCTGCGATCAAATTGTTGTGCATTCAAAGACAAATGAAGATGTCTTTCCCATGAACTGCCGTGTATTATATCAAAAAGCAACAAATTGATGAAGTGGGTTTGAAACAGATAATAAATTAGTTCTAAGAATTAAGAAGAAAGCACATAGATCTAAACCTTAGGCAATCGACGGAGCTCGTGCTGATTGTAACTGTTTTGCAGTGCCAGTGCCTCCTCCTCTCGCATCTCATCAATATGACGAATAGATTTTCTACTTGATTTCGGGCTTCCCCTGAAAACTAACATCCTAAATGGTCTACCTTCTGAATCCGAAGTCAACTTCTTTTCCACTTTCTGCCTGTAGTTTTCCTGTCAGGTAAGAAAATACACAAGACATTGCCTACTAAATTGAAAATTTCATCAATTCAAACAGGGAAAAGAAAAAAGATTCTAATAAAAGTCTCATGGCACGCAAGAACCACTATAATATTTGAAGCCCATCCGGAGCATCATGCAGACAACACATACCACCCCCGGTAAGCATCTTTGACAAATTTAGGTAAAAGACAACACAATACTACGGCCTTCACTGAAAATGATAATCAATAATAATCATACCACCCGCATGGAAAATTTTCAAAAAAGTTCAAACGACAAAGAAGGGTAAACAAATAATTGAAAATTTTCCGGTTTGCATCTTCAATCAAGAACTGTAATTAAAATACATTTTGACGGTCTTTCTTAAATATAAAATGAACTAAGAATTTGACAATGTACTAGACAGTGATAATTACAGAAACTAATCAATGAAGTTATAAAGAGAGGATTAGAGGAGAATATATACATCAAAATTAGGATTCTGAAATTTCTTAGTCCTGTTTGTCAACAAACTCTTCGCTTGATCAAGATCCATCAAACTCCGGTTGGGAATGAAGCGATCACCCTGTGAAATGCCAAAAACCCAATAACAAAGTGAAATTCACAAATAAATGGTAAGAATATAAAAGAGTGAGGTTGTTGTACCGGAAAATCGTATTGCGTTGGGCTGCTAAGGAGACTCCTGGGAGAATACCAATCAGACTCAATATTCCACATTGTCGCTTGAATCCAAAACCCTTTCTCTCAGGGGAATTGAGTGCTATAATAATAATAATAAGAAGAAGAAGAAGAAGACAATGATCGATGAAGAAGAATGTGGCGCTTGTGGGATCTGATCTCCCGCCAAATGGAATGCCCATTTAACCGTCTGCATATTTAAACCGTTGCGAATCTTAGCACCGCATTCAATTTGATTAGAGTTAGATATAATTCTTTATATTTTTATTAGAATTGTTATTATTATTAGAGATTTTAATAAAAAAATACTAAATATGTTGAAAAATTAATTTAAAAGCTCTAATGATATGATGTTGAACAGTGATATGTATATCTCTTATATATAAATATATTTATTGTATCTTTATTAGAAAATTCAATAATAAAGATACAAATACAGCAAATTTTTAAAAATCAAATTTAAATTTAAATTTGATTTATTATGTTCTAATGGAAGAACTTGATAATAAAAATATAAGACTCTATGTTTAAATTTTTTTCCTTAGTTTTAAATTATAAAGTGATACTTAATAAAATAAATAAATTTGTTTGGTATCACTTAAACTTTTCTTACCAACTTGTAGTAATTCTATTATTTTGATTAATTACAATGCTCATATTCTCTTTCACTTATGTTAAAATTAAAAAAAATTATATTGGTGGGTCATTCAAGAACTTTTAATTTAGTTTTCTACAAATTATTGTTTTTAGTATTTCGATCAATAAAATATTTGCAATGTTGTCCCTTTATCGTATATTCATCTAGAATTTAAGACCAAATTTAGTAATATGCTAATTTAGATGCTAAGTCTTGTGTGAAAGCTAATGTTCTTTATGAATAAGCCTAAGTTTTCATGTCACGTCCCAAAATCTAAGCACGTGACCGGCACAGAAGCATATCTTTCTCTTAAGCATTATACTATTCTTTTTCATGCAACCAAACCGAGTTTTCTATACACACTACAGTCATTCACATTACATCACTGAATGAACCTACCCGATTACAGATATTTCTAGGTTTATACAACTTAGAATAAGACTTAACTATTATACCTTTATCCTGAACAAATGAAAAGGTAATCATGGGCTAAGAATCCATAATTCCTTGTACAGATATTTACCTTCAGCTGTCAACTCTGAAAAAAATGTTAATAAGAGGGGTATGAGCAAACCACGTGCCCAGTGAGCAGACAACACAACACTATGACAAAAAAAATATCATGCATCATAATGATAATATGCAGCAATCATACGTAATCGATCATAATATAATATAATATAATTCATAATACTTCACAACAATATACAAGTAAAACAAATACATTTCAACATAATTCAAATAATTCACAACAGCAAACAGTGAAATCAATTTCACACATTTCCCATACCAATCGGGTCGTCCATGATACCTGTGGATCATTACCCGCGGCCCCCGCCGCATCCACCCTTATCGCTCCATGTATATTCTCCACCCTTATAGCTTCATGTAGATTTCTCCATGGGGTGCACCACCATGCCTTTCCATTCATTCCGATTACAACACAATCACAATCATAAATAACTAATAATTATTTACAAGTTTCATCACAACATAACTCATACTACTTTCCATACTTAATCACAATTTCATCAACGTGTATACAATCATTCACTGTTCACAGAATTTGTATTTACAAGTCCTCACAATGGTATTCGTGTCTTTTTCACGCAACATTCATATAATGGTGTTTATGTATAGATATATCCATATCAATCTATTCGAGAACACAATTCTTTAATTCTAGAAAGTGCGCATGAATGTAACTTATGCAAGAAAATTTCAATTCATAATGAATATCAATATATAAGTTAACCATCACTGCCTTCACACTAAGATACACTACATGCTCTCACTATGATGCCAAGAACTTTAAAGAAAAGATTTAGTCATAGGAAGTATAAATCCCACTCACCTGGATTTCACGCTCTCGGCACTTCCACCTTGCGCTTTGACCATTCCTATTGTAACCAGATAAAAACCATCAGGGTTACGAAATAGAGAAATTTCCTACCACTATTCCCGACCTTCACTTACTTCTCAAATCATAACTCCTAACTGGTAATGAATATCTAGATGAAACTTATACCATTGGAAACTAGACTGAAAGAGCTTTTCAACGATATTTTTAAAAAAAAAAAAACTGATGCTACAGTAACGGTCAACGCAGCTACAGTAACGTTGACCGAGTCAACGCTACAGTAACCGAGAAAATCTGGAAAAAAAAAAAATTCCCGATGAACAGTATTTTCTGGGAAAAATTTTCGGATGTTCTTCGTGTTCTTCATCCAAAAATCCTAAAATCATATCTAAAGCAACATTTCTTTTGATTTTTTCCATGGGTTTTGTTTCTCAATGTCTAATGAGTATTTTAACACTAAAACCCCTAATTTTTACCAACAATCCAAGCTCAAATCTCAAATTTTCATCAAGAACACTAACTTTTTCAAATATCCAAATTCTACGAATTTTTCCTAGTTTTCTCCAAATTTCTTGTTCTAATAACATCATAAACCACCTAGGAATGTTTTAGATTGACATCCACACTTAAATTCATCCATAGAAATATTATACAAAAATTGCTCAAATTGATAGCCTAGGATTTGTTCTTGTAAGAGGAGGAAGAAAAAGAAGAACATCTACTTACCAATCCTCTTCGGTTCCATGGCTTCTTCCCCCAAGCAAGATGGCAAGAATGGATGATGAAGGAGATGAAATGAAAGTTCTGCGAAGGAGCTGCAGAGGGCTTCAGGAGGAAGAGAGGAGAATATGTTTAATGATTGTATGTGTGGGCCCAACTAATATTTTTTTTTGATAAAATTGCTCATAGCCACTCTAACTTGTAAGATTTGTTCACTTAGGTCCTTGAGAATGTATAAAAATTTCTTAAATATCGAATTCATCATCTTTTCGGTACCGGACTTATAATTCATTCTCATAAGCTTTATTCTTACTCTCAGGTTCCTATTTGGTCATTTCTCAAAAGTAGTCCTTGAGAATTTGTAAAAATTTCCTAAATTAAAAATTAAAATTTCTATTCCCAGATTTTCTTCACTAATTCAAAAAGTACATTTTCCACGTAATTAAATTTTTCACTAAACTTCAAAATAGACTTTAAATATTCATATAAATTCTTGGGATATTACATTCTTCCCCCCTTAATAGAATTCGGTCCTCCGACTTCAAAACTCAAGATTGAAACAAATGCAGATATTTTGCGTATATCTCATTCTCTCTTTTGGAATTTTCACAATCAAGTACAAAATATAACAAGTCCATTTTTTTTTCATTTCTCAAGTTCTTTCAATAAAAGAATCACCTCAACAAAAGAATATTCAAAAACTTAAATTTTATTTCTATTACATAAGCTACAGGCAACAAGCTTAACTCGAGTTACAAAACAGATAATTTTAATACGTAAACCTTATATCAAACATTAGCTTTAGGTACAAACAAAAGAAAGAATAAATTAAGGACGAAAAGACTTTTGAGATGTAGAAGGTGCTCCAGGTCTAGAAGAGGAAGGTGCTTCAGACCTTAAGGAGGAAGCTAATCATTGCAGCCTAGAAAGAGTTTCTGGAGGAAACGTCTGAGAAATTTGGCGAAGTGCAGAAGTCACTCCATTCATACAGTCAATACATCTCGCTTGTTGGTCACGAAAATTTTGAGTTGCAAACATCGAATATCAATCAACTCTATTCGCTAATTCCCTAAAATGACGATTCAAAAGCTTCTCTTGTTCTGCAAAGAGATGATTTATCAATCTCCCCTGATCCTCAAAGTGGCGGTTTATCAATTTTTCCAAGTCCTCCATCTTTTGTCTCATAAGCGCAAGCTCATTATTAGAAGATGTTGCTGTGCTAACATCCTCTAGCTCTACTACATCCCTTTTTCTTTTCTTAGTCTCTGGTGACTCTTCCATGGATCTCTTATTCTTATAATTCTCCAGGCTAAGATTTAGATCCAGCTCTACCTTGCCAGCCTCAAAGTTTAAATTGAAAGATTTATTGTCGGCCATATTTTTCTGAGCTATAAAGGTTGTACGGAAGGAGAAATTTGATGCTAGAAAGCTTATAGGTAATGAACTCTTAGTGTAGTAAGCAGTGTAATGGGGCATCCATTATATATAGACGAAATTTAGGGCTACAAAACCTTTACATCATACTCTAAAGATGGCCTACAGACCTTATCCGTCGCAATGCCAACGGTCTCTGATAAGCATGCCAGAAAATAACAAAATATAATCTAATACAAAAGATTTCCTCAAAAATTTCGGCTAACTTTTGACTTTTGCTCAAATTATTCAACTAATCGCCGCTTCAATTTATGACTTCTTAACTTTGTATTTGTCTTATCCAATAATCCTAAATCGAGATATTACTCCATGAACGGGTAGCTTCATACTAGCCTTATCTAGGTTTCTAATCCGTGACTTTGCCCTAGGCTTACACATTTTCAAACATACATATTAAAATAAAAACTTCTCACATCTACACATCAAACGTTCCATAAAGTGAGAAAAAATTTTTACCTTTCACTTGCCTCTACGAGCATATATGTATATATGTATAAACATAGAGATACATCATTATCTATATATTTTCATCTATTCAAGTCCTTTTTAAATTTCTGATTTCTCATTCTCTGAATGTATGTGGGATTATTACATATTATTCATGGCCATAACAAATAGCCTTCACTCACTATGCATAAATAGTATACATATCATATGTTTTTAGATACATATAATCACAGTATGATTCAATCAATCTTGTATATTATACTCAACTGAAGGCTTTCAAGAACAACACAATAAAGCAGAGAAATACATTTTAGTTCATCGTAAAAGCATCCAAGACACTATGTAATTGCTACATTATCAACTTCTTTGAATTTCAGAAAATTCCAACAAGAGAAATGGAAAAACCAAGTATGAATCGGCCGCAAATCCACCGAATATTGACTTTCGTGGTTTTGGCATTAATGTGACGCACTGTTGGTGTGCATGCCTACCCTAGACTTCTAGCTTCCAGCTTGCAGAAATCCACAGGTTAAGCGGGTAGGGTGCGGCGAAGAGATATCTTATTTGTCTCTAAGTTCTAATTTTTTCCTCTATAAGAACTGTCCCAGCGTTCTCAGTTACCACACCACAAAGAGTAATCATCTCTGAGCCTACAACTTCCCAGCATTCCTCTCTTCTCATACTCCTACATAAATTTCTAAATTTCCAAATCATGGCCACAAGGAAGTACATTGATCTCACAGTGGAGGCCAAGGAAGAAGAGCTCGACTTAAACTTAAGTCTGGGCAAAGACAAGTGCAAAAGACCTTTTGAGGGGTCTCAAGAGAAGCAGAAGGAGAAGAAAATGAAGAAGAACGAGGAAGATGAGGAGACTAGCATGGGCCATACCTCGGAGGACAAAATCGCCTGTCTAGAGCAGGAGGTGAAAAATCTGAAAAAGATGATAGAGGACCTGGAGAAGTTAACTAAACGCAATAATGCGGCAATGACTTCAAGAATAGACAGGTTCTTCTATTGGTCTACCCAATGCTTCTGCAATCAACAACAAAGAAGTGTTGATTGTATGAATGGGATTTACACTACCCTCCACGACATTGCTCTGTCTCTCGCTCCAAGGAATGGTCGAGGGGTGATGATACAATACAACCCTCCTAATCCGAGACCACCTCGCTTTTAGATTACTCATGCATGAGTAATTTTCTTTTTTTTTTTTGCAATGTAATCCTTCCGCTTTTAATGCCAGTGGTTTCTTTTATGGGATGGTACTCAAAAAAAATAGTAATAATAAAATTAAGAAAGATAAAGGAAATCAGTCACACAAAATCAATCATGAATTCAATATATAAAGCCCCATACATACAATTTGATCCGACAGCAACGGAATCCAAACAAATAATAACCTTTCCTTTACCGAGTTCAAAAGTATAGCCATATCTGTCTAAAACTAAAACTAAAAACATAATTCATAATAAAAGACAAGTCTCGGAGGAAAAGGAAATGAAAACATCCTACAGGACCTTCAGTGGAGCCGTCTCTCTATAGTTGTGCCCGGGTTCACCACGATAGAAGAGATCCCACTAAGGTTACCTTACTCTGTAATTGGTAGGAGACCTAATCCTAAAGCTTTGATACCAACTTGTCACGTCCCAAAATCTGAGCACGTGACCGGCACGGAAAGTGAATTTCATTTCACCTCCGTAAGCCTATCTTTCTCTTAAGCATTATACCATTTTTTTTCATGCAACCAAACCGAGTTCTCTATACACACTACAGTCATTCACATTACATCACTGAATGAACCTACCCGATTACAGAGATTTCTAGATTTATACAACTTAGAATAAGACTTAACTATTATACCTTTATCCTGAACAAATGAAAAGGTAATCATGGGCTAAGGATCCATAATTCCTTGTACATATATTTACCTTCAGCTATCAACTCTAAAAAAAATGTTAATAAGAGGGGTATGAGCAAACCACGTGCCCAGTGAGCAAACAACACAACACTATGACAAAAAAAATATCATGCATCATAATGATAATATGCAGCAATCATACGTAATCGATCATAATATAATATAATATAATTCATAATACTTCACAAAAATATACAAGTAAAACAAATACATTTCAACATAATTCAAATAATTCACAACAGCAAACAGTGAAATCAATTTCACACATTTCACGTACCAATCGGGTCGTCCAGGATACCTTTGGATCGTTGCCCGCGGCCCCCGCCGCATCCACCCTTATCGCTCCATGTATATTCTCCACCCTTATAACTTCATGTAGATTTCTCCATGGGGTGCACCACCATGCCTTTCCATTCATTCCGATTACATACACAATCACAATCATAAATAACTAATAATTATTTACAAGTTTCATCACAACATAACTCATACTACTTTCCATACTTAATCACAATTTCATCAACGTGTATACAATCATTCACTGTTCACAGAATTTATCGTTTAAATCACATCTCAAACATAGAAGCTTATTTGTATTTACAAGTCCTCACAATGGTATTCGTGTCTTTTTCACGCAACATTCATATAATGGTGTTTATGTATAGATATATCCATATCAATCTATTCGAGAACACAATTCTTTAATTCTAGAAAGTGCGCATGAATGTAACTTATGCAAGAAAATTTCAATTCATAATGAATATCAATATATAAGTTAACCATCACTGCCTTCACACTAAGATACACTACATGCTCTCACTATGATGCCAAGAACTTTAAAGAAAAGATTTAGTCATAGGAAGTATAAATCCCACTCACCTGGATTTCACGCTCTCGGCACTTCCACTTTGCGCTTTGACCATTCCTATTGTAACCAGATAAAAACCATCAGGGTTACGAAATAGAGAAATTTCCTACCACTATTCCCGACCTTCACTTACTTCTCAAATCATAACTCCTAACTGGTAATGAATATCCAGATGAAACTTATACCATTGGAAACTAGACTCAAAGAGCTTTTCAACGATATTTTAAAAAAAAAAAACTGATGCTACAGTAACGGTCAACGGTCAACGCAGCTACAGTAACGTTGACCGAGTCAACGCTACAGTAACGTTGACCGAGTCAACGCTACAGTAACGTTGACCGAGTCAACGCTACAGTAACGTTGACCGAGTCAACCCTACAGTAACCGAGAAAATCTGAAAAAAAAAAAAAATTCCCGATGAACAGTATTTTCTGGGGAAAATTTTCGGATGTTCTTCGTGTTCTTCATCTAAAAATCCTAAAATCATATCTAAAGCAACATTTCTTTTGATTTTTTCCATGGGTTTTGTTTCTCAATGTCTAATGAATATTTTAACACTAAAACCCCTAATTTTTACCAACAATCCAAGCTCAAATCTCAAATTTTCATCAAGAATACTAACTTTTTCAAATATCCAAATTCTACGAATTTCTCCTAGTTTTCTCCAAATTTCTTGTTCTAATAACATCATAAACCACCTAGGAATATTTTAGATTGACATCCACACTTAAATTCATCCATAGAAATATTATACAAAAATTGCTCAAATTGATAGCCTAGGATTTGTTCTTGTAAGAGGAGGAAGAAAAAGAAGAACATCTACTTACCAATCCTCTTCGGTTCCATGGCTTCTTCCCCCAAGCAAGATGGCAAGAATGGATGATGAAGGAGATGAAATGAAAGTTCTGCGAAGGAGCTGCAGAGGGCTTCAGGAGGAAGAGAGGAGAATATGTTTAATGATTGTATGTGTGGGCCCCACTAATATTTTTTTTTGATAAAATTGCTTATAGCCACTCTAACTTGTAAGATTTGTTAACTTAGGTCCTTGAGAATGTATAAAAATTTATTAAATATCAAATCCATCATCTTTTCGGTACCGGACTCATAATTCATTCTCATAAGCTTTATTCTTACTCTCAGGTTCCTATTTGGTCATTTCTCAAAAGTAATCCATATTTTCTTTTCTTTTCACTTTAGTCCTTGAGAATTTGTAAAAATTTCCTAAATTAAAAATTAAAATTTCTATTCCCAGATTTTCTTCACTAATTCAAAAAGTACATTTTTCACGTAATTAAATTTTTCACTAAACTTTAAAATAGACTTTAAATATTCATATAAATTCTTGGAATATTACATTTCAACCTCATTTATTGTCGTTACTTAGGTTCAATTTAAACAATTTATTTAATCTCTTATAAAAGAATGTCTCATGTGAAAAACTCTTATACCATAAGTTTCTTTTAAATTAAATTATTTAGTATTTAGATACATACTTAAAAAATACTTTTAAGATTTATAAACTATTTTTAAAATATTCGGATAGATAAATATATAAGTGCTTATAATTATAAAAATTATTGAAATAAACTTTATGCAAAGCTACAATGGCACTCTCCAATTAGGCAAAGATGCAATAGTATTTTAACAAATGAAACTATTGATGTCATTTTCTTCCATAATAGGACATTTATGCTGGCAAGGTTTTGGTATTTTCACAAGAAAAATAAGAATTTTCAAACTTAACTAAAGTCTTAAAAAAAGAACTTAAAAAGATAAAAGCTTCAAGAAAATCGAAGCAAGATCTCGTGTGTCCTCTTCCCTTCCCTCAACATTTTCGTCATTCTTCATCAATGAACAAACTCTATTTGGTTGGGGGCAGAGGAAGTGAAACTCCGTCACGGCATATGACAGAGGAGGTTGTTGAGATGTGATTTAAACGATAAATTCTGTGAACAGTGAATGATTGTATACACGTTGATGAAATTGTGATTAAGTATGGAAAGTAGTATGAGTTATGTTGTGATGAAACTTGTAAATAATTATTAGTTATTTATGATTGTGATTGTGTATGTAATCGGAATGAATGGAAAGGCATGGTGGTGCACCCCATGGAGAAATCTACATGAAGCTATAAGGGTGGAGAATATACATGGAGCGATAAGGGTGGATGCGGCGGGGGCCGCGGGTAACGATCCACAGGTATCATGGACGACCCGGTTGGTACGGGAAATGTGTGAAATTGATTTCACTGTTTGCTGTTGTGAATTATTTGAATTATGTTGAAATGTATTTGTTTTACTTGTATATTGTTGTGAAGTATTATGAATTATATTATATTATATTATGATCGATTACGTATGATTGCTGCATATTATCATTATGATGCATGATATTTTTTTTGTCATAGTGTTGTGTTGTCTGCTCACTGGGCACGTGGTTTGCTCATACCCCTCTTATTAACATTTTTTTCAGAGTTGACAGCTGAAGGTAAATATCTGTACAAGGAATTATGGATTCTTAGCCCATGATTACCTTTTCATTTGTTCAGGATAAAGGTATAATAGTTAAGTCTTATTCTAAGTTGTATAAACCTAGAAATATCTGTAATCGGGTAGGTTCATTCAGTGATGTAATGTGAATGACTGTAGTGTGTATAGAAAACTCGGTTTGGTTGCATGAAAAAGAATAGTATAATGCTTAAGAGAAAGATATGCTTCTGTGCCGGTCACGTGCTTAGATTTTGGGACGTGACATGAAAACTTAGGCTTATTCATAAAGAACATTAGCTTTCACACAAGACTTAGCATCTAAATTAGCATATTACTAAATTTGGTCTTAAATTCTAGATGAATATACGATAAAGGGACAACATTGCAAATATTTTATTGATCGAAATACTAAAAACAATAATTTGTAGAAAACTAAATTAAAAGTTCTTGAATGACCCACCAATATAATTTTTTTTAATTTTAACATAAGTGAAAGAGAATATGAGCATTGTAATTAATCAAAATAATAGAATTACTACAAGTTGGTAAGAAAAGTTTAAGTGATACCAAACAAATTTATTTATTTTATTAAGTATCACTTTATAATTTAAAACTAAGGAAAAAAATTTAAACATAGAGTCTTATATTTTTATTATCAAGTTCTTCCATTAGAACATAATAAATCAAATTTAAATTTAAATTTGATTTTTAAAAATTTGCTGTATTTGTATCTTTATTATTGAATTTTCTAATAAAGATACAATAAATATATTTATATATAAGAGATATACATATCACCGTTCAACATCATATCATTAGAGCTTTTAAATTAATTTTTCAACATATTTAGTATTTTTTTATTAAAATCTCTAATAATAATAACAATTCTAATAAAAATATAAAGAATTATATCTAACTCTAATCAAATTGAATGCGGTGCTAAGATTCGCAACGGTTTAAATATGCAGACGGTTAAATGGGCATTCCATTTGGCGGGAGATCAGATCCCACAAGCGCCACATTCTTCTTCATCGATCATTGTCTTCTTCTTCTTCTTCTTATTATTATTATTATAGCACTCAATTCCCCTGAGAGAAAGGGTTTTGGATTCAAGCGACAATGTGGAATATTGAGTCTGATTGGTATTCTCCCAGGAGTCTCCTTAGCAGCCCAACGCAATACGATTTTCCGGTACAACAACCTCACTCTTTTATATTCTTACCATTTATTTGTGAATTTCACTTTGTTATTGGGTTTTTGGCATTTCACAGGGTGATCGCTTCATTCCCAACCGGAGTTTGATGGATCTTGATCAAGCGAAGAGTTTGTTGACAAACAGGACTAAGAAATTTCAGAATCCTAATTTTGATGTATATATTCTCCTCTAATCCTCTCTTTATAACTTCATTGATTAGTTTCTGTAATTATCACTGTCTAGTACATTGTCAAATTCTTAGTTCATTTTATATTTAAGAAAGACCGTCAAAATGTATTTTAATTACAGTTCTTGATTGAAGATGCAAACCGGAAAATTTTCAATTATTTGTTTACCCTTCTTTGTCGTTTGAACTTTTTTGAAAATTTTCCATGCGGGTGGTATGATTATTATTGATTATCATTTTCAGTGAAGGCCGTAGTATTGTGTTGTCTTTTACCTAAATTTGTCAAAGATGCTTACCGGGGGTGGTATGTGTTGTCTGCATGATGCTCCGGATGGGCTTCAAATATTATAGTGGTTCTTGCGTGCCATGAGACTTTTATTAGAATCTTTTTTCTTTTCCCTGTTTGAATTGATGAAATTTTCAATTTAGTAGGCAATGTCTTGTGTATTTTCTTACCTGACAGGAAAACTACAGGCAGAAAGTGGAAAAGAAGTTGACTTCGGATTCAGAAGGTAGACCATTTAGGATGTTAGTTTTCAGGGGAAGCCCGAAATCAAGTAGAAAATCTATTCGTCATATTGATGAGATGCGAGAGGAGGAGGCACTGGCACTGCAAAACAGTTACAATCAGCACGAGCTCCGTCGATTGCCTAAGGTTTAGATCTATGTGCTTTCTTCTTAATTCTTAGAACTAATTTATTATCTGTTTCAAACCCACTTCATCAATTTGTTGCTTTTTGATATAATACACGGCAGTTCATGGGAAAGACATCTTCATTTGTCTTTGAATGCACAACAATTTGATCGCAGAGTTCCTCAATTTAACCATGTAAACTGCAAGAGAATTTATGGCTTGTTTGAACGAATCTAACAATAAATTTAAAAAAAAGCTCTGGAATAGCTTTAGAAATGCAAAAAAGCGCTGGAATAGCTTTAGAAATGCTTCAGTGCTTGATATTAGTTGCTGGTGATTTTTTTTTCTTTTTTCTTTTTCTTGGAGTCAGAGCAACAGTTGCCAAAATATGTCACAAAGTCTATGGCTCAGTTTCTTTTTGCTAATGAGACTGCTGCTTATTCTACATAAACTTTACTGTCAATGGAGAATAGGATTTTGCAAGGATGAGGTTCGGTTTTAAAACATTTTTCACTTGCCGAACAACTGGATAATATATTAAGTGAGCCCTGTTAAACTAAAAGCTTTCTTACCACAGTTGGACAGGAGAGAAATCATATTAGATGTACAAATAATCTTCCATCACCCCAAACTAGAAATGTTAATACATCTTCAAACACTGTGTTATACATTTTTTTGTTGCTGGCAGTTCCACCGAGATTTGTTCTGAGTAGTGTACAGTCGACGTTTTGCCGCCTCTAATTTTAAATTTTGCCTCAATTCTTTTTTATTTTATTTCTCAATGTAGGCCATTTTTATTGTGGATCGGTCTCGTTTGCAAGTGATTTGATTAATACTCTCATCTCATTTATTTTAAAAATGAAAGAAAAAAAAAACTATATTTAAACTCTTCAAAAGCTATTCTACTTTTAAAGATATTTTAAAATTACTATCACACATACATTTGCCTTGGGAAGAGGATTCACATGGGAAGATACTTTTAAATCATAATTAGTATTTTTTTAATATAAAATAATTCTCAAAGATTTAGTTATTATATTAAAATTATATATTTAATATTTTAATATATTTTAAGTACTACTAATTTGACTACTATCTGATCATTGACCCTAAACTGGTGTTTCGACTGGTTTAATAACTAATTTAATTTTTTGAACATTGGTATATATACTATTTTTCTTCAACATTGCGAGGATCGTGGTTAATTAATAAAAATAGTTTTGAAACCTTATTAATTAACCACGATCCCCTTAATGTTGAAGAAAAATAGTATATATATCAAGGTTCAAAAAATTAGACCAGTTATTGAATTGATTGAGATACCAATTCGATGGTCAATGGTCAAACTATGATTGAACTAGTGGTACTTAAAATATATAATTAATATATATTAAAATATCAAATATATAATTTTAATATAACAACTAAATCTTTGAGAAATATTTTATATTTAAAAAATACTAATTATGATTTAAAAGTAGCTTCGCACGTAAACCCTCTTTCCAAAGCAAAAGTATGTGTGATAGTAGCATAGTTTTAAAGCATTTTTGAAAGTAGAACAGCTTTTAAAGAGTGAGTACAATTTTTTTTCTCTCATTTTTTAAAATATCTAAGATGATAGTATTAACAAAGCAATGTTAACCAAAGCATTCTGTGCAGTATGCGTAGTGTTGCCCTTGTCACCTATGTCAGGGCCGACATCGTTTTATCTGACAAAAGTGACACGCTTGCAAACGAGATCGGTTCACAGTAAAAATAGCCTATATTGAAAAATAAAAAAAAATAAGGATGTGGGCAAAATTTAAAATGAGGGGCGGGACTAGGAAGTCAAAAAGTTGTCTGAAATATATGTAAGGGAAGAAGAATGATGATTGTAATTTTAGAATTTAGCTTATTTGTAAAGAGCTGAAGAGAAGATTTCATTAAAGGACTTTATTTTTAATTTGAAATGGTGAGTTGGTGACATTAATTGTATGATTGCACTTCAAGGAGAAATCAACTCTATACCGTGTGCTACTCTGCATAGTTTTGTTTTACTTCCCGAATAATTTTTTGGATCTCGGGTAGTTTTGGCGAAGTTGAATGGGGATGCAGATATTGTGTTGGGCGATGAGAAGAGGAATTGCTGATAATCAGTTATCTGTATAAAAAAAAGAGCCATTTTTGTTTTCTTGGTCAATATATAGGGCCATAATCTCACATTGTTATCTACTTGAATAATTGAGTGATTCTACACTTGCAGGGAGAAGCAAGGATATTGGATGCACCAAACCTTAAAAATGACTACTACTTGAACATTATGGATTGGGGGAAAAACAACACTCTCGCTGTTGCTTTGGGTTCAGAATTATACCTGTGGAACTCAGAGAATAGGAATGTAGTCAAGTTATTTCAGGCCATTGGGGGTGATTATCCGACTAGTGTCGCCTGGTCTGAAGATTGCCGATTTGTATCAGCTGGCTTTATGTCCTCTAAACTTCAAATTTGGGATGCTGAGACTTCAAAACTTGTAACTTTTCTAAGACCAGCAAGTAATTTGAGAGTGTGAGGGATAAAGTAAACGCTAATTTATGTCTTCAATTTTCAGGTGAGAAGTCTAGAAGGTCATGATGGAAGGATAGCAACCAGTGCATGGAATGGTCATATTCTAACATCAGGAAGCCAAGACAAATCTATAATTAACCATGACGGTAATGTAGTTATTTTATACATTTGGACTATTATGAATAGACTAAAACCTCATGTGATAGGGTGTGTCTCACTTTGGTCCCTCACATACTGGGTATTTCTCAATTTGGTCTCTCCTAGAATTGCCCTCTCAATTTGGTCTTTTGACATATAGGATATTTCTCAATTTGGTTACTCAGAAATGAAATTGTTATCAATAATGTCCCTATGCTAATTTGTTAAATGTCAATTTAGATATTATACAATAATGATTAAGAAATAACTTATCAAATAATATACACAACATCAAATTTGTTAATTTTATTGATAATATGTTAACAAAAGGACATTACCGATACCACATTTTTCTGTGAGTAATAACTTGTCAAAAAATATGCACAATATCAAATTTGTAAATTTTATTGATAACATATTAACAAAAGGACATTACTGATGACATATCTATATGTGAAGGACCAAATTGGAAAGATAATTTTATGAGGGATCGAATTGAGAAATATCTCATCTATGAGGTATCAAATTAAGAAGGCAGGGACCAAATTGAAAAATATCCTATCTATGAGAGATCAAAAAGGGATTTTAGTCATGATGAATATGACGAGCTATTGATGAAATGAAAATATTTTGCATGCTATATTTCATGTTCTTTGTTAGCAGTTAGAGCAAGGAACAATGTAATTTCCCGGCTACATGCGCACACAGAAGAAGTTTGCGGTCTGAAGTGGTCAAGAAGAGGCAATATCTTGGCAAGTGGTGGCAATGAAAACCTAATATATGTATGGGACTCTGCCAAAATTGGTTCCTCCAATTTCTTGCACTGTTTTAAGGACCACTGTGCTGCAATCAAAGCCCTTGCCTGGTGCCCTTATCAGTCAGATGTACTTGCATCTGGAGGGGGCACACAAGATGGATGTATTAAGATATGGAATGTACAAAAGGGCACTTGCTTATGCAGCGTTGATACCAAAGCTCAGGCAAGACAGACAATTTTTGCTTTGTTAGTCAGCAATTGTCTTTGACCTAAAGAACAAATTAATTCTGTCTTAGTTACTGGTTATTTAAACCTTTGGACAGAAAAATATTTAAAATTAGATTTATATGCAATCCTTATATCTTTGTTATCTTATTCTTCATTTAAAATAAAACGTGTAAAAAGTTTCTTAAAGATGTACAGTTATTTTGTAAAGATCATACACTTGTTGTGTTTTAATTGAAAAACTATATATTTATCATATTTTAATTAAAAAATCATACATTTGTCAAATTTATTGTACTCCCATAGCATTAAGGGATCGAGTATTTTTATTCATAATTTCATATATTGATAATTAATAAACAATAATCGTCTAAAATTTAAAATCTAATTCAATTATGAACTTATGATTTGAAACTAGTGGTGTCTACGCTTACTACTATGATTATTGAAGAATTCTTTGTGCAAATGCATTGACAAAACTGTAGTTGTATGGTGTTTTGAGCAGGTTTGTGGATTAGAGTGGAATAGGCACCACAAGGAGATACTAAGTGGCCATGGCTTTAGTACGAGTAGGCATCAGAACCAGCTTTGCTTATGGAGGTATCCATCCATGACAAACGTTGGAAACTTGAATCGGCATGCTTCCAGAATTCTCCACCTATCTCAGGTATGGCTGCTTATTAGTTTGAACCGTAGCATAGTGGTATAATGACCAATTTTGAAGCATGCCCGCTCTAATTTGGAAAGGTAGGGCTACAAGAGTTCAGTTATGTTAAGGACTAGACTTTTATGTGGTACTGGACTACAATAAACTTACTATGCTTGTCATTGGAGAGTATGATAATAATAAACATGTACCTAGTCCTTATAACGAATATCAGCATCTGTTTTAGGAGAAGGCTTAAATTGAACGTTTACAGCAGAAGAGGTAGAAAATATGAGTTTGTTAAGGGAGGTTATAACTAACTAACCGCGGAACTAACTCTAGGAGGAATTTAAGGGTGGTTTGAGGAGTGGCTGAGGCAGACAAGAGTCTCTTGGAGCTTGGGAAGAGTCCTAGCCTCTTGAAAGCCTAGGGAATTACTTTCTTGTTTCATCTTTTGTTCTATTCTGTGATGTATTTGATGCCCAGTCTTGGAAAGGTGCTCCGTAATCTTAGGCTGTAACAGCATTAGTGTCAATTAAAGTTCCTATTTTAGTTGCCTTTGTTCTTATTCTATTATTCTATGTATTGGGTTCCATCAAAGTACTTTAGCTATTTTATACTAGTGGCGCATGGTGTTGATGGCTTCTTCTTCTGTCTCTCTTTCCTTGCAGAGCCCAGATGGAGTAACGGTGGTATCGGCCGGGGCAGATGAGACTCTTCGGTTTTGGGATATTTTTGGCCCACCTAGTAAAGATGCTTCAGAAACTTCAGAGCTGGATAACCTCTTGTCTCTTAAGATATCCCCAATAAGATGATGTGAATGAGAGAATTTGTTCCCTAAAACCAGTACTGCTTTTTGTAAATAAGAATATTGGTTTGATTTCATTGCATGGTCCGATTTTTTGTCCAATATTAATGATATATTGAGAGAAATAAATGAAGCTGGTGAGGAACAGTGGGCTCCACTGCTCCGTGCAAGAGCTGTGAAGTTATAAACAAGTTTACGAATTCCCTTAGTGACTTCCAACTGTTAAGGTAATGAAGATACAGTTATGTCATGAACACAAAGGCTAATAGGAGTTTATAAAAGCATATATGGAGCCTAAATCAGATATACATACATTGGAAATAATTATGATTAGGATTTCCGAACACAGATCAAAATTTTGACAGCTCTAAGTGATTTGGCCTCTATAGCACACCTATCTAGTTCCAAAATTTTACAACTTCTAACGTGCAGTAATTACACTAGGAAAAAAACCACAAGCATAAAGTTATTAAGCATCTGGGTCAGTGTCACTATCAGGATAAATCTCTTCTGTAGGTTCACTGGTTGTTGATGTCTGTTCTTGCTCTTTTCTTTTTCTCTCATCCTCCCTCTCCCTCTCGGCCACTTGAGCCTTTGCTTGTTCAAGTCTTAAGCTGGCTGCTTCCCAGGACACAAGCTTATCCATGAACACTGAAATATAATCGGGCCGCCGGTTCTGTTAAGACAAAAGAGTCATGGTTGTAGTTATCTGTTGGATAAGGCGACTAGATACTGTAGCAACAGTTCAATGTTTTATGAGCTACATCTCACCTGAAAGTCTAGATAGTAAGCATGCTGTACAGGAAATAAAAAGAGAAAAACCAATGCCATGTCAGCAATTGAATAATAATGACTTTTAAAGATTATACAAGTCTCTTTCATTTAATAATAAGAAGAAAGTAAGTTGACAAATACCTCCCAAACGTCAATGGTGAGGATTGGCTGCAAGATATTAACAAGAGATCTCATCAGTCATAAATAGTAGACATCATATGTATGCTTCTGCACTACCCTAGCATGACATAAAAATAAATTATTATAATCAGCCATCAGGCCTTAGTACTTACATAATAGCCCCAGACAAGAGGGTTCACAGCATTAGGGCTCTTGACAATTACAAGCTTTTTGTCCTCATCTGATGGACGAGGATTTACTGCATTTCCAACATCAAGTCTGCCTGTTTTATCTATATGTTGGCAATAAGAGAGGAAAATAAGGAGGTAAAATGTGCTTGATTAGTTAGACCTAATGAGCAACAGTAATCAATGAAGAAAATGGAAGATGAAAGGGTTATTGGTTATTAGTATTACTCACATGCAAGCCAAGCCCAACCTGAACCAAATTGTGTTGCAGCAGCAGCCTTAAACTCATCAACGAATTTTTGAAATGAACCAAAATCTCTTTCAATTAGTTGTAGAAGCTCCCCAGATGGGACCCCACCACCAACTGGTTTCATGGACTCCCAGAAGAAGTCATGGTTCCAGACCTGCAAAAATGTAAATCCAGATTACTAAGGAGCAAATTGAAAACAGTTCAAGACCTCCTGGCTTCGAACAAGCATACCTGGGCTGCATTGTTGAAAGCTGGAAGAATGTCACCCTTATTGTATGTGATAACCACAATGTCTTCCAGTGACTTCTCTTCCAGCCCTGTACCTGCTATTTGCTTGTTTAGGTTATCTACATAAGCTCTGTGATGCTTCCCCCAATGAAACTCTAGTGTCTGCTGGCTCATAACGGGCTCCAAAGCATTCTGAATGTTTTCATAAGGACAAAAAATATGAATAGCAAATGCTTCAGAAATTATGAGAAATACCTCCTACCTCACCTACCAGTAGTGACATAAATCTTCATGGAATTAAAATTGCAAAACAGACGTAATCCACCAGTAAACCAGGATTACTTTTACAGATTTTTTTTTTGATAGAAAAAGAAATGTTATTACTGAGAAGAGAGAAAAAAAAAAGGAAAAAGAAAATAGAGATAAAAATAGAGACTAGTGCAGGACAGATAAAACACACACACTATTTGAGACGTTGGTAATCTTCCAAGTCCCCAAATGTCTCACAAATTCCACACAACCTTCTTTCACTTTTGCTTTACTGTTAAGCCTTCCCCACTACAGAATTGCTTAAGCCGCCCAATCTGATAACATGTGTACCCCACACAGATCTGCCCAAAACTATTATGTAACAACCTCCTCACGGCCTTCCTGCCCTCTTTCCTTCTGCTCTGGCCTTCTAGAATAGCCCTTTTAGATTGGAGGCCCATTAGATATATACTATTAATCCAACATCTAATGTGGAAGTTTGGGCAAGTACACCATGCATGAACAGGTAACTATGTTTTGCAGTTAATTTTACTATAACATAGCTTTTATTTTATTGTTCATTTGGAGTATTTGATGTGCAAATAAAGAACTAAAGTGGCTAGATACCTAGATTCATAAACTTAATAAAGCAGCGTAACAGAATAAAGTATGACAAAGAGAAAACAGTGCAAGCTCATTTTCTATACATGCTTAAGTAGACTCACTACTCACTAGCTAAAGCAATAAAAGCTGAAATCATCCTTCCCTTCCATTTCACTTTAAACAAGTTCCCAACTGAGCTACTGCAATTTTTACCCTAAGAGATTGAAAAGCAGTAGCAGTGAAGAAAAAATGACAGAAGGCAGAACATTATATTAAATTGGAGGTGGCTCAGGGAGAAAATAGACATCCTTTGTTATGAAAAGGAATAGAAGTGCTTCGCTTTTGGAATGGGACCTCCTCTTTGCTACAAAGAGGTCGATGAGGGCGAGCCTCGGCGTAACGGTAAGATTGCTGCCATGTGACTTGGAGGTCACAGGTTCGAGCCGTGCAATCAGTCTCTTGCAAAAATTGCAAGGTAAGGCTGCCTACATTAGATCCACAAAGTGGATCCGGCCCCTCCCTGGACCCCGCGCATAGCGGGAGCTTTGTAGCACCAGGTTTGCCAAAGACAAAGAGAGACCATCAACTCATGCTGACCAAGTGTTCAAGTTCAATGCAATTTTTAAGTACATTATAACACTCAGCTCCTTCGAACAATGCACAGTAAGAGCTTGTTCGAACTTGGGCAGCAATGGAATTCAACAGAGTTTCAGAATAATCTTTGTTATGTATAACTGCAAGGGACGAACCGCCAACAGTAGCATAACTTCTCTCTCTTTGTCCACGTGAAGATTCCTTTCTTTCCTAGCCTATTCAAATCAACTCCTTTTTTTACATACCAACAGTGGCACAAGTGTGTTGAGTTCCAAGCCTAAGTAAATGCAAATACACTAACAAATTGACACCTATGATGCATAGAACGGTTATGGTATGACATTATTAATAAAACATTAAAATTTTACTTATACATATGCAAATTTCATTAATAATATGAGTTAGTATTAAAGATAGCATATATATCCTTAGCATAAAAAGAATTTAAAATTATAATGTATCTTGTTTAAACACATTTTAGAACTTTTCTGGGTGTATTTTAGTGCATTTTGTTAAATTCCAGTTCATTTTAAGGGTATTACTCAATATTTTGACATGTTTCATTGTATATTAAAGTGGTTTATAATCTTTTTAGGCGTCCTGAAATATGGCAAAGAAAGTTAGAAACATTTTATCCTCTTTCTAGCCTGTTATGGCATTGCTAAAAATATTTCAGCCAGAATTGTTTTTTTTTAAAAAAGGAGGATATGGTGTAAGATTACAATACAGTAATCCAATATATATCAAATAAGTATGACAAGAGTTGGTGCATCTTAGATTGAAACATTTATGTTGATCAATTCCTTTTAAGGTTCTTTCATGCAAGAAACTATATACCAAAATTTTGCAAAACTACAAATATAAATGATGAAGCAAGCCAGCAATGGACCATATTATAGCATTCTTGGGTAGTGACAAAGTAAGAGTTCTTTCATTCAATTCTCTCATCCGATACATCTTCTTCTGCAGTTTATAATTTTGAAAGAGAGAGCAAAGCTGATAGCAGTCAAAACCAGAAACTTAAGAAATGGAAGTTTTAAAATTCTCTCGCCCTTAAATTTTTACTAGTGTTTCTAACTCAAGTTCTAATTTCTCTTCCATGTTTTCTAACTTTTTCTCCAATCTTTCAAGTTCATTACTATATTTTTAATACAGTAATTTATAGTTTTTAACAACTAAAATCATGTTGACTACTTTGTTTAATTAGTTTCTGTTTTGACTTGCATTAAGAAGAATAAAAAATAAATATTAAACTATTATTTTTATTAATTTATTGAGAAAGTTACTATTAAAACTTAAGTATAAAGGGCAAACCTGGTGCTACAAAGCTCCCGCTATTCGCGGGGTCCAGGGAGGGGCCGGATCCACTTTGTGGATCTAATGTAGGCAGCCTTACCTTGCAATTAAGGGCAAACCTGGTGCTACAAAACTTTCGCTATGCGCGGGGTCCAGGGAGGGGCCGGATCCACTTTGTGGATCTAATGTAGGCAGCCTTACCTTGCAATTTTTGCAAGAGACTGATTCCACGGCTCGAACCTGTGACCTCCAAGTCACATGTTTATATTCTTAAGTTATGCCAAGGAAGCCAACCTTGTGTAATATTGCACAAGTCACAAAAATCATAAATTCACATGATAGACTAGGTTAGTTTAAGCAGTTAGGGCTTTTTTTTGGATAAGCTACAGCTTAAAGTACTTTTTTTATAGAGATTCTTATATTAGAGATTTTATGAGAAGCAAAAGTTATTATGCATTTGGATACAATATTATAAAAAGTACTTTTCAAATTATAAAAATTGTTTGGAAATTTAAAATAAAAAAAAAATTACTTTTCATTGATACAATTAATTTAAAGGCATGCAAAATTAATCCTCTTTCTTTTTTCAATTTGGTCATTTGTACGTGAAAGCATTCATTTTAACTTAAAATTTAACTTTTTTAAAACATAGAAAACACTTTGTTATAAAAGTATGAAATATTTAAAAATATTAATATATCCATTTTTTGTTTTTCGCTATGCATACCAAATCAATAACCATCCATTAATTTTCTTGCAAGATATTTTCTGCAGCTAAAAAAATCCATCTATAATAGATATTAAGATTGGTTTCAAAATAAGGTGTCCACAAGCTTCTGAGGACTACATCCAGAAGTAGCATTAATGAAACACCAAACTCAAACCAAAATTACAATTATGACCACTTTAATGCCTACCATCAAATTCAAGAACTCAAAACTAGAAATATCAAATCCATATGAAAACCTTACTTTCAGATCTTAGCCATAAAAAGGGAACCGGAGAATATAGATGTCTATAAGAATAGCCATTTTCAAGAATATAAATATGGAGTGTGGACATTAAAGATACAGGAACCAACTCATCAAGAACACCAAACACCATATAAAAAACTTGAAGTGCTGGTTAATTTTGTCTTCTCTATGAGTCTCTCTTCCTCCTCCATCTGAAAGTTTCACTGCCCTGAAACCCCCAGACCCCATAGCTGAGTTATTCAATAGGGTCTTGAACTGAGTATCAAAGGTGTTAAGCTCAGTGACAGTATGATTCCAGTTAAGGGAGACAAAACAGTGTAGTTAGATAAATGGGCATAGGTTAAAGGCTCAAAGCCATCCCAACTGAATTGAAGTACCAAGCTGCACATATCTAGATACAAATGGTGGCAGACAAAACCACTGAACAATGAGGCATGGCTTTCTTTACGGCTTGAGAGGGGAAGAAAAAGTTAGAGGTCAGAGGAAGGACACCATTTGTCGACGTTAAATTTTAACATGGCTCTTTATAAAAGTGGTGTGATGGACCCCTTGAATATTACAGAAGATACAGGCATGGGAGCAGTGGTCAGGCAAGCTATGAGGGAGACTGTGTTACTAATCTTGATAGCAAGGCATGTCTATGGAAGGATCTAGTGTGGCAGATGTGTTAGCTTCTGGTAGGGTCTTCTTGAGAGAGTTAATTAATAAATAGATAAGTCTAAGAGAGGAATGGGCAAGGATATTCATAGAATGGTTTGGGAGAGATTTTAGCCTAAGTCTAAGAGAGGAATGGGCAAGTATATTCATTGAATGGTTTGGGAGAGATTTTAGCCTCTCAAAAGCAAGAGTGGAGATAGCTAGCATCTCAAAGGCCTAGCTATTTACTAGTTTATGCTTATTTTCATACTCTGTGTAAGGGTATCTCTGCCTTTGTGGTAATTTGCCGCTGTTCACTGTTTTCTTCCATAAATACAAGTATTTCTGGTATAAATTTAGTAGCTCTCTGTTTGGGCATCGTGCTTACTGGATATTGGAAAAACAGCTATAGCATAGGCCTCTTTTTAGAATCAAAAAATATTTTGTTTTCACTTTTCAATAAGTAAGGGTACTTTTTTACTAAGAAAAAATCCTATGCAAACACTTCCAAAACTAACAGGTAAAAGTACAAAGCTTACCAGTGGATATGGTGGAGGCTTCAGATCAAATTTTGCAGTGATTTTAGCAGGTCCAACTTTCCTTATGCATCTTCTCTGCAGTGTATAAAAAATTTCTTAAATGGCTAATACAAAAATCTTGTGCACATAGCTTACATTTGGAGAAGTATAGTAGCAATTTACTGAAAGAATGTACTACCGTAAGATTCTACTTGAGCAATTAATCCATTTCTTTTGCTGACCTGAAGATTAGTTTTTATTTGCTCTGAGGTATAGTTTATCTACCCATCCTTTTTAAGAGAATTCAATGAATGACCAAACAAGACATGATAGGCTAAGAGCAACTCCGTCTTCAAACCTATTATGGCTAATCAATTAGTCAGTAGGTGCAGTAATATCCTTACATGCCTCAAACAAATTTCTTCTTTTCTAAACATAACCAATACTTATGCTCGGAGTATTTTCACCTAAGATTTCATGGTTACTCACTTGCTAGGCTTGTATTTTAAGTATTCCTACTATTCAATTAATAAATAATGCTAACGGATAGAAGACATATACCTGTAAACAATTTAACATAGTATAAGTCTGATATGAATAGAGTTTTACAAAATAAGCTAGACGTAAGGTAAACCAGCCTGAGTGAGAAGCACATATTATCTTTACATATTTTACATTGTGGACAGTAGAGAGATTGAGACCAGGTATATCACTGAAATGTATTTAATGTTGAACAACTTCAGTGCTAACTGATAAGAGCAGAAAGAAGCCCTCTACATTCATTCACAAAGACAATAAGCAAGAGCAGCAGCAGCAGCTGCAACAACAACAACAATAACAATAACAACAACCAAAAATTAAAGGTAATGGATAAATTACAAGAGTAGTAAACTTTTAATTCCTCACGAACCAACAAGCAGGGCAGAGAATACTGAAACCACAGTTCATTAGCCCTAATTTTAATACATTTCAAAGGAAGGAAACCAAAACCCGTATTTTGGCTTATGTGTAATTATAAGTATTTCACAGTTCTCATTCACAAATAAGTTCAACATGTGTTCCGATATTGCAATCAGATTGTTATTAAACAAAACAAGCAGCAGCAGCAGCAGCAGCAACAACAACAACTAGAAAAGGTAAAGGACATAATACCAATCCAAACCCTGAATTGCTTTCTGTATAGTTACAAGTACTTCACAATTCTCATTCACCAAATGGTGCAAGTACAACACAACTTGAAATTCTAGAAATTAGATAGTTGAAAGCGAACCTCTTTACCAGCAAAGCCCGGGGTTCTGAATAGCCCTATTAAACAAAAACGAAATCAAACAACAAAGAAATACGTAGAAAACATATTCACAGGCACAAGAGTAGATAGTGCAACCATGGCGAGGAAGAAAGGCGCATTGTAGGGAAGTAGTCGTAGCCGATGCCGCTAGCAATTCCATTTCTGAATCTGAGAATGGGTTCTTCAATTACGCGCTGCTTCAGCTTTTGCTTATGCTTATGCTTGCTCTGAGGATATAGTGCCTCGCAAAGCCTCTGGCCTCGTCTATTAGAGTGAGAATCTCAGAGTGAGTCACTAGGTGAGTCGGTATTGTAGTACAAGGTGATTTTATACCTGTTTTGTAGTACAAGGTGATTTCTGAATTTGATAAATATATCTATGTATTGTTATTATGTTGTCATTATGGGAACACAAAAATGAATTTTTTGTCTTTTGTAATCCTAATTTCTAGATGGACAGAGATACAAAAATAAAAATAAAATATTTGATCATTTAAACATTTTAAAAGTTATAAAGAAATTTTGATAAATACACGTACAAATTAGTCTCTAAAAATACATTTTTTACATTTAATTTTTGAAATTTAAATATTAGAATGAATTAATTTTTATAAATTATGAATTTGGTACAAATTAATTCTTATGTAAGCCTGAATTATATATTTATTTATTTTAAAGGATGAAATATAAATAACAATATTTAATGAATTCATAACATTTAGAAACTATCAATAAGAATGGAATATAGTAGAAGATGTTAGTTTTCTACAAAACAGTGAAGCAAGATTCAAATCACCATTAAAAAAGTTGTCCACATTTAGCATGTGTTTGGTTCAGCGGCATGGTGAACCAAACGTCGTCTATAGTTGCCAAACTTGGTTTGAAGGAAAATAGAAATGTTCGGCTCTGCATTGGACGATGGCGTTGTACCACATTTCCTTATCCGAGCCACATGTCAACCATTGTGGGGCATGGGTAGCTTCGAAGGCTCCTTAAACGTGGTTTCCACTCCTCCCAGTGTATCATTACTATCGTATTTCCTGTGTTGGCGTTCCCATTTCTTATGCTTCTCTCTCGTGCTCTATCAATGCTTCCATCAGGTACTCTGTTTTGCCATTTCCTTTTAGTTCGTGTTGTGCATCTCCATCACCTTCCCTCCTGTTTTGTCTACATTTTCCCATGGTTCTAGTATGTTAGTTTGTCTTTGTTAGACTCATCTGTTTGCCCATATTTTAAGTCGCATTGTGTGTTTCTGTGCATGTGTAGTGGTTTCACATGTTTTTTGTTGTTTGTCGTTGAGAGGTGCCCATAACAATGAGAGCTATGAGAAGAACTTCTTCGGCAACCGTATAGGGGAAAAACCAACGGATTATGAAGTTAGATCCTTCGTGACCTGCCTAAGGAAGAAGACAACACCTTTTTTTTAGGTTGGGTTGCACGTTTGGGCTTCATGGAGTATTTTAGGTTGGGTAATTTGGGCTTAAGGAAGAACTCATCATGATAATTAGCTTAATTAGTGGTTTAGCTTGTGAATTTTAATAATCTCGGCTAGTTAAATTTGGGCCAAATAAAAATCTAATTAGACCAACTAAAAACTTGGGTTTGGTTGTAAATTTGGTCTAATTTAATTTGAGATAATTGAATCTGGTTAATAATAACTAAGTAATTAAGTAACCAATTTATTAACTAAGTAATTTATAATTAATTTATATTATTAACTTAAAAACATAATTTATATAATTAAATAATCTAATTTTCATAATTAGATAATAATCTTAGTGTGAGTTAATAATCTTATGTGATTAACTAAAAGACCTAATTTTCATAATTAAATAACCTAATTAATGTGGTTAAATTAATTATGTCATTCTATAGTGATATAATTAATTTGGTGATAATAAATAATAATGGTACATGAAAAATCAGATATAAAATATATGTCCTTTTTGGTAATTATACATCTAAAATCACGTTCGCAAACTAACATCCAAATATAAAATCACATTCATAGTCTGTCCAAATCTAAGTATGTCCAATTATTTTTTAAATATAAATCATGTTCACCCAAATCTAAGTTTGTTCCAATCACATTTGCTCATCTATTTTTCAAACACAGTACATAACAATGTCTCGAGCAGAATTATCTTTAGTAAAAGACACATGAGAGAAACTAAGAATAATAATATTCATAGACTAAATTGTGTAAATTTAAACTTTTAGGAGTTAAACAACCAACTTATGTATCTTTCAAAAACTAAATTGTTAATATAGTCAATTTTGAAATAGTTGGATCATAAATTAAAGAGTAAATCGTAATTTATCCCCTAAAGTATCATTGTTTTCTCATTTTGGTCATTGAAAAATCAAGTATCTCAATTTAATCTTTGAAAAATTATATTTGTATTAAGTCATTTTTATTGCTAAATCCTAAAATTTATAGTTGTTAAATCTCTTTTTTTAATTAAAAATCACTTTGATAAACAAAGAGATCAAATTGAGTCAAATTTAGGGACTCAATTTAAAATTTTGTAATCTTTTAATGATCAAATCAATAATTTACTCTTAGGAAAGTTTTCTCAAACAGTACACAGTGTTGTAAAACTTGAAACTTGTGTATTTCAAAAGAATAAAATTAGTTATACATCAATTAAAACAAAAGGGAGATGAGGCATTATAAGAGTATATGTTATAATGGATTCATAAAGAGATAAAGAAAGAGATGAGCTAATTAACACAATTACAACATCAAATAATGTAGTGTAAATTAGTGATTTGGGTCAGTTTTAGAATTTAATTGACTGTTATCAGTTACAAAATTCAATTGATTGTTTCAAAAGTTTAATATGTTTTAATTCTGTAACTAAATATTTATCTTATTTAATCAGATATACAATTTACAACTATAAAAGGTAGTAATTTCGTCAGACTTTGTGGACACACGTTTTCAGACTACATTCCCCATGGTTTTGTTTCTCTGTATTACTGGGTTGCTCTTCTCTTTTTTCTGTTGTTATGTTATTTGAGAAAAATTTAGAAGAAATCTGTTTTATTTTTGGAGAAAGTTATTACAATCACAAAATTATTATTTAAAGAAAATGTCCTGCTGTATCACGACTTATACTATGTTGGTTGTAATAATATTTACAACACATAGGAAGATGACAGCCATAAGAAAGCAATCGTCTCGGGGGCGTTTTGAAAATCTATTGGCTTTTCTTTGGAAGAAGAGGCATGCACTGCAATTGTACTATAAATTCTCTGTTGAAGTACATTTGTACTCCAAACAAAGGTACTTCATTTTCATGATGTAAATTGAAGATGTTAACCCTAAAAAGGAAACTAACGTGGTGATAAGGGAATTGGTCTACATGATTTTTTTAACAAAAAATAATAAAATTAGTTAAAAGTTAAGTTATTTTTTATGACAAATTATTTCCGGTTTCAATATCATTGTTGAGTTGAGTCAGTTGACAGTTTACTTTTGTCGGTCAATTTTATATTATACATAAAATGTTATTAATATAATAACCCTTCTACATAAGTTTCCAGGTACGCTAGCAACACGCGATCATGAATTTATTTTGTGCAATGTACATTTTTATTTTCAGCATGTTCAACATTTAAGAAGGAAAGGAAGGAGAAAAAAAAAAGAAAGGAAAAAATATTATGCTACCCCTCCGGTAATTGAAGGGTTTGTTCTACCAAAAAAGTTCAAGAGAATCGAAGGGTTTGTGCTGTAGAACTAGCTCCAGCGTTCAAGCTGCAACCATAAAGGTAGCTCAGTTGGATTTTGATGTTATTAATTTTTTAAAGAAATTTATATGGTACAATAAGAGAAAGTCAAATAAAGAAAGTATGGACTGAAAGAAATTTTTGGACATAGGCCAAACAATTTAGAATTATAAAAACTGAAACGTGAAAAATTTTTAAAATAAAAACATGAATGTTCTAGTTATATTTCTAATGTTTGTTGATCTTAATAAATAATAAGAACACATAATGAAACAGAATAATTTAAGAGCATGTCCTCATTCATTATCATTCGATCTTCAAATTATAGGTAAATTTTTCTAAGAGAGTATGAGTGATTATCTTTCGACAATTTTTAGTCTATAACACAAATGACAACACACATGCCTCTTATAAAAAACAAGCCTCTCATATAACTGGAGAAACTACTACTCATCATCATAGTCATAGGTCGACCTATAGTTGACCTTTTTTATAATAATACCTTACCACTATTATTATTTAGAGTCTAATTTTTACATATAAAATATTTATACTGACATTTTAGGCCAACTTATAAAATATATCATATAGATTTTCTAATACAAACTTTGTAAAAATCTTATAATGAACCTAATTATAGATAACACTTTATATATGTCCCAAAAATATGTATATACATACAATGTTTAATATTTTAGTTTACTCAAATAATTATCAGTGTTAAATATTATTTATAAAATAAATAAAAAAATATATAATAATTTATATTAAATTTAATAATGCTACCATGGATTTCATAGTTCATACATCGTTACATAAATTTATGGGGCCCATACCTATCTTTTTACGTCTCACTATATTATGGATAATAATTAAAGAAAATCTATTTCCACGTGCTACTCAATCTTGATTAGGATCCTCTCTATTTACTTGGTGTAGGTTTGGAAAATTGTTTGACAAATGTGGTTTGGCCAAACTATAGTTTACAAAACATGGTTTGAATAATTTAAGTTTGGGTGAATATAATTTAAGTTTGGAAGAAAGTTGGGCAAACATGTTTGGAGTAAATTATGAACGTGATTTATATTTAGATGTTAGTTTGCAAATAAGATTTTAGATGTGCAATTACAAGAAAAAAATATGAAATTTATAGTTAATTATTTAATAAAGAATTATATCAATGTTTTAAGTTTTAATATATAATTAATTGAATTTTTAATTAATGACTAAAATTAACTAAGAAGCACCAAGAATTTGTGTAGATATATAATTAATTACTATTTACTAGTTAAATTCCTAATTATTTAAATATCATGAGGACTAAACTGAAAGAAAATGTAAAAGCATGGGTCAAGCAAAAATGAAAAGCCAACAAAATATTATAAGGATCTAAAAGCAACAAAACTAAGTCAGAGGGACCAACATGAAAAATGAATTGGGACTCAAATGAAAAGGATGTTTCAAATTTAGGGCCATAGTGTAATTTTTTTAAAAATTTGGGCTTAAAGCTATAAGTTTAGCCAAAATTACATTTTCCATTACAGCAACCACCGAGCTTTTTGTTGTCCTTTTTTTTTTAAAAAAAAAATCTTCTTTCTTTTTCCTCTCATCTTCCCCTCACTCAACCATCTCTCTCTGTTTCCTCGCTTTCATTTTATCATTCAACCATTTCTCGAGTTGGTGGGTCACGAAGAACTTGACTTCATGATTTGCCACTTTCACACCTCTATGGATGTCGATGACACACTTTCCACAACTGTTGCAGCCATGCGCACCTCTCTGCTGCCACAGCGCACCAAAAAACAAAGCAAAGCACCACAACAAATCCAACCATGCACGAACGCTCATCGGATATCAAGAATATGGGAGAAAAGAGCATGTTCGACAAAGAGGACCACATAACAACTAACAAGCTTTAGGCATTGTGAATAGTGAGGGACAACACTCCCGAATAGTAGGAGACAACACACAAAGTGAAATGAATAAAAAAATACAATGGGAAATGAGGGGTAGCACAAAAATATTGGCGGTCATACGTGGTTTCTATTTGCTGGAGAAGCTTCACAGACTTGCAGCGGTTTAAACATGGTTTAGAATGGAAATGTGGTTATAGTGATGATCCAACACAGGGCCAAACAAACCAATTTTCATGGCTAATGTGGTTTGGGCAATTCGCCGCTGAATGTGGTCAAACAACCCGCTTAACCAAACATAGGCTTTATATGTGAGGCAAAGATTTTTCAGGTAATCTATCTATCTATCTACCTATATATTATAATAAAGCAAATTTACCTCTAAGCATTTAATGAGGCTTCCTTTCATTCTTTCTCTATAATTGGAGCATGCATTTATCTCTCAATAGCTAGAAATCGAACTTAATTATAATTATAATCAAGGTTGTCAAATTCGAGAGTTTACTTAAACTTAGAATGGAGTAAACTTGGAATGTAAACTCGTAAGTGTTTATATATACATTTCCCTTTAATAGACTACTATTTTTGTGTTTGTGTATATGTATATGTGTGTGTGTGTTCTAACAAAACAAAATTAGAATAATAGAGAGAGTATGATAGGTTCCTAGTTCCTAACAAATTTTAAAAATTATATTCATTAGGTATCAACATGCTCATTTTTCTTAAAAATAAAATAATTGAGAACAACCACTGACATTAAGAGTCATTAGTGATTGATTATTAATTTAGTTTTTGTACATATAAAGTTAAATTTGCTTAAAATAGAGTTTAAATGATAGTTATAAATATTTAAAATAAACTTCAAAATTACAAATTGACTGGTAGCACTCGGAAGTTTACTGCTTCTTACCTTTGGTCACTGTCTTTGTCATATATTGTAAACAATAAAGAATTTTTTAATTAAACTTATCTCAATTGAAACTAGACTCAAAGAGTTTTATAACTATATATCATTTTCTTAAAATGAAATTTAAATGAGAAAGTTATGATTGTTTAAAGTAAACTTGAAAACTGCAAGTTATCTAGTAGCATCTGAAAGTTGTTTGTTTCTAACCTTAGTCACTCTTTTGATTATATCTCCTAAATTGGAAGAAGTTTTTGAACAAAACTTATTTCATTTGAAACTAGACTTAGAAATCTTTCGAACGATATGTCATTTGTTTAAAACAGAGTCTAAATGAGAAAGTTATGATTGTTTACATTGGATTATACTATGCAAATTCAATGAACTCGGTTAATGTAATACTCGTGGATAAATTTTTCCCTTGATTGTTAACTTTTTGTTTGCATATGCTATGTGTGTTAAATTATCTGTGTGTGTGTGAGTGAAAAACATGCATTTCACGTTCTCATTGCATAAATTGTGTGGAATGACGAATGAGATGTGATAAGACATGATGTTATGTAATCCTGGATATAGGGGGACTAATGGATTGATGAGAAGAAGGAGAACATGAGAACTTCTATCTTTTGAGATTGAGATGAAAGATGAAGACAAAGATATTAGATTTAGGAGAGGAGAGGACAAGTGATTGAGGTTTTTGGAGTTTGAGACTAAGTGAGATCTGAGATAAGATTTAGATGAGGTATGATCTTGAGTTCTTGACATACAAAAGAGGAGAAACCATATAGCGAATCCTAGAAAAATCCCCAAAAAAGTATATGTGCATCGGGTTGGCGGGTCAATTTAGGTTGAAAATTTTCCAACCCGTTACCCAATATATTGAAATTTTTTTACCCAATCACCCAACCCAATCCAAATATATGGTTTGGGTTAGGTTAGGCAAGTCAACCTAACCCACTACTCAAAATTAACTTTGAGTATGACCCTATTGAATTTGAAGGGGTGAACAAGCAATTGTTGTGCTATTATAATATTAACATCAATTAATGGAAAAGTGTGAATAAGTTAACTGAGAATTATTTTTGTTAGTGTAGATCAGCAGTACCTTACCTACCAACTTTTTGTTGAGTGTCTTCCCTAAACTGTACTAACTCATTCAACAGTTTTGTTATGTATCTTACTAGTGATATTACTTAGGAACATTAATAAATCAATGGGTTTTTTAATGGTAGTCATATATTTATATTAAGAATGGAGAAGCATGTGCTTTGGACAACCATAGTTACTAGAAAGCATGCTGGAGAGAAAGTCAGAATTCCTAAAATGTTGATTATTCCACCATATTTCAAACTTCTTTTCAAGCAAAATAGGAGACACTTTTCATTAATTCTAAACTTTGTTATGACTATTAACAAAAGTTAGGTTGAAGTGACTTAAAAATTTTGGTATTAGATAAAGATGAAAATGTTATTACATGTACTACAAAGGTGGGTTACAAGAAAATTCTCAACAATTTATAGTAAATCAATATTATAAATATTATTATTTTTCCTTTAATCTGTCAATTTAGTTTATTTTCTTTTTCAATGGGTTGACAACTTGACACACTAGTTATTATTACTTATAATAAATATAATAAAAGAGTTACACCATGCAATGAGCACTTATTGCAGCATGGACTGGAGTTCAACATTAATCACTCTTCCACGTCAGCCTCATTTCCCTCTTTCATACCTGAACTCTTTCTCCCCCTTATAATGCTTTCAAATTTGAAATTGGTCAAATTTCATTATATGCAGTCACCCACGTCAACCTCATTTCCTTCTCCCATACTTGAGTTGTTTCTCTTTCCACTAATGCTTTTAAATTTTAAAAAATATGTCTATAGAAATCTCATCTCTAAATAAATTGAGTATTTATATTATTAGATTATCTTGAAATCTATGTATATAATAATAAAAAATTTACACAGATATCAAGATAATCTAAGAGTAAAAAAACTCAACCCTTATCGAGGTTGGACTTTTTATAAACTTACCTAATTTAAAATTAGAATTATAAATGGTTGAGATTAGTTATTCAAAGTTTGTGATCAAAATTTATTTTAAGGAAATCATTAGAATGCACTCTTGAAGATCCTTGGGCGTAATTCTCAATATTTAGAATGCACTTTTCTTGTTTTAACATTTAACATTTAGAATGGATTGCGCGTTGTATTCCCATAAATAAAAAAGAAAAGAGCAAGCATTTCAAGCTATTTGTGTAACCATAAATTTGTATTCCTGATGGATTAAAACTATAAATCTTATGCCCTAGGATCTTGACTTTTATGATTCACACAATAAGAAATCTAAACACAGAATTACTTACCTGGATCAATGCCTTATTCTGCGCAATCTGATTTCTTTACTTTCTCTGAATTTCCTTCTTTTTTAACTCCTTGATGATTAGGAGAAAAATAAATGGTTATCATTTTTTAATAAGTGTCTTTTTTTATTTGAATATCTATTATATTTGAAACAAGAGGAAGAGGAGTATTTATTTTTTGATTCCTACAAAATTTTTAATTATTTAATAGCCTTTTAACTATTACAAGTAGGCCCCAATATATTAAGAACTGATCATTTAGATTCTTCAATGTTACATAATGTGAATTTAACAATTAATATCACTAAACTTAACTACATGAGCCACATATACTCTTATAGGAGAAAAAATATTCTAACTAATTGCATTTGGGGATTTTTATAAAACAATTCAGAACTGTAGTTTACAATGAAATTACACACACAACTGTAGTTTATAAAACGATTCATTAGATTTAACTTTTGTTTAGGAAATTAAATCTAATAGTACAATTAATGTAGTTTACAAGGAAGTGTTCCAAAATGTACATTAAAATGTTGTTTTTGTTATATTCTTAAGTACTATCATTTATACACTAGTTGGTCATATCTAATTGCTTAGCTTGAATTGGAAATATATGTATTGCACATGATTTACTCATATACTGCAATCCGTGGGTCGCACAGATCAATTTCTAGTTTTTTTAATTAATTTAACCATTTTGGGGAATAATTAGAATTAAATGTTTAAGTTATACAAAATGGATCACAACTTTTGGGTTTTTTTATTTCTAAATGTTTAATTTCAACACGTTTTATCATTTAGGCCTAAATAATTTCCTGCTTTTATTTATATGTCTCTAGCCTAAGTGGCTCAAACTTTGTTGGACTTAAGAAAAATGATTTCATCTTTGGCCCAAAAAGCCTTTTATGCAATTATAAATATTGTCCCAAAATCCTTTTGACCCGAAACCCAAACTTCTTCAACATGTGATCCGAACAAGTCATTGACATCTAATTGCCCTTTTCTGCATTTTGTATTGTGCATAGGAAAATAAGCAAAATTTAAAGAATAAAGGACATTATGCAGAATAGTTTTAGGTGGTTGGTTCAAATAGTAATATCAAATGAATCAAGAAACAAGCCCAGCTTGTTTAACAAACTGGGTCAATTTTTTAAGCTTATACTCGCCTGCAAGTGTGTGTAGGCCTAGATTTTTTTTTTTTTCAAAAATTGACTTCTTAAATAGTAATTTTTTTTGGTATAAAAAATTTTATAATTTTTATAATCATTAATTAAAAAAATAAAAAAATATAACTTATACCATAAATAAAATATATTATTATAAATTTTTTTAACCAATAAAAAATTTACTAATATGTCAAACAAAAGTATTAGAAAACTATATATATATATATAAAATTTGCTTTTATAGGCTTGTAATCTAAACAGGCCAATAAAAAGAGAACACATGTTCTTACTTTATCTTATCTACGCCTTCTTTTTCTTTCTTTATGCGTGATCCATATTGTTCTTCTTCCTCAGCCATTTTCAATATCTTAACTCTTCCTCTTTTCCTCCCTTTCTTTTCCTTTCAACTGGTTCCACTTAAGATAATTTTTTGGTGCCGCTATTATTATTTCAAGTAAAAGTGCTGTTATTTTTTGTTAGTTTTTTTTCTTAAGATAAGAGTTTTTTTTTTTTGCAATTTCTCATAGGCTAACTCAACTATATTCATATCTACTGGATGTATATAATTTCTTTCATTTTTTTTATATTATATATTTTCATAAATTGTAGTAATATTTTTTCTTATCAAAATTTTAGATATTATTTTTGAAATAATTAGGTTATTTTTTAATTTAGTTTATTTTTAATTTTAGTTTTTTTTTTATTTTTTAAATGGTTTTTCAATTTGAAATATATTTTATTTTTTTAAATATAGTTTTACAATTTAGGTTACCATTTTGAAAAAAAAAATGTTGATGTTAGATTATATTTTGTGTGTTTCATTAAAAAAAACTACTAAATTATTTTTTTACTCATTATGAGTAATGATTAGTCAATTTTATCTTTAATTAGTGTTAAACAATTTAGATAATGACTTAACTTAATTAGAATTTGTTTTGAAAAATTAATTAATTAGGATGAAATTAATTTTAAGTTAGTAAAACATAATTAATTAATTTTATATAGTCGGTTAATTGTAATTCAACATTCTGACATTTAACAATATTAAGATTATACTTAGAATTTGGTTTGAGTAATTAATTAATTGAAGTAATTAAATAATTTGGATATTTACATTGATGTTAGCTAACAATTAAATTTAGTAATTAGTTAATTTTGATATTTTCATTTTTTCCTTTAAAGCTTTTGTTAATTTTGATATTTTACATTGACATTTATATCTAATTGATGTGATTTTTAATAGTGAATTGAAAAATTGCTTGGAAATAAAATTAATTATTCATGTTTTGCATAGAGGATAACATGACACAAAATGTGAGAAGTTGTGTGGGAGGGAGAGGAAAGCCTACACGAAATTAATAGCTTCATTTGGTTTTTGTTACTACAATTATATTAAGCTATTTAACACTGTGTGTGACAGGCTAATCGTGTCTTTAGTTAAGTACGAAGTTGCTATATACATACAAGGAGTTTTTATCCTCTGCATGTTATTGTTCTCTATATACAGCAGGTTGGATTCTACGGGGCCTCATAGATGGAAAATTTTAAAGTGAAGTATGCTTTAATGTCTACATTGGTTGAGCGTTGGAGGCCTAAGACTCATACATTTCATATGCCAGTTGATGAGTATACAATCACTCTTCAAGATGTGGCCATCCAACTCTGCTTGCCCATTGACAACTTGCCTATGGCTGTGGTTAGGTGAACTGATCATATTTGGTTTGAGCAGTGTCAAGAAATGCTCGGTGTCACTCTGATTGAAGATGCCATTAAAGGAGGACATTTATCCATTTCATGGTTGAGTAATCAATTTAATGATATCCCCCCAAATGCCATAGAGGAACATTTGCACCAAAATGCTCACGCATACATGCTAAAATTAATTGGAGGCATGCTAATCAATGACACATTTGGCATGTATGTGCATCTCATATATCTTCCCCTTCTTCGTGACCTGTAATTTGTTGGGCGATATAGTTGGAACTCTGTTATGCTAGCACACCTTTATCATGAGTTATGTGGTGCTACAGATGTTAGTAAGAAGGAAATTGCAGGTTATGTGTACTTCATGTTTTGGCATGGGATCGATTCCCATCAATACAACCTGAATATGAGGTCGACACATGCAACAATTGGATCCAGAATAAGAAAAAGTCGATTACCTAATCCTTTGCCACTAAGTTTTAGGTATTTATTCACTTTGATATGTTTAACAATTAAATTGTATGTTTTATGTATAATGTAATATAACATGCTACATGTCAATCCCTTTTGACATATAGGTGGAGCGATTTTAAAGGCTTGAAAGAGCATCCACAACATTAACTCATACAATATTGTGAGTGTCACGTCCCAAAATCTGAGCACGTGACCGGCACGGATAGTGAATTTCATTTCACCTCCGTAAGCCTATCTTTCTCCTAAAAATCATACAATTCTTTTTCATGCAACCAAACCGAGTTCTCTATACATACTACAATTATTCACATTACATCACTGAATGAACCTACCCGATTACAGAGATTTCTAGATTTATACAACTTAGAATAAGACTTAACTATTATACCTTTATCCTGAACAAATGAAAAGGTAATCATGGACTAAGGATCCATAATTCCTTGTTCCGATATTTATCTTCAGCTGTCAACTCTGAAAAAAAATATCAATAAGAGGGGTATGAGAAAACCACGTACCCAGTGAGTAGATAACACAACACTATGACAAAAAAATATCATGCATCATAATGATAACATGCAGCAATCATACGTAAATCGATCATCATATGATATAATATTATTTATAATACTTCACAACAATATCCAAGTAAATCAAATACATTTCAACATAATTCAAAAATTCACAACAGCAATCGGTGAAATCAATTTCACACACATTTTCCGTACCAACCGGGTCGTCCAGAATACCTCTGGATCGTTGCCTGCGGCCCCCGTCGCATCCACCCTTATCGCTCCGTTTATAATCTCCACCCTTATAACTTCACATAAATTTCTCCATGGGGTGCACCACCATGCCTTTCCTTTCCAGTCAAACACAATCACAATCACATATAAAAACATCCTCAATCATAATCTTGAGCCACATACACAACTCAGTCATTTACAATTCAAGTCACAACATAATCAATGTGGTTCCAGCAACATAGCATGTATACAACATAACCCATAATATAGAACAATTATTCAACTCAATTCACATACCATTCACAATCCATCATATAACCTCCATTCATGGGAAAATAAGAAAATATAATTACATACATTACCAGACACGTTCCACAATTGTTTATGCCTCATCGTTCCACATCATCCTCTTCAAACTTGGATATACAACATATTTCCACTATGATGCAAAAAGTCAATAACAGATATTTAATCATAGCAAGTATTAACCCACTCACCTGGATTTCACGCTCTCGGCACTCCCACTTTGCACTTTGACCATTCCTATTGTAACCAGACAAAAACCATCAGGGTTACGAAATAGAGAAATTTCCTACCACTACTCTCGACCTTCACTTACTTCTCGAATCATAACTCCTAACTGGTAATGAATATTCAAATGAAACTTATACCATTGGAAACTAGACTTAAAGAGCTTTCCAACGATATAAAGTTTGCCCAAAACGGAGTTCGGATGAATAAGTTATGGCCGATTGAAAAATAAACTAAAGATTCCCGGTACACCTGGCGCCTGGGCGCCAACCCATGCCTGGCGCCTGGGAGCCAATTCCTTCTTCTTCCCATCTCACCTTGGCGCCTAGGCGCCACACATGGCGCCTGGGCGCCACGATCGCGACCCCTTCGAGATTTCTCTCGGATTTGGCCCAAATCTGGCCAAATCTTCACCGTTTTTCATGATTTCTTGCATGGGATCTCACCCTTAATGTCTAAGGAGCATTTAGACACCAAAATCACCAATTTTAATCGAGAAACGAAGTCGGAATCTCGATTTTACCTCAAACACTCTTAAAACTAGAAAATAGAGAAAAACTTAAGAAATAGAAATTTCTACCTCGATCCCTTGCTTTTCCTATGTTGCTTGGCTCCTAGAGGCTCGCCCCGTAGCCCGAGATCCACCCTCCAAAGCCCGGTTGTAGAGTTGGAGTGTAGAGAGAGAAATTAGAGAGAAGGAAGAGAGAAGGAGAGGAGAGAAAGTGAAGAGAGAGAGAGGAAAGGAGAAAAATGAATAAAAAATAGGTGAGGCCACCTATATACTCGCGCGGGGTGAAATTATCACTTGCTCTGCAATTGACCCTCAGTCAAGACTAGCAAAAGCAAATTCATAAAATCTCACCTCAGGTGTTTCTAAATTCTAGGTGCCCCACAGATTTCCTTATTTCACTTTAGTCCCTCTCAATATCTCAAACTCCACTTTAACCCCAAATCTATCATCCTTTCGGTACCGGACTCATAATTCATTCCCATAAGCTCTATTCTTCTTCTCGGGTTCCTACTTGGTCATTTCTCAAAAGTCCTCTATACTTTCTTTTCTTTTCACTTTAGTCCTTGAGAATTTGTAAAAATTTCCTAAATTAAAAATTAAAATTTCTATTCCCACATTTTCTTCACTAATTCAAAAAGTAAATTTTCCACGTAATTAAATTTTTCACTAAACTTCAAATTAGACTTTAAATATTCATATACATTCTTGGGATATTACAGTGAGACAGTGGACTGATTGAAAGAGAGTGATATAAGTTTTCCACATGTAATGACGAGCTCCAAAATTTTCTTGAAATTTTTGCCTTATAACAATGATTTTCCTTGACAGGTTGTGTGGGACCCATACAAGGCTAAAGTGTGTGAGCAACCAATCCCGAAGTCTTGCTACATTGGTTCTGACATTTGGTTCTCATTTGCTTCCACATTATTGAATAGCACCACCCCGATTGATGTCTTCAACAGTTTGGGGAAGACCAAACTATTTATCTCTTCCCACCATCATCGATTGGTAATACACGCAACAAATAAAGGGAAAATGAGACATTAATTGGGAATTAGAGCAACATAAAGACATCGGGTGGTAGAAGGCACAGAGGCAAAGGATAATCTCTTCACGACCTCTTGAGGTACTATTACATAAAAATTTAGTATATGAGATGGTATTGGAATATCACGCGTCGATGGATGTCATCTTGGGCAGTTGCACTGGAGGCGAGCATAAGTTTTTACTAGTTCTATTATGACATTGTGCATTTTGTTATAACAATGTTTCAAATTAACATTTGTTATTATGCTACAGGTAGATGTACACTGGGCTATATACTGTAAGACTTTCCAATCAAACTCATTGAAGGACATATGTCAGTTAAACATGAACATTCTACGTGCATTGGGTGAGGATCAACGGTTGAAACTTGAACCTGTGCATATAACACCTCAAACATATTCCATCGAGGTGCTCGTAGGAGGTGCTAGACGAGAGCAACATCGACTAGTAGGATATACAGGCACACAAAGAATAGTGTGATAGAGGGCTAATGAGGCTCAAGCAAAGGATCATGTACACGTTAGCGCACCCCCTCAAATATAGGTACAAAGTTTTTTTCTTGCTTGAATATGAGTGTTTGCCTTGATCGACCAATCTATGAAGTATTTAGCTCAAGGTTGCCTAAGCCAATGTAGTTATAGGTAGACTCCTTACTCCCTTTAGTACGTTGTTTATGCACTCTTCTAAGTTAGTTGTCATGTGACCCCAATGTCTTCTCTCATTGTATGCTTGAGACTACAATTCTTTAGAACCAGCATGCTCCAACACCTAGCTATAAGCATTGCATTGAGCGATCGAAACTCTGTCATCTTTTGCTCAACTACGTGGCGTTCTTTTTTGTCTCATGTTTAGAATAAATTTTAATTTCATCTCATATTTATTTTGTGTCAATTTTTCTCACTTATATATATGAAAATGTGTCAGTTTTATCACAAATACTGTAGCCATCTAAATCATTGACAAAGAATTTTTGTGGTGTCTAAACACATGAATGGCTCATTACAAACTATCAGAATGGATTTTAAATTTTAAAATTCGCCTCTCATGTTTGAGGTTTTTCACTTGTTTACAAAAAATGTGTCAACTTTTGCATGATTATTGGTGACATCTTAATCATTGATGAAAAAGGCTAACAGATGAGAACACATCTAACATTGCCAACATGTAATTTTAATTGGACACATGAAAATTTGGGGGTAGATATTACCATTTTACCTCCAAAAATATGTAGTTTTCCACATGTAATGACGAGCTCCAAAATTTTCTTGAAATTTTTGCCTTATAACAATGATTTTCCTTGACAGGTTGTGTGGGACCCATACAAGGCTAAAGTGTGTGAGCAACCAATCCCGAAGTCTTGCTACATTGGTTCTGACATTTGGTTCTCATTTGCTTCCACATTATTGAATAGCACCACCCCGATTGATGTCTTCAACAGTTTGGGGAAGACCAAACTATTTATCTCTTCCCACTATCATCGATTGGTAATACATGCAACAAATAAAGGGAAAATGAGACATTAATTGGGAATTAGAGCAACATAAAGACATCGGGTGGTAGAAGGCACAGAGGCAGAGGATAATCTCTTCACGACCTCTTGAGGTACTGTTACATAAAAATTTAGTCGATGGATGTCATCTTGGGCAGTTGCACTGGAGGCGAGCATAAGTTTTTACTAGTTCTATTATGACATTGTGCATTTTGTTATAACAATGTTTCAAATTAACATTTGTTATTATGCTACAGGTAGATGTACACTGGGCCATATACTGTAAGACTTTCCAATCAAACTCATTGAAGGACATATGTCAGTTAAACATGAACATTCTACGTGCATTGGGTGAGGATCAACGGTTGAAACTTGAACCTGTGCATATAACACCTCAAACATATTCCATCGAGGTGCCCGTAGGAGGTGCTAGACGAGAGCAACATCGACCAGTAGGATATACAGGCACACAAAGAATAGTGTGATAGAGGGCTAATGAGGCTCAAGCAAAGGATCATGTACACATTAGCGCACCCCCTCAAATATAGGTACAAAGTTTTTTTCTTGCTTGAATATGAGTGTTTGCCTTGATCGACCAATCTATGAAGTATTTAGCTCAAGGTTGCCTAAGCCAATGTAGTTGTAGGTAGACTCCTTACTCCCTTTAGTACATTGTTTATGCACTCTTCTAAGTTAGTTGTCATGTGACCCCAATGTCTTCTCTCATTGTATGCTTGAGACTACAATTCTTTAGAACCAGCATGCTCCAACACCTAGCTATAAGCATTGCATTGAGCGATCGAAACTCTGTCATCTTTTGCTCAACTACGTGGCGTTCTTTTTTGTCTCATGTTTAGAATAAATTTTAATTTCATCTCATATTTATTTTGTGTCAATTTTTCTCACTTATATATATGAAAATGTGTCAGTTTTATCACAAATACTGTAGCCATCTAAATCATTGACAAAGAATTTTTGTGGTGTCTAAACACATGAATGGCTCATTACAAACTATCAGAATGGATTTTAAATTTTAAAATTCGCCTCTCATGTTTGAGGTTTTTCACTTGTTTACAAAAAATGTGTCAACTTTTGCATGATTATTGGTGACATCTTAATCATTGATGAAAAAGGCTAACAGATGAGAACACATCTAACATTGCCAACATGTAATTTTAATTGGACACATGAAAATTTGGGGGTAGATATTACCATTTTACCTCCAAAAATATGTAGTGTATCCTCCTTATTTAAATTCTGTTACTTGATGGGAACCTAAATTTTAATTTTATATTTTCACAAGACGATGGGGGTGAAATTTCTTTGTATGGTTTGATCCTACATTGTCATATGCTTTGGTTACTTTTCAACTATGGAATCTTCAATATCAATTCGGATAAGTAGAATGGAAAAATAAGTGACTAATCATGCTCTTTTTTTTTTTTTTTGCGTTGTCACCATGTCCATCTGGTTACTGTTTTTTTTTTTGGTGAATTACTATGCAAGAGTAAATGTTATAATTAGTAAGGGTAGTAAGGAGTAGTTAGTGTTTGGACTTTTGTAATGGGATGTTAGGGTAGTGTGTACATTTCGCTTAATTTATTCTTTATATTAAATATTGTATTTTATTTTAAAATTGATAACCAAAAGACTCCATAGCCATATAGTTAACTAACTTTCTGACATGCATTACGTAATCTAAAGTGTGTATATATATATACACACACACACACACACATACTTTACAAACAAACAATGTCAACAATACATAATGTCATGAAAAATGTATTTTTTCTTTAAATTTTTGCCTCGTGTTCATGTAAGATAAAAATCTTAAAAGTTTTTGACGTGAATTTGCTTGAACAATGAAGGAAGATTTTTCGAGTGTTTTAAGCTTTTAGGCGATGTTTAGTATTATTAGAAGAATCATGTTAGTGTGGCATCCACTTTTTTACATAGAATGGGAATGCAATGGTATGAAGCTTGGAATTATTTTTGACAGCCCATTTCATCCAAAAACATATTCCACTCCAGTGTATTTGATGGGAAAGGACACTTATACCCTTTAGTGTTTTCATGTTGCCCATCGCATATATACTTGCTTCTTCCTTGTGCGTCTATGTTGTCAATGCAGAGAGAACCATCACACTAGTGAGATAATGAACAGTGTCGACAAACTTGCTCGGACTATGGCAACGACGAGCAAGACTTTGTACACGATAGAGATAAAGAAGATGACAACGGTGATAATTTGGAAGGAGGTTAAGACAACGGAGAGAGAGAGGAGGGAAAAGAAGAGGTGGAGGAGGAGGGCTTATAGGAAAGATGACTCGGATGAGTGCTCACAACTACGACTTTTTTTTTTTTTTTTTAATTACAATTCTTTTTCTTTTTCAATGAGAGGCAACATGGTAAATTCAAATTAAATTCTTCTCTTTTCTTCATTTTAAACCTTATAACAAACAAAATAATGTCTTTCCACTCCATTCTTTCTTCAAATGACACAGATAACTGGTGATTTTCTGATTAGGAAGCAAAATTTTTTGCCCATATTTCATGGATTTTGAGGCTCATTAGGCCCTAATAAAATATTAGGGGGGAAATGATCATTAATGGGAAGAAAGAATATATTTCCAACACGATGCAAATTAGTGGTGATTTTCTGATGAGGAAGCAAAATTTTTTGCCAATGTTTCATGGATTTTTTAGGCCTATTAGGCCCTAACAAAAGGATTTGGGGGAAAATGACCATTAAAAATGAGAAGATAGAATATATTTCTAAAAGCACAAGAAGTGATTTTCTGATGAGGATGCAGATTTTCAGGCTGAATGTTTAATGGGTTTCGAGGCCCATTAGGCCCAAACTCTTTTCTTAGGGGCAAGATCCGATGTCTTTATCTCATCAATCTTTGCCGCTACTATGAAGTCATTCATACTTAATCCTCCTGCACAAATTCAAACCCTTTCAAGTGTTAAGATCTAAAATGAGGGAGTATTTTCAGCCAGCCTAGTTCAATCAATACCAAAATCTTTCATTATATTATTGCATCATGAGAAATCCTTCAGTATACTCTCTTCAATATATTCGGAAGCTAAACTAATCATTAGCAGACATATCAGCATAATAATATATTTTTTTGTGAAATTTATTTCTTACATGCCTATATATCTATGAGTAAATTACTAATTTGATCTCCAAAAACTATAATTGTCTCAATTTAATTTTTCAAAAATTGTATTTATTTTAATTTGGTCTTTCGGTTTGTCAAAGTGATTTTAGCAACAAAAATTTGAAAATTTAGCATCAATAAATTTTGAGATTTAACAATAAAATAAACCAAATTGAAATAAATAAAATCTTTCAAACACTAAGTTGTGAGACTTGATTTTTTAAGGACTTTGAGAAAACTGTAATATTTTGGATACTAAATTAATAAGTTACTCTATATCTATCCATGATTGGTTTGGTATACTAATATGTTAGAGACAGTGTCTGAGAATTTCTCTTGCATCAAGTACAAAAGAAGAAGCTATGCTGGCTGGGGTATGGATATGAACCAGTTGATGGCTTACCAATGGAAGATGTCCATAATTCTGCTCTGACTTGATTTGGTTGCTCCAAGTGGAGACTTGGAAAATGGCCTGCAGCCTCGGTAACCTTACAGATTCTGTTAATTAGTTCAACTCCACATTTAAAATCCCTCAATTTCCATAAGCATTGAAGCTTAAGTCCACCTTCTTCATGCAATAATCGCCAACCTACAATCTACGGCAATAAGCAGAGTGCACGTTTATAAAAGAAACTGAAATGGACTTTCATTAAATTTGATTTGTGATTAAACTATTCACTAGTAAAGATATGACAAAAAAGATTAACAAAGAAATAGTCTCTCTGGGTAAGAATTTTTTACACCATACTTTTTGCAACAGACGTGATTAACAAGGACAAATAATCGATAGAAGGCTATGAAACCATGAAGCTAACTCCAAACTCTATATTTGTTCATATGACTTGAGTTATTATTAAAAATTATCAGGGAGAAGCAAGCAGTCTATGTCGGCTCAATCTTAAGTGCAAATCTGAATTAAATATATCCATCCAACATTAACTTTAAAGACCTGTGGAAAATTAACTTCCAATTAGTAAGTAGCAACTAATCCTAGAGTATAGAATCATTCCAGGACAATGATTTTAAACGTTACACTATTGCATAGAACCTTATTTCCCACTAAGGTTTTACCCTGTCCTCTCACCTTTCTCTTCAAGATACTCAGAAAGTTCTATGAAACGAGAATGGGAAAAACAGTTGGCTCAATGATATCACTGAGCATGTAAATTTCACATTCACGAGATTTTATTCAAAGAACCCTCAAATTTAAATCCCATGGTAGAGATGTCACAGAGTTATCTAGATAAGTTTGTATAGGTTAAATCCTTGTCATTTTGTATTACCTTTTAACATGTGATTTGTATAATATTATGTACAAATACATAGGAGTGACATAACCTGATTTAAGCATCTTCAACCGAAAATACATTAAGTTGTCTTATTCTATATATAATACGAGATATTCAGTGGTTCTACTGTGATGGAATTAAGTAGTGTAAGTCTATAACCTATAAATTACAACGAACATTCTCCTTTTCACAGGCAAAGCTGATAACTGTTATAGGCAAATTCAGACAAACTATACAAGCAACGCTTGAATATCACTAAACTAATGTAAAGACAAACAAACTCATAGGCAGAGATTATTTTCCTTCAAAGCTGTAAGCCTATGTTACACACTGCACAGGTACAGGTATGGTATTATATATAAAAATATTGATAGGTACCTGGGGCATGTATTGCGTGAGTTGGTTAGCTTGTTAGAAGGGTAGCAAAGTAGTATTAGTGAGTCTGTTTGTTATAAATAAGAGGTACAGGGGTATGTGAGAGGTGGTGAAAAATGTTGTCAGAAGTTGGTTATGAGCATTGTGCTGGGTGCATTGTGCTGTGGGCAGAATTCCTTGGCATTTTCTGTAGGAGCTTAGCTTTGGAATAGGAGGTCTTGATCTCTGGGGCATTTCTGGCCATTGGCTGGAATTGCTTTTATTTTCAGTTGTAATTTCAATATCAGTGTTCTATCAGTGTAATAAATCGTCAGTTTCATCCCTAGTCTATCTTTGGGTTTCTATCAAATATAAAGAATATTTATAATATATTACAGTTTCTGCAACATCAAGAATAGATAATGAACCTTCGACGTATATGATCAATCAAAATAGTAATTCAAGTTTTCTAATATTCAAGTAACGTGAGGTTGAATTAGTATTTTTGTCCGATCACTTTTAAATAAAGTTTCAAATTGATCCCTTAAGTTTGAAATATGTCAAGATGGTCCTTTATCTTACATTTTGTCCCACAATTAACAAGATACATATCAAAATTAAACTTTCTTTTTTCCCAGAAAAAGAATTATACGATACAGTTTTTCTTTTGAAGTGCCCAAGAATACCCATAAAGTACCAGTATATCAACCCAGCAGGGGTACAGCTTGAATTTAAAAGTAGCGTGGTTTAGAGCTGCGAACTATCAATGCAAATTCAGATAAACTAGTCAATCAAACTGATCAAATGCTTAATAATAACTCCTGACTCATGTAAAAGGCAACAAGCTCACAGGCAGCGATTAATTCTCTTGTTTTCTTCAGAATTTGACAGCACTCTATATCAGTTTGAAGTTGTTCAACATAAAAAGTATTTTTCACAAGTCAAATAAATTAGATTATAGTTTACTCGACTAATTTATAAGTATATTTAAACAAATTATAAGCGTAGCGTGAATCATTATTTTAAATAGTTTATAATTTATAATTATAGTTGATAGTTTTTATAATTTTTTTTATATTTATTATTTTATTAGATTTTCAACATTTTCCTATCCTCTGTAATAACTTTCAACTAAACATAGCTAACGAACAAAAAGCGAATAGATAATGAGTTCTGACCTTCTTCAATAGCTTTTGGGCATCCTCTTCGGACATCGGAGACTGAAGGGGGGAAACAGGAGTACACTCTTGCTGGGAGAGCGAAAGAGCGGAGAAATTGGGGATAAGGATCTTGTGCTCGGTGTCCACGTTGCCCAACACTTTCTCTCCGAACTTGCTTTCCAATTCCGCCGGGAAGGGGTCTCTGGCGCCAAAATCGCCCAGCAAATCCCCGGCCACAGCGCGAATTCTTAGGGAAAATCCATTATTCACAGCGAAAGATCGAGAAAGAAGGGTTGCGGGAGAGAAGGCGCGAAGAAGACGAGGGGTGGAGGTTAGACGCACCGTTACGAGGGGAGAAGGCGAAGCGAGGGAGGGTGTGGCCATGTGTGTAGTGTGATTGTGTGGTTGGGACACAATTGCGAAGAAATTGTAGTGAAAGCAGAGAGTTATGTTGAAAGCTAGTGGTGAGAAGGAAGAGATATAGTTTTGTGGTGAGGATGGGACGCTAGTGTTCGGACACACAAGATCTAGTGGAAACTAGAAAGTTCTCTTTCAAATTCTATCTTCAATTTTTTTTTTTATTTCTTTTACATCAAATAAAAACAAGAGTTTGAGATGAATTTAAAAATAAAAATTAAAAACATAATTTTTTGTCTCAAATTTCATCTTTATTTTTTTTAAAGTTAAAATGAAATTTTCAAGAGATTTAAAAATAAATTTTTTTATTTCAAATTTCATCTCTACTATTTTTAAAGAATAATTAAACACAAAATTTACAACAAATTTGGCAATAAAAATTAGAGACCAAAATTTTCGTCTTAAAATTTATTTTTAATTTCTTTAAAAAATTTAGAGGTGAAGATTGTGACAAATTTAGCAACAAAGATTAGAGACAAAATATTTTCATCTTTATTTTTTTTATAGTTAAATTACATATATTTTAATTTCCATAATATAACAACAAAGCATTAATCTTAGTAATGTTAAACCATGGTTAATATAATCACAATGTCACAAATTCGATTTTTGGGGAGGACATTTAAGCACAAATTAATTTCGGCTGATATCCACCCACCGTTCATCATATAATTTTTTAAAAATAAATTATAGATAAAAAATTCTATCTCAAATTTGAAATGAATTTTTTTTTCTCAGCCTGAACAAATTAAAGATGTGTGTTTTAAAGACCAAATTTTTTATCTTGTCTCAAATCATTTTGAGGTAGAATTTTTATATATTTGAGACGAATTTTTTATTTATTTTTAACTGTGTGCAAACCTGCAAGAGATGGAGGGTTGAGAAGTAGAGCCTTTCATAACACAAATATGGCCATATTAGAAAGACAAATATGGCGTCTTTATACATGTAAGAACATCCTTTTCAGCCAAGTCCTTAGGGCCAAGTATAGTTGTTGCAATAGTCCCAAAGACTACAAGATCCCACAAGATGCATATCCCTTTTGGAAAGGCATGTTTCCCATATTAAAAGACCTTCAAAAAGGTTTAACCTGACAAGTGATAAATTGGAAAATCCAGTTCACTTTTGAGCAAACTCTGGGGCCAACATATCTCCAATAACCTTGGCTATCAAATAGTCTCCGATCTTATTGAATTAGATAGGCAATGGAACTTGCATAAACTAAAAACCCTATAGAATGATGACCTTGCCTATCAGATAATAGGCATGCAAACATCACACACAAGCATCAAGGACAAAAGCATATAGAAATAGAATAGCCAAGAGGTGTACACAGCCAAATCAGGGTATTACTTTTTTAAACAGTTGCAAGGCGCAGAAACACAGTACATAAACCCGAGGCACCACTTCAATTGGAAGGATTTATGGCATATGAAATTACCACCAACATTTCTTCTCTTTTTGGTGGAAACTTCTTAATAATGGCCTTCCTCTGAGTACAAGTCTTATTAAAAGAGGTTCCCAACTTCAAGACAATGTGCTTTTGGTTGTGAAAGGCTAGAGAGTGAGGATCATCTATTCAGGAAGTGTCCCATCACTCGGTTAGCTTGGTTCATCCGCAGTGCCCATGTGTGTGTAGGACAGTAGAAACCAGTGATGGATCTAGGAGAGTCAGTGGGGGCAATTCAAAAATTTTAGTAGTAGAGGGTTCAAAAGTAAAAAAGGGAGTAAAATTATAAAAAATTATAATATTATATGTAAATATTTAATAAAATGTATGTGGCTCTGCCAACTATCCTTTCTCTAGTATTCTTTGGTAAAGTAGATTGAACAAACATTATCCAATAGGACATAGGGGGAGTTTGGGAGATTTTTCTACAAGACATGTCACGACCTAAAATTTGGATATGTGACTAGCACGACATAGAGTTATTTTCTTATGCCGTAAACCTATTTCTCCTAGTTCTCGGTTTCCATGCAACATGTGATATGCTTGATCATATAGATAAATAATTAAACATGCAGAAGTAAGTAAATATGTCATGACAGAAACTCACTATATGCGACTTCTCCCTCATAGGTATCCAATTTGACTACAGAGCTTATAACAACAAAGAAGATGACATACCAAAATAAAACCAACGAACTCCGACCTTTAAAACATATGAGGTTGGAATCCTTGAATCTCTATTACTCCTTGGGTGGCGATACTACAGTTTATGCAACCTACAAAAAGGAATGCAACAATAGAATGAGATAAACAACTTAGTGAGTAGACATTTCCTCATCTTACCCTTTTTACCATTAGGTGACCCCACATATTTTGTAGTTTGAAACCTTTACATCCCAATGTGATTCTATGCGAACACATGGGGTACTCCAGATTGCTCAAGACAATCTCAACCTCCAACATGGATGGATCCTTAAAACCCGTTCATGCATACCGACGTTAAGGCTGATGCTTCCAAGTCTAAAACAACCAGGCAACTCATAAGATGTTGGGTCTCCATCAAGTAAACACAAAATGCCGAATTACAAAATTTTCACTCATAGCAATACATGCTAATTCAATCTCCATTATAAGCATAAGGGTCAACAACATTTAGCAAGAATAATTTCTCAGTGGCCTAGAAGCAGCAATAAATCTCCAGCCTGAAGGCTTAAACAAATCTCTAGCTTGAAGGCTAAATATCTCTAGCTCAAAGGCTTAGACAATCTCTAGCTCGAAGGCTCAGATAATCTCCTGGGGGATATTACCTTACCCCGCAAACAATGCATTCACAATACAAGCATACCAATAGATTGGACAATATCAACTCTGCAAAGAAAAGATTAATTTTCTGTAAAGGGAAAGCTACCTTTCATTCCCAACATCCCACCACCAAGTGTGCTTGCACTCCTCCCAAAATTTAACATAATGCAACAATAGAAAAGAGCACATACAACACAATGGATTCTCCACGCTCGGAGGCCAACTGATTTATCACTTCTCCGCACAAAGTCATGAACTTTCCAACATAAAGCCACAAATTATAATTGGCAAGAAACCACACCATTTCCCATAACATATAAAGCATATACATGAGCACAACCCATTATAATTATATCCTTAAAGGTGTCATACAAGGTATCCCAGCTTAACAATAAATTGCCATAATGGATTTCCCATGAATGATCCCATTCCCCTTATTACAATATTACTCTTCTCTCTTAGCACCCCGACTAGACTCCAAGCATTTACATAAAACAATAGCACATCACTTATGCACTCAACAAATGACATTGAGTAAAGGATGACACGTAGACTAGATTAAATGAAACCTTTAACACTCCACAATCACAAACATCATAAATCATAGTACATGTATTCATGATGTAACTTTAAAATCATTAAAGATGCTGCATAAGTGGGCTAGTTACTCACAACACATATGAGATGTTCATTGAGTACAAATGAACTAGACATACATTCACCAAGCATAAAATTCCACTTGTCTCCCATGATCAACTACCATACATATAAAGTGTTTTACACATGTAAGTAAGGTAGCCGCAAAATTAATAAACACAAGGTTCAAGGTTAAGACCCCTTAAGACCCCTTAAGACTTCGTGTAAACACCGATTACAATTTTCGATATTCCATGCACTAAAGAGTTGAGTTATTAACTCTTCAAAGCACCCCTTTTTGAAAGTCACATAATTTAATTTATGATTTAATTACCATACTTTGGAGAGGCTAGCCATTAACCGGTTTGTCGAAAGGTTTTGCCTACTAGAATCCTTTCACCCCGACCTCGAACAACCCCCCAAAGGCTCCTTTGGAAGGAATACAACCAAACCTTAGTTTAAACACCAAGTGGGACAATCCCAGCCTGGGGCACACTAGGTGCCCACCATGGCTCTCCAAGGCTCCCAACCCTCCAGACTTGGCGCCCAGGGTGCTAAGGGTCAGTTCCCCTCGGGTTCTAAGGCACCTGGGCACCTAGCGTGTCACAACCTACTACCTGGCTCGGGACTAGCACAATGATGATGTCTCCGTCACTGTAAGTCTTATAATTATGATTACTACCTGTACCCCCTTATTTTAATTATGCAGAAGCGTATAATACTATTTAATATAACGCTATACATAACAGAGAGAAGGGACATACCTAGCGTCCATGCGTTTGCAATCATACCACACATTCATTCATTCATTAAACATATACAATTACATGAAAGTGTATAAACAATCACATCCAATTAGTCTGAGGTGAAGACATACCTAGTTTCCTTGCTGCTCTGTTTATACAAATATAACCAAAAATCATACAACATGCACAACTAGCTACTTTAGTTCCATTTGTCTAGGCGTTTGCTAGTCAAATGACTATCCTAGACGAAAATCCCTGTCTTACAGTTTGATATTAGCATCTTCACTAGGCTAATCCAATACTTTAACATTAAGAATACTTTATTCTTTTTCTCTATTAAATCTAGTAATTTGTCTAATATTAACTAGTCAAGTAATTTATAATTAGGTAATTTTATGTTTATCTATTGTACTATTTTTAATTTATGTTTATTAATAATTTATTATTTATCCTAAGGATAAATGTATTTAATTTATGCCAAATTCGAATCCATCCAACAATTTCCTTATCTAGAATCTTACGAAATAAAGTTTATTATTCTTAATTCTATTTATTTATATTTACATATATTAATACCAAACAAAGGTGTTGCAATAATTCAATTAGGAATAGACAATAACTAATTAACGTTACAATCATGAATTCTATTTCTATTTATTTTTTATAAGAGATTAACGGTAGTAGACAATTAATTTAGTAAATCATAAAATCCATCAATTCATTCAATCATCAAAATAAAGAAATATTTAATTTTAAAAGAAATTAATGTTAATAGACAATAATTCACTAAATCATCCAATCATCAAAATGAATAAATATTTTGAATGCAATATTTAACAATTATTTAAATAATCTAACGTATTGAGTCCGTAAAATCCATAGCAGAAGTCCTGTACAATAATCCCAAAAATATCCTAGGAGTCCTAGTGATCACAAAGCCCTAACTCATCATTAGAATCATATGGACCTACCGGCAATGGGAAGTCCTCACAAAATGAAATACCTCATTACTCATCTAGAGGGGGTTCTTTGTCTGCAACTGGATCTGAAAGGAGGGAAAACATGAGGGTAAGCTATGGGATAACTCAGTGAGTGTATGAACACTCAATAATAAGAACAAAATATGTAGTAGTTATAAAGCAAACACACGGGCTAAAATACCACTCATAACATAGTTCAAGAAAACATACCATAACGTAGCCAAATTCCACAATCAATAATCAAACACATGACAATCGAGTTGGTACTCGTCGCTTGGGCAGAGTCACCATTAGACCTTCTTAAGGCCCTTAATGACACTTCATCATCAATAGGGCACCTGATGAGTCCTCTTTTTGTGAGAAAGCATTTCCCCTATCAATTGAGTTTCATAACCGATAGAACTCATTCCGTAGAAGGGGGTAACACTCAACATCTTAAACATGCTATATGACTTCTCAATCACAAAGATTCAACATTGTATGATCACACATACTTTAAAATCACATAATCATAATAATAGTTATATTATATAATTTTTCCGGACTCTTATTTATCCTTTAAATTTGAAATTTTCCAAATTATTACATGTGGGATTTATTCATGTTAAAACATTATTATTCCTTAACTACGTACTTTGGGATATCGTCCCAATTCAATCATCATAATAAACTACACTATGACCCTATTATTTAAGAGTTCGTCCATTCACCTAGATTTCTTGCTAAGACTTTATTGTGTTATACCAAAATCCTTCAGGTAAAGGATGCTGTACTAAAATTTCCTACCGTTTATTTGAAAAAGAAGATATTAAAACTAAAAAAAAAAACTATCTTATTTCAGTTTTGACATTTGCTCACTCTTTTTGTCATATCTCCCAAAGGGTGTGGAATGTTTAGATGAAACTAGTCTCATGAAATTAGATGAAAAGATCTTTCCGTTGATAGGTAGCTAGTTAAAATTGGAAATTTCGTGAGGTAGATATGATCGATTCAATGTACGGCAAGGTTCAAAGCGTTAGATTTGAATTTGATTGATCTCACCTTGTCTTTAACTTTTCTCTTGGAACGTTTTCTTGAGTTCTTGATTATGGATTGATTTTGTAGATCCTAAGGGTGTATGTGTATGTTTGTTTGTGGTGTAGGGCTGGGGTTTGTTCAAGAGAAAGAGAGAGAGATGAGTCGTCATCCATATAGGTGCTAGGCATTAGGTTAGTTTGAATTAGTTCAAATTAATTTAATATAGGATAATTCTCTTTTAATTGGTTGGGTCTTGATTTATCTTCTAGTTAATTAGTCTTTTAATTTACTGATTATCCTTTCCTTTGTTTTGTTTTAACTTAAAGCTTATTTGTTTAAGCCTTATCCCCTGTTTGAAATATCATTAAATTCTCTTATTTTAATTATCCTCTTATCTTCCTTTTGTTTATCTTAACTTAAATTAGTTTAAATTAAATTTCATTTTTAAATATTTGTCTTAAGTTTAAATTTAAACTTAATCTTGTATCTTAGTTGGTTTAGTTTATTTTTAAATTTTTAAGTAGATGGTTGATGCCTATCCACATTAGATTAGTTTTTATTTATTAAATAATCCATTAAATTTATTATTCACTTATCTTAATAGTTAGTTTAAGGTTTAGACATTAATTTATTTAAGATTTGATTTATTTCTATGGCTATCTAACTTTATTATTTTTTTAATTTTCTAGATTATCCTAATTATATGTAAGAAGGAGTCTATTATCTAGGGATTTATTAAATTTTATTTCTTTCATTAACAATCTTATTTAGATATCCCATATTTAAATCAAACTAATTATCTTAAATTTTCTTATACTTATCTCACGGCTTCTCCCTTCCCCTTTCTTTTTCTTTTTTTGATTGGCTTATCTAGTAAGTTTATCTTTGAATATTAAATTGGCTCATCCCTATCTAACTCCCTTTATTATATTATTAGTTTAATCTTGATTAAGCCACACGGCTATCTTTGATTTATCCTTGTATTTATTTAGTTTACTTAATCATGATGTAGTTACTATATATATATGTTTTATTAATTCTTTTCCTAACCTATCCAATTTGATTTGAATTCCTTTTACATTATCCTTCTATTTAACTTAAATTAACCCCACATTATCTTATTCTAAGATTTTACATGCCTAACTAGTTCCCTTTACCTTATCTTGTCTTATTTATGTATTTCTAAAATCTACTCATATCTTTTAAACTTTAATTTATCTTATCCTATCATGTTAGAATCTTATTTAAATTACATTAATCATATCTTGTCATATCCTCATTTTGTTTAATTCAAACGTTCATTATATATATATATATATTGTTTAAATCAACCTTATCATTCTTTTATTAATTTTAAAATTGATTTCATCATATGCTATTTGATTGCCATACATGCCTAGTCGCTTGGATGTAATCAATCCTATTCATTTTTATTTATCTTATTTTTTCTCTCATTATCTCTTAAATATAATCATTTAATCTATTATTAATATTAATCTTACTTATCTCTTATTCAATTTTTATCTTCATTTTTCCTTACATTTATTTTTCTTAAATTTTAAATTACTAATCACCTCTTAAAACCTCACATTATCCTTACAAAATTAATGCCTACATATTGGTCCTATTTTGTGTAATTTCGTTCAACCCCAACAAAGTTTTATTTTTTAGTTTATCCCTCACTTTTATTTTTTATTTTAGTCCCTCTGGTCCGAATCACCATTCACATATAGAAATGACAATCATAGCGCATAACAATCGTATTTCACAACACAACAATTTACATACATATCATAAGTACACATGTTTAAGTAACAGACAAGGCAAAAATCCTTGCGAGTATTCATCTATTCATTAAAAAAATTTCCATGCATCCTAATTCATGATTTCTTACGACATCGTAATACATGGGTATTACATAGGGTGTTTGGATTTGAACCCTTCCTTTCCTTAAGGGTGCTCTCGGCCCGGGCGCCCTGGCCTGGGCACACGCCCTTCTTATCCTAAGGTGCCCCATTCCACTCCTCAAGCTCTTCCTTGGTTCTCCCATCTTCCTCCCTTGATTTTTAACATCAATTGGGGTCTCTTTGAGTGAATAAAACACAACCAAAACCCCTTGAACACAAGCCACACAAATTCAACAATCAACACTTTGAATCTTTGGAAAATCTTAATAAATAAAACTTTCATAAAATGAAGGGTTCAAGTTCTTTCCCCAAATCTCAACTACCAACACTCAGAAATCTAGAGGTTAAGGGAGAGGGATGTGAGAATCAAGTTTTCATCACAAGACTCCACACAATACAACCATTCACTCTAGGGCACAAGGGGGATGAAAAGCACTAAAAGAGAGTGACGATCCTCCACTTACTTCTCCTTTGTCGTGGACTAGGTGATTGGGTAGTTGTCAGAGTAAGTCCTCGCCAGAAACCAACATAGTCACCGGTGATGGTGGTGTGCCATGTGTGAGAGGAAGGAAAAAGGAAGAAGAAATGGAGAGAGAGGCGTGAGTTTCCTTCTAACCGAGAGCGAGCATGTGTATGTGTATATAATTTTCATTCAAATGCTACAAATTTGCAATTTTGCCACTCCATCGTAAAAGTTGGAGTTCAGAGCAAAAAACATTAGGTATTCGAATAAAATATTTACCATACACATCCCGACTTGGTACACTAAGTCACTTCACCTGGTACTTCCATTATTAATTAAAACTCTATTTTCCATAATTAATTCACAAAGAAATCTACCTCTTCACTTTAGTCCCTCCCACAACCCACAAACACATAAGGTCTCCTCAGATGGAAACCCTATCTTCCTAGCATATTCCACTCAAGGCCACGTCTCTCCAACCACCTCAGCCACACCCCAAGTCCACAATTGCCAACCTCTCCTACAAACATTCGATTGTCCCCATTCTTTTAGATAGGTCATTCTTTGGAATTTCCCAAGGCATAGCTATCGCTGGTCTCCACATTTGCTCCCATGCACATCATATACATATACTCCACTATTAAATGGCCTTCCAAAGCTCACACACTTGATCATAAACCTCAAAATTCCTTCACATGAGTCTACGCTAACTCGGGTCATTACTAGACAAGTCCAACAATGTCAAGCTATATCTTCATCAAAATTTATAACTAGCATTCTCCATCAGAAGATCAACCCACACTTTGCACATTTTGTTGTAGTTGATGACATTTTATTTTTGTCATCCCAGTTCACACATTTCTTTCACACCACACCTAATTTATAGATCTAATTAAAGTTGTCAAAATTGACCCAAAACTATTTACTCAACCCAACCTATCCATTTTTTGGCCCTAATTCAACTCACCTAAATTTGACATGAGTCATAAATGAGTTGGGTCCTATGTGACCGATTTATTATGGGTCATAAGTAGGTTGACCCATGAGTAATCACTTAACCCATTTACACATACACACTAGAGGCTAGAGCACTATTAGATATTGGAGCACATAAGCATTCAAACTATATCAAATAATTACAATGATTCTTAGCTTTTGTATACTTAGAGTTTCAAATAGTGAATTTAATTATTCAACACAAAATTTAATTAACTATAAAAGATCAACCCGACCAAGTGGACTGGCAATAAACACACATACACACACCCATGCATGTACACAAGTATGTTTGTAGGATTTTAGAGATCAAAGAATATAACAGAATTTAAAATTTTTTCTCTAAAACCCATTCACTGATGGATGAACCTATATTACCATTACATTAACCATGAGAACCAAGACAAAGAGAAATACTTCTTGTAGCGTAGCAACCTCTCTAAGCCAAAGCAAGTATCCAAAGTGGGATACCTCTAATGGTAATCCACTCAAAATTACACAAAGAAAAAAACTCCTTAGGTAACGGGGTTCCTTCTCATTCTTGTGCTAGCAAGCACAAAGAAGCTATAAAGAAAAACCCTTTTAGATGAAGGAGAAGAAAAACAAGAGTCTTTCCAAAACCAAGATACTCAACAATTGAGAGAGTGTGAGTATGGCATGTGGCTTTCATATCACTCTTAAAGTGATAGGTACTACCTTAAACCCTAAAGCCCTAAGTCCATTAGTAGGAGCCATTCCCTTATTGGGCTTCTTAAGGTGGCACCTTAAGAAGCCCAATCTCTTTGAGAGAGGGGTGGCCAAAAGGTTCTCATATGGGCTTTTCTTTGTTTGGGTAGGAATAGGAACATATTCCTATTCCTTTTATTCTCTTATCTCATTTTTAATTAATTCTCCAATTCAGGATCAAATCCTTAAGCCCGTTTCACATTCCTAGTGAATTTCTATGTGTGTGACCCATTAGGTTTCTAGCTATGTTGGCAATTCACAATCAACACTTTATTGTAAATAGATCGCGAGCGGTATCTAGCAACACATTGTGACCCCCGATTGACTGAAAAGTCAGTTGTTTGACTTTAAACCTTTCTACAGCTAAAGCGTATCTATGCAATGTCCTTTCACTCTCTTATACCTACTTGGTTCAGAGTATGGCCTATGTGTCAACTCCTAATAGACTTGATTATGTCATGTCCAGCCCAAGTAGTTAGTTCGTTGTCCTTTGGGATCAATCACTTTAAACTATGTCACTAAAGACCATCTTCATGACAAGTCTACTTTGGTTGAAGACTTCTTAGCATGGGTATACTTCCTTCTATTAGGAGTAATGACTTTCTGTTGACTACTCAAATATCTTTGAATACTTCATGTTATGCCCAATCACTACCCTAAGAGTGACCCATAGTGGATGACAAGGAATGAAGTCAAAACATAAGATCTATATCTAAGATAACTTGAGTTCCTCAAGTCCAAGGATACTTGCATTGTTAGCTGCTATGAGACCTATCATTGACATTTGAATATGTATCTATATTATGTCTCATGCAATGTACTTGTTACCCTTAACAATCATTCACATGTTTACTCAAAACATCTCATGCTTACAGCTTATGATGACAACTGCTTGATCAAATCAGGAAGCATAACATGTGTTAGTTTATCTAGATTACTGATGTCCAGTCTTAGGTGATTTTATGACTAGGGATAGTTTAGATACAAACATAATTACACATGATAGGAATCTCACATTATGATCGCAATCATAATTTCCTTCATGCTATGCTTTGTGTCATGGAATTCATTACTTATATTACGATCTAATCTTGAGTTTATGAATAACCTCTTTGAATTAATAACTGAGTTTGTACATTTGATGCTAAAGGTGATTGCCTTTAGAGCACCTTTCTAACAATCTCCTATTTATGCTAAAGCCAATCGCCTTTCTATCTGATACCATAGGTGTGCGTGTGTGTCTTAAAGTTAGATTGGGGTACTGGCTTAGTTAGCGGATAAGCTAAATTCTTATCAGTGGGAACTCTCTATTTTCACATTGTTTCTACCAATGATCTCCCTAATCAAGTAGTAAAGCTGGAGTACGTGTTTGGATTTCTGATGAGACCGTGGCTCCTTTGCTTGTGAAATAGCTCCATTGTTATGGCAATAGACAGGTACTGCATCAACAATGCTGGGAACCACTCTTAGTTTAGTGATGAACTTCTTAATCTAAATTGCTTCTTTTACTGCCTCAGAAGTCGTAATGTACTCTGCTTCAGTGTTAGAATCTATAGGCGTTTCTTGCTTGGAACTTTTCCAACTGACTGTACCTCCATTTAATATGAATATGTAACCTGACTAAGATCTTGAATCATCCTTATCAATTTTGAAGCTAGTATCTGTATACCTGCTTATCTTGAGATCTCCTTTTCCATATATTAGGAATAAATCCTTTGTCCTTCTTAAGTACTTAAAGATATTCTTAACTGCCATCTAATGACCCTCACCAGGGTCAGACTGATATATACTCGTGATTCTCGGAGCGTATGATACTTCAGGCTTAGTACATAATATAGCATACATGATTGATCCCATGGCTAAGGTGTAAGGGATCAAACTCATGCGAGTTCTTTGCCTTTAGACACATAGACTTTGAGAATGTAATCCCATATGTCATAGGGATGAATCCTCACTTGGACTCTTCCATGTTAAATCCCTTTAGCATCTTATCTATATATATAGACTGCGAAAGACCAAGCAACCTTTTAGATCTATCTTTATAGATCCTTATCCCCAATATGTAGGTTGCTTCTTTAAGGTCTTTCATAGAGAAATTCTTCGAAAGCCAAATCTTCACGGACTGAAGGGCAGAAACATCATTTCCTATGAGTGGTATGTTATCTATATACAACACAGGGAATATGACTGTACTGCCACTAACCTTCTAGTATACATAAGGTTCATCTAGATTTTGTGAAAAACTAAACTTTTTATTGTCTCATCAAATAAGATGTTCTAACTTGGATGTTTTCTTTAATCCATAGATGGATCTCTAAAGCTTGCATACTTTGTTACTATCCTTGGATGTAATCCTTCGAGTTGTATCATATATATATATATATATATATTTTCTCAATTAGGTTTCTATTGAGGAAAGCTGTCTTCACATCCATTTGCCATATCTCATAATCATAATGAGCTACTATGGCCAGGAGTATCCTAATGGATTTAATCATGGCTATCGGTGAAAAGGTTTCGTCATAATGAACACCTGTTTTTTGAAGATATCCTTTTGCAACCAACCTTGCTTTATAGGTTGCAATGTTACCTTCCATGTGGATTATCTTCTTGAAAACCCATTTTCACTTGATGGGCTTAATCTTCTCAAGAGGATCAACCAAAGTCCATACTTGGTTGTCATACATGGAATCTATTTATGATTTCATGGCGTTGAGCCATTTATCAAATTCTGAACTCTTTAGAACTTCTTCGTAGGTTGTAGGTTCCTTATCGTCTATATGTAATACATCATTAAGTTAAGTTATGAGAAATCCATATCTCTCAGGAGCCCTATATACCCTACTAGATCTGCAAAGCATTTATGCTTATATAGAAGGTTTGGCCATTACTCTTCTTGAATGAGTTAACTACCCTGGCTCTTAAGTTGGAAGATGTTCTATATCTATCAACTCTTAAACAAGCAGTTGTTCTATGTCTACTTGAATATCATGAAATTCCTCTAGTTCAATCATACTCTTATTGTTTTCCAGTAAGAGAAGCTCTTTCTCTAGGAAGACATCATGCCTTGAAACAAACACCTTTTCTTCTAAAGTATGGTAGAATTGATATCCTTTTGTTTCCTTAAGGTATCCCATAAATAGACATTTGTCATATTTACCCCAAGTTTATCTGACATTATCTACTTCACATAAGCTGGACAACCCTATATCTTCAAGTAAGATAAGATAGGTTTCTTGTCATACTATTTCTCAAATAGAGTAACATCAACTGCCTTGGTTGGGACTCTGTTCAGGTGGTCTCGAGTACATAGCTCTAAAAGGACTTAGGGAGCTCTGCATGACTCATCATAGACCTAACCATGTTTAACAAGGTTCAGTTTCTCATTTTAGCCACACCATTATGGTATGGCATGTAAGGTAGAGTCCATTGGGACAATATCCCATTGTCCCTAAGATAATCTTGAGACTCTTACTTTAAGTATTCACCACCTTGATCAGATCTTGGTGTGTTGATACTTTTACCAAGTTGTTTCTCTACTTCATTTCTAAATTCTTTAAACTTCTCAAAGGCCTCAGATTTATATCTTATTAGATACACATACCCACATCTAGAATAGTCATCAATAAAGGTAATGAAGTAAGTATAACTACTGCTGTCATGCGTTGATATTGATTCACATACATTGGTATGTATTAGACCCAATAAGACAGTTGCACATTCACCTTTCCACTAAAAGGTGATTTAGTCATCTTGCCTTTTAAGTAAGAGATGCATATGCCATATGATGCATAATCAAATGACCCTTAGTTAGCTCATTTGTGTAACTTACTGATGCATTTCTCACTTATATGACCTAGACGACAATGCCATAAATATGATGTTAGTTGACTATCTTGTTTTAGGCATTTAGGGTTGCCATTTTCGATATTGAGAATCGGGTTAGTTGTATCTAATATATAAATGCCATTTCATAACATTCCAATGCCATAAATAATACCATCTAACATTTTGTGACAATAGTTGTTACTAAATGTTAAATGAAAACCCTTTTTACTCAAACTCAAAATTGAAACAATGTTTTTAATCAAGGATGAAACGAAATAATAGTTGTCTAATTCTAAAATTAAACCACTAGGTAAAGGCAATACATAAGTTCCTATAGCTAATGCAACAACTCTTGCTCCATTTCTGACTTGTAGGTCCACCCTTTCTTTGGTCAACTGTCTACTTTCTTTATGCCCTGCATATAAATACGTATGTATGAGCCACAACCAGTATCTAATAACCAAGTTTTACTAAAAAAGTATTTATCTCAATAATGAAAATACGTAAAGTAGTTTTGGCATCTGATGCCTTTTTCTTCTTTAGGGACTCCAGATAGGTCTTGCAGTTCCTCTTCCAATGGCTGTCTTTACCACAATGGAAGTAAGTCCCTTTAGGTACAGCTTCTCTGCCTTCTTGGCCTAACTTTTCTTGATACCTCCCTTGGCCTTAATGAGTTTCTTCTTCTTGAAACTTTTCCCTTTAATCTTAGAAGAATTCACCAACATCACAACCTTCTTCTCTTTCTTGATAGAAGGCTCAGTTGCCTTGAGTAGGTTGATCAGCTTTGGTATAGTCGATGAGATCTGATTCATCTGATAGTTCATTACGAACAGTGTGTAATAATCAGGTAAACTCTAGAGAATTAAGTCAACACTTAATTCATGATCCATTGTGAAACCTAGCACTACTAACCTCTCAAAATAGCCATTCATCTTAAGCAAGTGTTGCACTATAGATGCCCCTTCTTGCATCTTGGGACAAAAAAGTAAATGTGAGACATCAAACCTTTTAGTTCTCACTTGTTCATTAAATAGTTCCCTCAGATGGAAGATCATGGTGCATGCGTCCATTGCTTGTTCTACTTCTAAAGCTCAAGTGTCATAGAGGCCAACATGATACAAGTTGCTAGCTCACCATCACCCATACTCTTTTTATAGGCTAACATTTGGTCCTCATCAGCATCATCATAGGCTATACGTTCAGGTTTGAGGACGATTCTCAAGTTTCTTAGCCAGTCCAAGAAATTTCTCTTAGTCAACTTATTTGACTTGAGAATTGATCTCAATTTCATGGTGGATGTCATGATTTTATCAATCTAGGTGTAAAAAACATGGGCATGTTAAAGTATGTACATGAATGCAATATACGATTTTTTTAATATATAACATATGTACATGAATGCAATATACGGTTTCTTTTAATATATAACGTATTATTACTCCCACTATTTTATTACAAACCTAAAACAAAAACAAAACCCAATTTTGGATCTAGGAGAACCCATTGGAAGTTATCCTAGTGGGCTCGATGTCCAAAACTCACCTTGAATACCTTGGAGAGAGCCCAACAAACCATCTTGGATCAAATGGTATGTATCTCATACCAATTGCATCATGTATACATCCAACAAGTAGTGCTATCAATTATTGATGTATACACTAACCATTGGGCTTGTCAACTCTTGACTCATATACATCATATGTATATAGCCCAACTTAGTCTCTGTCTACATTGACCTTGTAGAGAGTCCAAAAAATTAATACTTCTAGTTAAAGCTGGCCCATTAATCATAAGATCATATCTCAATGGTTTGAACATGTTCAACTTAAAGCCAAGCTTAGAGAGAGTCCAACAACCCAAGTTTTAAGAAGACCTATGGTTCGCCCCATATTAATGGAAGACTTTAGCTTTAATATTATTTAAGGGTCTTCTTAATTAGTCTCATCATATTTTAAATTAGACATACATCATATGTGCGATCTCATTACGTATATATAGACAGTAAACTATATTGTGTAGTTATAGACTTATCTATAGTCAAATCTTTGAGCCAAAAGAAATGACTAGGTCAAACCTAGGTATATGCATGGTTTTACATTAAAGACATTTAAATTCTATTTCTACTCTTCATATGGCCTTAGCTCCATCTCCACGGGTTCTTTCTTGTATCTCATTCCTATACTAACCCTATGTAATCTAATTACATTGTTTAATGAGAAATGTCTAGTTATATTTAGGGGGAGTTAGTTGAGAAGAGAAGTACAACAGAGAAATAGAGAGAGGCAAGGTATACTGACCCATTGACCAAAACCATAATTTAAAAAATATGCATGAACAATTCATACTTGGTAAAGTCCATAACCCACCACCATGTCATACATACATCCTATCATGCATTGCCTATTAAAATAAATGTATAATGGAAGTTGGCATTTAAGGTCTACGTGGCATTAGAATAATTTCATCACATGAATTATTTCTACTTTCATTTTAATCTCGATTAAAAATTGATTGTTTCCTTCTTTAGAATTAAATACCCTTTAATTCTAGTTTCCTAATCTAATTAGGCAAAATAAAAATAAACCTCAATTCAATTCCAAATTGATTTGTTTCCTTATTTAAATTAGGAAAGTAATAAAGACTCTAGTTAATTCTAAAAAAATTGTTTCCTAATTTAATATAAGAAAATAATCGAGATTTAAAATAATCAATTAATTTATTTATTTCCTAAATCATATTAGGAAATCAAACAAGATACAATCTAATCAATTAATTAAATTATTCCTAAATCATATTAGGAAACTAATCTTGATCCAACCTACTCAATTTATTTGACTATCAAATTAATTGATCTTATATTGATTAAGATTCGATATTCTATTGATTTCTCTTAAATCAATTAATCAATTTAATTAATTTATTTCCTAATCAAATTAGGAAAATAATCATATCTTGAATCAATTAATCTAATTACCTTGTTTCCTAAATCATATTAGGAAACTAATCAAGATCTAAATTAATCAAAATTAAGGCAATCCAACTAATTGATTTGATCTTGACCAAAATTCAAAACCTAATTCAGTTTTACATTAAAAAAAATATTTTTTTTAATTCTCACACCAATCATCCACCAAGAGAAAAAAAATAGGGTTTATGGGTCAAAACAAATTTTCTTTTAAAACCCTTTTGATGAAAACAAAATTTTCTTTTTTCTAAAAATGTTCATGTTTGGCATCAAAACAAAAAAAAAATTGCTCAACAAAATTTATAAGAACATCACATGCTCTTTCATTCAAAAATTTAAAGAAAAAGAAACAAGCATCACACTATGTTCTTGTTTCAAAAACATAAAACCTAAATATGCTGATTTCTATTATACTCATACGTTCTTCATTTTAACGTAATGGTAACTATAGGCGGGCTCTGATACCACTGTAGGATTTTAGAGATCAAAAAACACAGCGGAATTTAAAAATTTTTCTCTAAAACCCATTCACCAATGGATCAACCTATATTACCATTACATTAAATGAAGAGAAATACCTTTTGTAGCACAGCAATCTCTTCAATCCAAAGCAAGTATCCAAAGTGAGATACCTCTAATGGTAATCCATGCGAAATTACGCTAAAGAAAAAACCCCTCTTCAGGTAACGGGGTTCCTTCTCATTCTTGTGCTAGCAAGCACAAAGAATCTAAGGAGAAAAACCCTCTTGGATGAAGGAGAAGAAAAACAAGAGTATTTCTAAAACCAAGATACTCAACAATTAAGAGAGAGTAAGTATGGCCTGTGGCTTTCATTATCACTCTTAACTTAAAGCCCTAATTCCCTTAGTGAGCGTCATTCCCTTATTGGGCTTCTTAAGGTGGCACCTTAAAAAGCCCAATTTCTTTGAGAAAGGAAAGGTTCTCATATGGGCTTTTCCTTATTTGGGTAGGAATAGGAACATATTCTTATTCCTTTTATTCTCTTATCTTCTTTTTAATTAATTCTCCAATTGAGGATCAAATCCTCAAGCCCGTTTCACATTCCTAGTGAATTTCTTTGTGTGTGACCCATTAGGTTTCCAGCTATGTTGGCCATTCACAATCAACACTTTATTGTAAATAGATCACGAGTAGTATCTAGCAACACATTGTGATCCCCTATTGACCAAAAAGTCAGTTGTTTGACTTTAAACCTTTTTGCAGCTAAAGCGTGTCTATGCAATTTGTCCTTTCACTCTCTTATACCTACTTGGTTCAAAGAATGACCTATGTGTCAACTTCCACTAGACTTGATTATGTCATGTCCAGCCCAAGTAGTCAGTTCATTATCCTGTGGGATCAATCATTTTAAACTATGTCACTCAAGACCATCTTCATGACAAGTCTGCTTTGGCCAAAGACTTCTTAGTGATTATTTCGACAAGTGGCCATGAGTATACTTCCTTTTATTAGAAGTAGTGAATCCTCTGTTGACTACTCAAATATCTTCGAATACTTCATGCTGTGCCCAATCACCACCCTAAGAGCGACCCATGTTGGATAACAAGGAATGGAGTTAAAACATAGGATCCATATCCAAGATAACTTGAGTTCCTCAAGTCCAAGGATACTTGCACTGTTAGCTGCTATGAGACCTATCACTGACATTTGAATATGTATCAATGTTATGTCTCATGCAGTCATCCAATGTACTTGTTACCCTTAACAAGCATTCACATGTTTACTCAAAACATTTCATGCTTACAGTTTATGAGAACAGCTGCTTGATCAAATCAAGAAGCATAACATGTGCTAGTCTATCCGGATCACTGATGTCTAGTCTTAGGTGATCTTATGAAAAGGGATAGTTTAGATACTTACATAATTGCACCTGATAGGAATCTCACATTATGATTGCCATCATAATTTCCTTCGTACAATGTTTTGTGTCATGGATTTCGTTACTTATATTACGATCTAATCTTGAGTTTATGAATATGAACATAAATAATAAAAAAAACCTCTTTGAATTAATAACTTAGTTTGTACATCTAATGCTGAAGGTGATTGCCTTTAGAACACCTTTCTAACCTCTATGTGTATACACGCGCACACACACACAAATACATTCATACAAACATACGCATGCACATTTACACACATTTATGGACACTCACACACACATATATACATAAATATATGTATTCATAAGATTTTGAAAAACAATTTTAGAATTCTTCAATTATTTTGGTACTTATTTTTGCATTTATTTTCTTAAAACTAAGTATAAAATATTACATGAGTTTGTGAGCATATATATATATATATATAAATATAATTTTCAAATTTAACTAACGAGCTGGTGACTCAATGGTTGGACTAGTGATATAATGATCCAAACTCATCATAGGGTCACCAGTCTAGGTCTTTTGTGTGTGTAAGATATATATATATATATGTTTATATATTTATAATATAATATATGTATACATATTTATTTATATATCCACTTTGTTTGACCAAAGAAGTACTAATTATAATATTTCAAGAACTTAAATAGTAGTAATTTATCTAGAGAAGAAAAATGATTAAATTGTTCTTGAATATTTTAATTTAAAATTAAAATAAATTAAACAAACTTTTTTAGAAAAAGGATGGGTTAATGGTTGGATTGGATTGACCTCAAAAGAGGATCATGGGTTAACCTAGGACCTATATAAAAATTTTAAATGAGTCATAAATGGTTTTTGACCCATCTGTTTTTTACTAAACCCAAATCCAACTCAACCCACCCATTTGACACCCATAATCTTGATTAAGCAATTCCTACAAACATTGATGGTTGGTAACCTAATAATTACCACTGTTTTCATCGGTGCAAAAAAAAAAAAGGACTTAAGGCAAAAGTTCTTTTTATTTTTTCTTGGATGAGTTTATATTTCTTATTATATGTTTGTTTGGTGATTAGAACCACTATATTCCAAAAAATTATAGGGCTTCAACTAATTTGATTTGAGTCAAATTGGATCACATAAGTGTCAAACTCTCTCAATACTAATTTTATATGTTTGTTTTGTATCAATTTTATTACACATGATTATAAAAAGTCTCTTGCACCTACAGATGGCAATGGAGAGAGGACAGCTTTTGGTCCTTGCAGGGATGGGGATAAGGGAAAAATTTTCCCCTTCAATATTTCGGGAACAGGGACGGGGATCACACTCCCGCTTTATATAAAGATATTTTTAGTATTTTATAATTAAAATAATTTAATTTAATAAAAACACTCAGACCCTATTCCCTAATTTCCCATTGCCAAATTACATTCAGTCATTCACTGCGCTCGTGCTCATGTGTGTTCCTATCCAAATCACATTCACTATGATGTCTCCATTGTTCTTGTCATCTCTATCTTCATCATTCCTGTAGTCTTCATCTTTGTCTTTGTCATTCCCGTCATCTTCGTCTATGTCTTTATCATTCCCGTTGTCTCTATATATGTCTCCTTCATTCCTGTCGTCTTCATCTTTTTCAGTCTGATTGTCTCCATCTCTGTCTTCGTCATTCCTGTTATCTCCATCTCCATCTTCATTGTTCCCATCATCTCTGTCTCCGTTGTTCCCATTATCTTTGTGATATCTTGAGAGTTTATTATGTGTGTTAGTACATGGAAGTATTTCTTAAATGCTTATTGTGATTTCTTTGTTATGCATATATTTGATGCTTAGAAATATTGGAGTGCTCAATATGATTTTTATTTAATATGACTTAATTTTTTTTGTTTCTTTTTGAGGTGCAATGGATTTGGAGGTGCCTTATTGATCACATGGGAAAAAGATTTAATTACGTTTGTAAAATAGAGATTTAATTTATTGAGGGAAAGCTTATTTAATTTAAAAGCTTAGTAACATTTTCTTGTGTGAAATTATTGTTTGAAATCACTTTGATAATTTTGGAGTTTATTATAATGCTTTGAGCATGTGTGTGTTTGCTTGACTGTGGTTTTGGGACTATTGCTTAGGTGACACCAGAAATGGAAGGATCCAATTATATGAATTACTACCTTTCATAATTTTTGCCAAGTGAGTGGAGGTGGAGAAAAAAAATGGAAATTGTCTTGGAAAGACTTTTCATTAGTAATTTGAGTGCATCGTGATATTGGGGCCCACCCTAAGGCTGTAATACCCGTGAATTTTAAATTCACTGAGTAAATGTATAAATCTTATTACATGTTCATATGTGAAATTTTGGGGTTAATTTGAAATTTTGTAAAATCATAAAAATCTTGGATTCTCTAAATTTTGCTGTGAGAACATTCCAAGAAAATCTTAACCAAGAGACTTAACTAAAATTAATGATAATAATTTTTGGGACTTGATTGAAACCATTAGACAAAGTGGAGCTCTTAAATTTATTTGGAAAGTATGATAAGGGAGAAATAAAATAATTTTTGGCCTTAAGTGATTTGTGAAATTTTATTGAAAAGCTCAAGGATCCAAGGGAATTAAGAGAAAAAAGGGTGATAGCTTTTATGAGATTTAAGTTAAAAGGAAGTGGGCACTTGAGATAGGGACACTTGGGGTATTATCATCCACTAGATGAGATTGGCTTTTCATAGAAGCCAATTAGAGGCCCTCATCGGCAGAAGAAAGAAAAGAAAGATAAAAAAAAGAGAAAGAAGAAAGATAGAGAAAAAAAAGGGTGGGCAGCCGAGAGAGAGAAGAAAGGAGACTGGAGTGAAGAACAACCATGGCCTTCGCGGTGCTTCGGCTAGATCCTCATTGGCGACTACTTCCCCTGCCTTCTCCTTCATCTTTTCTCTATCCTACGTGAGAATGGGGCTAGTCGTGAGCAAGAGAATGGAGATGTAGATGTGTGGAAGCTTGCTATTCCGCCTAAGTTATATGTCTACCAAGTTTCATGGGATTTGGAATTGTTTTAGTGGGTCAATCCTTGCAAAAATTGAGGTTACAGAAGCTGCATAGGTAGTTTGGTAGCAGCTGTGTTTTAGCAGTTTTGAGGGGGCAAATCAAAGTGTTTTCTTTTGAAATTTTTATCTAAGATTCTAGACACATAGGGATATTGTCTATCAAATTTTGTGAATTTTGGAGTTGTGAAGACTGCCTAGTAAATTCATAAAGTCTGGGAATCAAAATTTTTTCTTAATCAGAGCATGTGTAGAATTTAAATTGGTTTAGAGGGGATTGGCTTCTAAGCTTTGTAGGAAGAGGTAACTTGCGTATAAAGGAGTAGTCTCATGGCTTTTAACTCCTAGATAAGTTCACTCAATGGTGATTTAAATGGTCACACTGAGTCTAGTGAAACAATAATATGATCTTAATGAAAACACATATCTCTTCATTTTGAAATTTAAATTTTGAGTCTTGAATACCCTATTAATATTGGAGTCTTGGTAAGGTGTAAAAAGGGAAAATATTACTTTTGTATGAATAAGAATGAATTGTTAAGCATGGATATAAATAACTTATATATGTATGTTGACGAGATAACCTAGAGATGTTGAATGCTATGAATGCTACTCATGTGAATGACAAATTATTTATGCTTGTCTCATATTTTACTCTTATGTGTATATCCACCCTAACATTTGGGTCGATTATACATCTATATTGTGTCAAGTGAGTTGTTATAACTACGTTGTAGATTACATGCAATTATATATATATGTATATATATATAGTGTGATTCCCTATCCCTAGAAAAGACTTAACAGATGAATTATTTTGTTATTGCCTTGGTTGGCGGGCACCGCTTTTTTATTTCATTATTGCCCTGGATGGTGGGCACCACTTTATTATTTCATTATTTCCCTAGATGGCAGGCTCTACTTTATTATTTTATTCTTGCCCTAGACGGTAGGTACCGCTTTATTATTTCATTATTGCCCTGGATGGTGAGTACCACTTTATTATTTCATTATTGCCTTAGACGGCAGGCACTACTTTATTATTTTATTATTACCCTGGATGGTGGGCACCACTTTATTATTTCATTATTGTCCTGGATGGCGGGTACTACTTTTTTATTTCATTATTGCCCTAGACAGCAGGCACCACTTTATTATTTTATTATTGCCTTGGACGGCAGGCATCTCTTAATCATTATTAAATTAAATGTCAACAACATTATTAAATTAAATGTACTGGAATGGTGGACAATATTAAAATTATAAATGTGTGTGCTTATCTTTGTGCACACTTCTTGTGGGGATCATAGCCTTAAAAATATTTATATGTGTTGCCTGCTAATAGACTATTCCAAGATCAGATTGAGATGAGTTTGGTAATCCACTTATGAGGCATGTTTTAAATGATGCTTGTGTGTGTATAGTAGGACTCTTTACTTGACTTGCAAGTTTTGTGAGGTGAGTCCTTGGTCTTATGTTGATGGATGGAGTCCTTCTTTGTGTCCCATCCCTGTGAGCGATACACAAGTCATATTAATATTTCTGGTTATTTTCCTTCACTAAGTATTTTTATACTCATCCTTTCTTTTGTGTATCCCTTGCAGATTCTGTATTAGAAGGTGAGTCTCAATGTATGGGGAGTAGCGGTACACAATTCCTTTATCCTATAATACTAGTACATCTAATAGTTGGCTGTCAGAGTCACTTTGTAGTTAGATAGAATACCTAGGAATTTTTTGTTGGTTGTAAAAAAAATGATGAATACATATATGTTATATTTATTTCACGTATTAATGGTTTGAGGTTAGGCTTATAGTGGTGGATAGAGTCCACCACCGTGTTAGTCATGTTTCTAAAATGGGGCGTGACAAAGTTGGTATAAGAGGTAGGAATTAGATCTTCTATTTACTACAGAGCAAGCTAGCCTTGATGGGCCCTCCCCTATTGTTGTTAACCGCAGCACAACAATAGGTTGAGGTTCCATTAAAGGCCTTGGGGTGGTCAGGGATGGTCTTTTCATTTGTGTTATACTCCTCAGTTGTGGTCATATAGACCTTTTCTCTACCTTGAGCTGTGTGCACGTGGTATAAAATATGTCATCTCTGGTGGAACATAGAGAGTTGTTTATCTTGGGTGAGCACGTAGGCTTTGAGGAAACGTCTATACGACCACCCATTGTGTATGTGTAAGAGCACCCTAGAAGGTGTTGGGTGACTGTTCTTTCTATGATTTATATACATGGTGTTTGATCTACTTACCAATCTTGTGCATGAAAAATGAAACTATTATGAGTTAAGTGATATGTATAAAGTTTATAAATATTGTTGAAATGATTGGTTGATTTTTTTTAAAAAATGTTTAAGATTGAAACCATTGTATGTGAATGGTGAAGCTTTCACTACAATGTGAGGCTTTTTACTTGTGTAATGTAGACTTGAAACAAATTGAGTGTTGTTGAATAAATTGTGGCATACACATGGTGAAAGTTGTGAAAAAAATGAATTTCTTCATAAGAAATCTTAGTGTGTATAATCAGGGGAGTGACCTAAGAGGACCGAATCAGTTGAGGGCACACCCTAATTAGATCCCTAATGTATGAGTGTGACTGTGGCATGACCCAAGAGGCCAATTGTAGCATTTGGATGAGGGTACGACCTAATAAATCAATCATGTTCATGATTGAGGGTGTTGACCCAGAGGAGATTAATTATTTTTGAATTTCTTGTATGTGTTGGGAATGATTGAATTGGCTTCCTTGCATGATTTTCCCTACCTGATTTGCTTGTAATAGACTAAATATTATGAGAGTGTATGTGTACCAATTGATATGTATGCATGGCAATAGCTACCCTAATGTTATTAACTTGTACCTTGAGGGGGTAATGGGGTAAAGTTTAACTCCAAGAAAGGGAATGGCCAAATGTCAAAATAGTCAGCTTGGGAAATTAATGTGTGTTCTAATAGTTGGTAGGTCACATTTTCATATAATTAATCTTCTTACTTTCTAACTTGCAAAGATGTGTGGAGCCTGATGTGAGAATGCTTCTTATTTGATGAAATACTTGATGACATGTTGGTTGTTTTATGTTGAGGAAATTTGGGGACCGAATTTCTTTGAGGGGTAATATTATAATACATGTGAATTTTAAATTCACTCAGTGAATGTATAAATCTTATTATATGTTCATATGTGAAATTTTGGGGTTAATTTGAAATTTTGTGAAATCATTAAAATATTGGATTCTCTAAATTTTGTTGTGAGAACTTTCCAAGAAAATCTTAACGAAAGGACTTAACTGAAATTAATGATAATAATTTTTGGGACTTGTTTGAAACCATTGGACATAGTAGAGCTCTTAAATTTATTTGGAAAGTATGGCAAGGGAGAAATAATATAATTTTGGGCCTCAAGTGATTTGTGAAATTTAATTAAAAAGCTCAAGGTTCCAAGAGAATTAAGAGAAAAAGAGATGATGACTTTTATGAGATTTAAGTTAAAAGGAAGTGGGCACTTGAGATGGGGACACTTAGAGTATTATCATCCATTGGATGAGATTGGCTTCTCATAGAAGCCAATTAGAGGCCCTCATAGGCAGAAGGAAGAAAAGAAAGAGAAAAAAAAAGGGAGGGCAGTTGAGAGAGAGAAGAAAGGAGATGTGAGTGAAGAACAACCATGGCCTTACCATGCTCCGGCCAGATCCTCACTGGTGACCACTTCCCCTTCTTTTTCCTTCATCTCTTCTCTATCCTACGTGAGAATGAGGCTGGTTGAGAGCAAGAGAATAGAGATGTAGATGTGTGGAAGCTTGTCATTCTGCCTCTCACCTTTGCCAATGTTGTTCTCCATGGTTTCTGACGATTGGGTTGTCAGAGGGTGAATACGTGCTGGCATTTATGGACAACAACACTAACTCTGAGTTGCAGCTCTTCTTCCTTGTGATTTAAAGCTAAGAGATCTGAAAGGTAAGGGGAATGATACTATAACTTCTTTCTATAAGTTTTCTTTTTATTTTAGAATCTCCTTATTTCGTTCATATGTGCGGACCGCCTGTTAGGATGATAGGAAAACAGAGTTTGAATGACATGTGGTAAATTGAGGAACACAAGTGGCATTTTGATTCCTTTGCATGATTACTTTGCTGCACATTGATTTATGGTTTGCTTTACATTGAAAGAATTTCTCTGTTAATACATGTATGTGAAATCCCCAATTAATATGGAGTGAGTTTTCTGTCAAATTGCCTTCTGGCTGAGAGGATTAAAAAGAAAGGCTAGTGAATTTTCTGACCAATTGAGAGTGAAAGATGTTTTAAGAAGCTTGAGATGAAATTCTAGTTTTTCTTCTGTTGGTGTGAGGTCAAAGTTAAACTTATGATCTGTCAAAGGTTGATTTAATTATCTTTGTATTATGTTAATTAAGTAGAATGATTAATGTACATTTGATATGCCTTGATAAGTGAGACAATGTGATGACAATACATATATATGTGATTATATAGAAGTATATATGAGTTCTTTATCTTGTAAGCTAAAATCTGAAATGGAAAATCAGCCTTTTGACAGCTTCTCTGTCAAAGTGTTTTGTGAGATAAAAATATATCTAATCAAGTCCTTTTGGCTTGAAATTTTAATGAGACATCCCTTGGTATGTGTAATTATGGACTGGATAATTTCTTTATGTTTGGAGAATCTTTGCTAGGCCAAATGACAAAGAAAAGGAACCTATCTCTGATTGAGGAACAGTCTGACCTGTTCTAGTAAAAGATGTACTAGACTGTCCAAGTGGTCATGTTTTGCTTTGAAAATTTTATGGGAGGATGTTATAACACTAAGTTATATGTCTACCAAGTTCCATGGGATTTGGAATTGTTTTAGTAGGTCAATGCTTGCAAAAACTGAGGTTACAGAAGCTGCAGAGGTAGTCTGGTAGTAGCTGTGTTTTAGCGGTTTTGAGGGGGGCAAATCAAAGTATTTTCTTTTGAAATTTTTATCTAAAACTCTAGACACATAGGGATATTGTCTATCAAATTTTGTGAATTTTGGAGTTGTGAAGACTGCCTAGTAAATTCATAAATTCCAGGAACCAAAATTTTGTCTTAATCAGAGCATATGTAGAATTTAAATTGGTTTAGAGGGGATTGGCTTCTAAGCTTTGTAGGAAGAGGTAACTAGCATATAAAGGAGTAGTCTCATTGCTTTTAACTCCTAGATAAGTTTGTTCAATGGTGATTTAAATGGTTACACCGAGTTTAGTGAAACAATAATGTGATCTTAATGAAAACACTTTCTCTTCATTTTGAAATTTAAATTTTGAGTTTTGAATACCCTATTAATATTGGAGTCTTGGTAAGGTGTAAAAAGGGAAAATATTACTTTTGTATGAATAAGAATGAACAGTTAATTCTGGATATGAATAAACTTATATTGTATGTTGACAAGATAACCTAGAGATGTTGAATGCTATGAATGTTACTCATGTGAATGACAAATTACTTATGTTGTCTCATATTTTACTCTTATGTGTATGGCGAATCATTTTCCACCCTAACATTTAGGTCGATTATACATCTATATATATCTCAAGTGAGTTGTTACAACTACGTTGTAGATTACATGCAATTATATATATGTGTATATATAGTGTGATTCCCCATCCCTAGAAAAGACTTAACAGATGAATTATTTTATTATTGCCCTGAACGGCGGGCACCACTTTATTATTTCATTATTGCCTTGGATGGCCGACACCAATTTATTATTTTATTACTGCCTTGGACAGCGGGCACCACTTTATTATTTTATTATTGCCCTAGACGGCGGGCATTTCTTAATCATTATTAAATTAAATGTCGATAGTATTATTAAATTAAATGTCTTAGAATGGTGGACAATATTAAAATTATAAATGTGTGTACTTATCTTTGGGCGCTCTTCTTCTGGGGGCCCTAGCCTTAAAAAAAAAAAAAATATATATATATATATATATACGTGTGTGCCTGCTAATAGACTATTCTAAGATTGGATTGAGATGAGTTTGGTAATCCACTTATGAGGCATGTTTTAAATGATGCTTGTGTATGTATGGTAGGACTCTTTACTCAACTTGCAGGTTATGTGAGGTGAGTCCTTGGTCTTTTGTTGGTGGATGGGGTCTATCTTTGTGTCCCATCCTTGTGAATGGTACACAGGTCATATTAAAATTTTTGGTTGTTCTTCCGTTACTGAGTATTTTCGTATTCATCCCTTCCTTTGTGTACCCCTTGCAGGTTCAATATTAGAAAGCGAGTCTCCATATAAGGAGTAGTGGAGTCTTCGGGTCTGTGTCCCTTTATCCTAAAATACTGGTACGTCTAATAGTTGGGTATTAGAGTCGCTCTGTAGTTAGATAGAATACCTAGGAAATTTTGTGTTGGTTGTAAAAAAAATGATGAATCCATATATATTATATTTATTTCACATGTTAATGGTTTGAAGTTAGGCTTACAGTGGTGGACGGAGACCACCTCCGTGTCGGTCATGTTCCCAAAATGGGGTATGACAAAGGGCCTATTTGGTAGCTACAACACCGCTAGAAAGGAAGCCAATTTTCTTGTACTGTTATTTTTTCGGTTATTTAGTATGTGTGTATGAATGGAAAAGGCAATCCATTGATAGAAAAAAATAAGCCGGTTTTCCGTCATTCTTTTCCTTCACTTTTTTGATCGAAAGCCGCATTGGACAATGGAAAAGGCAATATTCACTATTCTGTCCTTGACTGGGTGCCAATCAACGAAATGAAGTTATGCAGAATCATATGGTTAAGGTCTCGATACTTAAAAAAGTTTGACAAAAGGGTGGATACCCGAATAGAGCTCTTCAATGGTACCTTTGAAGAGAAGCTCTTCCTGATCTCGATCTTTCTACCTTTGCTGACCTTGAATCCTCTATTTTGACTTCAAATCAACCAGGGGGTGCGCTATAGCTATAAGGGCTCAGGGCTTGCTGCTTCTTTTTTATTTTCTACCTCGACCACTGCCGGTAAAGGCAAGTCTTCAATCGATGCCGGCAAGAAAGTTTGCGACAGCTAAAGAGGAGCATATGTTGGAGAGCGAACAAGATAATGGAAAGGGTGGTTGAGGTTGAAGTTGGGGTTTTGTGTATGAGTATGTATTCGGTGAAGAAGATTGAACATGGAGGGAGCGTTCTGTGGAGTCAGGCATTGATTTTACTATATTGGAGAAATATGAAGATTGAAGTTTTGGAGAAATATGGAGATGTGAAGAGACGTTTTACCTTTTTTTTATTATATTCTAATATAAAGGTAATTTGATAAAATCGTATTAAATTTATCTTTTCTTTCATTTTTGTCATCAAATACCAAACACATTTTTTTTCCATCTTCCCTTTCCTTCTTCCTTTTTCCTTTTCCTTTCCATCTTTCCTTTCCTTTCCTTTTCTTAGTAGTATTCGGTACCAAACGTGCCCTAAGTGTTCTATGGAGTATAAGATCACTCATAGGATACGTGAGTAAATTTTTAAAATCTTGAAAAATACAGGGACCTGTAGAAAAGTCATACCTACACTAAATTACTCATCTTGGCAAAATACATCCCATTTTTACATGCCCTTGTGTATTTTCTCCACCACTCCCTGGATGACCTCATTCTTCACGAAGGTCCTCCATTTCTTGGCTATCCTTCCCATGGCAACAAGCTTCCTTAAGCTCTAACACCACTAATTTGGAAAGTTAAGTAGCAAGCTCATGTTTTCTGCATATTTTTTTGGTTTGGCCTTGAATGAGTGACTATGTTTTCTTTTTTCTACTGTGTTTGGAATCCCTAAGTGCTACCCAAACACTTTCCCACTCTGTTGGCTAGTTCCATGGAAGGTTTTGGTTAAATCTTTTGTAGAGAAATTTATGCTAAAAAATTACAGGTACTGTTCACTTGTGATTTTACTGTTCATCCACAAATTTCTCCTCTGTTTTGCTTTGGTTTTGAGCTTGAATCTGTTTGGGAGTTTTTTTTTTGCTTATATGAGATACAATATGGTGTTTTGAAGGAAAAATAGGCATAAAAACCCGGTTGTTCTTAGCCACAAGATTTTTTGGGGGAGTTTTCTACAGTAATTTCCATGGTTGTTGTGTTGGTGTTTTCAACATGGTACAACCACCTTAGGGACCTCTAAAAGGGTCCAAAGTTTAGGTGTTGGGTGCCTAAAGTGTTCTAAGGCCTAAAGTGGAAGTGAAGGAAACTTGGGTACTCTTGGTGTCCATGCATGAGGGAGTTTTTTTTTTCAAAGCGTGGAGTATATCATTAATTTATTTTGTGTTTTGAATGGTCCCCTAGGTGTGTTGGAGACCTTTTGAAGTTGGATGTGTGTTCTTCATCCGAGTAATTTTTGGCTACGTCTAAGGTGAATGGTTAACTTATCCAAGTACATTAATTCAATTTATAACTTGAATTATGGGACTTTAAGAAAGGGTGATGTGGAGAGCTTTTTCTTAATTAAATTTATAAATTAAACTCTCTTGGACATGGTACAACATAAATGGAACCGGAGTATGTGCCTAGCTTCAAAGAGTTAAAAATGGAAATTTCATATTTTTATTGCTAATTTCTTTGGCTAGTGGCTTGAACGGAGATTATGTCTTCTTTTTTGTGTTATGATGAATTATGGTAGACTAGTTGAATTGTGTACATTGGTAATTTCTTTGGCTAAATTGCTTGTATGGAGAACACACTTTTTAGGTGTGGGATTATACATAGAAGATTGAATATGATTGTTTATGTTTCAAATCCTTGGTTATTTGCTTGTATGGAGGACATACTTTTTGCGTGCTATGATTATACATGGGAGTTTGAGTACAATTGTTTATGTTGACAATTCTTGGTCTAGTTGATTATAATAAAGAAACACTTTTTGGTTGTGGTTGTGGTTGTTGATGGGAGACGAGGGGGTTAAACCCACGGGATATGTGTGAGTTACCTTTGGGTAAGGAGACTATTTTGCCTTCAGGCAAGGATATTATTTTGGTGCCTTTGGGCTAGGAGATGTGGATGCCTTAGTGGCCCACAATTTCTTTTGCTAGTTGGTTTGGTTAATTATTTACTAAGACTTTTGTATCTCACGTTGTTGTTTCCATGTTTCAGAGCCCGCTTTTGCTGAAGAACATCTGCCCGAGGAGTATCAGGAGTTCAAACATCCCAACCCTACTTGATTGCTGGGTTGGTGTATTTTTGGTATACCCTCAAGTAATTCTTTTGGTAGTAGCTTTGTAGTCTAATGGAACAATTAAGAGGGGTGGTTTGGGAGTTATTGTATAAGAGATACATGGAGTGCATTCTTTTGGCATGTGCTTCTTTTTATTCCTAGCTTGTGTATGCTGAACTGAATCGGTAGAGATACAAGAGATAGCCATGATGTGGCTTGTTATGATTTCAATTATGTATTGAATACTCATTTCTTGTTATGATTTCAATTATGTATTGAATACTCATTTTTATTATATGGAGCATTTTTGCATTCATGAAGTTGTTAAGGGTGAGTTCCACCCACTCTTTATGTTTTATGTGTTTATTTGTGGAGTTAGAGTTAGTTTAGGCTTACAGCCATGGAAAATACCTATGTGTCATGCCGGTCACATGCTCGAAGTTTGGTTATGACAAAGTTTACATTAGAGCATTGGGTTAGGTCTCTTATTGACTACAGAGCAAGGTGTTTGTGGTGGGTCCTCTCTTATTGCTGTGAATCGTAGTGCAACCAAAAAACGAAGTTCCATTAAAGGCCCTGTAGGATGCTGGAGTTAATTTCCCATTCATTTCTTACTCTTTAGTTCAGTTCATAAAAAGGTCATCTTTAAGATTTAAAAATGTTTTTTGGTTTTGTAGATCCTTGATTCTTCCTCTTATTGTGCAAAGGGGAAATCTCAAACTACTTGATCATACGAACTCAGCATAGTTGCCTGCTTTACCTGTGAGTGAGCAATGCATGGTTTTTGAGCACGTCAAGAGTGAATTTGAGGGGCTCGACTAGAAGGCCTGTAAGGAGAGATGAGGCATTGCCTTAGTTGACATCACTTTGGTCATGGAGATGATCAATATCTTTAACAGTCGGCTTAACAATATGAAAGTTTAATTAGGAGGCAATCTACAATCAATAACCATCTTATGGCACTAGCACTGGATCAACCTCCACCACCATCTCCACCCCTCCCTCTCCTCAAAAGGAGGGAATAGTGAAGGATATTAATCTATCGAAGTATCTGAAACTTAAGCCCTTAGTGTTTACAAGCGAAATGACATGTTAAGATTTGATATAATTCTTGGAGGGTACAGAAAATGCATGCAAGGCTTTAGGGTGTTCTAGTATCCATGTAATATCTCAAATTTTTTTAAATAAGGCGGTAGCCTTAAAATTTGGAAAGAAAATTTTAAGGAATTAAAAATTTTTAAATTTGAACATATAATAAGGAATAATTTGCAATAATATGTTCAAATTTCCAAATTTTGGTAGGAGAATTAAATTTTAGTGAGAAGAGTGAGAAAAGGCATTGTCAAGAATAATTTTTGAATATTGAGTAACGTTAGAAAAGATTTTTTAAGATTTTGAGGACCCAAATAAAAACTTCATTTGATGAAAGGTGTCTTGTACAATTCTAACAAGATGGTGGGCAAGCTGGCACTTGGAGAAGGTGCCATGTGTCTCTTCTTATCAGACTCTTGAAGACATTAGAACACATATATTTGGCTATGGACTTGGGAGGAAGAGAGAAAGGTCAAAAGTGAAGGAGAAAAGGAGAGATTAAGCTATGGTGGCCATGGTTGGCCATCGCCACTGTTGCCATCACTAGAAAAAAGGGTTCCCTTTCCTTCTTCTCCCTTCTTTGAATGTTCTTAGATAAGATCACTCTTCCTTCTCCTCTATTTCTATTATCTCCTTCCATCTCCTTCCATCTAATCATGGCTAAAATCTTAAGAGAGAAAACTCAGTAAGAGTTTTGATGGTTGATGAAATTGAAGCTGCCAAACCATCCTTTTAGCTTTGAGTTAGTTCAAGATGCATTTTGGAGATAAAAAGCTGGTTTTAAAGCGAGTATTTGGTTCTAAAATTTGATAGTGCAGAGTATCTTCAAAAAAAAAAAAGAGCAAGGCAATGGTAAGCTTGAATCCTTTGAATCTATGAGTTTAATTTATTTCTTTTTGTTTAGTTTTTAGGTAGAGGTGATTATGGAAGCTATTACAAACATAAGACATGAATTAACAAGTAAAAATCGAAGGAAATGGTAAGGAGACAAAGAACAGAGTTGGTTATATTTCTGCAGAACTGTTCTTTATTGCTAAGAATAGTTTGGACTGATTGAGGTACCAAATGAACTCCAATGGTCATGAAATTTAGTATGTAGTTAGACATAGTGTCCAAGAATATAAATAAATTATTTCAAAATTTTCTGGGCTGGTTTTATACCCTCAATGCACCTAAAGCAATAGCTGAGAATTTGAGAATATGAAAACAAGACTGATCTAGCATGCTACTAATTTTGTGTATTTCAGGTGACCAAATGGATCTTTTAAATTTTGAAATTTTTATGAGGGACTCTTTAAATCTTACTTAATCAAACTAAAAGTTTCAAAAATTTTAGAGGAGTTTATCTTGGTGAACTAACCCAAGAACATAAACTTTTTCTATGCATAACAAACTTAGGCAGGTTAGAAGTTTGGCTCTGTTTGGGCAACTAAATGATATTATTTTGATCTAACAATTTCATGACACTAGTTAAGACATTTCCTTATCTCCCTACAAAATTTCATTGTATTTGGACATGGTTAGATGGGTCAAAAAATCATAAAACAATATCTATACAAAGTTTTGACAGCTCTGATTTAGGGTCATTAATGTGAACTATTGAGGGCCCAAACAATGAAGTTTTGGGATGAGGTTTTTATCCTAGCATATTAACACATGAATGAAGATGTGTGTCAAGTATCTTGAATTTTGGAGCTATGGATTGATACCAAAAATTTTGTAAAATTTAGTTCCGAATTTAGCAGAAAAATAGAATAATGTTGAATGCTCAGTGACTTAAATTCTAAAATGGTGTTGTTTCCTCCTTTGCTCATTTTCTAGGCCTCTTATAAGATCTTTTGCATCCTTCTCCAGTTTAAAGAGTATAACTTAGCTCAGAATTAAGATGAGTGGGTTAACACTTAGTTTTTGTATGCTTCCTTGTGTTATAATGAAAACATGTAGTATATCCTAATGTGAAGGGAATGTTAGTTAAATTATCTATTGATATTTATTATGATTGAGATTCACTTGTATAAGCTATACCCATGCTTGAATGTGTGAATTGATATATGTAAGGAAGAGTATATGCTTATGTGTGATAACATCACATTTGGGAAAGTATAAATATGTTCATGCCTTCACCTTTGCTATAACTATTAGGAAGTGTGCATGTATGGACACGCCTTTTTATTACTTAGATTGTAAAAGAAGAATTGGACCCATACTTACACATACACACGCATACACACACACATACACACATACATATATATATATATATATATATATAAAGTTATACTCTTATACATAGTATTATGAATTAATTTAGACCTTATGTATGTATGTAAATATGTGCCAATCCTAGATTAATTGTAGAAGAACAAGTATGTACATTCATGCACACTTTCTAGGGTTGAGGAATTGTGCTTTTGAACAATTTAGCATGCACATATCTATACATAAACATCATTATGTGAATATTGAGTGAATGATATACAAATACTATTGTGGATGATTAGTAAATACAAATGAGCTTCTATATTGAGATATGATTTGGAAGATAAATTTTGTGGATAGTAGACGATTGTGTACATGTTAATGAATTTGTGTTTAAGTATAGAAAGTGATGAGTTATGTTGTGGTTAGATTTGTAAATGATTATGAATTATGTTTATAGTTATGATTATTTATGTGACTGGAATAAATGGAAAGGTATGGTGGTGTAACCCATGGGATACTCTACAAGGAGCCATAAGGGTGGAGATTTATAAATAGAGCGATAACGGTGGATGAGGTGGGGGCCGCAGGCAACGACCTAGAAGTACCCTGGATGACCAATGGGTACAAAAAAATTGTGCAATTGATTGAATTATTTACGATTGTGTATTGTGCTGAACTATGTTATATTGAAATGTGATTGATTTATTTGGACGTTGTTGAAAGACTATTTTGAACTATATTGTATTGTGTTATGATTGGTTTATGAATATCTTATGCATGTTATCATTATAATGCATGATAACTAATTTTTTTGTCATACTCATACCATTATTAACATTTTTAGAGTTGACAGTTGAAGGTGAATATTCACACAGGGAGCGGTGGATTCTTAGGGTTAAGTAAATTCTCATTGGTATATTTTGTTTTTCCATGCTAGAGTCTTTCTGTGATCATATAGGTAGCCTAAGATATGGTTTTCTATTAGTGTAAGTTAAGGGATGATGTATATGAATAACTTAACTATAACAAAGACTCGGTTATAAATATTTTATTGAATTTAATAATAGAAAGTTTTCCTTAGATGAAATCTATTTTATTTGCCTATTTAAAAATCTTTATGCATGATTGAATCATATACATGAGCTAGGTTCCGAGGTGAGGTCAGTTCATTTTCATGGTGGTCACGTATCCTTGGTGGGACGTGACAGTCCACAAAGTCGGCATAGCCACTTACCAGTTGCAAGGGAAGGAGGACAAGTGGTGGAAAACATTGGAGAAAAGGGATGTCTCTAAATTCCCTATCGATTTAGTGGGATGAGTTTCAAAAAGTGTTTATGGAGCTCTTTATTCCTTAGAGTGTGAGGTTGGCTAAGGCAATGGAGTTTGAAACCTTGAAGCAAGGGTCTTTGATTGTTGAAAAATATGATATCGATTTCAACTGCCTATCTGCCTATGCTCCTTATATGATTCCCGATGAGAAAGAAAAAATTAGGTTTATGTTAGGTCTTCTTTGCTCCATCTGTTAGTTTGTGTAACTTCATATTTGGCAATGGTAGACAAGGTGAAACTTACTGAGATGGATAAAAAAGATGACCATGATGCTCAAAGGAAGAAGAGTAAATGGGGGCAGAATGGGAAGTCATATGGCTATAGAGGATCTTAGGGGAATGTTTCAACCCCAAGGGCAATGTCAATCTATGCCCGCGGTGTCTTCCGGGCAAGATTTCTCCTTGGCTAGTACACCTAAGTCGAATTCTCAGTCTAGGCATGATAAGCCTCACTGTATAGAGTGCGGCAAATACCACACAGGTATATGTTTTGGAAGGAGTTCAACATGCTTTCATAGTAGTTGGATGAGCCATTTCAAGTGTGAGTGTTTGCATTTATCTTTAGGACCTAGTCAGGGGTCTATTCACCTAGATCATGCTTAGACAGAGGTGGCATATGTTGTTAAAGCTCCTATTATATCTATCGGAGGAAGTGGTAATAAAGGAAGAGGCTCAGATAGAGGAGTTGAGAGAGGTCAGGGAGGGAGAGGTCAACAGGCTCAGAGTTGTGGTGCTACCAAGTTTATGCCTCACTAGACAGGACGCTCAGGCATCCAACACCATCATCACATGTATTCTTTTTGTTTGCTCTCATGATACTTATGTGTTGTTTGACTCTAGTTCTATACATTCGTATGTATCTCTAGTTTTTGGAAAATGTATTTTTGGGAATTCTATTGGGTTGGAAGACTCGTTTCTCTTGTCCACTCTGGTGGGGGAAACAATTCTTGTTGACAGAGGATATAAGGAGTGTAGTGTCAGAGTGGGAAAATTAGAGACCTTGGCAGCCTTATTAGTGCTTAACATTTCATATTTTGATATAAATATGGGTATGGATTGGTTGGCTTTATGCCACACAACTTTCGATTACTGTAAGAAATCAGTGAGTTTCAACATACAAGGAGATGATGTCTTATGTTCCAAGGAGATAGAAGTGAAGTGCCTTGTAATTTCATCTCTATGATGAGTGCTCGAAGAATACTAAGGAAGGGACATTGTGGCTTTTTGGCTTTCATTCGAGATATGGAGAGGGAGGTGACAAATGTAGGTGAGGTGCTAGTGGCAAGGGAGTTTCCTAACGTGTTCCCTGAGGAGTTACTTGGTTTACCCCGGGATAGAGAAGTGAAGTTAAATATTGAATTGGTCCTTGAAACTTAATCAATATCTAGCCCACCTTATCACATGGCATCGGTTGAGCTCAAGGAACTCAAGATACAATTATAGGATCTCTTAGACAAGGGATTCGTGTGGCCTATTGTTTCATCGTCAGGAGCTTCGATGTTATTTATGAAAAAGAAAGATAGGTCATTGCGTCTATGCATCGACTATAGGTAGTTGAATAATGTGACTGTGAAAAATCAATATTTTTTGCCCCGGATTGATGACCTCTTCAATCAACAACGAGGGGCTTTCTTTTTTTCGAAGATTGAATTGAGATCGGGTTACCACCAGCTCAAGATCAAAAGATGTTCCCAAGACAGCTTTCTGGGCTCATTATAGGCACTACGAATTCTTGGTGATGTCTTTTTGTTTGACTAATGGACCGGAAACTTTCATGGATCTCATGAATCAAGTGTTTTGGCATTTCCTAGACAAATTGGTCATCATCTTTATCGATGATATCTTGATATATTCAAGGAGTTTGAATGAACACAAACAACATTTACGGATTGTATTGCAAACCTTGAGGGAGAATCAATTGTTCGTCAAAATTTCAAAGTGTCAGTTTTGGATCGATCAGGTAACATTCTTGGGTCATGTTATCTCTTTGTATAGTGTTCATGTAATACCCCGATCCTTTGGTTCAGTAAGAATTTTAGCAGTTCTGTAATCTTGAAAACAATTTTTATTATTTATTTTTACACGTGAATTAGTATGTGACGATGTGCTTAGTATGGAATGATATATGTGTGAAAATGTGTTGCTAATTAGAATTTTATAATGGACTCAATGAACTTAGTAAATGTGAATGTGGCTTGATAAGCAAATAGAATTTGACCAAGTCTGGAAATCATGTAGGCAAATCATGTATTTATGATCAAGTGGACGTCCAAGATGCTTTTCATTCCTTTTACTTCTTTTACTTTTTTAAGTACCATTTTTTTTGAAGGGACATGGGGGGTATATCTATTATTGTGTACTCTACTTTCTAGAAGGACCCATTCATTATGAAGTCATCCTTTTTCTTTCTCTTCACCCTATCTCTTTCTTTCTCTCTCGATTTCTTGCCTTTCTTTAATCATGACAATACACACACACATCTTTGGATTTCTAAACAAGCTTCCATCTCCATGTCCTCTTGTGTGTTTACTAATAACTTTCCATTTGAGGTACGTTCTTCCCTTATTTCTTCTTGTTTTTCTGATCTTTAAACCCTAGAAGGAAATTGGGAGCCTTTCCTTGAGAAATGGCTTTATAGTTGGAATTGATTGGTGCTTTGAACCTCCTCAACCTTGACATGATATCTCCAAGGGCAAATTTCTAGTAAAAATGTGAAGTTGTTGTTTTAAAGGTTGAGGGAGGGTCAAAGTCTCTTTGTAAGAGGAAGAGTTGTTAGTATTTGGTTTGATTGTTGCCCTAGTACTTTAATGGTATTGAGACCAGAAATGGAGACACTCCATTTTTTCCCCTTAGGTTGCTATGTGTTCTGGTGTATTTTTTTACAAAGTATTTCTAGTCTTGGGGGATACTAGCTGAAGCACCCATGGCTGCCTAGCCAAGGGCGCTAGCCCTGGCTTAGCAGCCATGAGTGCCTCGGGAAGGCTAGCACCTCTAGGCACTAAAGGAGTTGGCCAACCTGAGAGTTGGCCACCTAGCGCCCCTGGGCGCTAGCTAACCCGTGAGTTGGCTACTTGGCACTGCTGAGAGCCAGGTTGGGTGCCACCTACTGTGCTTGCCAAAAAAATTGTCAATTTAACCCCTTTTTTCTCTTATCCTCTGATCAGTATGCATTGGTGAGTTATAGAAGCTCTTATCACCGTTTTGTGGCTTGTGAATCATCTTGATTAAGGGAAGTTGGTAAGAAAAGCTTGGCCAAGGTGAGGGTAATTAAAATTTTGTTGATTGAGATAATGAAGTTCCATTATTTTGAAATGTTGGGAACCTTAGTTGGTATAATGAATTGCTTTTATGTTAGATGTTGATAAATATTGATTGGTTGACCTTGAATGGTTATAACTTGGTGAATGAGTTAAGAATATAATTAAGTTATGTGATATAGATTATAGGAATTCATGTTCATTGATTCTTTAGTAATTGTATACATGTATATATATATTGTTGATGAAATATGGTTAGGCTTCGGTGTCCTCGATCTCACATTACTGCACGTACAGTATGGGCCTGTACGTTACGGTCATGAATTGTTTGGGAATCGATTAGCTTCCAACTATTGAATTGGGTACGTTTGGCTTTGGTGTCCTCAGTCTCACGCTGTTGCACGCACAGTATGTGCCCGTGCACTGTGGTTGTGAGTTGCTTGGGAATCGACTGGCCTCTGTACCACTTGTATGATGTAAGCATGTCTACAAATACTTTGCTCTTATATATATATAGGTGTTATTGAATGTTATCATCACTGAGATTTTCATTCTCACCCTTCGTTTTCCCAACATTTCAGATTTAGAGACTCTTAGAGAAGATGTTCCTTATGAGACGTGATCAATGCCTATACTCTATCATCTGGGGTATTATGTATTTTGATTTCTCACCATTCTTTGGTAAAACTCTAGTAGTGCTCTGTAAATTGGGTAGGTGAGGAATGGGTTGTAATATTGTCAAAGTATGTTATTTTTTATGATTGATCTCTTGATGTAGATCTATTTCTGTATTCTTGTTTGGTAACTACAGGATGCAAACAAATAGATATGTGATAACCTTTTTTATATCCTATCAAACTCTTTTATTTTTAATGATGTTGTAGTTGAAGGATTGTAGAATGAACATATCTTTATCGTGTGTCCCTTAAGTTTGGTCTTTATGCTTTCATCTGAGGCTTATGGAGAGGTGTGGTGCCTCTACTGTAATGGTCATGTACCCGAATAAAGGTCGTGACAATTCAAGAGGACCTTAACAAAGTAGAGGCAATGAAGTAGTGGCCTCAGCCTACGACTGTGATAGAGATTTAGAGTTTCTTGGGGTTGGTGGGCTATTACTGTTGATTCGTTTGGTTCTTTTCTAAGATAGCCGCTACTTTTATGTAGGTGACTAGGAAAAATATGAAGTATTTATGGTATAATAAATGCATAAGATGAAATGAGAACTTGACAACGGCTTCGGTTTTTACCTTGCTTGCAGGGCTAGGAGGTTATATAGTGTACAATGATGCTTCGAGGGAGGGCTTGAGTTACGTCTTGATGCAACATGGCTAAGTGGTGACGTATGTGCCGAGATAACTTAAGTCTCACGAGTAAAATTATCCTACCCTGATTTGGAGATGGTGGTAGTGGTCTTCACATTGAAGATTTGGAGGCACTACCTTTATGGGGAGACTTGTGAGGTGTATACCAATCACAAGAGTTTAAAGTATATCTTTGACCAGCGGGATCTTAACTTAAGGCAAAAGAGGTGAATGTAGCTTCTTAAGGATTATGATTGTACCATCCTTTACTATTCGGAGAAAGCTAAGGTAGTAGTTGACGCTTTAAGCTAGAAGTTTATGGGGAGTTTGGCACACTTCGCTATGGTGCGGAGGCTACTTGCCCATTAGATTCATGAGCTAGTGGCAGGTGAAGTGAGATTTGAGATCTCAGAGACCAGTTCATTATTGGCCCACAATCAAACTTGATCCTTGCTTGTAGAGAATATTAAAGTGGCTTAAGGAAATGATCTCGAGTGTAATACCCCAAGAATTTATATTAATATTTTTAGTCTATTTAAGAGCTTGTTAAAAAAATTTAAGTTATGTGGATATTTTTTCTTTATTTTTTTATTATTAGGTATTTATTTGAAAATTTTATTATGTTGTGTAGAATAAATAAATTGTTGTGGAAAAGTAAAGGGGAATAAAATAATTATAGGGACTTGAGTGAAATAAGACTTAAACAAATGGTGGCTTTGTGAAATTTGAGCAAGGGAGAATTAGTAGAACACTTTTTTCCCTCTTCACTATTGGATGCATTCTGACTTTTATTTCCCACCATTAGATATCATAAGCTTTTTGAAGAAACCACAAGGAAAAACCCTCAATTAGACTCCATTCCCACTCATGGGTGAAACACATCAGGAGAGAGAGAGGGAGGTCAGTGAGAGCTCACTGTCATAGGTGGCGGCTTTCTATCTCCACCAGCTCTCCTCTACACCAGCTAAGCTTCCCTTCCTTTCCTTTTCTTTTCTTCCTTTTGATCTCCCCTGCACCTAACTGAGATCAAAGATGGCAAGAGAGAGAGATGGGTGAGCATGAGGGGGAGAGACAAAACGAGTGAATGAGGGAGAAGGTCGATCAAAGCCTCACTATCTGATCTCTATCACTTCCATCGTCTGTTGGTTAGGAATCTCACTGGAAGTCACCTTCCTTCATTTTGTTCATCTTCACGTGAAGCAAAACAGAATTGAGACACTATTTGAGAGAGAGAAGACTACGAGGCTCCATCATCAGACACCATCAACGCTGACATTGATGCTTCTCGAGGAATTAATGAGGGAGGTTGATGGCAGAGCTTCAAGTAAGTGGAAATTGCTGTATTCCAATCATGAATATGCTCTGTTATTTTTGAATCTTTGGGAATGAAATATGTCATGTATGGTCTGGTGATATCGGGCATTTTGATATGCAATTTAGTCCTTATCTTAGACTTATTGCCATTTTAATATTGCCAACTCTCTAAGATCATTATGTTTTAGATTTATTGGGTGTAAATTAATTATAGAATTAATATGCTTTAGTTTCATAATTTTGTCCAAATTAATTCAATTGTGTATTTTTCAGATAAATTATTGGAGAGTAAGTTACTGACTTGGAGACCACTTGGATGTTGACATGGCATTCTAGGTCTGACTAGGCATTGACTGGACTGGGACCCACTATTTATGTACTTTACAGTAGCAACCAAAAATAAAACAACAGTTGAAACATGTATCAGAAAAGTAGCAGAAACCAAAAATGGCAACCACTTTTCTGCACCAGCAAAAGGGAGTTTTTGCAGCACTATTTCCATGAATTTGTTTTGCACTTTTGTTGCACTCTTCTAGTCAAAACAGAAGCTGAAAGGAACCTAACCAAGTCAAATTCGTCCTCCCTCCTTGGCTGAAGATTAAGAAATGCATAGTAAGGGCCCGTGCATTGTGGTCATTGAGTTGCTTAGGAATTGATTGGCCTTATGCCTTTGTGTGATTGTGGACTTTGGATAGATAGGCTTTAGTATCCTTGGTCTCACATTGCTGCACGTACAGTTAAGGCCCGTGCATTGTGGTCATTAAGTTGGTTAAGAATCTATTAGCCTACTATTGCATGGATTGCTTCCTATATGAATGATTATGTATGCTTTGGTTATGAAAGGTATGATTAGGCTTCGATGTCCTTGGTCTCACATTGCTGAATGCACAGTAGGGGCTTGTGCATTATGGTCATTTAGTTACTTAGGAATTGATTGGCCTCATGCCTCTATGTGATTGTGGACTTTGGATGGATAGGCTTTAATGTCCATGGTCTCACATTGCTGCACGTACAGTAAAGGCCTATATGTTGTGGTCGTTGAGTTGCTTAGGAATCGATTAACCTAATATTGCATGGATTGCTTCTTATACGAATGATTATGTCTGCTTCGGTTATGAAAGGTACGGTTTGGCTTCGATATCCTTAATTTCACATTGCTGCATGCATAGTAAAGGCCCGTGCGTTGTGGTCATTGAGTTGCTTAGGAATCAATTGGCCTCTGGCCTCTGTGTGATTGTGGACTTTGGATGGATGTATTTAGATTAAATGCAAGTATAATAATGTATTTCATTTTCATTAAGTTAACTGACATTGATCCTATGTAAATGACGTATACTCGTCCATGATGTTAGGGTGAGATAGAGAGATTTATTGTAGTGTATTTTCATGATTGCTGTCATTTATTGCATTTGTTATGAGATGATTCATGATTGCCTTTTTTTCATGTCTGTGCCTCCTTTGCAAGGAATGTTTAACAAAATATGATTGGATGTTGATAGCCTAGCTAAAAGCCTACAACATCATGTTTTCAGTATAGTCCTGTAGCATTAATGCTAGTATGGAACCAAAAACATAAGAAAGATATTGTATATGTAAAAGTGTATGAAGGCCCTTATTTCCCATATTGGTGCATGCCATGTTTGCCCTATATGAAAAATATGTATGAACTCCAATTAGTACAAGACATTTGTGTATGTGCAGTGAAAAGCCTAACTACCATTACTCTTGTATTAGTTGAGTGTCATTATCTTCCTACACTTTGTATTCATGTACTAGTGCATGCATAGTTATTTTCTTTTCTTCATGGTAAAGCTATTTTTTTTTTTCAGTGAGTCAAGTTGTTGGACTCACTCCCCTCATAGTTTCAGGTATAAGAAGACTCCACAAACTGACAACATTCATACCTAAGACACCTCCCCATTGATGGAGATAAGGTAAAGTACTCTATAGTCATATCAAGTTAGGTAATCTTAGTAAGGCTCTATAATCGGGTAGGTCATTCTATAAAAATGTATTTATGTAAGAATTTAGTAGGAACTAGCATAAAAGATTGTAATTTATGATCAGGGATTATGAAAAGCTAAGTGTAAAAGCATTCATTTATCTAAATGCTTATGAATGCGGGTTTATGAAAGAAAAGAAATTTTTATTCTTTTAGTTGCAAGTTAAATTTTTTTAAGCCAAATAGATAGTTCAACTAACGAATAGAACAAGGGTTCTTAGTGTAAATTTGGCTTATGGTGGTGTAGGCTAGGCACCGTTCGTGCCGGTCATGTACTCGGTTTGGGGTTGTGACATCGAGATTTCCAAATGCAAGGAGGTGAAAGAAGAGAGAGTTGGTAGGTTTACCCTAAATGGGGAAGATACCCTTCGGTTTAAGGACTGGTTATGTATGCCCATGGATGAGGCCATTCAAAGAGTGATTCTTGACAATGCCCACAAGTCTACATATTCAATTCATCTGGGAGTAACCAAGATATATCATAACTTGAAGCAATTATATTGGTGGGAGGGCATGGAATGAGATGTAGTAGACTATGGATCGTGGTGCTTGACTTGTCAATAAGTTTAGGGAGAACATCATATATCAATAGGCCTACTCCAATAAATTAAACTTCCAGAGTAGAAGTGGGAAAGAATAACCATAGATTTTGTAGTTGGGTTGCCATGTTTCTTGATGGGATATGACTTTATTTGGGTGATTGTGGACAGGTTGACCAAGACAGCCCAATTCATTTTCGTTAAGACAACCTATGAAGTCGGCTCAAGTTTACATCAAGGAGGTTGTGAGATTACATAGGGTGCTGACGTTGATTATCTCTGATCGAGGTCTATAGTTTACTTCTCGATTTTAGAGGGCTTTTTAGGAAGCTTTGGGGTACAATAGTGGATTTGAGCACGACTTTCCATCACCAAAATGACAGGCAATCGAAGAGAACAATTCAAACTTTGGAGGATATGTTGAGAGCTTGTGTGATGGACTTTGGAGGAAATTGGGAGAGTCACTTACCCTCGATTAAGTTTGCTCATAACAATTGCTATCAGGAAAGTATCTAGATAGCCCCATTTGAGGCTTTGTATGAGAGGTGATGTAGGTCTTTGATTAGCCAGTTTGAGGTCAGAGAGTCCAAGGCTATTCTCAACTTAGTACAGGACACCTTAGATAAGGTCAAGGTAATCCGTGAGAGGCTTCTTGTAGTGCAAAGTATATGGAAGGCCTATGCAAACAATAGGAGACACGACCTCGAGTTTGTGGTTGGAGATATGGTCTTCCTCAAGGTGTCACCTATGAGAGGGAACATGAAGTTCATCAAAAGAGGGAAGTTAAGCCCTAGATATGTGGGACAGTGTAAGATCGTGGAGTTCTTGACCCGTTACACATATACATCCTCCCAAGGTACAACTTGATGATACCCTCTCTTATGAAGAGGTGCCTGTGGCCATTCTTGATAGACAAGTTAGGAGGATTTTCTCCAAGGAGATTTCTTTAGTGAAGGTGCGTTGGAGGAACCATTACCATGAGGAAGCCACATAGGAAGTCGAGGAGGATATGTAGGGGACAAGTACCCTTATTTGTTTGTGTACTAGGAGATCAGTATTTTTGGAATTCAAGGGACCAAATTTCTTAAGGGGGAAACTATGATATCCCGAGAGTTTATTATGTGTGTTAGTACATGGGAGAATTTCTTATATGCTTATTGTGATTTCTTTGTTATGGATGTATTTGATGCTTGGAAATCTTAGTGCATAATATGATTTTTATTTAATATGACTTTATTTTTTTGTTTCTTTTTGAGGTGTAATGGAGTTGGAGGTGCCTATGTTGATCACATGGGAATGAGAGTTAATTACATTTGTCAAAAGAAGATTTAATTTATTAAGGGAGAGCTTATTTAATTTAAAAGCTTCGTAATATTTTCTTGTGTGAAATTATTGCTTGAAATCACCTTTGTAATTTCGGAGTTTATTATAATGCTTTGAACATGTGTGCGTGCTTGACTATGTGTAATACCCCGGGTATTACTAATTCATAGAAAGCGTGAGTTCAGACATGTGGAAATTTTTTGCGTATAGACAGATACCCGTGGATAAATTTTTTTCATGTATGCTAATTTTATTCTGTATGCTTGTGAAGTATATGTTATCTTGCCTATATGTGCTAGTTAAAAGCATGGTTACACATTTAGTTTGCATGAAATATGTGGTATGATGCATGATATATAATGTGATATTATTCTTATGTGTGAAATGTGATTCAGGCTAATGAGAGACTAAAATAAAAAATAAAAGTGAGGGACTGACATAAAAAAATAAAAATTATGTGGGGGTTGGACAAAATTACTCAAAATGGGACCACTAGATAGGGATTTATTTAATAAAAATAATGTGGGGCTTTATGGGAAAAGAATAGTGAACAAAAAGTAAGTAAAATAAAAATTGTCAAAATTAGGAAATGGTTTATATAATGAAATAAAGGTAAATTAAGTAATTATGCTAGTTAATTAAATAGCCTAAATAAATAAAATATGGGATGATAAAGATTGAAGTAAAATCAAGAAAAGAACAATTTAAAATTGTGAAATTAGTATTTGGTTAGGTTTGATTAAAAGGCCTAGTTATGAATTAGTACTTGATTAAGTTTGATTAGAAAGTCCGATTATGAATTAGTGTTTCATTAGGTTTGATTAAAAAGTCCAAAACAAGTTAAGTACTTTAAAAGTCCAAATAAGTTAAGGTGTAATTAAAGTAGCTTAATTAATAAATCTAGCCCAATATAAATAAGTGTGGCGTAATTAAGTTAGCCCAATATAGATAAGTGTGGTGTGAAATCCACAATATATATGACATGGGGCCCATAATAATAAACCCAATAATGAATAAATAATATGCATATGAAGAGGAAAATATAAATTAAGACAATAATAAAATAATAAATAATATGATAAAATAGAAATTTAATTAAAGATAAGATAGATGATAAGACTCATATATATATATATATATATATATATATATTAAATAAATTAATCTAAGCAAGGGATAAGCCTTCTAGAAGATGGAGTTAAGAATGATATATTATTAATTAATTAAAGATTAATTAAGAGATAATCCAATTAGGATTAGGATAGAGTTAGGATTATATATCATTATTTTATATTAATTAATAGAGATACTCCATCTAAAAGACACTGATGTCATTAGATTAGGATTAGGTAAATAAATAAATAATATAATATTATAAATTAATTGGTTATCCACAAAAAAAATATAATAAATGAATGGATAATCTATATAAAAATATAATATAATGAATAGATAAACTATATAAGAATATAATATAATAAATAAAGTGGATAAGTGATTACATAGGAATATAATAATATTAGCAAATGGATAGCTAAATAAATAAATAAAATACAAATCCTAGTCCTACTAAAACTAAGCTAGTAGGTAGACATTATATCTCCTCTATAAATATCACTCAAGCCCTCAACACTTAGCAATCCAAGATGCCTCTCACATTTCTCCCACTAAGAAAACCTAGATGTCTTCTCTCTTCTCTCCTCTCTCTCTAAAAAACATAAGAACCCTATATGTCACTCCTCCACATATAAAACCTTACGGAATATATATTGTCTCATGATTGGTATATCTTGCATGTCCTTCTTGATGTGATTTCTATTTTCCATATGTGAGTGTATTGATTGTGATTGGGGCTAAGTGGTATACCTCTGGGGACCCTGAATTGGTTGGATGCCAGAGTGGGCATAAACCAAGGTCAAAGAGGAGGGATATGTCACGACCCAAAATCTAGGCACTTGACCGGCATGGTAATGAGGGATAAGCTATCCCTAAACTATAAGCCTTCTACACAATTACTACAACTTCCCTAATTCTCCAACATTGAAAGTCATATATAACACTACAGACATAACTATAGCAAGACTTAGGTGACCTATGTAGCTACAGAGCACACTACACTAACGTAACCCAAGGCTAAGAACTCACCAAGATTGAAGTCACTCCAAACTCATCATCCCTTGAAGGGGGTAATTCTCCTCTAGGTTGCATCTAAAAGGTGGAAACTATAGAAGTGAGTTTGGATAATTCAGAAGACAAATAATCCTACTGAAAAAAAAAGAACATGCATGCATGAACTTATATGTTCATCGATAATGGATTGCTCACATTAGACCTTTTGCATACATCTATGAATCATCAAACTCCAGCACTGATGTGCAAAGTCTCATATTCGCCTGTCTGCTTAACAGGAATCCATTAGACACATGACATAATCATCTAAGCCATGAGCAACATACATTTACTTAGTATTACACAAGGATGTATGTACCTTATATACTTGGACTCAAATGCCAGAAGAATGGGGACCACTACAGTTTCTATAAATGTATAAAAATACTATTGCATACACTTAGGTGATGGCATATTATTATTCCACATAACACATATGTTGTGCTATCTTTAGCTTAAGGCAATAAAAAAGTGAGAAAATATACCTGCGCAGTCCATGGGGTTGCTCGGGAAACTCGCTCAACCGAGGCCTTCACTAGGCACAAAAAATCCATTCACAACTCATACATACTAGGTTATATGTGCAAACAAACATATGGCAAGTAGTTATTACATAATTGAAGTCATAGCTATCCAGTAATTCATGGCAGCTAATCACATCATGGACACAAGTCAACACAACTCAACATAGATTATTCATTTCCTCAAAGCATCAAAGAGCTCTCACACTATATGAGAATCATTGGCTTTAACACATGGCACACAATAGCAATAAGCAGAACCACAACCAATATGCACGCAAATCCCCATCATGGGTTTCATATATATCATACATAATCGAAGGTTCAACATCCATTTGAAAGACCAATTGACCACAAGCAACTGATGATCACAAAAGCATAGGACTTCTATGTCCTCATTCATACTTACAACAGCACGAGACCAAGAGCAACGACTGTCAATCCTTCCTGACTAATCAACCTCAAGCAACTTATGACTGTAAAAGCACGGGACTTCCCAAATCCCTATTCGTGTTTATGGTAGCATGAGACCAAAAGCAACGATCGTCAGTCCTTCCTTATCCTCCATCAACATCGCCTAGTGTCACCATGCCATCGAATGCCAATGTATGAGCCCTTCGAATGATTCTTTTGCACATATCAGACCAAATGACATTTTTGGACACATAGTGTCACTATGTCAATGGTCATGCATGTGTGGACCCATCTAATGCCCCTTCTGTACATCTTGCTCTATATGGCCCTTTCGGACACCAAGGCCACCTCATCCTCCATTTCACAAACATACCCACATACAACATAAATACAAGCATCACATCCATTACACTACATAGCATAGCAATTTGTAATACTTATCACATAATCAGCACAATTCCAATATCAAGCCACATGCACTCATATAATTTCATCAAGTCAAAACCATCTCAATTACTCCATTAATCACAATCACATTAACATTCAAAACCATCATAAGCATGCTGAGCCACACTCAAACATTACATTAATCATCTATGGTTATAATCTCCACAATTCATTTCAACATAAACCACCCTACTTTGTCAAGGAAATAATGCACATAGTATTTACGAAGATAAAAGTTTATAAATTTATTTGTTTATTTTATTTAAAGGGTTCTAGTGTGACTAACCCCATTGTATTTAACCTTTTTCAATTCACAATTGAAAGACATAATTTGTCATACCCCAGGTTTTACAGAGTAAGTAAGGAAGGTTAGTTATGCATGCATGAAAATTTTTTGCAAACGAATGAGTGCCGAAGTGAGAATTATGAGTAGCGAGGAAGGGACTCAACTGAAAGGAAAGGAAAGTAATGAGTGATTCCATGTCTTTGGCTTAAATAAAAACCCTTGAGGAGGGAAGAGCTTGGTGAGGCTAAGTTGTAAAGCCAATGCTGTGAGGATGGTAGGAGTGGAGCCATGGCAGTATATGGGATTGTGAGAGGGACCAAAGTGAACAAAATATAAAATTTTAGTATTTAAACAAATAATTAGTGAAATAGAAATTTTTTGGTGTATATGCGTTGTGTTTTACTTAGGAGTAGTGTCACGCCTTAATTTGGGAACATGACTGGCATGGAGGTGGACTCTATCCACCCTCGTAAGCCTAACCTCAACCGATATCTCGTGAAATAAATATAATATATATAAGTTCATTTTCACAACCAATGTAAGATTTCCTAGGTGTTCTATCTAACTATAAAGCGACTCAAACACCCAACTATTAGAATACTAGCATTCCAAAATAGAGGAACACAGAATTGAAGACTCCACTACTCCTCATATAGAGACTCGCCTTTTAACACAGAACTTGCAAGGGTATACAAAGGAAGGGATGAGTATGAAAATACTCAGTAAGGGAAAAAAAATCAGAAATTAAAATATGACTTGTGTATCGCTCACAAGATGAGGGTACAAAGATGGGACCCCATCCACTAACATAAGACCAAGGACTCACTTCACATAACCTACAAGTTGAGTAAAAAGTACCACTATATACACACAAGCATCCCTTAAAACATGCATCATAGGTGGATTACTAAGCTCATCTTCCATTCTGAAATAGCCTATTAGTAGGCACATATATATATATATAATTAGGATTAGAGTCCTCACAAGAAGAATACTCATAGATAAGTACACTCATTTATTATTTTTTCTATACTATCCACCGGCAAGTCACCCATTGGGAGACAATGCTCAACCCGGGCTTCCCACATTACCGTCATAACTCATTGGCCCATTGGGAGCCAAACTCACCCCTGCCTCAATCAAAATACTAATAAGTCGCCCCTTGGGAGCTAAGCTTACCCCTGGCCTCAATTATAATACCAGCAAGTTACCTCTTGGGAGTAAAGCTCACCCTTGGCCTCAATTATAATACCGATAAGTTGCCCCTTGGGAGCTAAGCTCACCCTAACCCTTAATTATAATACCGATAAGTCGCCCTTTGGGAGCTAAGCTCACCCTAGCCTCAATTATAATATAGACAATTCGCCCCTTGTGAGTCAAGCTCACTCCTGGTCTTAATCATGATAACAATAGAGGTTCCATTTCTAAATAATAGGCAAAGAATTCAATTCCTTACATGAAAATTGTACCTCAAAGGTTCACCTTTCATATAAGATGATTCCGAGTAGACAACATCAAATATTAATAGAACATTAGTAAAATAATTATGATCACATCATACAAGATAAAGTGAAAGTGGCATTTATCCCTCACTTACACGTATCGTACAATGTAGTATTAGTAACTCCCTTAACACACATACTCACATATAAATATATATATATATATATATATATATATATATATATATATATATATATATATGCATATGTAATTGGCCTAAACATTAAGAAGGGTAGTGATTTCCACATACACAAAATGATAACAAGAGATAAGAATGAAGTAATTTGTCATTCACATAAGTAACATTCATAGCATTCAACATCTCTAGGTTATCTTGCCAACGTACGATATAAGTTTATTCATATCCATGCTTAAAAATTCATGCAAAAGTCATATTGTCCATTTTCATACCTTACCAAGGCTCTAATATTAATAGGGTATTCAAGGCCCAAATTTACATTTCAAAATGAAGAGAAAGGTGTTTTCATTAGGATCACATTATTGTTTCACTAGACTCAATGTAACCATTTAAAATACCATTGAATGGACTTATCTAGGAGTTAAAAGCCATAAGACTACTCCTTCATATGTTAGTTATCACTTCCTACAAAGCTTAGAAGCCAATTCCCTCTAAACCAATTTAAATTCTACACATGCTCTATTTTAGACCAAATTTGGATCCTGAGCTTTATGAATTTATTGGGCAGTCTTCACAACTCCAAAATTCATGAAATTTGATAGGAAACATCCTTAATATGTCTAGAATCTTAAATAAAATTTTCAAATGAAAATACTTTGATGTGCTCCTTCAAAATCATTAAAACACAGATGCTGCCCAGACTGACTCTGCATTTACTATAGCCTCAGTTTTACAAGAATTTGGCCCACCAAAACAATTCCAAAATTTATGAAATTTGGTATGTATACTTAATTCTGCTATAGGTTCAGTTTTGTCATGCAATAAACCATCTAAAACATATCCAAATACAATGAAATTTTCCAGATCATGAGATTTATGTCTTTGCTAAGTGCCATAAAAATTCCAGGTCAAAAAGAGACATTTAACTACTGAAACCAAACAAATTTCCAAAACTGCACAAATTTTTCCCTACATTGAACAAGTGCTGCTCTTATGCTTATTTGACCAAGCAAACTAATTTAAAATAGCTTGAAACTTTCCAAATCAGTTTATAGAATATTTCCACCAAGTTTTATGATTTTAGGAGTTGGTTTGGTCATTCAAAAGCACATAAAACCAGAAGCATGACAAAGCAATCATGTTCTACCTTTTTCAGACTTCAGCTACTGTTCTAATGACTTTTAGGATACCAAGTCAGCCCATAAAATTTTGGGATAATATAGACACATACTTGGATATCATATCTCATTACATACCAAATTTCAATTCAATAAAAGCTCATCTAGTGCCACAAACATATCAAAGTTCAGCAAAATCCATGACAGTAACAATACTAGTAAAATTTTAATTCCATTTTCTCAATTTTTGGCTAATAACTCAATATAGGATTTCTTTGGCTTCCTCAAAACTCTTCATGATTATTCAACCACTTTCTTCTATTTCTACTGCTATACATCCCAAAATTTTCCACATAACTATATAGATAACATCTTCTAATATTGCTTTCACTTATTTCTCAATTGTTCATAACTTAAACCAGAAATTTTATACTCATAATACATATGCCATACAAAGTAGCTCTTACAACTACAAATATACCCATATATACACTGAACCTTCTCCTCCATCCAATACCCAACACCAATACTCAACACAAAAAGATTCTAAATTAAAAGCATTTGCAGAATAGGTTCATGGGTCAGTCCCCTTATCTCTCGGTGGTCTATTCTTCTATTTCCCTTCCTCTTTGTCTCCTTCTGCTAAAACTTTTGCTATGGACCTTCACCCAGCTTCTATACATCCTTTGACAACCTAAACCACAGGTTAAAGAAAGAAGACTCCTCTTTTTAGCCACATACACTATAGCATGAAGAAGGAAGGAAAAATCCTAACAAAATTGATCTCTATTCACTCTTACCTACTGTCAAGGGTTTTGCCATCGTGACCCACTGCTCCAGCACCCTTCACGGTGAAAAAACACCACACACAGTAGTAGAATGGTCAAGAACAGAGGACACTCGAAGGTGGAGTCATGGAATGAGCTGAAAGCCTTATCTTCTCTTTCTCAGTTTCTCCCTCTTCTCCTATTTCTTTCTATTCTTCTTTTAGCCGATGGGAGCTTAAATGGATTCTATTAGAAGCTAACTTCATCCAATGGTTGAGAGCATTGCATGTGTCTCCATCCTCATGTACCCTACTTTCCTCTTTGCCTTAAATTTCACCAAGCCACCTCCTCTATTACTTTTAATTCACTTGGGTCCTTATGATTTCCAAATAAATTTCCAAATCACTCAAGGTCTAAAATATTTTTATTTCTCCATTGCCACACTTTCCCAAAAATTATTATCATTAATTCAGATAAGTCCCTTGTTGAAATTTTTCTTGGAAATTTCTTACAACAAATTTTAGAGAATCCAAGATTTTTATGATTTCACAAATTTTCAAATTAACCCAAAATTTCACATATATGCATATAATAAGATTAACATATTTATCAAGTAAATTAAAATTCACGGATATTACAAGTGGTTTCGGTGCCCTTCAAGTTATTTTAAAAAGGATTTTTGAAATTGCCACTGAGGTCCCAATTGAGTTTGCACATTAGAGGGACTAAATTGAAGAAAAGAAGAGTGGGCCCCACCGTTATTTAAACACACACATCAGCCTCTATATGTACATACACGTCCATTTTGCTCTCTCTCATGCCCCCTCTTATGTTTTCTCTCTTCCTCATGCTTCTTCTTCCCCTTCACTATTTGGGAGCTTCAAGAAGGCTTCCACCCCCTTTCTAGTGAGACTCCAACAACTAGATAAGGTCAAGCATGCAATAATTCACATGGGTGTATATCTATGTAATTACATATATACTACTAAGTCACACATACACAATTCCTTATACTTATGCCTTCTCCATGGTTTACCTTCATGCTTCCTCTAGCTTTATGAAATCCTCAAAAGTAAGAATTTTCAATTTAAGAAAAAAGATTCACAACATGACAAGCATCAAATCAAGTAGCATCCACAATTTCATCTTAGTCAAGGGTAGGATTAACTACCTACTTTACCTCCAAGCTTAAGTTATCATTCTCATTCCTATTGATTTCATCAAGAAAAGAAAGCAAAAAGTTTCATAGTAATAAAATAGGAAAATGCTTGCCACTATTCTTGACCTTTGGTCACTCTCTTGGTCATAAATCTTAAACGAAAAAAAATTCTTGAATGAAACTTTTTTTTATTTGAAACTAGACTCAATGAACTTTCCAACGATATATAATTTGCTAAAATGGAGCTCAATTGATGGAGTTAAGACAATTTGAATCAGCTTATAGTTGCAACATGGGGCTGGCACCCACGACACCAAGATTAGGGAAAGTCTGCCATGGCCACAAAAATACACAAAAAATGCATCCATTTGATCCCTTAAACATCCTAAAGTTCAATCCCATCAATGTGGGTCATCAAACTCTTGTTTTTAGAATTTAAAAACATCTTAAAATATCAATTTCAACATTGAATCAAGATTGCCATCAAAATCATTCAAGATTATCCATATTCTTTCTCTAAAATTCTCAATTTTCATTCTTCCTCTTCATATGTTTCCATCCATGTTTTCTTTGAATTTCTAGTTTCTTAATTTATTTAAAAGCATAGAGAAACAAATTACTTCAAGATACAACCTCAATTTCATGATTCTTAGAATTCTCAACCTAGTGTTTCTTGCAAGAATTCAAGAAGAGAAGAGAGCTTGATTCTTACCTTGGAGAAGGAAGTCCGGTGAAGGGAGAGGCTGTCGGTAATGAGAGTTCATCGGAGTTGGTGGTGGAGCCGCCCATAGGTGCCCTCTTAGCCATGGAGAGGAAGAGGTGTGCAAAGGAGAGGGATGGTGAGGCTATGAGAGAAATGTGAGTGTGAAAAAAAATAATCTGATGTGTGTGTTTTATGGAAGGTGGGGCCCACTTCCTTTTCAAATTAATCCCTCTAAGTAAGCAAGCTCAATTAGGACCTTAAAATGAATTTTGGAATTTTTTTTTAAATTCATTAGTAAGGCACCCAAACCTCACCTCAGTAAAACATAACACATATGTACTAATTTTACAACACATTTTCTTAAAAAAGATGAAAATCTTATTTGTTCATTTTGGTCCCTCTTAGTACCCACATACACTTCCGCCATCCTCGTGGCACCGGCTCACAACGTAACCTTATCAAGCTTTCCTTCCTTCAAGGATCTACATTATCTCAATCATGTGGGATCGCTTAACATTTTCCCTCCTTTTCAACTTTAGTACTTTTGTCACTACTCAAACTTTCTTTGAAGCACTTATTTGTTTGCGAAATAAAAAAAAAATTTCATGCATGCCAAAATAAAACTTCTTAATTACACCGTAATACTTGGGGTATTACAAGATACCTGGAGAAGGCTAAAGGATATGCAAGCATGTGGGCTAGGATCCAAGAGAGTCTCCTCGAGGTTGATAGCGCAAGTTGCCAGTGTGGGCATGAGCTACAACCACGAGGGACAACTCTAGGATCGAGACTGATAGTTGCTTGGGGAATGATGTGATGTGTGAAGTGGCTTTGTGTGTGTTATGTCTGTGGTTGCTGAACATGACATGCTGTGATTGTAATTTAGTAGTATGTAATTATGATGTTATGAATATATCTGATTATTTTTCTGCACAGTTTCTTGCTCATTGAGTTTTATAACTTATATCCTTTGTGGTTTAACATTTTTAGATTTTGTAGCTAGAGGAGTACTGTTGGAGGACTATCGGTACTTCAAGAGTCGACATAACCCATTGAAGGGTGGGTCATAGTATTTTCATATAGTAGTTTAGTAATGCTTTGTAGTTAAGTAAGTTATTAGGATCTTTGGGAATAATCATAAGACAATGGTTAAAATGATAGTATCTTCATATATTTATAGTTTGATATGATTGGTGATAATTTACGTACATTTTTCAAGTCTTTCCTTATGAATTGAATGCTGTTGGAAATTTTGTGGAAATGAAAATGACTAAAGTATGTTTGGATGATTAATTTCAATTCTGAAATGAATGATGAAAGATTGAATTTATGATTATACTTGTATGATTGGCTTGTTGTGTGAAAAAGGGATGGGCCAGGCTTACAATACCAAGGGAGAGCGTCCCTACGTATTGTGTCAATCAAGTGCCCGGGTCAGGGTTGTAACAAAATTATTTCATATGACAATTTGTAGATTAATTCATTATCTTAATTTCAGTATAAAATAAAAAATTCATTTTCATCAAAATTTGTATATTATATATATATATAATAATCAAAATAAATTATTTATATTTTATATTATAATAATCAATAATTAGCTAATTGTATATTTTTTATTTTATTTTATAAATTTATTAATAAAAATTATTGCTGGTATATGTATCATTAATTAGATAATTATATATTTTTTATTTTATTTCATAAATTTATTAATTAAAATTATTACTAGTATATGTATATATTAATTTACATAGTAGCATGTGGCAAAAACTGGAGGAGAGAGAGAGATGATAGTCTCTGACTGAAAATCAATATGAAAATTTTAGTAAATAATATTTATAAGTTAGATACCAGTCGTAAATGACTTAGTAATTGAAAATATTCAATAAGAAATCAGTTGAAAAACTCATTTTCCTACTAAGATCTTTAACTTTTCTGTTGTTTTTGCTGTAGGTTTGACACATTATTTTTGTAGTGATTAAGCACGAGAATCAAAATACAACTACTAGTCCCAAATCATAATCCACTAGTTAAATTCATTGCTTGAAACCTAAAAGATTCTGGGCAAGCTTATTGCTATTTATAAAAAAACGTAAAATTAAAGGATTAACCTTCACCAAGAAGATTGGGACTTTATGAATGACAATAGTTAGAACTACGAGATAAACAAATAATATCAATAATAAATTAAATTAAATTTTTGGGGTAGGAGGAGGAAGCAGCCAGGTGGAAGCCTGAATGAAGCCAAGGTTTAAGAAAGGTTCAGCCTCTGAGTCGCTTAGCATCTTGGCGAATTTTGCACGACCTTTGGGGTCGGAACGTGGACCGCTGTTTTTGTACTCTCCGAAATATAGATTTCTGAATGGAATTCTCATATTAGTAGCACATTACAATGTTAATTTATGCTCATAAGCTTGATTAATACAAAGTGAAGGAGCCAGATCAAAATATTTTTTTAATTCAAATTTTAAAATATGCTTTTTTGTTCATATGATTAAGAGGTTGGTTCATAACAAAAAAAGGCAACCCATCATTATGTGCAAATGATGCGATATCAACCATGTTTTTAATTTTCAGTTTATGTGAAAATATGAAACATTAAAATCAAATGCATGTTTAGTTTTCTTAATCACTGAAAATTTTTTTATACGCACAAAACTATTTGTTACTGGTTTTCCTATAAAAACACTATTTATTACTAATTTAGTTTATAAAAAATTAATAGACTAAGGGTTTATTTTGGAAGATTGTATTTTTTTTTTCAAAAAAATCTTGTACTATATAGAATATAGATGTGGTGAAAATGCTCCTATTTAAAAGGGTTAAAAATAATATTTAATAAAAATAAGATTCATGTCTTTTTCAAAATTAAATTTAATTGAAAATGTGTTTGATAATTTTTTTTTTAAAAAAAACTGCTTTCGTTCTATAGAATGAAAATAGTGGATATGTGCTAAAATATTTTTTCCCATATTATAAATTTAAAGAACTTTATACGAAGTTATTAAAATGATATATATATATAAAAATTGAAAGAGTTTTAGGCTCCCCCTTAAACCTTTCATAATTTGAAAAAGAGTAATGAATATCTAATTTTTAAAATGTATTCTTTTTCAAGAACATCTATATATATTCAAGAGAGACAAAGCTCTTCCTGAATTTCACATCCCTTTTCCTTTGAAATTGGTTTTGAATAAGCATAAGGGAAATTCAATTTTTCAACATTATAACTACAAAAGTTTGATATGAAACTTTATGGAAATTTTTGCATTATAATATTTTGAAAGAAGGGATATTCATATCTTTTTCAGAACTTTTGAAAACAATTTCTGCTTATATGTATAAAAACATTTTAGTATATAGTAGAAGTAATTTGAAATAAGGATATTCAAATCCTTTTCTTTTCAAAACAAATAATGCTTCAATATGGCAAAGCAATTTCAGCATAGTGGAAGCAATTCAAGAATTTCATGATATTTTTCTAAAACATTTTGCTTTGAAGGAATTTAGAAACATTTCATCCAAGGAAGCAATATATATGGATTAGTGTAATAAGATATATTCAAGGATATATTTCGTAATTCATACATCAAACATCAATATTTTTCATCCCCTTTGTCATCTACAAAAAAAGAGATCTTTAAAATCTTTTCTTTTTCAAAAACAATGTTGCTTCATATGATAAAACATATTAACATAGCGGAAGCATTTTTAAAGTCCTTTTTCAAAACAAATTTGCTTCATAAAGGATAAGATAGATTTCAGCACAACAGAAGCAATTTATATACCCATTCCAGATGTAAAACATTATAAGCAGGATATATATAATATATATCATCACAATAGAAGCAATATAAATCATTAAGGCCAAAGTGCAAAGGACATATATTTAAAGAAGATCAGTCAAGCATATTCAATATAATATCCATTTTGAGATGAGTAATCATACCTCTCAAAACTCTTTTATCCAATCGACTAATCGTTCTTACCTTTCTTTTGCAAGAGGTTGTTTATCCAAGAATTGTCTTGGCGTATAGACAATTTATTTTACAACCCTTGACTATTTGATCCTTGATGAAGATTTCAAACTTGTATAGTTTGACTATCCTTTTGGAAGAGTCATTTGTACCTTTAAGCTTCTTCATCAACTAACAAATATCCTTGCTCAAGATGTGATTAATAGATCCAAAAATCATATAATTATTTTATAGATGATAGGCAAGGAAGGTTACTTCAAAGACTTAATGGCAAAAATTTTTTTTTGTTTGGAAAGAGAGCCACTATACTTTATATTTAGCTTGAAGTGCAAAAGAGACATTGAAAATGATATAGGAGTTTTCAAAGTAATTTTCAATCAGTTTAAAAAGCTCTTTCTTGCCATTCATCTAATCTTCACATAAAGCTCATAATATTTGATGGATCAAAGATCTATTTCAAGCAAGGCTAGATATTACCAATGTTTTGAGTGTGCATGCTTGATTAGAATCACCATCTTCATTGTTGAGTCCTTCATCCTCAAGATTGAGAATTCTTTTACTCACAAAACAATGTGACTCTTATTCTTAGGTACCCAAATAATTTGGGTCCTTGACGGGTTAGTTCATAATTATCAAGCAATGGAGACAATATATTATATCAATAAGAATGCTATGCATTCATGGAATGCAAAAATTTGTAGAGAAATTATTCTTCTTTAAAGATTGATGTCATAAAAAGCATATGAGATGAACATCCTTTGAAATGAGAATTTCTAAATGCTTTTCTTTTCAAAACGAAATATGATAAGGCAATTTTTGAAACAAACTCTTTTGAAAGAATCATTTTATGAAAAGATTATCAGAAAAACTTTGGTAAAAAGAATTTCCAAATTCTTTTATTTTGAAAAACAAATTTTGCTTCAAAAAGCATAAGATGTAAAAAGAGATGCAGCACAATAGAAGCAACATATATATCCCTTTAAGAATAATAACAGAAGATATTATAACAGGACATATATCACAGCAAATGCAAATTATATACTCATATAAGATATACCAATTTAAAATTAGAGTATATAATAGCACAACAATTTTCTTGGATTAGCAAAAGATATAACCAATATAAGGCATAATCCATAGGCAGAAGAAGATTTCTAGTAAGTACCCATTGAGATGCATCTTCAATGATAAGTTCCTTAGGATGACTTTTGGCATACCTTACATCCTTTGGAAGATTATCATTGTTGCTTGATGGCTTCTTCTCATGAGGCAACTTTTCTTCTTGAGGCTTTTCTTCTTCTTGAGATAGATTAGCATTCTCTTTAATGTCATTATCTTCCTTTGAAATAATGGTACTCTTTTCCTTTTCAAAACTTCGAAAATAAATTTTTTTTGCTTATGTATAAAAACATTTTGGTACATAGTAGGTTATTCTGAAATAAGGATCCTTAAATTCTTTTCTTATCAAAACACTTTTTGCTTTGACATGATAAAACAATTTCAAATCCTTTTCCAAAACCTTTGAAATAATTCTTCTTTTAAAGAATGGCACAAATACAGCACAATAGAATAATATATATATATATATATATCCATTATCATATATAAAACATTTTATATTCATGATATATCATATCATCTTAGTAGAGGCATAATATATTTTAAAATATGTGTATATATCCATTTTAAAGATAGAAAGAATTTTCTGACATGGATATATATCATCATTTCAAAGAAAAATCAAGTTACATAATTACTCAAGATAAAACATATTATAACCAGAGTATATAGTGGTAAAAATGAGGTGATATGGATTAATAAGATATAATTAGATATAAACTATAATCCATAACCAATGGTCCATAAACCATAGCTTTGAAAAGATATGACATGTATAATGCTCAAACCATGATGAATGGCATAAAGACAATTTAAGCATTTAACATATCTTCATATGCAATGATATGATCAAATAAGTAGGATTTCAGAAAATAATATATCATTGCTAAGAAAGTATATCAGTAAAAGAATTTGCCAATATGGCCAATTAAGATCAAGGAGTATCACTCAATTAAATAACAAAGAGGTAAAGGATAGAGATACTCATCAATTTTGGCAAACTTTTCTTGCTTCTTGAAGTTCCTCCTCAAGATTTTGATATCCTTGTTTTGCTCATTGCTCTTCTTTTGATCTTCTTTTCTTACAACTTTTAATGATTTCCTTTGATTGATTTTTTGCAAGATCCTCCAAACAATCTCTTGTAAAATCATCCATGAACCTCTCATAAGTGACCTATTAGTCAACTATCGGGGGTGATTAGTCAACTGATCACTGCTGATTTGGGAATTTTTTTTGTTGCTGTCATCGATTAGTCAACTGTCGAGGGCGATTAGTCGACTAATGCCTCTCAGTTCTAACAAAAAGACTCAATATTCAACATTGGTCCCTCAGCATCCAGTGGTGGCACATCAGTGTCTAGTGTTCAGTGATCTATGATCGATCAGTCAACTGATGATCATCGGTTAGTCGACTGATGGCTTTTGCACTTAAGGTATATTTTGGGCAAAGAGTTCTCGGTCAATTGATCATATTCTATTAGTCGACTAATTACATCTGATGTGCTGATAGAGGATCTGACAGAACTCTCCCGGTCGACTGATGATCCTTCAGTAGTCGACTGATTTGCTTATGATCTTCAAATAAATTGACAGTTGATGCATTAGTCGACTGATATCATTCTTTTAGTCGACTGATCCATTGTAAAAGACCATTTTTTGGTATGCTCGAGATAAAATGAGGTGAGTGATTTAAGAGGATATAATTGAGGATAATATACTTGTAAAAACAAGCTTAAGGAGCACTTCAGTGATCGAGTTAGTAATGTTCAGACAAATCTCAAGTAATGGGGAAAATAATATATTATGTTCAACATATGCCATGCTTCCATAAAATGCAATTTTGCAAGAAATTTGATTTCATTGAAAATATTTAAATAAGATTACAATAAAAATAAACATTACAAGTAAGAGTAATCTTATTGTTGTGAAACCAAGGGAAATATGCATGTAATGGAAGCAAGTTTTTCGTGATGCAATAAATAAGAAAGTTTGAGCTGAATTTAGAAGAAAGATTTTAGCTCAAAACAAAACTCATATTCTTAGGCCGCACACCTAAGAATTGTTTTTAGAAATAGCATGCATAAATATCAAAGATAGATGAAAGGCATGCCAGAAACAAACATAAGCATTTGATATAGTAAACATATCAGTCAAATTTCTTACAATACATTCCAGCTTGTATGTTTACTTGTCCATTGCCTCCTTTTGATGCAAGAAAGTGGAGTTTGAATGATGTAGCTGTTAAAATGTCATTTCTGCTTCTTGCTTCGAAGCGAATCTGCAAATTAATCTTTTGTTTTTGGTACCCAAATTTATTTAGGTCCACCCTGGTCATGAGTTCCTTTTTGAACCCATTTCATTTTTATACCATGAACAAGATTTTTCTTATAAAAGCAAGAGTAAGACTTGTGTCCTTTTCGTCCACAATAAAAACAAGTGCAAGGTGGAATTTTGGACATTTTTGCAGGAATAAAGTAGTTTTTGAAATATTTGTGGTTTGACTTGTTAAGAACAAAACCAGTTTTGTTAAAGCTACTACTTAGTTTCTTAATAGAAGAGTTTAGAATTTCTTTACCTTGAGAAAGTTTTTCAAGTATGTTTTTAAGATCCTCATTTTTCTTTTTCAAAGAATCACACTTGGTACAAAAGCAATTTTTATTGGCAGAGATATTTGCCTTTAAAATCAAATTCTCTTCTTGCAAAGTTCTGTTTTGATTTTCAAAAACAAAATTCTCTTCCTTGGAAATAGAAAATTCATTTTTCAATGTTTCCAACTCATTTTCAAGGGAAGAGCTTTTCTGTTTTGAAACATTTAGTTTCTTTGCAAGTATTAGAGATTCTTCATGTAAGTCATCAAAAGCATCTTGTAATTCTTCAAAAGAGTAGTCAAGTGAATTTACCTCATCTTCATCTCTGGCCACAAGACAAATGTTGGCTTCTTCATTTGTGTTCTCTTCATTAGAATTGCTATTTCCCCAAATGGAAGATTTGTAAGCTTTCTTTGATGATTCTACCTTTGGTTGAGGTTTCACTTCTTCTCCTTTTTCTTCTTCTTCTATCTCCTTGGTGATTTGAGATTTTTCTACAAAAACTTCACCAAGAGCTTGAAAAGGATTAATAATATATCTAAACCTTGATTGCATCTCATTAATGAGTTCAGAATTTTTCTTTTGAAAATTTTCGTAATCATTAATGAGAACTTCAATCCTTGATTCCTTTTCATTTATATTTTCCTCATATGCAACTTCAAGAGTTTCCCACATTTCTTTTGCAGTTGTACAATTGGAAATTTTGAAAAATTCATCTTGACTCAATGCACAAGAAATATTCAATTTTGCCTCAGCATTGAGTTGCACTAAATATCTTTCAGCATTATCCCATTCACTCTTGGGTTTTGGAATGATTTTTCCTTGTTCTTCCTTGAAAGGAATACAAGAGCCATTTTCAATAATATCCCAAAGATTATGGTCAACTGAAATTAAAAACATTTTCATTTCATACTTCCAATATTGAAAATGATTAGCATAAAAAATTGGAGGTTCTGTGAAAGAACAATTTCTAAACATAAACCAATCACTATATCCAACCATGTTAACTCTTAGACAGTTAAGTCTTTAAACAAGAGCCCAAGCTCTAATACCAATTGAAAAAATGGTTGGATCCCAAGAGGGGGGGTTGAATTGGGATTTATAAAAATTTTTACAAAATTTAATTGGAAGTTAAAATGATTTTCTGAAATTGGATAATGCTAAAGATAATAACTTAATTCGAAAAATCAAAGTGTTATAAAGATGAATAATTTTATAGCGCAAGAAATTAAAGAGTAAATATAAATCTACACAAATTAATTAATGCTTGAGGTAGAAATCAAATATAAAGACAAAGCATTAATTAATTAACTTTAAATGTAAATAGAGTAGGGATAGATAAAGCACTTGGAGATTTATACTAGTTCGGCTAATCCAAAGCCTACATCCAGTCCTCAAGAGACCACTTGAGTATTTCTACTATAATTGCAAGTTCAATCCGGGTACTTGCAAACTACTACAACCACAAAAATTTAATTCGGGTATTTGCGAAACCACAACGGAGAATTTATGAATCCGGGCTCCTTCTCAACCCAAAGCAATTTTTTCCAACATCGGTACTTGCGAACCTCAACTCAGAATAATATATGTGTTGATCAAAATCAACAATACAAAGAAACTCTCTCTAAAAAGTAGATGAATACAAATGAAGCTCTAATAGTTCTAATGATAGAGAATATGCAAGATTGGCTCAAGAATGTTTGGATTTCTCTCAAAGATGATAGAACATGTTAATATATCATTGTAGTACTGAGTTCTAACATAAAAATGTGTATCTAAGGTCATATATATAGGCTCCATTGAAATATAGCCGTTTATAGCCATTACTACACTTAAAAATGCAGTCCAGGTGTAATCAGTCGACTGTCGTAAGGCCATCAGTCGACTGATAGCTCAATATATCCATTAGACACAAAAATATGACCATTAGATAGTGTTTCTGGGCTATCAGTTGACTGATCATGGTCTATTAGTTGACTAATTGCTCTCTGTCAAAAATCCTATTAACTTGTAACTTTTAGGCTCACTTTAAAAATTCATAACTCTCCCATTTGAACTCCATTTTAAACAAATAATATATCATTGAAAAGCTCTTGGAGTCTAGTTTCAAATGAGATAAGTTTCACTCAAAAATTATCATTTAAAAGATATGATCCAAATACTGATTGAATGTCAGGATAAAATAATTCTTGAGTACAGCCAAGTCAACTTTCAGTTTTTCAGAGTTTAGTTTAAATGGTCATATTTTTTCTTATTTAGACTCCAATTTAAATAAATAATATACCGTTGGAAAGATCTTTGAGTCTACTATCAAATGAGATTAAGATACTTGAAAAATCGATTTTTCATTTATGAGATATGATATAAAGAGTTACCAAAGGTCAAAAACTAACTTTTATAAAACTTCATATCTCACTATCTTTTTGTTCAAAATGCTTGAGCCAATGTATGCAAATCTAAATCATTGAGTAGCACAAGTATACTAGCCTATATAAAATATACCTAATGTAAACACGTAGGCTATCTTGATGCATCCAAGCTTTTAAGACTTTAAATCTTCTAGTTCTTCATTTCTTGGAGCTTTATCCTTGCGTGTTGCTTTCCTTGAGTGAGGCATGATGTTGCTTTTCCTTGTTCTTCAATCCAATGCTCGCTCTTCTTGTTTTGAACCAACCTATAAAATATATCTTACTTGCAAACCAAATGGTTAGTTCAATTCAGGATAAATAGCATGATTAATGTATAAGACATTGCACATTAAATAACACAGTCATGCTTAAATACTTGTAGCATATATATGATAATTAACTTTTATATACATTAATGCTACATTTCAAATACATTTGTCATTATCAAAACATATGGCATAAAGCCTTAGGGTCAACAAATTACTCAATTGTCTTCTCACCAGAGGAAGTCAGAGATGAAAGAGAGAAGAGAAGAGGAAGTCGGAGATGGAAGAGAGAAGAGAAGAGGAAGTCAAAGATGAACCTGAAGTCAGAGATGCCTATGAAGTTTAAATATGATATTGTCCGAAATGCAACTAGGAAGATAAACCAGAAAGGCCACTAGATTTGTACAAAATAATTTTTCAACATTTTGGGGGAAAGAGAAAGAGATAAAGCATATGGCCCCGACGGAGCTTAAAGAGCTTAAAGAACAATTATAAGAATTGTTAGACAAGGGCTTTATCGAGCCTAGTTCCTCACCTTAGGGAGCTCCATTACTTTTTGTCAAGAAAAAGGATAGGTCTTTGCAGTTATGCATCGACTACCAGCAATTGAATAAAGTCACAGTGAAGAACAAGTACCCCTTACCCTGAATCGATGACCTCTTTGATCAATTGCAAGGTGCTTGTTGTTTCTCCAAAATTGAGCTAAGGTCGGGGTACCATTAGTTAAGAATTAGAGCCGACGACATCCAAAGACATTATTCCGAACTCGGTACGGCCTCACCAATGCACGACAGCATTCATGGATCTCATGAATTGCTTGTTCAAATCATTCCTAGATAATTTTGTCATCGTGTTCATAAATGACATCTTAATATACTCTAGGAACTCGAAGGAACACAAATGACATTTAAGAACTGTTAGCGAATTGGCAAGTATACCAGTCGTATAAGTAATACAAAGTGAGTAGAGTATCGTTCCTACGAGGATTGAGGTGCCAAGTACCTGCGAAGTTAAAGTTAAATGCTATCTAGATGAATCATTAAATTGGCAGAAATAAAAAGGGAAAACTTAAACAGAAATATAAATCTAAAGCTAATAAATTAAACTAAAACTTAGAACTAAGCTACTCCTAATGACAAGACCCTAGGGTTGATGGGATTGACTTCGCTTAATTCTTAATCTGACTAATTTATAGACAAATTAGTCTTTGAATTGCTAAAGAATGATTCAATCCAATTACAAATCCTTTTGATGTTGGTTAAGTTCTCAAAATTGTTTGAACCCAATCCCTTGGAGAAACAAACCTACCTAACCTAAATGACTATCTAATTCCTTAATCCAATCATTCAAGTAGGTGATTAAGTTTAGGAACTCATAAAAATCACATAAATAAGATTATCTATTCCTAGATTAATCCGATTTATGGTAGAAGTTACAATGGGCAAAGTTAATATCTAGCTATTCCTAGCATAGATAAAAACCCCAAACTCATAAAAGTGGTGATCAAACATTTTTAGAGCAACTCAAATCGGTAAAATCCACTCTAACAAAATACGAAATGCAATTGAAAAGAATCATTCAACAATAAACTTCATAAAAATCAAACTACATCAACCACTAAACCTTTCATTTCTCATAGGTTCCATTATCATTCTCACACTCTTGCTTTCATTAATTGTACATGCTAGTCTAGGGCACAAAAGTTCTTAGAAGGATTTTCCCAAATCTCAACTAAGATAAAACTTAATATTCCATAATCCCTTATGTCAAAATCAAGTTAAATTGAATAACAAGCCCTAACTTGACTATATGAGGCTAATATCTATATTTCTATGACATTAGCGAATCAATCCCCTCTCCTTTAAGGTTCAAGAATTCATACTACTCATCCCTTAGGTCTAGTTTTTACTTCACTTTCCCAAGTTCAGCAAAAACACCATAACAATCCAAGAATTGGCCAAATTAAAGGAAAGCATTAAGATTAGAATGAGTAAACATGCATTAACCAACTATTGATTACAAGAGTTTGAGAAATTACACAAAACCTAGTTTAAAATCGTGTTTGTAACAACCCTAAAATTGAAAACTAACTAATTAAACCAGCAAACAGAGATTACATTAGAAAAACAGAGGATTAATGGTGAAAATAGAAAGAAACGTGGGAGAAGGATGGCCAATCCCAAGTGGGAAGGCACCCTTGTCCCCTAAACCAGGTCCAGCTGTCAGCTCGCTCTGTTTTTGTCCAAAGATTCGAAGATATGAGGTTAGAAAACCTAAACTTGCTTAAATACTGCTGTAAACACATGACAGAAAAACAGATCATGTGCTTAAGCACACTATTTTCCCGCTTAAGCTCGATTCAACTAGAATCGAAACATTTTTTAGCACAAAAAACCCACTTAAGCCTACAGTTTACCTGCTTAAGCTCAATACTTTCTCGCTTAAGCCTGAGGTTTTCTAGCTTAAGCTTGTGGTGGACAGAATAGACCATTCAATGTTTGTACAGAACCACTTAGGCGTATGAGATAAAGCTTCAAATCTTCATTTTGAGCCCTTTTGCTTTGATCTTTTTCACCAAGGTCCCTTAAGTTTCTTTCTTGTTCTTGGCTTTGGATTTCTCACACTTCAATACTATTTTGATTTTCTTTCCAACTAGATTTGCCAAAATACAAAAGATTAGCAAATTATTACAATTTGTGTTAGAATTTACAAGACAAGGCTATGAACACACATTTGCAATAATTCACACATTAAACTTATTGGTCTAAAATGAAATGAAAGTGCTACGATTTCACCCAGAAATACTATAGAAAAAGTATGAATATTAGAGACTTATTAAGGACTATCTTTCAAACCTTGCATGAACACCAACTTTTATGCTAAATTTTCCAAATGTGAATATTGGCTTGACAAGTAACCTTTGGGCCATATAAATTCTAAAGAAGGAGTACATGTCAACCCATATAAAATCGAGGCAGTGAAAGAGTGGCATAGACCCACCATCATCAGGGAAATTCAAAGCTTTATAAGCTTGGCAGGTTATTACATATGATTAGTAAAAGATTTTTCCAAAATCACAGCACCCCTCACCCATTTGACTTGAAAGAATGTTAAATACCTTTGATTGGAAGATTATAAAGAGAGCTTTAATAAATTGAAGGGGTGCCTGACCATTGCACCAGTCTTTGTCCTACCATCAAGATCGGGTGGTGATGCAGTATACTGTGACACCTCTGGAGTGGGCTTGGGTTGTGTGTTAATGTAGCATGGGAGGGTAGTAGCCTATGCCTTATGGTAACTCCAAAATCATGAACAAAATTACCTAACGCAAGATCTTGAGATGGCGGTGGTGGTGTATGCACTAAAAACTTGATGACGTTATCTCTATGGCAAGACTTGTGAAGTTTTCATGTACCATAAAAGTTTGAAGTATATCTTTCAATAGAGAGATCTTAATCTCAGACAACGGTGGTAGATGGAACTCCTCAAAGACTACGACTGCATTATACATTATCATCTTGGTAAGGCCAATGTAATGGTTGATGCTTTAAGTCGAAAATCCATAGGGAGCTTAGCACATGTAGTGGGAGCAAGGCGGCCACTCATAAATAAAATTCAGGAACTTGAGGCGAGTGGGTTGAAATTTAAGATTACAGAGAAGAGGGCATTCTTAGCCCAATTCCAAGCATAGTCATCCTTCCTCGATAAGGTGAAGACAACTCAAGAATGCAACGCTCAGCTAAATGAGTAGCGGCGTAAGGTGATGGAAGGAAAGATATCAAGCTTCTCCATAAGGGATGACAAGGCTAAGAAGTTCGAGAACCAGTTATACATACCCGATGAAAAAAGTTTGAAGAAGGAGATTCTCAATGAAGCTTATAAGTCTGCATATTCTGTACATCCTGGGACCACTAAATGTACTTGGACCTAAAACAATTTTACTAGTGGGAGGGCATGAAGGCGGATGTGGCAGACTATGTATCCCGATGTCTCACTGGCCAACAAGTGAAACCTGAGCATTAGAGATCAGGAGGCTCTCTCCAATAAATTGAGATACTAAAGTGAAAATAGGAGAGAATAATGATGAACTTTGTGGTCGGCTTGCCTCGCTCTTCCAAAGGTTACGACTCTATATGGGTGATTGTCAATAGACTAACCAAGGTAACGTGTTACATTTCAGTCAAAACCACTTTGAGTGTGGTGAAGTTAGGCTAAGTGTATATCAAGAAGATAGTAAAACTTCATGGTGTGCCTTTATCCCTAATCTCCAATCGGGGTCCTCAGTTCACTTCCCATTTTGGAGGGCATTTCAGGAGGCTTTAGGCACTAAGGTGAACTTGAGTACCACATTTCACCGTCAAACAGATGGATAGTCAGAACAAATTATCCAAACCTTGGAAGACATGCTTTGGGCTTGTGTTGTGGAGTTTGGTGGGAAATGGGAGAGACACTTACCACTCATTGAATTTTCCTACAATAATATCTTCCAAGCTTGTATTCAAATTGCACCCTTTGAGGCCTTATATGGGAGAAAATGTTAATTGCCGGTTGTGTGGTTTGAAGTAGGAAAACCAAAGCCTTAGGGCCCGATCTTGTGCAAGAAGCCATGGAAAAGGTTAAAGTAATTCGGGAACGGCTTTTAGTAGCACATAGTAGATAAAAGGCTTATGCAGACCACAAGAGATGGGACTTAGAGTTTACGATTAGGGATATAGTGTTCCACAAGGTGTCATCCATTAGAGGGGTTATGAGGTTTAGGGAGAAGGGGAAGTTGATGCCTAGATACATTAGACCATATGAAATCATCAAGTATGTAGGAAATGTGGCTTATCGTTTGGACTTACTAAGGGATCTTGAGGGAGTCCACCCAAATTTCCATGTGTCTATGTTGAGGAAGTACCTTCCTAATTCATACCATGTCATTCAACCTCAGGAGATATATTTGGATGGAACTCTATTTTATGAGGAAATTTCGGTCACTACTCTTAATTGGTAGGTCAAAAAGCTTTGCTTTAAGAAAATTCCCTTCGATAAGGTCCTATGGTGAAATTGTTCCCAGGAGGAAGCCACTTGGTAGACAAAGGAAGCCATGAGGACAAAATACCCTCAGTTGTTTGAGCCTTTAACTGGTGAGTCAGATAGTTCGAAGGATCAAATTCCTTAAGGGGGAGAATGTGACATCTGCCAATTTTTATTCTATTTTATTATTATATTAATCTATTTGATTGTGTTTGTCATTTTATCCTAATTCTGATGCATACATTATTTTTTTTTGGGAAATATTGACTCGTGTTGAGAATTATTTGATGTCATGCTTTTGTGGGCTAAAATTGTTGCTAATCTCTAGACATGAATTTTAACCCATAAGTGATGGGCTTTCTTGGTGTAATCCACTCTTGACCAATAACCCATTGGAGCACCCACACCCCTTCCTTCTTATGCCTTACACGATACACACACAGATACGCTTAGACTCAAGAAACACTTAAAGCTTGGAGAATCCCATTTTGCCTCTCCTCATGTGTTGTACGTCGCGAGTCACAAAGGAAGAGTGGGAAACCTTTCTTCTATTCATTTTCCTCTCCTCTTGGCTTGAGAAATAGGTATGTAGGATAGATTAGAACCACTTCTCTTTTAGGGTTTTTCCTTGAATGTGATTTTTGATGATGTTAACCCTTGTATTGTTGTAAACTTGGTGAGATTTGATTTCCATTCTCCATCCCTGAAATATATTACTAATATTGGTTCGGTTGCGTGTTGAGATTTTGGAAATGTTGAAATTTTTTAACAATTGAAAGATCTCATATGACCTAAGAGTTTTTGAAAGGAAAAGGAAAAAAAAGGGTAAATCCTTTGTGAAATCTTTGAATGTGTATAAAGGGGGTTAAACATAACTAGAAAAGAAGCATTCCCATCACCCAATCTAACTCTTTTGAAAAATGATGGAAAATAGAACTCAAACTCACTTTTTTCTCCAATTTTGTGAAGCCATGGTTGAGGTCCCTGAAGTACGAGGCTACCCAAGAGTTTGTGACTTGGCGCCCCAGGCGCCACATCCTAAAGTCTCAGGTAGCCACAAAATTTGAGAGTAGGGCCCTAGGCACCATACCTTAGAGTCTCTTCACTTGAAAATTTTTCTAAAATGCATGTTTAGCTCTTAGTTAGGCATGTTGTGAGACCTATAACTTGGTACTTGGAAAACTTCTTGTTCAGTAACTGCAATTTGGCATTCTAAGTGAGTAACTAACCCTATTTCTTAATTATCTCCAAAGAGAGGAAAAATGGAAATATCAAGGTATGTCTTAAGTATAGAAATTATGGAGGTAATAATGACAATGGTTCTACCACTAGAAAGATTTGAAGTTGTAATAAGAAGGGAAATGTGTTTACTCGGTATTTCATGTATGCTTTTACCATGTTTGTCAAACATGTGAAATGATAGTTATGGATTGGCTTAATTTTGTTGTGCATAGTAACAATTGTTAGTGAGGTATATTTGATTTGGCTTGGTACCTCTGAGAATGATCCTTATTGATGTCTTGATAGGTTTGGTGGCATATGGTCTATGAAGCCTATGGGTCGGTGGAACAAGGTTCTCGCCTATGAGGTCTAGTGGCATATGGTCCATGAGGCCTATGGACTCCTCTTAATGTATTAGTCTCAGGAGAACCTTGAGACCCAGTGGCACATGGTCCATGAAGCCTATGGGGGTTGGTGGAATAGGATTCCTACCCATGAGGCTTGGTGACACGTGGTCTATGAAGTTTATGGACTCTTGGCTAGGTTGAACCCAATGGAGGTGTGATTACGAAAATATTTCCTCCAATTTCCTTGTTGTGATTGAATTCTTTTATAATATACACTTTTATTTGTATTAGTGTTAGTTATTCACTAAGATTATTATCTCATTGTTCTTGTGTTTCCTTTTTCAAATCCTAAGACTGTAGCGGACCCTCCGCTTGAGGAGTAGCGGAAGTCCGACCACAACCCTCGTTTTGTTCCTTAGGTTGGTGTTGTGTACATTTCTCTTTTGTAATATCTTTTGGAACTCTAGAAATGCTCTGTAGCTATGTAGAACTCCTAGGAATCTTATTTGGGGAATTACATGTAATGTACGATTGATGATGAATTATTCTTTTGTCATATTTCCTAGCATTCCTTGATTAGGAGATGTAGGAATGATTTGAAATATGAGGGACCTTATGTATGTTCTATTTGGTATATTATAAGATGCATTATTCTCCTATTTCCCAAGAAATCTCAATTGTGAGCTAAGGTTTGCAGTTTAGTAATCATGATTGGTCCGCCCTAGGTTCAGGGACGTGACAATAAGTAAATTAAAAGTAGTGGTTTAGTTGTATGAGGAAGTTATAATATAATAATACAGTAATAAAAAAAGGATTTAGGATTGGATTAGGAAATAAATTATTAGGATTAGGTTATTACAAAAATAAATGACAAGATAAAAATTGTATATATATATATATATGTACACATTAAAGGGGACGTGCACCCCTTATACGATATAAAATAAAATAAATAAAATAATAATAAATAATAATATATAATAAAACGTAATAATAATAACTTATGCATAAAATAATATTACCAACTAAATATAAGGATCATATTGGATTAGGATACATCTAAATTGCGTTTTAGTTATAGACTTTCTAGAAACAAATTTAAAACAAACAATTCAATTAAGATTTGGATAACTAAACAAATAATATAATAAGGGATAATCTACACAAATAATATAATATAATAAATGAATGGATAACCTATATAAGAATATAATATAATAAATAATTGGATAAGTAATTGGGGAAATAATAATATTATTTAAATGAATAACTAAAAAAATAAAAATCCTAGTCCTACTTAACCTAAGCTTATGGGTAGCCACTATACCTCCTCTATAAATACCACCCAAGCCCCCAACTCCTAGGAACCCAAGATGCCTCCTACATCTCTCCCACTAGGAAAACCTAGATGTCTTCTCTCTTCTCTCTTCCCTATCTAAAAAAAAAGAACCGTAGACACCATACCTCCACACATAAACCTCAAGGAACACATCTCCGGTGGTCAATCCTAATGTCGGAAAATTTCAAAGAAACAAAGGTAAGAACTAGAAAACCTGATTTATCGCACTTTTTTTTACAAAAATTAAATCGATCATAACCCCCTCAATCAGACTCTGTTTTCAAAAAAAAAAGATGTCATTGGAAATCCCTTTGAGTCTAGTTTTTAATGTAATAAATTTTGTTTGACAATTCCTTACCATTTAGGAGATTTGGCCAGAATAGTGACCAAAGGTCATATTAAAAAATAAACAGTTTTCTTAATGTATGGTTTTTAATTTCTTTTCACAACCTTTTTTGTTGATGTTGATGGAAATTAATCTTAGAACCTTGCACACATCTTTTTCCCTCCATGTAACATATGAAACCCGGGAAACAAAGTGATGAAATTCAAGTAAGTGGAAAGACTTCTCTTTAACTTAGTTTAAGTATCAGATATCATATAGGGTGACGTAGGGGTAATCTCCCAAAATTGGTAGGATAGAGGCATTTAGCATCAGAATGAAACTGTAAACATGGACTAAGCATGCCATGTGAATTAGAGACTACGAATTATTAATATATCATAATAAAGTTGTTATTATGAATCAACTATAATTATTAATTTATCATAATAAAGTTATTATTATGAATCAGCTATAATCATTAATTTGCCAAAATAAAGTTGTTCTTGTGGATCGGCTATGATTATTAATTTATCATAATAAATTTGTTATTATGAATCAACTATAATTCTCATGATTAAACTGTATGGTATAATTTCATAATTAGGTATGATTAAACTTAATTTATATATGGTAAGATAGGGGGTAGTGTATACTTTGAATATTCATTTAATACAATTAGAAAATCCATATGTTATGGGTGATGATGTTATTATGGATGTATTACAATGAAATACACATACTTAAACTATTGTTTGGATATTGTTTGATGCTGGATGGTACACCCCTTCATGGCGAGGTCAAGGAGGTGGCCTGTGTGAGCTTTGACTCCCAATGGGTGCCTTGGTTGGTGAGTGGTTAGAGATAACCCTCATGGCAAGGTCAACGAAGTGGCCCATGTGAGCTTTGACTCCTATTAGGCACTCTGACTGGTGAGGTAAGATCACCTCATGGCATGGAGGTGGCCCGAATGAGCCTTGACTCCCAATAAGCACCTTGCCACTGATAAGTACCTCAGGTTGGATGATTTAGTGCCGTAATCATGCTTTTCAAGATCTCGATCTAAATATTAAGATATTATGATCTTATGATTTGAAACAACTAGAATAATCTCGATCCTATGTAAGATCTCAATCTATTAGGATCTTAAATCTTAAAATATTACAATTTACGATTTTATCGATCCTTTAACATTTTGAATTTTTGTCATTTTTTTAATTTGTTGATATGTTACTAATCTATTAGGTCAATTGGGCTGAAAAAAGTCATTAAACTAACTTAATTATTTACCAATACTATACAATTACAGTCTTATCACTTATAATTTGTTCAATTTTTAACTTAGTTTAGTGAAGACTAACAATGAGATATAGTATTATAAGTTTTGAAGAAGAAGTTATATATTTGGTTAAAAAAAAAGTTTCAAAAGACAATAAAAAGTGAGGGTTGCTCACTATTTTTTTCTTTATAGATTGTATAATATTTGAGCACGTTTTATTGATTGGATTTCACGATCCTCAATTCAATCTTATGATTCAATCTATCATGTACCTCGTCTGATCTTGCATAAGATCTTCATCCTGACAACCGTGGTCGTAATGGCAAGGAGGTGGCCTGGGTAAGCCTCAAATCCCAATAGACACCTTGCCATTGACAAACACCACTGAATTGGATGAGATTTAGTGCTATGAGACTAGTATGCTTTCTGAACTTTTGATTTTAGTATATGAGATTTTGGCCTGACGGGAACTTTGTATGATATTTGATTTAATTGAACTTTGTTAAGGTAAAGCCGTACCATTCATTGAGTTTTAAAAAGTAGATCTAGTTGTAGTTGAGCAGCACCCACCTAAGAAGTAGCAAGGCTTATTGTAGACCTTCCCATTGCCAAGTAGGGTCTTGTTTCATTTTATAAGGTTCGTAGGTCGCTTTGTAGTTGATTAGGACAGTTAGTGGTATTTTTGGATGATGTTTAACTTATTTAAATTATGTCTACCTAGATTTACTAAGTTTTGATCATTGAACTATTTAGAATATTTTTATTTTTGATCAATTCAGAACATTTAGATTAAAGGCATGGTTTTTACTAAAAAGGTTGTCAAAAGCCTTGACTCCCAATGGGCGCCTTGCCACCAGCAAGTACCTTTGGTTGGATGATTTTGTGCCTTAATCATGGTTGTCAAGATCTCAATCTAAATCTTAAGATCTTATGATCCTACATTCCAAACAACCTGAACGATCCCGATCCTATGTAAGATTTAAATCTGCTAGGATTTTAAATCTTAAAATCTTACAATTTTACGATTTTATCGATTTTATTACATTTTGAATTTTTGCCATTTTTTTAATTTGTTGATATGTTTCTAATTTATTAAGTTAATTAGGATGGAAAAAAGACATTAAACCAACTTAAGTCTTTACTAATACTATACAATTATAGTCTTATCACTCATAATTTGTTCAATTTTTAACTTAGTTTAGTGATAGTTTAGTGAAGACTAACAATGAAATATAATATTATAAGTTTTGAAGAAGAAGTTATCTATTTGGCTAAAAAAAAGTTTTTAAATACAAAAACAAAAGTGAGGGTTGCTCTCTATTTTTTTCTTTACTAATTGTATAACATTTAAGCTTGTTTTATTGATAAGATCTTATGATCCTCGATTCAATCTTACATTTTGATCTATCATGTGGCTCGTCTGATCTTACATAAGATCTCGATCCTAACAACCATGGTCGTAATGGCAAGGAGTTGGCCCGAGTGAGCCTTGACTCCCAATGGACGCCTTGCCACTGACAAGCACCACTGAATTGGATGAGATTTAGTGCTGTGTGATTCATATGCTTCCTAAACTTTTGATTTTGGTATATGAGATTTTGACACGACGGACACTTTGTATGATATTTGATTTAATTGAACTTTGTTAAGGTGAAACTGTACCATTCATTGAGTTATAGAAACTTACACTCTTTGTGATTTTTTCCCTATAGATCCAGTTGTAGTTGAGCAGCACCCACTAGAGGAGTAGCGGGGCTTATTGTAGACCTTCCCATTGCCAAGTAGGGTCTTGTTTCATTTTATAAGGTCCGTAGGTTACTCTGTAGTTGCTTAGGACACTTAGGGGGGATTTTTGGATGATGTTTAACTTATTTAAATTATGTCTACCTGGATTTACTAAGTTTTAATCATTGAACTATTTAGAATATTTTTATTTTTGATTTAGAACATTTAAATTAAAGGCATGACTTTTACTAAAAAGGTTGTCAAAAGCCTTGACTCCTAATGGGCGCCTTGCCACTAGCAAGTACCTCTGGTTGGATGATTTGGTGCCATAATCATGGTTGTCAAGATCTTAATCTAAATCTTAAGATCTTATGATCTTACGATTCCAAACAACCAGAACAATCATGATCCTATGTAAGATCTAAATCTGCTAGGATCTTAAAATCTTACAATTTTACGATTTTATTGATCCTTTAACATTTTGAATTTTTGCCATTTTTTTAATGTGTTGATATGTTTCTAATCTATTAGGTTAATTGGGTTGGAAGAAAGTCGTTAAACTAACTTAAGTCTTTACTAATAATATATAGTTATAGTCTTATCACTCATAATTTGATCAATTTTTAACTTAATTTATTGATGACTGATAATGAGATATAATATTATAAGTTTTGAAGAAGAAGTTGTCTATTTGGTTAAAAAAAGTTTCTAAATACAATAAAAAGTGAGGGTTGCTCTCTATTTTTTTTCTTTACTAATTGTATAACATTTGAGCTTGTTTTATTGATAGGATCTTATGATCCTCAATTCAATCTTATGTTTCGATCTATCTGTGCCCCGTTTGATCCTGCATAAGATCTCAATCCTAACAACCATGGTCGTAATGGCAAGGAGTTAGCCTAGGTGGGCCTTGACTCCCAATGGACGCCTTACCATTGACAAGCACCACTGAATTGGAAGAGATTAAGTGTTGTGTGACTTGTATGCTTTCTGAACTTTTGATTTTGGTATTTAAGATTTTGGGCCAACGAGCACTTTGTATGATATTTGATTTAATTAAACTTTGTTAAGGCAAAGCCATACCAGTCATTGAGTTTTAAAAACTCATATTCTCTGTATTTTTTTTCCTATAGATCCAGTTGTAGTTGAGCAACACCCACCTGAGGAGTAGCGGGGCTTATTGTAGACCTTCCCATTGCCAAGTAAGGTCTTGTTTTGTTTTATAAGGTCCATAGGTCGCTTTGTATTTGCTTAGGACACTTAAGGAGATTTTTGGATGATTTTACTTTTTCCCCTGAGTTAATATCATCGAGAGAATAAGCGTTTCTTGAGAATACTTGCGTAATTATAAATGGTCCTTCTCACTTTGGCAACCACTTACCATATTTTTGACAATGTTTCTCAATTGGCAAAATTACCTTCCATACCAAATCACCTAAGTTAAAAGCTTTAAATTTAACATGACAGTCATAAAATTTTGCAATCCGTTCTTTTTGTCGAATCAAATTTTCTAAAGCAATTAATCTCTCATCAGTCAATTCGTTCAACTTGTTGAACATTGAATCCCAATAATTTTTAACTGCTAATTCATCTTGTTTTTGAATACGAATTGATTGGAGATTAATCTCGACAGGCAACATAGCATCATGACCATAGACTAATTTATATGGCGATGTGCCTCTCGATTCTCTTGGCAAGTTTCTATATGCCTATAGAATCTGATCAAGAGTATTATGCAATTTCTAGGCTATCGGCTAACCTGCTTTTTTATCAAGCTTACTAGAATTTTGTTAATGGCCTCCATTTGGCCATTCATTTACATGTAGTATGGTGTCAACATGATCAACTTGATCTTATTAGAATTAGCATATTTGGCAACTTGCCGTCTAGTGAAGACGGTTCCTTGATCGGTTGTCAGAGCTTGAGGAATCCTGAATCTGCAAATGATGTGATTTTCAATGAAATTAATCATATCTTGTTGGGTGATATCTTTTAACACAATCGCTTCGACCTATTTAGTGAAATAGTTGACCCCAACTAAAATGTATCTATTCAACTTTGAAGAAAGAGGGTGTATCTAGCCAATTATGTCTAAAGCGCATCCTTGAAATGGCCAAGGTTTAACAATCGAATGTAACTTACTAGCTATAACTTTTTGTATATGGCCATGTCTTTGACATTCTTCACAAGACTTAGCAAACATTATATAATCCTTAACTAGTGTTGGCTAATAGAATCTTTGTCGTCGAAGGATTCACTTTATTTTTTCACATGTTTGATGAGCTCCACAGATTCCTTCATGGACTTTTGATAAGGCAATGTATGCCTCTGACTCACTCAAGCATTCTTCTAACTACTCATCGACCGTTTTCCTATATAATTATCTACTCGATAATACAAAATTTAACGCTATATATTTGAGTTTCCATTCTACATCAGAACTTAGATTCTTTAAATAGTCAATGATTGCTCTTCTCCAATCATTACTTGTATGAACATCATTTTGTAATATGGCCCTTTCTTCTAAAGGGTACAAAAGTTCTCTGATTTCTATTAAATCCGACAAGGAAATTTTATATCCATAAGCTATTTAAGCCAAATCATTAGCCTCTTCGTTCGATTCCTTAAGAATGTGTTGACAATTACCTCGTCAAACTTTTTCATTAACTTACTCACTACAACACAATATTTTACCATATTTTGATTAACACATTTGTATTTTTGAGTAAGTTGTTTAATGACTAACTGGGAATCTCCAAGTATATGCATTCTTCGTGCTTTCATTTGACAAAGTATTTCTAACCCGGCAACTAAAGCTTCATACTCAACCTCATTGTTAGAATACTTAATTTCAAACATAAATTTAGTTGGAGTTCCTTGAGGGGATATAATTAAAATCCCGATGCCACTCATTTTTTTGTGCCTTGAATAGTCGAAATAAAGACGCTAATGTTTTAATCCGACAAAATTTATGTCATTATCAACGTCTAAAACAGGATGGTCGACTAAAAAGTCAGCCAATATTTGGCCTTTGATGACTTTCGAAGGAACATATTGTAAAAATTCTGATAGCGTAATCGTCCATTTACCAATTCGATTGAGAACAAGTTTGGATAACATAAATTTTATTATATCGGTCTTTGACACGACAATTACATTACAAGGCATTATATAATATTTTTGCTTGGTAAAAGAAAAATACAAAGATAAGCATAACTTTTCAATTACACTATATCTTGTTTCTGCATCATTTAGGACTCGACTGAGGTAGTAAACAGCTCTTTCGACACTATTCTCTTCATCTTGACCCAATAAACATCCTATCGTTTCCTCAGAAGCTAAAATATATAACTTCAATAGCTGTCATGGTATTGGTAACATCATAACCAGAGGGTTCATCAGGTAATGCTTAATCTGATCAAAAGCTTCTTAGTGACAAGGTTCTTAGACGAATTCCTACTTGGCTTTTACCTTGATCAAAGGTGAAAAGACTCTAGTCTTGTCTGACAAATTGGATATGAATCTTCTTAAGAAGTTCACCTTCCCCAAGAAGGATTGTAATTCCTTCTTATTTGTTGGTGGGATGGCTTCCAAAACTGCTTTAGTTTTGTTCTTGTCCACTTTGATACCTTTTTTATGGACCAAAAAACCTAGAAATTTGGTAGCTGACACTCCAAAAGCAGATTTCTCTGGATTCATTTTAAGGTTGTTCTTTTGCATTCTTTTAAAAGCCTATCTCAAATATGTCAAGTGGTTTTATTTGTCTTCTAACTTGACAATGACATCGTCGATGTAAACATCCATAAACTTCCCAATCGTATCATGAAATATGGTGTTCATCACCTTTTGATAGGTGGCCCCTCCATTGTTTAAACTAAAATGCATGACAACCCATTCATATATCCCAATAGCTCCTGGACATCTAAAAGTGATTTTTGACATGTCCTCCTCGGTTATAAATATCTAATTATAACCTCTATGATCATCCATACATTTTAAAATTTCATGCCCGAATATGGCATCTACTAACATATTCGCTACAGGTATATGATATTCATCTTTATGAGTTACCAGATTCAAATTCCTAAAATCAATGCATACCCTTAACTTGCCATTTTTCTTAACAACTAGAACTATGTTAGAAAACCATTCAACATACCTGGTAGTTCTGATGAACTTTGCTTTAAGTAACCTTTTGACCTCTTCTTTGATTTTTAGTACCACTTCAGGAGCAAATCTCCTATTTGCCTGTTTGACAGGTCTATATCCTTCTTTAAGTGGCAGTCTTTGTTCGATAAGGTCTCTACTTAAACCAGGCATTTCATTATAATCCAAGGTAAAGTAATTTCTATATTCGAAGATGAGCATGACAAGTTTTTCTTTGAACTCCTTTGGCAAAAATGCGCTTATAAAATTAGGTCTCTTATTCTCTTTAGTGCATAAGTTCACTTCATCTAAAGGATCTTCTGCTTCAACATTTATTTTTTCATCAGGTCCTTTCTCAAATCCCAAAGTACCATCATTAATAATGCAATTTGATAACACACCTTCTGTTGTATTGACTGCTTTATTAGCCAGATATGCAGACAATCTATCCAAATGAGTCTTAAGACTCATGGCTGTCACTTGGTCAATTTTTGTCGGTCTCTTCTGTGCTTGACTGATTATCGTCGGCCCTATCTATCAATTTAACACCAAATTGATCCATTAGAATACTTCTAAAGCATCTTTATTAATCTCCCTATCCTCTGTCACAACTGTTCTGACATTTGGGGCATAAATCCTGAAATCGACATGGAGTTATTACAAGTAACATGGATTGTCATCTACCTCAATGACCTCCACTTGCCCTTCGCTATTCCAAAGGATGAATTTTTGGTGCACAGTCGATGGGATAGCTCTGACAGCATGGATCCAATCTCTCCCTAGAAGTATATTGTAACTAGACTTTGAGGGAATTACCAAAAAAAGGGTAGGTCTTTCAACTGATTCGATGTGGATGTTTAGCATTACTATTCAATCAAAAGGAGAAGATTTGCCACTAAAATCAGTGATGACCATATCTTTCTAAATTAAGTCATACTCATATTTCCCAAGCCTCTTAAATGTGGCTCTTGGTATCAGATTGATGGCAGCTTTGCCATCTACTAGGATCCTTTTTGTAGGCTTTCCTTCCATTAAGGCCTTGATATACAGGGGATGCAGGTGTGCCTTTTGCATGTAAGTTGGTTTCTCAAACTTGGCAAAGTCATTTCTCAAACTTGGCAAAGTCATCAAGTCCTACATCTCAATCATCTCCTAGACTACCAAATCCTTAATGTATGTCATCTTCTGTAAATGACCAATTTTCTGTCAAATCTTCAAGGTCTTCCTCATTTTCTCTAACATAGATCTCATAATGAGCTTCATATTTTGCCAGCATCATCGAGATAAGATTCTAACTCATATTGACAGGGCGTTCATCTATATTCTCTTTTTCCTTGACATCTTTATCTTCAGCACTTCTGAACTTTCCTTTAATCGGGTCCCAATCATCTTCATCCATGAATAAACCACATTCATCTGTAAAAGCCCTAAGCTTTTCTTGAGAAGGGAGAGAAGTATGTTCTTGTCAACATATAATCTTAGAGATGTCGGTTGCATTGATTTTTGAACCTTTACAATCTTTGTCTTAATCCATGTACTCAAAAGGTTTGGCTGTGGTTGTGCATTCTCTTCTTGTTGCTCAGAAGTTTCTTGTCGAGCTAGGTCAATATTCTGAGCTGCTGGCTTAGTCTCGACTACCAAATATTTCTTCTTCGAACCTGATGGTTCTTCTTTAATTTGGAGTGCACTGCCAATGCTCTTCTTTTTTGTGCTTATCTGTATCTTTGTAACTATCTTTTTTGGCTTTTTGACAATAGTCGATCATATGTTTCAGGATCTCTTTGACCAAATGGCATTATTTTGCCATGTCGATAATCTTTATTCTAGAAAGGCTAATCCTTCTGGAATCTACTCTTCCTGGCACAATATTTATTTGCTATTGCAGAGTTTTTGTACTATTGGCCAACCTTCATATTTGCATGTGGCACTCGTGTTTTGAAATATCAGATGTGGTCTTAGGAACTTGGCTTACTACTCCTAACTAATTCTTTTGACTTTTCAGTGCACCAACCATTGGAGTTTGGTCTATCAGAATGATGTGACCAACATCTTAGTGTATAAGACGACATTTGTCAAGAATTCTTCTTACAAAATTTCTCTTTCTTTTGATCTTTGAGTAGCATCAACCATTACTTTTCGACGAGATGTTATGGCCTTTGGATCATATAAATGAACACAACTCAGACATATCTTGATTTTGACTTCTCCTCTTTTTCTAGACATAAACTCTTCATATGTCTCCAAGACTTTTGATAAATATCAAAATTATCCACCATAAGATCATTTTTCTCATAAAACTCATTTGAGTTTATCTCAACATTCATCTTCCCTTTCCCTTTTACATTGACCACGCCAATATTCAAGGGAATTTGGTTATCAATCTTAGCAACATTTTCTGAAATGGACCAGTGTTGAACTTCATATCTACCTTTTCATCAGCAAACTTCAATCTTTCTTCCGTTAAGGCCTTTTGAATTAAGTCCCTGAAATGTGCACATTTGTTAGTCACATGACCGAATATATTATGATATTTACAATATTTTTGGTCTCTAATTTCATCAGGCTTCAATAGCCTATGATTATCCGACAATTTTATCTGTTTTTCTTTTAACAAAACGTCAAAAATTTGTTCGGCTTTCGTTATGTCAAACGTATATACTTTTCTATTGACATAAGTCATATTTTCTTTCGCCCTCATCAGCTTTATAGCCTGACAAGTGAAAGGAGGTCCATTTTTGAGCTCGGCAAGATTTAAATCATACTCGTTTTCTTCTTCCTCGTCGGATGATTCCATCTCGACATAGTTTATTCTTTCTCTTTTGAGGAATTTCTTTTAGTTTTACACTTTTTCGGCTTTCAACTGTTCTATTTGTTGAACTTTGCCCCCTAGTTGGGAAAGGTCAACTAAATGTTGATTTTACAAGCTTCTTTCTGATATAATAATCTAGGCCTTCGATAGCCATTTTGACAATCTCAGCCTCTTCATTTGCCTAAATCTTGCCAAATAATCATCGATAGATTCATTGTATAATATTTTAATATTGAACAAATCTGGGAGACCAACTTTCAGAACTCTTCTAAAGAATTGGTCATGGAAACTTCTCTCTATTTATGCGCACGAATGAATGGAATTTGGTCTCAGTGTCGAGAACCAATAAAAGGCATTCTTCGTGAGTGAACTAGGAAAGAATGTCATTTTGAGTACTTCATTTGTCGCTAGATCTCCCATTTCAATGGTATATCGTGCGATATATTCAATGGTCGATTCACCACTTTCTCTAGTAAACTTAGATAATTTGGGAACCTTGACCATTCCCGTAGGCAATTCCGCCTGTTGAACCCAATCAGGGAATGCCGAGGCAAAATAAGGCTGATTGGTATAGCCCACGTTGAAACCAAATCTATTAAAGACCTATTTGACAACTTAGTTTACATTACGTTTGACTTGATTCCCTACAAGATTTTGTCAAAATTCTCTTACAGAATTGTTTATCTGTGGCTCATTCTGATGCAACATCTGTACCTAATCATGCCTCAACTAAGGTTAAGGTTGGTCTTGTCCTTATGCTAGGTTATTTTGTTGATTCTGGCCATGATCTTGGCCATAGTCACTTGTTCTTGCTAGGCATTCTCAGGCACAACAATCCCTAAGGCCTGAGTTAGTCTACCTATTTGTAATGCTAGCATATTATATGCGATATTTGTATTTTCCATTACAGGTCTAAGCACAACACCCATTTCTTGTGTTAGCATGCTCGCCATGTTGTGATTGCTTTCGTCCATTTGCCGACAAATGTTAGCCAATGAACTTTCAGTAGATGTGATGCTAGTATTTGGCATATCCTTTGACATATTCGGAAAAATAGGTCCCAAGTTTAGTCTTTCTAGTCAGAACACAGTGGAAGTGATTGTTCCTACCACATTTGCCAATGCAGAACTAATTGCTTGGCTTTAAGTCGTTTGACACGAAAGATTAGCTAATTGATTTCCAATCCCAAACAGGAGGGACGTATCCTTGAGGCACTCCATATTGAGATGTAAACCTTGTTGTTTGACTGCCTACTAGGTTTGGTGAAACTGGTGTCATCCCAGACACTTGTTTCAATACAGGATTCCCTGGAAGGGATACGTTTGACACAACATCTATAAGATTAGTAGTTTACTCATGATGTCAGAATTGTGAGTGTGAAAAGAACAAGGTATTAGTTTACTGCTTCTTAAATGTATACATAAAATGAGTTAATTTGAACTCATCCTATTGGGCATGCCAATTTGTTTACGGTGATTTTTGGTCTAACCAGGATCCGACAACAAATTCCCAATGTTAATTTGTTAACGGGGATGTTTCGGTTGAAGGCAAAATCTGACAACAAATACTTAATTCTATCGAGAACGATTGTATTTTCAAAGTTATGCGGTAATCTCATTTATGATGAAAGTGTGGCCTGAAATGCACTTTTTGTAAAAAAGTTAAATGAAAACGGTAAAAAGCAGAAAGTAAGTGCAGAGAGGAAATTGTAGAATATAATGTGCAAAAAAGGTAAACTATAGAAAGTAAAGAGAAGAAAGTAATCGACTGAATGTAAATTGCAGAAGGTTTAAAGTGCGGAATATAAATGAAAGTGAATAAATTGCTGGAAGATAAAAGAAACTGGAATGTAAAAGAGCTTTGAATTTCTTGACTGAAACGTAAGATGGAAAGCATACTTTGATGTTGATCCTTTAATCTGCTTGTACGAGATGTTCGGATTTTTAATCAAGAGTTGCTAACCTTTTTTACAATGATTAAACAAGAATTTGTAGGCAAATGATCGAAATAACTGCCTATTTAACTATTTGCCACGTATATGACAGTTTATAATCATGTTGCATCAACATAACTACCTAAACCCATGTACATAACAGTTTACAAGGTTAAACAAAACTACCCTAGCCATCTGATGGTAGAGTTGTCTTTAAAAATTTTAACTCGACAAATTCCCTTGCCTTCGATGTTTGACAAACGAACTATGTCCAAATAATATACTATCACTTTTCAACATAGATAACTTGCTCATCGACCATATATGAACTTACTGGTCAAATGACAAGCTCTTGACAACTTTGACATACACAAGTGTTGTCATAAAGATGTATATCTACCCATTCTATCGACTTTGTCCTATCAAATAACTGACCTCCGTCGAATTGTTGATCTTTGTTGAGTGAGTCAGATTATTGCTCTGACAGTTAGACAATTGACACCAATTTTGTTACAACACTAAGGAAAATTATTTATTGACCAAGCAAACTTGTCTAACAAATATAATATATTATTTTTTAAAAAAATAATCTTCGAACATATATATATATACACTTAAATTGAATATTTTAATAGTATCAATTTTTAATTTTGCCCTCTAAATTGATCTCTCTAACACCTGAGTCCAAATCATAACTATCATAAAAATTATACATGAGTCTGTACATGTTTGGTTGCGTAGCAAATAACCCCCAATGCATGTTCATTGACTCTAACTTGATTTTCAACGAAAATGTTTTTGTTTTGTTTTGTGTTGAAAAAAGTACGAGAATCAATTTTCTCGCTTAGACATTGGTTTGCCTCAACTCAACTCTGCCAATTACTTCTCCCCTCAACCTCGGGTGGCCTTGATCTTTATGATTTCCCTCTGCTACCCCTCTCTCTCACAGAAGATGTCATCTTCATGATGCTTTGGTTTATTGTATTTTTCCCTTTCCCACATTCTCACCTGCTTGGCTTACATTAACCTTGGACATATTGCATGATATGAATCAACCACAATTAGATGACATGGCAATTAGTACAGCAAAGCAACTGATGTGGACACAGCAGATGATATGGATAGTGATGTAGCAAATGAGGCTAGGGAAATTCAAAAAAAATGAGGCTGAGGAAAGCTCCTTATTGGGCACGTGGTTACTATATTGGTCAAAGGAAAGCATATATTGGCTAGTGGAAGAGGAAAAAGAGAGGGACCACTTATTTTGCTATATTATGTTAGGATCCCTTCTGTCAAATATATATTTTATTTTTTTTTCTTGGCATGAGGCCAATTGGTTAAATTAGAAAAAAGGGTCTTCGAGTGATGTAGCCAATTTTTTAGAATCTTTCTGAGAAGCTCTTATTTGCTAGAAAAAGGATATCTTACTTGTATACTTTCCCTATATCATCCACCATTCCATTTCTTTGTCTCTTCCATCTTTATATTTTTTTCTTCTACAAGATATTATTGTTTCTATAAAACTTAGCATTTGGCGCTCTTGTTGAGAGACTGCTATGGCAGAAGGAACTCGTTATGCCAGACTGGAAGTAGCCACAATGGATTTGTAGAAAACTCAAGGGTTAATGGATGACATGATTAGCTTAATGGATACAAGGTTGGTGTGTAATACCCATTATTCTAGTGTATGCACTTAGTGTGCCATGCTTCATGTAAATGTGAATGTTCTATATATGAATTATGTTTCATCATAATAAATATGTCGATTGATGCGTATTTGTTGAATCTAAATGTGTCTATGTAAATCTTAGTGCTTGGCTTGATGACGTGTAGGTGTGTTAGCTTGAATTGTGTGTAGATGCTTGTTTAGTGTGGAGATATTTAAGAGGGACCAAAGCGAATAAGAATGGTATTTTCAGATTTTAAAGGAATTACGGTGTAAGATGGGCAATCTATTTTTTGCTAATGTTGAGGACTAAATTGTGATAATGTTGTTTTGGTGTAGTGACCAAATAGTGTCCGTAGTATTTGTGTTTACAAGGTTTCCAGTTATGCCCTTAGAGCCATGGAGTTTCTAGTTTGACCATGAAGGGCAAAATGGTAAAATGATAGAAAATGCACCCACATTACACTAAACTACACTCTCTAGTTGAAATCTCACCACACATACAGAGATTCCACAATTTTCCTTTCCTTTCCCGATCTTCTCCTTCTTTTCCTCATCAAATCCATGCATCCATCTATTTCCATGAGCATCTAGAAAGGTTCCTCTGGCAAGGAAGCTTCCCACGGCCTAGACTTCACGAATTCAAGGTAAGTACATTATGGTTTTAGCATTCCTTCTCATTTTTGGATGTCATGAACCCTATCTCAAAAGATGGTGTAATCTTCCTCATTGGTGGCTAGGTTTGGTCCCATTGTTTCTCCCTAGTGACTTTTCATCCTTAATAAGTGATTTCAAGATAGATTGTTGAATTATAAGTTGGGATTTTTGTTGTTTGTGAGCTGATCAATGTTTTAAAGGGACTTGATATAATTTTGTGAAATTGCTTGAAATTATTCTTTGGGGCGATTTTTTTTATTTTTCTTGAGTTAGAAATGTGTTTTAATGCCCAAAATATAGCCTTGAGATGGTAAGAAGGGATTGAGACCAAAAGTGATACTTGAGATAAGGTCTGGGACTTAAATCAGTTGTTATCTGAACAATTAGTTGAGAACTATGGAGTACCAATGAAATAAAGGATAATGATTGCCCTATTTCACATGGAAGGTCCTGCTTATGGATTCTATAAATGAGGGGGTTAAAAATGGAATAGTTCAGAGTTGGAGTTAATTTCTAATGGCATTATTGTTGAGATTTGGCACTTTCCCTATATGATAATCCGAAGGTAACTTTAGAAGAATTGAAACAAATTGACATAGTAGCATATTATGAAACCAAATTTGAAGAAATATCTACAAAGGTCACCAAACTAAGTGAACAATGGTTGGTAAGCTTCTTAATTGCTGGACTTCAAGAGCATTTGAGGTATGAATTGCTCTTAGCTCAACCAACAACCTAAAACCAAGATGTGTCTCTAGCTAAGCTATATGAACAAAAGATAACTACCTTACACAATTCACTTTAAATCCCCTCCCACAGAAACAATGCCCCTGCCTAGACCCAAACACAAGCTATAATTATGCTTATTTCCTTCCAAACATCAAAACTTACTCTCAGCCTATCAACTCAATAAAAAATACTCAGCTTAACATTTGGACTAGTTTGAAAGCTCAGAACTCTACTTCTGGCTACAATTCTAGCAACACCAGTTGAAATATTCCATACAAAAGTTTCAAAGTTGTAGAATGAAGGCTAGAAGTGAGAAGGGACTATGCTATTGCTATGATGACAAATACCATCCTAATCATAAATGTAAAACATCATGCTATTTGCTAGTAAGACAAGACGAAATTGAAGAAATTCTTTATAAGGAAGTGCAAGAGGAAAACTTAAAAAATGTGGAGGAAGGAGGCAGTCTCCAGATAATAGAGATTTCACCTAAAATAAGCATTAATGCCTTAGCAGGTCAATTTCATTTGAGTACCTTAAGGGTCATGGGCAAATGTGGAAAAAAATGTGTGAAAATTTTGATTGATAATGGAAGCAACAACAATTTTATAAGTGGCTAACAAGTTGAGCCTCAAACAAACACCAACTTCTAGATTTATGGTAGGACTAAGCAGTGGTGCTTACATGCAATGTAACAGTAAATGTGAGCAAGTTACATTGAACATTCAAGGGCACTATTTTGTGATAGATCTATTTGTACTCGAGATTAGTAGGTCATATGTGGTCTTGGGAGTTTATTGGTTAACTGAACTAGGCACAATCATGACAAATTATAAAGACCTTACTATGCAGTTTACTTATGAAGGACAGGAAGTCAAATTGCAAGGAGAAAGTATAATGTCAGACACCCCACTTAAAAGGAAAATCCTTAACAAGATGATTTTTACACAAGCTGATTTTGAGCTATTTCAACTGCAGGCAATGAGTAATATGAAGAGTTTAAAGGAACAAGAAATACCAAAATCTATTAAATCTTTTTAGAACAATTTTAGGTAGTATTTGAGGAACCAAGAACTTTACCACTTGTCAAAGAAATAGATCACAAAATTTCCCTTGAGTCAAGATCTAAACCTGTGAGTATTTGGCCATATAGGTACCCACAGTTTCAAAAAGCTTAGATGGAAAAATTGGTAGCTAAAATGCAAACAACAGAAGTCATTTCTCATCTCCTGTATTGCTTGGAAAGAAAAAAGATGGTAGTTGGAGCTTTTGTGTGGATTACAGAGGTTTAAACAACATTACCATCAAAGATAAATTTTCAATACCTATAATAGATGAGATTTTGGATAAATTATAGGGAGCTCCTCAATTGTCTAAGCTAGATTTAAGATATGTCTACCAATAAATCAGCATATGGGAGCCTAACATACACAAGACTACTTTCAGAACTCACATGGGCCACTATGAGTTTGTAATCATGCCCTTTAGGTTAACTAATGCACCCTCTTCTTTCGAAGCAACCATGAATAAGGTATTTCAACCTTATCAAAGAAAATTTGTTATTGTTTTCTTTGATGATATATTAGTCTTCAGTAAATTACTTAGGGAGCATGAGGATCATCTGAAAATAGTGCTAGAAACTCTAAAGTCTAACAGCTTGTTTGCAAAATTTTCAAATTGTACATTTGCTCAAGAATCAATTGAATACCTCGAACACATATTTGGGAAGGATGGAGTACAAGTGGATAAAAAAAATACAAGCTATGTTAGAATGGCCAAAACCAAGCAACCTCAAAAAGTTAAGGGGGTTCCTAGAACTTATTGGATAGTACATGAAATTTGTGCAAGGCTATGCTCACATTGCTCATCCTTTGACTGAGTTACTACAAAAAGAAAAATCAATTATATTGGAATGATAAAGGATAAGTTGCATTTGAAGAGTTGAAATTGAAGATGACTCAAACTCTAGCCCTTAAGTTACCAAACTTCAAGAATAATTTTGTATTTGAGACTGATGCATCTATTTTATCGCAAGATGGGTATCCCATAGCCTATTTTAGTTAAAAAATTGTTGACAAATAAACTCTTCATGGTTGCAATATATGTGAGAGAATTGTTTGCAATCACACAAGTTGTACAAAAATGGAGGCACTACTTTATAGGAAGAAGGTTCACCATTAAGACTAATCACAAGTGCTTGAAGGAATTAATGTCTCAAGTTTGCGAACTCTAGAGAAACAATTCAATCTTACTAAGCTATTGGGTATAGATATTGTATATAGAATAAGGGAAAGCAATAAGTTGGCAGATGCTTTATCTAGACAAAAGGATATTGAGGCACAAATGAATTCTATGACAGTGCTAAAAAAAATGCTCTAATTGCTACAATCCAAAAGGTAATGAAGAGTTTGAGGAAATGCAACATTGGCATGAGTAGAATAAATAACAAATGTTGTCAACTAATTATGCAGTAAAGGAAGGCATGTGTATATGCATGTGGTGTATGCTATAAATACTTGAAACTTGCGGTACGTCTAAGAATGTGTATGTGGTTGGGGGAGTGACCCAACAGGATCAATACGGTTGAGGGCATTGATCTAAGAGGATCAAAACTAGAAATTTTATATATGGGCACATACATATTTATGATACTTGTGTATTAGTATTATTAGGTTCAGTGCCTTGTGTGAAAATAGCTTAGCTGGTATGCTAGTAATTTTGAATTAGAGGGTAATTAGTGCTTCGTTAGTAACGATGCATTGTTATATGTCTATTATTAAATTGTGCCCTGAAGGGGTAATTAGATGATAAACCATATAGAAAAAAATTGTAGCACAACTACATAATTGAATTACGCCAGATACAAGAAATATGTTTTGTCGTGTGAAACAGGCTAATTTATCTTTGTATGTTGGGTGCCTTTTCATCATGTAGAATGTATTGGTCATATTTCTATCTACATAGTGAGATGTTTGTTGCATCTGCATGGTCTTATAAGAGTTAGAGTATGTCTCTAGTAGGTGGGGACATACTATGTAAACTCCTCTATAAGTTGAAATTTTGTCTCTTCGCATTCGAAATTGCAAGTGTATGTGAAACTTGATGTGATTATACTTCTTATTTTATAGGATGGTGATAAATGCCTAGTCCCTATTAAATAATAAATTGAGGACAACTAAATGGTAGATCATAATAGAAACTAACTGATAATGGAACTATATGATAAAGTGATGTTGGATCATACTAATTATACCTTTCTCGTATGGTACATGCTAGATTTATTTTTCATGTGCTGAATATATTCATTTTATGTGGGATGTGTTGGATATGTTTTTGTTGTGTTATAAGACTACTTATTTCTTTTGTACCAATTTACAATGAGCCAAGTATATCTCTAGTAGCTGGAGATATGTTGGATGAACTTATCTACGTGTTGAATCTAAATCCCTGAGTGATGTAATGCATAGAAAGACCACGTGTGTAGAAGGAGTGATGGCATGATGTATCAATGTATGGGTAATGGTGATATCCTGAGAGAAGGAATAATGTTGCAAATATACTAGTTATACTAGTACATAGTGAGCAGGTAATATTCACACGAATGAGTTTTTGTTCTACCATATTGTTAGGTTGCTGAAATTTTTAGTCCATATACGATAATCATGAGTCTCTTTGGTGGAGCTTTGTACATAGCATTTAGGTGCATTATGAAAAAGCTATTTGACATAAAGGAACATATTATTGTGTTGCATGCTTTGGCTTGCACCATAGACAATTGGTAGTGTGGAATTGGAAAAAGGTCGAGCAGAGAAATAAGGATGATGTAATGTGATGTGATGTGATGTTGTGCAAGAGATGGAAGACATGTGGCTTATATAGCTAGTGTGTGGACGTTACAACATGGTATACTATTAGCCTCAAAAGAGGATTGGGGATATGGCATCCTCAGAGATGTTACCGTAAGGACAGAATGGATATTGGAGACATAGGAAGTAGGGCTCAATGCGAACGTTGGGATGTGTAGGGCTAGTAGAGAAGACTATAGGATGGCCTACCATATAATCCTATCAGCAAGTTTGGGGATAGACATCTATATTCCTTGGGAGGTAAGGAAAAGGATACCCACTCATTCTATGCCACGTCACTCAAATTTGGGTGATTTAGTTGGGTGGTATATTCTTCTAGAAAGGAAATCAAAAGCTATTTTGATTGGATAAAGGAAGATGTGACTACCTACTTGATGAAGCAATGTAAGCAAAAAAGAAAGGAAAAAACGATAGGATGCTCGGTGGTTTGTAGTTGTATATTATGGAAATTTGGGGATTGAATTTCCTTAAGGGGGTAATAATGTAATACCTATGGTTTTGTGGTGCCTTGGATAATTGAAATTAAGCTACTTTCTACATGGAATAAATTCCTAGGACCTGATTATTTTTTTATAAACAAAATTGGAATAGTAAAGTTACGTGTGATATTGGTGTTCTCCCGTAATATTAAAAAAAAACTAATGATATGTTAATGGACTGTAGCTAATTTGGATGGTATCATGTTTGGCTTAAGAAAATCATGGCAAGGGCTTTTGAAAAGGGATCTATGTGAATTCAAATGAGAAGAAATTATTCTTTTGGCAAAACATGGTTATTTGTTGCTTTCATTCTTTAAAAATTTTATATGGCCTTAAGTAAGGAAGAATTATGGTTGAGAATGTGTGGGGACAAGTGGGTGGAAGGAAAAGGAGGGAATTTATGATTTGTTTTATTAATAAAGGCATATAAAAAATTAAAAGAAGCTTCAGCACTTCCTCCCCCTCTCATTTTTCATGGGGCCCTCCTCCCTCTTCCATTCTCTTCTTTTCTTTAAGTAATTTCCTTGGTTGCATAGATTTGGATGGAGAAATTCATTGGGTAGCTTGGCTTTAGCTTAGATTTGCATATTGGATGTAGGTAACTGTTAAAAAGTTTCTCTAAAGGTAATCACTTTTAGCATCAGATGTACAAACTCAGTTATTAATCCAAAGAGGTTTTCTTTGTTATTTTTATTCATATTCATAAACCCAAGATTAGATCATGAAATAAATAATAAAGTCCATGACAGAAAACATAGCATGAAGGAATTATGTATGTATCTGAACTATCCCTAGTCATAAGATCACCTGAGACTGGACATCAATGATCTGGATAGACTAGCACATGTTATGCTTCTTGATTTTATCAAGCAGCTGTCCTTAGAAGCTATAAGCATAAGATGTTTTGAGTGAACATGTGAATTCTTCTTAATGGTAACAAGCACATTGGATGACCTACATGAGACATTACATGAATATCTATTCAAATGTCAGTGATAGGTCTCATAGCAGTTAACAATGCAAGTACCCTTGGACTTGAGGAACTCAAGTTATCTTGGATATGAATCTTGTGTTTTGACTCCATTCTTTGTTACCTGCCATGGGTCGCTCTTAGGGTGGTGATTAGGTACAATGTGAAGTATTCGAAGATATTGAGTAGGCAACAGAGGATTCATCACTCTTGATAGAAGGAAGTATACCCATGGCCACTTGTCAGGATAATCTCTAAGAAGTCTTTGGCCAAAGTAGACTTGTCATGAAGATGGTCTTCAGTGACATAGTTTATAGTGATTGATCCCACAGGATAAGGACCCTGACTACTTGGGTTGGACATGATGAAATTAAGTCTAGCAGAAGTTGACACATAGGCCATACTCTGAACTAAGTGGGCATAAGACAATGAAAGGACACATTGCATAGGCACACTTTAGCTATAGAAAGGTATAAAGTCAAACAACTAACTTTCTGGTCAATTGGGGGTCACGATGTATTACTAGATACCACTCGTGATCTATTTACAATCAAATGTTAATTGTGAATGGCCAACATAGCCAGAAACCTAATGGATCACACGAATAGAAATTCACTAAGAATGTAAAATAAGTTTGAGGATTTGATCCTAAATTGGAGAATTAATTAAAAGAAGATAAGAGAATAAAAGGAATAGGAATATATTCTTATTCCTCTCTGAACAAGGAAAAACCCAAAACAAGAACCTCTTAGGCGTCACTCTCTCAAAGAGATTTGGCTTCTTAAGATGTCACTTTAAGAAGCCCAATAAGGGAATGACGCCTACTAAAAGAATTAGGGCTTTAGTATTTGTGGTTGCACCTATCACTTAAAATATGATAGTGAAAGCCATACACCACCTACCACTCTCTCTCAATTGTTGAGTATTTGTTTTAGAAACACTCTTATTCTCTTCTCCTTTAACCAAGAGGGTTTTCTCCATAGCTTCTTCGTGCTTGCAAGTACAAGAATGAGAAGAAATCCCGTTACCTTAAGAGATTTTTCTTTTGTGTAATTTCGCGTGGATTACCATTAGAGGTATTCTATTTTGGATACTTGCTTTGGTAATATAGTTTGATACATCAGTAAATGAGTTTTAGAGAAAATTTTAAATCCATTGTATTCTATGATCTCTAAAATCCTACAGTGGTATTAAAGTATGGTTACAATTACCATTACATTAAAACGAAGAATGTATGAGCATCATAGAAATCGTCTTGTTTAGGTTTTATATTTTTGAAACATGAATATAGTGTGATACTTATTTCTTTTTCTTTAAATTATTGTACGAAGGGGCATGAGATGTTCTTTTGAATTTTTTAAAAAATATATATATATTTTGACGCCAAACAAGAATTTTAAAAAGAAGAAAATATTTTGTATTCATCAAAAGGGTTTCTTAAAAGAAAAAATTGTTTTGATCCATAAATCCTAATTTTCTCTCTCAAGAAGTTGTTTGGCGTGAAAATAATAATTAAAAAATTTTTAAATTTAATTTAGGTTAAATTAATTTTGATTGATTTAGATCTATATTAGTTTCCTAATATGATTTAGGAAATAAGGTATTTAGATTAATTGATTCAAGATATGATTATTTTCCTATTTTGATTATCAAATAAATTAAACATGATTCTTAATCAATATAAGAACAATTAATTTGATAGTCAAATAAATTGATTCACTTCATCAACATTAGTTTCCTAATTTGATTTAAGAAATAATTTAATTAATTGATTAGATTATATCTTGATTGATTTCCTAATATGTTTTAGGAAATAATTTAATTAATTATTTAGATTATATCTTGATTTCTTAATATGATTTAGGAAATAATTTAATTAATTGATTAGATGGCATCTTGATTGATTTCCTAATATTATTTAGGAAATAATTTAATTAATTGATTAGATTGTATCTTGATTGATTTTCCAATATGATTTAAGAGATAAATAAATTAATTGATTATTTTAAATCTCGATTATTTTCTTATTTTAAATTAGGAAACATTTTTTTTAAAAAAATTAACTAGAATTTTTATTATTTTCCTAATTTAAATAAGGAAATAAATCAATATGGAATTGAATTGAGATTTATTTATTTTGCCTAATAAGATTAGGAAAGTAAAATTAAAGGTATTTAATTATAAACAAGGAAACAAGCAATTTTAATTGAGATTAAAATAAAAGTAGAAATAATTTATGTGATGAAATTATTCTAATGCCACGTAGACCTTAAATGCTGACTTTCGCTATACATTTATTTTAATAGACAATGCATGATGGCAAGATGGCTAGTTATCGACTTTTACCAAATATGAATTGTTCATGCATGTTTTTAAATTATTGTTTTGGTAAATAGGGTCTGTGTACCCTGCCTTTCTTTTTTTTTTCTGTTATATTTTTCTTCTCACCTAACTCCACTCAAATGTAACTTGAGGTTTCTCATTAAACAATGTAATTAGATTACATAAGGTTAGTATAAGAACGAGATGCTAGAAAGAAACCATGGCAACAGAACTGAGGCCATATGAAGAGTAGAAATAGAATTTCTATGTCTTCAATGTAAAATTATACATATACCTAGGTTTGACCTAGACATCTCTTTTGGCTCAAAGAGTTGACCATAGATAAGTCCCACGTCATATAATTTACTATCTATATATGCGTAATGTGATCACAAAATATGATGTATATCTAATTTAAAATCTAATGAGACTAATTAAGAAAACCCTTGAATAATATTAAAGCTAAAGTCCTCCATTAATATGGGGCAACCCAAAGATCTTCTTAAAGCTTGGGTTATTGGAGACTATCCAAGCCTTATGTAATATCTGCCATTTTTGGATATTAGCTTATTGAAAGTTCTTGAAGGGCACTCTGAGTGCGGGAAAAAATTTTTGCTTTTGTTAAAGGGAAGTTTGATGAATTCAAGAACCTAAGCATACAAGTCAATAAAGTGGCCTTGGTGTGGGGATGAACATAAGACAAGGAGACGTGGGAAGTTAGAGTCAAAGAGGGACCAAAGTGAACAAAGGGGGAAAACTTTTGAAATGGGAAGTGATGGTGGATATTCATGGAGTGTAATTAGGTACCTTAGTAATGATGAATTTATTCAATGCTTTATTAAAGCATAGTTAGTTGATTTCAGGGAAGGAATAAATTGAAAAAGGAGCATATGGGCCCCATACTTTTTTATACCCATCATCCACCTTTTTCTTTTTCATTTTTCCTTCCCCTTTCTCCCTCATACTCTCTCCCTGGTCTCCATCTGCCGTGAGCCCTCCTTTCCCTCATGAGAGTTTCTTCCAGCCAACCACCAGTGAAAGGATGGATCTCCAGCCGACCACCACACCAAAAAGAGCAACGGGGACAAAGTGAACATTTCTTTCTTCTCATTTTGCTTCATTTTCAGATTTTAGGAGTTTTTGGAAGAGAAATGCCTTGTTTACATATTCTGTGGTTTGGGTAGCCTTCTAAAACACTCTTGGCTATCTTATGATGAGTTTAGGATTAGAAATCTGAGGATGTATAATGCTTGGGCTTAGCTTTCATGGAAAAAGGATAGAATAGGTGAAAGCTAGGGTTCATCATGAGAACTAGTGATTTAAGCTTAGAATCATAAAATTTGCTTAGGGTTTTTGTGCTATATTAACCTTGGAACACTAGGGTAGAAAACCCCTTGAAGGAATGATGCTAAATGGTGTGAAATGGTGGATTTTGGGCTGTAAATGATGAAATTGAAGTGGTGCCTGAAACTATGCAGCTTAGCACCTAAGGCGCTATGTGGGGAGCCCCAGGCTCTAAGCCCTCAAGTTGAGATTGAGAGTTGAGGGGTCGATGCCCTAGGCACCATGGGTGGTGTACAAGGCGCCAAGTCCTTGTCTATGACAGAGAGTTGAAGGTCTGGCACCCCAGGCCCCATAGGTGGTGCCCTAAGCGCTAGCCTCCTGATAAGCATTAAAATGTAATTTTAATTCCCTTTCTCTTGTTGACTTGGTCCATAGATGTTAGGAGGTGAATTATTGGCTCAAGACTTGGCTAAGACATTCTTTGCAGGTGAAGAGTGTTCTATACAGGTGAGGGACCTCTCCTACCTCTTTTAAATTATATACTTTAGGTATGTATTAACAGTGTTTGGGTTTCTCCTTGAAATGCACTTTTGAATGATGATATTTCTGTACTAGAATCAGAAGCCTTGGTAGTGTGAAGGAATTATTCCATTTTGTCTAATGTGTGATGATTCGTGTGGTATGGTAAGGTGACTATTTATTCTTATTTGTAAAGGATCATAGTTGTTAGAAAAGAATAAATGCAGGGGAGGAAAGGAAATTTAGATATTTCTTGAGTAGAGTTTAAGACCCAAATTGATGAACATGCGGGATACATATCCTCTTCTCCTATAACCCAAGGTAACAAGTTCAAACGTCCATATCATGAAATGAGAACCTTTATCCCTCTGGTGACGGATCATGTTAAATTATTCGTACATCCTAATAGTACGTTCCCTTGTGCTATATTTTTGCATGTGAAAGCAATTCCCCTATTTTAGCAAATTAAGGGATTAGGATTAAATTACTTGATTATAGCTATTAGGTCAGCTTACTGTCTTGTGGCGAATGACTCAAATAGATATCAATATTTATATGTGTTTATGCCCACATTTCTATTGTCTGGGAATGAGTTGTGAACAGTTGGGGAAGTGAGTAAGTTATCTTGTTACTGTCTTGTAGATTGATGAATTCTAATGAGATTGCTTGTTGAGTATATAAATGGCTTGTAAACAAGTTTTACCCTTGGACTATGGAACACCTGAGATTAGGAAACTTTAGAGGAATCTTATAGTTGTAAGAGCTATGTGATGAGTTGTTGTGAGCTATTTTTCCAAACAATCAAGTCTACTATTTCATTCTTACTTGAATAAGTGACCCCCCTTGATAGCAATTTATGTGTGGGAAATCATGCTATGGGGTAGTAGTCGTTAATCGAATTATTGTACTATTATATGCTTGCGAAACATATATATATATATATATGCTTGCTTTGGTTGGATATTGATAATGCTGAAGTAATATTTCATTATAATTGATTACATGTAATGGTTATAGTGGGTTTATATAAATAATATTCATGCGGCTTGCTGAGAGGGGATTATGGTTCACGCCACTACGATGCTGAATCGCCCAAAATTGAAATCATGGCAATGTTGCAGAATAGTGGTCCCCAGGTCATTTTCACTCTTGGAGCCTAACTTCTAACCACTAACTAATTGTTCTAAACACCTAAACACTAATTAAAAGCTAATTAACATATGGGGGTTTTGGTTGTGAAAGAATCAGAAAAATGCAATTAGGAACAATAGACAGCAACAGCCAACAAGACAATAGAAAGTAGCAGAGTTGAACAGTAATAGAAGAATGCAACCAGCTTTGATCTTTCCTAAAGATGAAATCTTCCTAGTTCTCTTTAAATAATGAGTACTTGTTCTATTTATCATCTAATTTTATCAATCATAAGGTGTCTAAAAAGAACTTCTAGACTAAATCCCATCAAGCTATGATCAAAAAAATCTCCTCTAACATAATCTTAATGTGATTCCAGAAAAAGTAGTCAGATTTATGCATGGTAACCAACATTTCGCACCATTTCCAATTTATTTACCATTTCAACCAGATACAGCAACATTCCTTAGATCTAAAGTGTATAAAACCAGTAAATGAAAATACTATCCTAACCAAAATATGATAAATCATAAACCAGAGGCAAGGAAGAAATAGAAATGGAATAAACAAACAAATATTTATCTCATTAAGCCCACGAACTCAGATTACACTTCAGTTTCAGACCAAGGCTGATTACAAGGGATTTTAGCCCTCCATGAGAGCAAAAAACCAGAAAACAGAAGGGAGAAAAGAGAGGGAAAAGTGACCTACAAAATTTACTAAGTCAAAAGTTAAGACACCACTAAAGTCTGAAAGCCAACTAAACTAATGCCCTCCAAAAACCTGATGGAAACTGACTTTGCTGCCTTCTCTTCTGATTACAGATATAGGAGGACATGGCAGCTACAGAAAGTTGGTACTTTTTCATAAAGTGGTATGGGTGGTTGCTTCTTTCATCAAGGTTAGAGGAATGAGATGCAGAAAGTTGATCTGAAATGCTGCAGCCCTGGGTCCCATACGTCCATGTTACCAGGCAAGTAGAAGAGGCTGCCAAGTTATCCCAAAAGATGCCACATCAGCGTCCAGTTCATTAGGAATGCCATGTCAACGCCACATCATCAAGAAATCTCCAAAATTAATTCTGAAAATTACATAAGAAGGATTAAATTGAGTCTTTAATAATTTAAGTTATAAAAGATGAAAATAATTCATTTTCCGTCTAAAATTAACTTAGACCAAATGAAACACAAAGTGTAATAAAATTAGAGAAATTCTAAAGATGAAAATGTAAGGAGACTAAGATAGGGGTTAAGATGTATATAAAAATGCTAGATATCAAATCCCCTACACTTAGTCTTTTGCACTCCTGGGAAAAATCAATTAAAAGCAAAAAAAGCACCAAAGGAACACAACAAGAAGTGAAGAAAGTATGCAATTAGGAAATAGTTTAAGCTTGAAAAGGTTTAACGCTCGGAGAAAACTAATCTTAAATTTCTAAAAAGTTCAAGTATCATGGCAATTTTGTTGACAAGAATGAATCCAAGTAATAATCCACTCACAAGGGAAGGTGTATATGCTCTATTCTCTCAAGTGTTTAAGGCAGTGCACTCACATTTCAACCTATTACAAATTCACTACCATAAGCTTGTCAAGAATCTAAATCTCCACTACTTAAATCACATATATGCTTGAATTATTAGGACTTTACTATGGATGTAAGGTGGGAAAAAGAATGATTGAAAGATGGAGGGAAATACAAGAAACAAGGTTTAACAAAAACTTAAAGAATTGAAGAGCATCAATCAAGTCATAAAAAATTGAACCATGAAACTTGGGCACAAAAATGCTCTTCTTTTTCCTTCTTCTTTCATTCTTGCTCTTTTTCATGTCTCTTTTGTTTTTATTTTTCAAATTTTTTTTGGATCTTCATACAATATATTTTCCATGAAGAATATATTTGCACATGCTTAATCTCTTTTCAAAAGAAATTTCTATAGCTCTTCAAATCCTAAGTTTTTAAGAAAAAGAAAGAATTTGTTTGAAGGTGGAAAATGGGTTAGAAACACAAGAAAGAAAGGTGGAAGTAAGGCACAAAGTGGTACATAATGGAAACAATGATAATGGATGGCTATTTGGCTAAAAGTGGATATCAAGAAACAAATGCCTAAATCATTTCCAAGCATGCATAAATAATGTAGCCTCAACAAAGATTCAAGACAAATTCTAGAGTAAGAATCATGATAGGGAGTACTCACAGCAAGAAAGAATATTCTTTTGCAATAAAGGCTCAAATTCTCACGATTTAAAGACTACTACTAAAAATTCATTAAAAATAACGTCATTGCCATTTTACTTGAGTTCCTTAGAAAAATAAGATCAATTTCTTTTCAAGCTAAATCAATTCATTAAGCTATTTCATAATGCATGCTCTCACACAAAAAACTCCATCAAAATTTTCAAAAAGAGAGCATCAAATTCGGACAAAATAGAGCAGTAAAATTCTACACTGCAGAATTTTTGGCGACTCGGCTTTACCAACACAAAAGTGTACCAAAACGGATCCAAAAGACACCAATTAAAATTGTACAGCTAGAAGACATATAAATCTTTAAAAACATGTAAAGAAAGTAGCAAAATTCGTAGCCAAACAGTATAGAGAATTAGTGCAAGACAGCTAAAAAAAATTTTGGACAGAATAGGGAAAAACAGAGAAAACAACAAAAAAAAATTTTTAAATCAGCAACCAATGTTTTCTCCAATTAAATTCTCTCCCACCATACTTAAATATTGCATTGTCCTCAATGCAAATCAGCACTAAACATCACATAAAATACAGAGGACATAAATTAAAAGGAGGGAAAGAAAACAGCCTTATCATGGAGCTGGTACATTGTAGAGTTGGATTTCCTCTACAGTTTCTTCTTGGAAGCCCTCATAGAACTTCTTCAACCTTTGCCCATTTACCATGAATTGTTTGTTGGTGGCCTTATTTTGAATTTCTACTACACCAAAAGGAAAGACATTAGTAACAACAAAAGGGCCAATCCATCTAGAGCGAAGCTTACTGGGCATGAGATTGAGGCGAAAATTGTAGAGAAGGACTTTGTCTCCCACTTGGAATTCTTTCTTTTCAATTTTCTTATCATGTAGAGCTTTGGTCCTCTCCTTGTAGATGTGGGCATTCTCATAAGCCACTAGCCTTAGTGCTTCTAATTCTTGAATTTGTAACTTCCTTTCCTTACCGGCTAGGGTCATGTCTATATTGCATTGCTTAACCGCCCAATATGCCTTATGTGCAATCTCCACCGGCAAGTGACATGCTTTAGAAAATACTAAGTGGTATGGAAACATGCCAATGGGAGTCTTGAAAGCGGTTCTATAGGCCTAAAGCATATCATCAAGCCTCTAACTCTAATTTTTTCTATTGGGTGGCACAGTTTTCTCTAATATGTGCTTTATCTCTCAGTTGGAGACTTTCGCTTGCCCATTAGTTTGGGGATGGTAAGGTGTAGAAGTTTTGTACACCACCCCATATTTCTTCAATAACCCTTGCATGTTCCTGTTGCAAAAGTGTGATCCTTGATCACTAATTATGGCCTTGTGGACACCAAATCTACAACAACAGAAGAATCATTAGTTCGAGTGGCTTTAGCTTCCACCCACTTTGACACATAATCCACAACAACCAGAATATACATGAAGCCAAATGAAACCGGAAAAAGGACCCATAAAGTCTATATCCCAAACATAAAAAATATCACAAAAGAGAAGAGATTATTGAGGCATTTCATTTCTTCTAGACACATTTCCAGTTCTTTGACATCGAGAACAGTTCTTGCAAAAATCATAGGCACCCCTAAACAAAGTAGGCCAATATAAACCAGAATCTAACTCTTTCCTAGTTGTTCTTTAGGGACCAAAGTGTCCACCATATGCAAGAGTATGATAGAAATTCAGCTTAGATACAAATTCATGATTTGGAACACATCTCCTAATAATTTGATCACTACAAATATTCCACAAATAAGGGTCATCCCACATATAGTACCTAGCTTCACTTTTTTTATTTATTCAATTGATGTTTGTTTTGATATGTAAGTAATTCAGATGCAACAAGATAATTCACTAAATCAGCATACCAAGGCTCACTAGTACCATGCAAAAGGGAAAAACACTCATCTAGAAAGTTGTCTCTAATAGGAAGATGCTCCAAATGAAGCTCCAAAAGCCTACTCAAATGATCCGCTGCTACATTCTCTGCTCCACTCTTATCCTTGATCTCCACGTCAAATTCTTCGAGAAGTAGCATCCATCTAATCAATCTTGGCTTCGCATCCAGCTTCTTCAACAAGTATTTTAATGCTCCATGGTCAGAAAACACAATCACTTTAGAGCTAAGAAAATATGATCTAAATTTATCCAAGGCAAAGACAATTGCTAAAAACTCATTTTCTATGGTTGTGTAATTTGATTGAGCTGAATCAAGGATGCGAAAAGCATAAGCTATGACATGCAACTTCCTCTCTATTCTTTGTGACAGCACTGTACCCACTGCATAATTTGAAGCATCGCACATGAGCTCAAAAGGGAGCTCCCACCGTGGAGGTTGGATGATAGGAGGAGAAGTAAGTTGCTTCCTCAACTCAGCAAATGCTAACCTGCAAGCATCATAAAAAATAAAATCAGTCTCTTTTTGGAGGAGTTTGGATAAAGGTAGAGATCTTACTAAAATCCTTGATGAATCTCCTATAGAATCCTCCATGGCCAAGAAAAGAACAAACTTTCTATACAGAAGCAAGGTAAGGCAAAGAGGAGATACATCAACTTTAGCTTTATCTACTTCTATGCCACGGGATAACACTATGTGGCCTAGAACTATCCCTTGCTCTACATGAAATAGAATTTCTCATAATTCAAAACCAAATTCTTTTCTATGCATCTCTCAAGTACTCTCTCCAAATTTTTCAAGCATGCATCAAATAAGTCTCCATAAATAGAAAAATCATCCATGAGCACTTCCATGCAATCTTCTAACAAATCAGAAAATATACTTATCATACATCTTTGAAAAGTGCTAGGTATATTATAGAGACCAAAAGACATACATCTATATGCAAAAGTACCAAAGGGACAGGTGAAGGTGGTCTTTTCTTAATCTTCGGGTACAATGTGAATTTGAAAATATCCACAAAAACCATCAAGAAAACAGTAGTGAGACTTTCCAACAAGTCTCTCAAGCATTTGATCAATAAAAGGAAGAGGAAAATAATCTTTTCTAGTAGCTTGGTTCAACTTCCTATAACTAATGCAAACACGCCAACTGTTTTGAACTCTAGTGGGTACTAACTCATTGTTTTTATTTGCTATAATAGTTACCTCGGTTTTCTTTGGCACTACTTATACCGGACTCACCCACTTATTATCAGAGATAGGATAAATAATGCCAGCTTGAAGAAGCTTACTTACCTTCTTCTTGACCATATCAAGAATCATGGGGTTGAGTCTTCTTTGGGGTTGCCTCACTAGTTTCATCTCTTCTTCAAGAAGAATGCGATGCATGCACACCGAAGGACTAATCCCAGAAATGTCTGCTAGGGTCCACCTAATTGCCTTCTTGTTCTTTTTCAATAAATTTATCAATTTCTCTTATTAATTAGGCTCTAGATTATTGGCTACAATCACTGGAAGCTGGTCTCCCACTTCCAAGAAAGCATACTTGAGGTTTTCTAGTAGAGCCTTCAATTCCTATACAGGTGGTTAGATAGAGGATGGAATCAATTTTTGTGGAATCACATCCAAAGAGGCACCTACAAATTCATATTACTCAAAGACAGAATCCTTGGCTAAAGAGGAGGAAGGGTCAGCAACACAAAAAGAAAGAGATAAAGAATGTACAACACTACAGTTTAAATCACTACAACTACCTAAAACATAATTAAAATCTAAGCTAAAGAAATTGACTGAATTAGAATACAAATTAGAATCAAAATCAGAAGGTGAATCAAAATATAACTTAGAATTGTCAAGACTTAGAGAATTTTCAATTTCAGCACAAGCATGACAAAACTCAGAACTAGCAGCACAATTGCACTCAAAGGTTTGAACGAAATCAAAAAACTCAGGAAAATCAGAAACTAAATCAGCTTGGAAATCATCACATGCCTCATCAACTAAATAATCCAGAAAATTAACCACATGCACATTGGAATAATTTTCCATAGGATGTTTCATGGCATTTAAAATATTAAAATCAATCTTAGTGCCAGCAAACTCCATAGACAAAGTCCCTTCATGCACATTGATAATGGTCTTTGTAGTTTTCAAAAAAGGCCTACCAAGTATCAATGGTGCATGACCAGGAGTGTTATCATTTTTCCATATCTAGCACATAAAAAACAGCAGGAAAGATTAAATCCTTAACTCTTACCAAGACATCTTCCAGAACTCCTGCTAGGTATATTGTGCTTCTATTAGCAAGTTGGAAAATCACTCTAGTTAGTGAAAGAACACCAATCTTGAGGCTTGAGTACACTGATTTGGGCATGACATTGATTGAAGCTCCCAAATCCAGCATAGCATTGGAGAACTCCATGTTGCCTATTGTATATGGTATTGTGAAAGTTCCAAGATCTTTACATTTGGGTGGCATAGGTGGCTGGATTAGTGCAAAAACATTCCTCCCCAAATTCACTCTCTCATTGCCCCTTAAACACCTCTTATGAGTGCATAACTCTTAGAGGAACTTGGCATAGTTGGGAATTTACTTAATTGCTTCCAAAAGTGGAATGTTGACCTCTATTTTTCTAAAGGTCTCCATGATCTCTTTATCCATGTTAGATTCAGAAGATTTCCTTGATTGAGTTTGCCTAGTAGGGAAAGGAAGAGGCATTCTCTGGACCACTTCTTTATCCTTTTTATTTTACTCATTGGTTAAGGATGAAGGAATACTTTGTTGCACTGATAAGTTTAGTGGGTATTTAGAGAACAAATACCACAAACTAAAGGAGGTTGGGCTGGTTGTTGTATTCTCTGATTTAATACTAATTGCCTCACCATTGAAGCTAACTCTTCCAATTTAGTTTCTAAGCTTTGTTGCTCCATGGAAGGTGTCCTCACTTTATTGACAGTAACTACTGCTGGATCATTCAGTCTAGTGCCAAACTGTTGTGCATTTTGGGCTATCTTGGCCAACAATTCGTTTACTGCAGTAGAGGTCTTGTCTACCAATGCCCACTAGCAGCTGCATCAACTATATATCTGTCCATAGGCAATAATCCCTCACAGAAATACTGGATAAGAAGTTACTCTGAAATTTGATGGTTTGGACAAATTGAACATAGCTTCTTGAATCTCTCCCAATACTCATGCAAAGACTCACCACCTGCTTGTCTAATCCCATTGATATTTTTCCTAATTGCTGTTGTTCTGGAGGTTGGGAAGAATTTTTCTAGGAACATTTTCTTCAGTTCATCCTATCTTGTAATTAAGGTAGTTGGTAGGTAGTAAAGCCAATCCTTGGCTACCCTATCCAAAGAGAAAGGAAAGGCTATCAATTTGATCTGTTCTTCTCAACTCCATATCGTCTCATAGTGGAGTAGACAACATGAAATTCCTTTAAGTGTTTGTGTGGATCTTCTCCTGGAAGACCATGGAACTTGGGTAGTAAGTGGATTAGACCAGATTTTAGTTCAAAATTAGTATCTAACTCAGGATAATTTATGCACAATGGTCAATAATGCACATCAAATGCAATCAACTCTTTAATGGATTGTTCTTGCCTATTTTGAGGCACTTGTGTATTTTGATTATCCATCCCAGTTATCCTAACTGACTTAAGATCAATTGACTGCAACACAATATCAGATTCAGAATCTGACTCTACTTCTACACTATTGACAACAAGATCAATAAACTTAGACAAAAGTTTAGACACTATGCTACTCCTAATGCTATTGCTTCTCACTAGCCTATGGAAAGTCCTATAAATTTCAGGACCAAAAAGTGGTAAGTCCACGTTAAGAGACCTTTCCATACGCTGGGAATGGAAAAATTCACAAGAAAACAACAAAAACACTGAAATCGGCAAAATCGGCATACTAGGATCCAACTGACAAAAACCGTTGAAAAAAATGAAGTATCTCAAAAAAATTTGATTTTTCTTGGAAAAATCCTTCACAAGTTGGAGGGACTAATGTAAAAAACAAAACTTAAAAATTCGATCTACAAAAATCACACTAAAAATCTCAATTAATTAAAAAATTAAAAAATTAAAAAAAAGAAACGAGGGTCTAAACGATGGAATTTGGAAAAATGGCCACCCCATACTAAGAAAAGCTAAGTAGGGGTTGCAACATGCTTAAAACGTCAAAAACTAGTGGTCTACCAAATTTGAGGTCAATCGGAGATAGTTAGGTTTTTTGCCGGTAGGAAAATGACTAATTTTGACTAGTTTCCGAGAAAACGACTTAAAACATGTAAACCACTTCAACAACATTGAAATAACTGAAAATCAAACAAAGAAACACATAAACAACTAATCAAACAACTTAGAAGTGAATTGGCTCCCCGGCAATGGGCCAAAATTCTAGTTTACGCCACTACGATGTCGAATCACCCAGAATTGAAATCATAGCAATTTTGTAGAATAATGGTCCCCAGGTTGTTTTCACTCTTGGAGCCTCACTTCTAACCACTAACTAATTGTTTTAAACACCTAAACACTAATTAAAAGCTAATTAACACATGGGGGTTTTGGTTGTGACAGAATCAGAAAAATGTAATCAGGAACAATAAACAGCAATAGCCAACAAGATAGCAGAAAGTAGCAGAGTTGAACAGTAACAGAAGAATGCAGCTAGCCTTGATCTTTCCTAAAGATGAAATCTTCCTAGTTCTGTTTAAATAATGAGTACTTATTTTATTTATGCAAGGTAACCAACATTGCACACCATTTCCAATTTAGTTACCATTTCAACTAGATACAACAACATTCCTCAGATGTAAAGTGTATAAAACCAGTAAATGAAAATACTATCCTAACCAGAACAATATAAATCATAAACCAGAGGCATGGAAGAAATAGAAATGGAATAAATAAACAAATACTTATCTCATTAAGCCCATGAACTCAGATTACACTTCAGTTTCAAAGCAAGGCTGATTACAAGGGATTTTAGCCCTCCATGAGAGCAGAAAACTAGAAACCAGAAGGGAGAAAAGAGAGGGAGAAATGACCTACAAAATTCACTAAGTTACAAAAGTTAAGATACCACTAAAGTCTGAAAGTTAACTAAACTAATGCTCTCCAAAAAGTTAATGGAAACTGACTTTACTGCCTTCTCTTCTGATTCTGATATAGGAAGATATGGCAGCTGGAAAAAGTTGGTACTTTTTCAAAAAGTGGTATAAGTGGTTGTTTCTTTCATCAAGGTTAAAGGAATAGGATAGAAAGTTGATCTGAAACGCTGTAGCCCTGGGTCCCACACGTCCATGTCATCAGGCAAGTAGAAGAGGCTGCTAAGTCATCCAAGAAGGTGCCACATCAGCATCCAGTTCATTAGGAATGCTATGTTAGCGCCACATCATTAAGAAATATCTAAAATTAATTTTGAAAATTAGACAAGAAGGATTAAATTGAGTCTTTAATAATTTAAGTCCTAAAAGATGAAAATAATTCATTTTCCATCTAAAATTAACTTAGACCCAATGAAACACAGTGTAATAAAATTGGAGAAATTCTAAAGATGAAAATATGAGGAGACCAAGATAGAGGTTAAGATGTATATCAAAATGCTAGATATCATATTGTATTAAATGTTATTGTCCTGGAACGGTGGGTAGTGGAGGAGGTCTCTTAATCATTTTATTATTGTCCTGAGACGGTTGGCACCGAGGGATATCTCTTAATCATTTTATTATTATCCTAGAACGGTGGGCACCAGAGGATATCTCCTAATCATTTTATTATTGTCCTGGAATGGTTGGCACTGGGAGACATCTCTTAATCATTTTATTATTGTCCTAGAATGATGAGCACCGGGAGACATCTCTTAATCATTTTATTATCCTGGAACGGTGGGCACTGGAGGACATCTCCTAATCATTTTATTATTGTCTTGGAACAGTGGGCACCGGGGGACATCTCCTAATCATTTTATTATTGTCTTAGAACGGTGGACATATTGTAAACTTTAATTTTGCTAAATTAAAGAGCTATTACCTCATGTGTATTATGTGGAGGACTTAGGTTTTACTTTTTTTTAAATACATCTACATATATACGTATGTATGGTGAAACGGTAGAGAGCTCTATCTTGGTATTTTGCTTAATGTTTACACATTAGATCTGTAATTTACTTGTGAATGTGATTCAATGATACTATGTGTTCGTAGTAGATTTTCCCTCTTAGCTATACAGGTTGTGTAGATTAAAACCACGGTCTAGTGTTGATGGATAGGATGTTGCTTCTATGTCCTACCCCAGCTAGTGGCACATAATAGCAATTTTTATCATTAGGCTTTTCTCTCACTGAGTATTATCATACTCACTCTTTCCTTTATGCTCTTGCAGGTTCTTCTGTTATGGAACTCCGTATGAGGAGTAGCGGAACTTCCGTGTCTTCAACCCCTTTGATTTCAGGTTAATGTTGATGTCGGGTACATCTAGGTTCTTTTGAATTGCTCTATAGTGGATAGAACTCCTAGGGTCACAATGAATATTGTAATTGAATGGTTTCATATTATTTTTATACTTTTATTGTGTGTCCTAGCATGTGAATATAGGCTTAGAGTGGTGGTATGAGTTCTACCACCGTGTCGGTCATGTCCCTGGATTTGGGGCGTGACACCTTGCTTTAAGTTGACTATGTTCAAACCATTGAGATATGATCTTATGATTAATGGGCCACCTTTAACTAGAAATATTGATTTGTTGGATGATCTTATGATTAATGGGCCGGCTTTAACTAGAAATATTGATTTGTTGGACTCTCTCCAAGGTCAATATGGACAGAGACTAAGTTGGGCTATATACATATGATATATATGAGTCAGAGTTGACAAGCCCAACGATTAGTGCATATATCAACAGTTGATAGCACTACTCAATGGTTGCATACACGATGCAATTGGCATGAGATACCTACCATTTGATCCAAGATGGCTTGATAGACTCTCTCTAAGGTCATTCAAGGTGAGTTTTGGACATTGAGCCCACTAGGAAAACTTCAAACAGGTTCTTCCGGATCCAAAGTGGGGGCTTTTGGATTTGTAATAAAATAGTGGAAGTAATAATGCGTTATATTAAAATTGTATATTATGAATTTATGTACATACTTTAACATGCTCATGTTTTTACATCTAGGTTGATAGAATCATGACATTCACCATGAATTTAAAATCTATTCTAGAGTCAAATAAGTTAACTGGGCCAAATTTCTTAGACTGGCTATAAAACTTGAGAATTGTTCTCAAGGCTAAACGCATAGCCTATGTTCTTGATGAGGCACTCCTGAATCCCTTACTGATGACGTTGATGAAGACCAAGTGTTGGCTTATAAGAAGCGCATGGGTGATGAAGAGCTAGCAACATGTATCATGTTGGCCTCTATGACACCCGAGCTTTAGAAGTAGCACGAGGCTAAGGGAGATATCAAGAAAAAGCAGTCCAATAAGGTAGAGAAAGCTGCACCCAAAGCGACTTGCTTCCATTATGGAAAAGACAACCATTGGAAAAGGAATTGCAAGACTTATCTAGAGTCCCTGAAGAATAAAAGGCATCTGATGCCGAAACTATTTCAGGTATTTTTGTTATGGAAATAAATAATGTTTCTAGTAAAACTTGGGTATTAGATATTGGTTGTGGCTCACACATATATATCGATATATAGAGCTTAAAGAATAGTAGACAGTTGACTAGAGGAGAGGCGACCCTACGAGTCAGAAATGGAGCAAGAGTTGCTACATTAGCTATAGGAACTTTTGTATTGCCTTTACCTAGTGGTTTAATTTTAGAATTAGACAACTGTTATTTTGTCCCATCCTTAATTAAAAACATTGTTTCAATTTCGAGTTTGAATAAAAAGGGTTTTCATTTAACATTTAGTAATAACTGTTGTCACATAATGTTAGATGGTATTCTTTATGGCATTTAGATACATCTAACCTAATTCTCAACATCAAAAAGGACAATTCTAGACGCCTAAAACAAGATAATCAATTAATCATATTTATGGCATTCTCATCTAGGTCATATAAGCGAGAAACACATGACTAAGTTACACAAAGAAGGTAACTTAGGTTAATTTGATTATGAATCATATGACATATGCATCTCTTGCTTAAAGAGCAAGATGACTAAATCACCTTTTAGTGGAAAAGGTGAATGTGCAATTGATTTATTGGGTCTAACACATACCGATGTATGTGAACTGATGTAAACACATGCCAGGAGTGGTTATGTCTACTTCATTACCTTTATTGATGACTATTCTAGATATGGGCATATGTATCTAATGAGACACAAATCTGAGGCCTTTGAGAAGTTTAAAGAATTCAAAAATAAAGTAGAGAAACAACTTGGTAAAAGTATTAAGACACTAAGATCTGATCGAGGTGATTAATACTTAAACCAAGAGTTCCAAGATTATCGTAGGGACAATGGGATATTGTCCTAGTGGACTCCACCATACATGCTACAACATAATGGTGTGGCTGAAAGGAGAAACTAGTTGAAGCCACTACGACCACCAAGTCGCTTAGAATTGAATTCATGGTAACTTGCAGTATAGTGATCATCATAGGTCGTATCTTTCAAGGAGCCTTATTTCTAAATTGCCTGACACTAGTTAACCTAATCACTGCCTACTGATTACCACCAGGGGTGATTGCAAAATTAAAGCTTGAAACAGAAACAGAACAATAGCACAAACTAATAGAGCACAAACTAACAGAAACAGAAACGAAATTATACAAACATGTAACCAACCATAATTCCCTAGAGTTGTATCAATCATAACCCTCATCTGCTTCATTGTTTTAATTCCTAAAATTTCCAAAAAATTCTCTAGAACTAGATTCCACTAGCCTTGACCCAAACTTAATGAAATATGATATAGCGCTAACCAAATCTTGTTATACACATATAAAAATAACATTAATGAAATCTAATACAGCCCTACCATATACTACTTTAATCAGAAATGAACATGGGTATAAAAACAGAGAGGCAAATAAAGTAACAGAAAATGGAACAAGAACAATAAGAACTTATCTGATTGATGCCCAAAGAGGGTTCAAGCACAACTCCATATTATGTGTGATTGATTATATGAGAAGTTAGCCTTCCATGGAGGCCAAAATACACCAAAAAGAAGAGAAAATGAGGGGGGGAGGAGTAGACCTATGAAATACTACAAAAAAGGAAAAAGAAGCATCTCTTTAACAGCTTGCAAATAGAGTTTTGGTGTGTCTTTAACCAACAGCAAGAGAGATAGATGAAATTGCATCTAGTTAACCCCATGAGCTGTCCTTTTCCTTCTGATTTCTACTGCTGCTTTGCTGTTCTACTAATGGTGCTTTTTTGTTGTTGTTTGTTGTTCTACAGAACCTTTTCTGTTGGTTTGCTGCACTTTTCTGGTTGCTGTTTAAATTTGGAAGCTGAAATGTAGGCCATAGTCAGTCCAATCAGCCCTAGTCAATGCATAGTCAGCTGCCATGTCATTAAAGGTTGCCACATTAGCATCTTTGTCATCAAATTCATCTAAGTCAGCATAAACTCTCCATTGAATTTAAATATGAAAATTAAGCATAAGGATTAATTGGGATAAAATTATGAAATTGAAGTATATTAATTCATAATTAATTTACACCCCATAAATCCAAAACATATTAACATTAGAGTGTTTACAATATTAAAATGGCAAGGAGGCTAAGATAGGGACTAAATTGCATATATAAATGCTTGATATCAAATCCCCCACACTTAGCCTTTTACAATCTTGGGCAAAATCAAATTCAAAACACCAAAAGACACTAAAGGAAAAACATGGAAAGCATGCAAGCATGAAATAATTGAAATTTGAAAAGATTTAGCACTTGAAGAAAATGAATTTTAGATTTATAAAATTTCAAGCATCATGGCAATTTAATTTGACAAGAAGAATTAAAGTAATTAGCCTCCTTACTTGGTAAGTTTATACGCTCTGTTCTCTCAAGTGTTTAGGGTAAATCACTCAAAATTCAACCTATCATAAAATTCACTACCATAAGCTTGTCAAGTATCTAAATCTCCACTACTAAAATTCACATGCATGCTTGAATCAAAAGGACTTTACAAAGATGTAACGTTGGGTGGAAAAACAATGGACAGATAGGAAGAAAATAGAAAAAATGTGGAAGACAACTCAAGAAAGGAAGAAGAACAAGAATAAAGTGTGGACGCAATTTGGGAAAATGAAGGGTAACAACTTAAAAATCTGAAGAGCATTAGCTATAACATTACAAGAGATTGAATATAAATAAATTTTGGGTGCAAAAAGTTCTACTCACTTTTCATCACTTTTTTTCATTTATATTCTTTTTTTTCTTTTCTCTCTTTTTTCTTTTTTTCTTTTCGACATCGACGCATTTTCTTTTTCAAGCATAATATTTTTTCTATTTTCTTCTTGAATGATCATTCTTTTTTTTTTCTTTTTGCTTGGGAATAGAATATTCATTTCAAAATATTCCAAAATTCATAGAAACTTTCAGCACATCAAACCTCTAAAAGAATTTAAATGCTCTTCACTTGTCAAATTGGGAAGCAAAAATTCTGGTTTAGGAAGAAAAATGGTGGACAATGCAAGAAGGAAAGTGGAAACAAGGCACAAAATGACACACAATGAAAACAACACATGGGATGGCTATTTGGCTAAAAATGGCTCACAAAGAAATGCCTAAATCATCTCCAAGCATGCACATGTAAAATGTAGCCTCAACAAGATCCAAGACAAGTTCTAGAGTGATAATTCATGATAAGTGGTAACACACAACAAGAAAGAATAGCATTTTGCAATTAAGGCTCAAAATCCTCACGGTTTAAAAGACTATTACTAAAACTCATTGAAACCAAATTTATTGCCATTCTACTTGAACTTTAGAAAAACAAGATTAAAATTCTAATCATGATAAAACAATTCAAACCTAAACTATTCCAGCAAGCATATTTACACAACAAAATCTTCTTCCAAAAACCAAAAAGAAACCAACAAGAAAGCACTAATAACTAATCTAAAAGCATATAAAATTCTATACCAAAAAAAAACACTAGCTAAAATCTCCAAAAAGTGCAGAAAAGAGGCTAAAAACATAACAAAAAGCATATAAAAACAGAATAGAAAAATTTTAATTGCATGAAATTTAAAAGCAAAGACCATTTCATTCTCCCCCCATACGTAAATTTTGCATTGTCCTCAATGCAAATTAGTACATATATCATCAAAGCACAACAAATCAGAGGACATGAAAATAAAAGAGAGAAAAGGGAAAAGAAAACGACCTTATCAGTTTGGCACGCCTTTTCCATGTCTTCCATTTGCATGGCACTAGGTTTTTTCAGAAGTTTTTCTCAGTAGTAGGTTGGATGATGGAAAGAATTGAATTTATGTCATCAACCTGAAGAAAAACAGAAGAAGCTCTGCTTGCCACGGAGGGTGAGAAGAACCAAGAGAAAAACAAAAAAAGAAGTAAAAAGGACTACTAACTAAAACACAATTTAAAACAAAAAGAATGCTACTTTCTAAAACAGAATTGAAATTAAAACTTCTACTCCTACTCCTACTCCTATTCCTACTCCTACTCAAATCAGAACAAAAATTAAATCTATCATCTATGCAAGAATTTATATCTAAAACAGAACTATCTAAAATAGAATTATTAACTAAAATAGAATGGAAACTAAGACTATTACTTAGAACAAAATCTAACTTAGAAATATCGGGAACATAATTAAAAACAACAGGTACAGAATCATAATTCACAATAGAAATAGAGGGAGAAATAGAATCAGATTCAGAATTAATTGCACATTCAGATTCAAAACCTTGAATTCAGGTACAGGTGCAAAATCAGAGGCAAATGCAGAATTAGATGCATTCAATTCAGATTCAAGTATAGATTTAGATGCAAGTAGATACAACTCATGTTCAACAAAATCCTCACAATTGCCAAGTTTCAAAGCTTCTTCTATTTCAACGCATGCATGGCAAGTATGACAGTCACAATGAAAATCAAAATGTCCCGTAAAGTCATTCTCATGCTCCAACTTTTTTATATCTACCTCTTCTTCTCCTAAGGTCTTTATCTCTTTTTCTAGCTCAAGTTCAGCAACCTCATATTGGATGACCCTATTTGGAGAAGGTGATGGTCTATGAAGGAAAGGGAACTTGTCCATATCAGCTTCCTCATACTCACATTTCTCACTTGTTCCACTTAAGGAAGAGGACTCCCAATTTTGCCCATCTAGTTCTTCTAATTCAGGTTGGCGGCATAAACCATGTAATTGAGTGCCATTATTTAGAAAAATGACACTGTCATTGGCTCCTAGGTTGGCCATAGGTGGAGAAGGTAGACTTTCATACCCCGAATTGATCATCTCATTAACAATGCTAGTTAGTTGGCCTAATTGAGATTCCAAGCTCTGTAAGTTCACCTCAGTTTGCTCTTGGAACTACAGGATATTTGTGGCCAACTGTTGAATCAAGTCTTCCAAACTTGACTCGGTCTCCCTGTGGGTGGCTAGAGGAGGTACATCAATAAGGTAAAGAGCATGAATTTTGTGCTCATATAGTGGGTGGGATAAGCTCTCATACCTTAAATTTTAAAGCTCATAATCAGGATGACATGTTGTAGGATAGAGGTTACACTCTTGAGGATTTTGTTGAAACTCCCTAAGGCCATTAAAGACTCCTATATAGGATTCTGTACTTTCTTGAAATTGAAGATATTGGTCTGTCCTCTATGTAGATAAGGAATCTATGCCACTCACAAATAGAGAAGAAGGAGGGGATGATGGCTCTTGTTGTTCTTACCTAAGGGTTAGGTACCTCACTATGGATGCAAGTTCATCTAAGCTATGCTCAATTCTATATGGATCCATGGGCAAGGTCCTAATCTGACTCACTAGAAGCAATCTCAAAACAGAATTAAACACTGATTCTATCCAAAAATAACAACGTTATTGAAATGAAGAAAAGCTAGAATAATTACAACAATTACACTACTCCTAACACAATTACTCTAACTAGCCTATAAACAGGACCTATCCAATTTTGGATCAAAACTTGCTAATACTGCTTGACAGACCTTCATACAGACTAAAAAGATGAAACATACAAGAAAAACACAAAGGAAACTACTCCTAATGCTATTGCTTCTTACTAGCCTATGGAAGGTCCTATCAATTTCAGGATCAAAGATAGATAAATCCATGTGAAGAGACCTTTTCATACACTAGGAAGGACAAAATTCACATGAAAATAGAAGAAACACATAAAACAGCAAAAGCAATATACTAAGCTCCAACCAATGAAAATCACCAAAAAATGAAGTATCTCAGAAAATTCTGATTTTTCTTGGAAAAATCACTCAATATTTGGAGGAACAAATGGAAAAAATAGAACTTAAAAATCCAATCTACAAAAATCACACCAAAAATACAATTAATTAGAAAAATCATAAAAAATTAAAAAATAGAAAAAAGGCCTAAATGATGGAATTTTGCAGAATGACCGCCCAAGATGATCCTTTGGATGATCAAGGGGTCAGAACTTGCTTAAAATGCGAAAAACTAGTGGTATACCATATTTGACGTCAATCGGAGATAGTTAGTTTTTTCCTATTGAATAGTAATCGAGAAAAACTCAAAACTTGTAAACCACTTTTAGCCAATCAATTTAGAATCAAATAAAGACACAAATGAACAACTAATTAGGTAACTCAAAAGTGAATTGGCTCCCTGGCAATGGCACCAAAATTCTGGTTAAAGCCACTACGACCGCAGAGTCGCCCAGAATTGAATTCATGGCAACTTGCAGTATAGTGATCGTCCCAGGTCATATCTCTCAAGGATCCGTATTTATAAATTGCCTAATTAATTATTATGACACTAGTTAACATAATTACTGCCTACTGATTACCATTGGGGGTGATTGCATAATTAAAATTTGAAACAGAAACAGAACAATAACATAATAGTAAAATAGAGCACAAACTAACGGAACACAAACTGACAGAAACAGAAACAAAATTACACAGACATGTAACCAACCACAATTTTTTAGAGTTGTATCAATCATAACCCTCATCTGCTACTTGGTTTTAATTCCTAAAATTTCTAGAAAATTCTCTAGAACTAGATTCCGCTAGCCTTGACCCAAACTTAATGAAATCTGATATAACCCTAACCAAATCTTGTTATGCACATATAGAAATAACACTCATACATGCATAAACAGATTATTCCTCAGATAAAAAGATTAACACAGTAATCATAACCATATACCACTCTAATCAGAAATGAACATGGGTATAAAAATAGAAAGGCAAATAAAGTAACAGAAAATGGAACAAGAACAATAATAACTTATCTGATTGATGCCCAAAAAGGGTTCAAGCACAACTCCAGATTATGTGTGACTGATTACATGAGAAGTTAACCTTCTATGGAGGCCAAAATACACCAAAAAGAAGGGAAAATTGGGGGTAGACCTATGAAATGCTACATAAAAGAAAGAAGAAGCATCTCTTTAACAGCTTGTAAATAGAGTTTTGGTGTGTCTTTAACTAGCAACAAGAGAGAGGGATGAAATTACATCTAGTCAACCCCATGAGTTGTCCTTTTCCTTCTAATTTCTACTGCTACTTTGTTGTTCTGTTAATGGTGCTTTTTTGTTGCTGTCTGCTATTCTGCAAAACCTTTTCTGCTGGTTTGCTGCACTTTTCTGGTTGTTGTTTAAATTTGGAAGTGCTGAAATATGGGCCCCAGTCAGTCTAGTCAGCCCTAGTCAATGCATAGTCAGCTGCCATGTCATCAAAGGTCGCTACATCAGCATCCTTGTCATCAAATTCGTCTGAGTCAACATAAACTCTCCATTGAATTTAAATATGAAAATTTTTGGGATAAAATTATGAAATTGAAGTATATTAATTCTATAATTAATTTACACCCAATAAATCCAAAATATATTAAAATTGGAGAGTTTATAATATTAAAATGGCAAGAAGGCTAAGATAGGGACTAAATTACATATATAAATGCCTGATATCATAAATCAAACCTTGTTAGACATGGTTAGGTCTATGATGAGTCATGCAGAGCCCTCTACATCATTTTGATGCAATGCACTCGAGATCGATGTTGACATCCTGAACAGAGTCCCAACCAAGGCAGTTAATGTTACTCCATTCGAAAAATGGTATAACAAGAAACTCATCTTATCTTAATTGAAGATAGGGGGTTGTCCAGCCTATTTGAAGTGAATAATGTCAGATAAACTTAAGGCAAAATCTGACAGATGTTTGTTTGTGGGATACCTTAAGGCAATAAAGGGATATCAATTCTACCACACTTTGGAACAAAAGGTGTTTATTTCAAGACGTGATGTCTTCCTAGAGAAAAAGTTTCTCTTAATGGAAAATAGTGGGAGTATGATTGAACTTGAGTAAGTTCAAGATACTCAAGCAAACATAGAACAATTGCCTGCTTAAGAGCCGATAGATACAGAAAATCTATCGGCTCAAGAGCCAGAGTCGTTTACTCATTCTAGAAGAGTAACAGCCAAACCTTCTGTACAAGCACAAATGTTTCTTAAGTCTAGTATAGCACAAAGGGCTCTTGAAAGATATAGATTTCTCATAAGTGAACCCAACATTGTATTACTTATAGAAGATGAGAAACCTACAACCTATAAAGAAGTTCTAAAGAGTTCAGAATCTGATAAATGGCTCAACGCCATGAAATCAAAAATGGATTCCATGTACAACAACCAAGTATGGACTTAGGTTGATCTACCTGAGGGGATTAAACCCATCAGGTGCAAGTGGGTTTTCAAGAAGAAAACCAACATAGAAGGTAATGTTGCAACCTATAAAGCAAGGTTGATTGTAAAGGAATATCATAAAAAATAAGGTGTTGATTATGACGAAACCTTTTCACCGGTAGCCATGCTTAAATCTATAAGAATATTTCTGGCTGTAGTCGTTCAATATGATTATGAGATATGGAAAATAAATGTGAAGACAGTTTTCCTCAATGGAAACCTGACCAAGGATGTATATATGATACGACCTAAAGGATTCACATCCAAAGATAGCAGCAAAGTATGCAAGCTTTAGAGATCTATTTATAGATTGAAGCAAGCATCAAGGAGTTAGAACATCCGATTTGATGAGACAATCAAAAAGTTTGATTTCTTACAAAATCCGAATGAGCCTTGTGTGTACAAGAAGGTTAGTGGGAGTGCAGTTGTATTCCTTGTGTTATATGTAGATGACATACTACTCATAGGAAATGACATTCTGTCGTTCAATCCATGAAGATTTGGCTTTCTAAGAATTTCTCCATAAAAGACCTTAGAGAAGTAACCTACATATTTGGGATAAGGATCTATAGAGATTGATCTAAGAGGTTACTTGGTCTTTCGCAGCCTACATATATAGATAAGATGCTAAAGAGATTTAGCATGGAAGAGTCCAAGAGAGGATTTATTCCCAAAACACATGGAATTAAGCTCTCAAAGTCTATGTGTCCAAAGACACATGATGAAAGAACTTACATGAGTTTAATCCCTTACGCCTCAGCCATGGGATCAATCATGTATTCTATGTTTTGTACTAGACCTGATGTATCATACACTCTAAGTGTCACGAGCAGATATCAATCTAACCTTGATGAGGGTCATTGGGTGGCTGGTAAGAATATCTTTAAGTACTTAAGAAGGATAAAGGATTTAGTCTTAATATATAGAGAAGGAGATCTCAAGATAAACAGGTATACAAATACTAACTTCCAAATCGACAGGGATGATTCAAAATCCCAATCAGGTCACATATTCATTTTAAATGGAGGTACAGTTGGTTGGAAAAGTTCTAAGCAAGAAATGACTACAGATTCTACTACCGAAACAGAGTACATTTCAGCTTCTAAGGCATTAAAAGAAGCGATTTGGATTAAGAAGTTCATCACTAAAGTAGGAGTGATTCCCAGCATTATTGATACAGTACCAATCTATTGCAACAACAATGGAGCCATTTCATAAGCAAAAAAGCCACAGTCTCATTAGAAATCCAAACACATACTTCGGCATTACCACTTGATTAGAGAGATTATTGGTAGAAATGATGTAAAAATAGAGAGAGTTCCCACTAATAGGAATCTAGCTGATCCACTAACTAAGCCACTACCCCAGTCTAAGTTTGAGACACACACACATGCCTATGGCATTAGATATAAAGGCGATTGGCTTTAGTGCAAGTGGGAGTGTTAGAAAGGTGCTCTAAAGGCAATCACTTTTAGCATCAGATGTATAAACTTAGTTATTAATCCAAAGAGGTTTTCTTCATTATTTATATTCATATTCATAAACTCAAGATTAAATCATAAAATAAATAATGAAGTCTATAACACAAAACATAGCATGAAGGCAATTATGATGACGATCATAATGTGAGATTCCTATCATGTGTAACTATGTATGTATCTAAACTATCCCGACTCATAGGATCACCTGAGATTGGACATCAGTGATTCGGATAAACTAGCACATATTATGCTTCTTGATTTGATTAAACATCTATCCTCATAAGTTGTAAGCATGAGATATTTTGAGTGAACAAGTAAATGCTTGTTAATGGTAACAAGTACATTGGATGATCTACATGAGACATCACATAGATACCTATTCAAATGTCAGTGATAGTTCTCATAGTAGGTAACAGTGCTAGTATCTTTGGACTTGAAGAACTAAAGTTATCTTGGATATGGATCCTGTATTTTGAATCCATTCCTTGTTACCTACCATGGGTCACTCTTAGGTTGGTGATTAAGCACAACGTGAAGTATTCAAAGATATTTGAGTAGTCAATAGAGGATTTACCACTCCTGATAGAAGGAAGTATACATATGGCCACTTGTTGGGATAATCACTAAGAAGTCTTTGGCCAAAGCAGACTTGTCATGAAGATGGTCTTCAGTGACATAGTTTATAGTGATTGATCGTACAGGACAAAGAATTACTACTTGGGATGGACGTGATGTAATTAAGTCTAGTGGGAGTTGACACATAGGTCATCCTCTGAACTAAATGGGCATAAGATGGTGAAAGGACACATTGCATAGACATGCTTTAGTTGTAGAAAGGTTAAAAGTCAAATAACTGAATTTTCAATCAATTTGGGGTCACGATGTGTTGCTAGATAATGCTTGTGATCTATTTACAACCTTCGTTTTGTTCCTTGGGTTGGTATTGCATACATTTATCTTTTGTAATATCTTTTGGAACTCTATAAGTACTCTGTAGCTACGTAGAATTCCTAGGGATCTTATTTTGGGAATTACATGTAATGAACGATCGATGATGAATTATTCTTTTGTCATGTTTCCTAGCATTCCTTGATGATGAGATGTAGGAATGATTTGAAATATAAGGGACCTTATGTATGTTCTATTTGGTATATTATAAGATGCATTATTCTTCTCTTTCCCAAGTAATCTCGATTGTGAGCTAAGGTTTGCAGTTTAGTATCATGATTGGTTCACCCTAGGTTCAGGGATGTGACAATTAGTAAATTAAAAGTAGTGGCTTAGCTGTAAGAGGAAGTTATAATATAACAATACAGTAATAAAAGGGGATCTAGGATTGAATTAGGAAAGAAGTCATTAGGATTAGGTTATTACCAAAATAAATGACAAAAAAAATTATATATATGTACACATCAAAGGGAACATGCACCCCTTAAACAATATAAAATAAAATAAAATAAAAATAATATATAATAAAACATAATAATAATAATTTATGCATGAAATAATATTACCAACTATATATAAGGATCATAATTGGATTATGATACATATAAATTAGGTTTTAGTTAAAGACTTTCTAGAAACAAATTTAAAACAGACAATTTAATTAAAATTTAGATAACTAAACAAATAATATAACAAGGGATAAGCTACACAAATAATATAATATAATAAATGAATGGATAACCTATATAAGAATGTAATATAATAAATAAGTGGATAAGTAACTGAGGATATAATAATATTATTTTAGTGGATAACTAAAAAAATAAAAATCCTAGTCCTACTTAACCTAATCTTATGGATAGCAACTACACCTTCTCTATAAATACCACCCAAGCCCTCAACTCCTAGCAACCCAAGATGCCTCCTACATCTCTCTTACTAGGAAAACCTACATGTCTTCTCTCTTCTCTATTCGCTATCTAAAAAACACAAGAACCCTAGACACCACACCTTCACATAAAACCTTGAGGAACATATCTTTGGTGATCAAACCCAATGTCGGAAAATTTCAAAGAAATAAAGGTAAGAACTAGAAATCCCAATTTATCGTACTTTTATTTTTGCAAAAATTAAATCAATCATAACCCCCTCAATTAGACTCTGTTTTCAACAAATAAGATATTACTGTAAGAGTCTAGTTTCTAACGCAATAAATTTTATTTGAAATTCCTTACCGTTTAGGAGATATGACCATAATGGTGACCAACGATCATATGCAAAAATAAATAGTTTTCTTAATGCATGGTTTTAATTTCTTTTCACAACCCTTTTGTTATTATTGCTAGAAATTAATCCTGGAACCTTGCACAAACCTTTTTCCCTCTATATAACATGTGAAGCCCGGGAAACAAAGCGATGGAATTCAAGTGAGTGGAAAGACTTCTCTTTAACTTAGTTTTAGTATTGGATATCATATAGGGTGATATAGGGGTAGTCTCCCAAAATTGATAGGACAAATGCGTCTAGCTTCATAATGAAACCGTAAATATGGACTAGGCATGGCATGTGAATTATAGACTACAAATTATTAATTTATCATAATAAAATTGTTATTATGAATCGACTATAATTATTCATTTACCATAATAAAGTTGTTCTTGTGGATCAGTTATGAATATTAATTTATCATAATAAATTTGTTATTATGAATCAACTATAATTCTCATGATTAAAATGTATGGTATGATTTCATAATTGGGTATGATTAAACTTAATTTACATACAGGTAAGACAGGGGGTAATGTATACTTTGAATATTCATTTGATACAATTGGAAAATCCATATGTTATGTATGATGATGTTATTATAGATATATTACTATGGAATACACATGCTTAACTGTTGTTTAGATATTGTTTGATGCTGGATGGCACATCCCCTCATGGAGAGGTCAAGGAGGTGGCCCAAAAGTGAGCTTTAACTCTTAATAGATACCCTGACCGATGAGGTGAGATCGCCTGATGGCAAGGAGGTGACCCGAGTGAGCCTTGACTCCTAATGGGCACCTTATCATTGACAAGTACCTCTGGTTGGATGATTCAGTACATCATGGTTATTAAGATCTCGATCTAAATCTTAAGATCTTATAATCTTACGATTACAAACAACTAAAACGATCTCAATTCTATGTAAGATCTAAATCTTCTAGGATCTTAAATCTTAAAATTTTACGATTTTATGATTTTATCGATTCTTTAACATTTTGAATCTTTGCCGTTTTTTAAATTTGTTGATATGTTTTTAAACTATTAGGTCAATTGGGTTGGAAAAAAGTCATTAAACTAACTTAAGTCTTTACTAATACTATATAATTACTATCTTATCACTCATAATTTGTTCAGTTTTTAACTTAGTTTAGTGAAGACTAATAATGAAATATAGTATTATAAGTTTTGAAAAAGAAATTGTCTATTTGGTTAAAAAAATTTTCTAAATACAATAAAAAGTGAGGGTTACTCTCTATTTTTTTCTTTACTAATTGTATAACATTTGAGCTTGTTTTATTGATCAGATCTTATGATCCTCGATTCAATCTTATGATTTGATCTATCATATGCCCCGTCTGATCCTACATGAGATCTCGATCTTGGAAACCATGGTTGTAGTGGCAAGGAGATGGCTCGAGTGAGCCTTAAGTCCCAATAGACACCGTGCCACTGACAAACACCACAGAATTAGATGAGATTCAATGTTGTGTGACTTGCTTTTTGAAAATTTGATTTTGGTATGTAAGATTTTGGCCCTGTAGGCAATTTGTATGATATTTGATTTAATTAAAATTTGTTAAGGCGAAGCCATACCATTCATTGAGTTTTAAAAACTCATTCTGTGATTTATTTCCTATAGATCTAGTTGTAGTTGAGCAATACCCACCTGAGGAGTAGCGGGGCTTATTGTGGACCTTCCCATTGCCGAGTAGGGTCTTGTTTTGTTTTATGATGTCTGTAGGTCACTTTGTAGTTGTTTAGGACACTTAGAGGGATTTTTGGATGATGTTTGATTTATTTAAATTATGTTTACCAAGATTTACTAAGTTTTGATCATTGAACTATTCAGAATATTTTCATTTTTGAACAATTCGGAACATTTAAATTAAAGGCATGACTTTTACTAAAAAGGAATTTATGGTTTTATCTCTTTTTAACTTTAATCAATTTATTTCATTTTAAATATGGAAACCTATGGATATATGTGAGGCATTTTAGGGGTAGGTTAGGCTTATAATAACGAGAAAATGTTGTTACGATGTAGATTACAAGCCCGCGTTGCTTGTTGTGATAGGTTTATTTAGTGACAGTTCAAACCACCACAACAACTACCACTATATTTATTTAGTGGCGTTATTCCCACAGTTAGTGGAAAATGCCACTAAATTGGTTGTGGCGCTTGATTTAGTGGCGGTTTCACTAACCGCCACTATATTATCTTTTTTTTTTGTAATAATAATTTTGTTTGCCACAGAAACAAATAAAAATACAAGAAAATATAGAAAACCAATTACACACATATACACATACATACATACATACACACACACACATACACATATATGTATAATGTAATTTTACTAAGATTAAGTATGCAAAATTATTTACTGTACCTTGAACTGGTCTATATACAAAATGTTGTAAATATTTGGTAACTAACACAACTTGAGTCAAGTTATTGAGGACACTATCCTTAAGGAATGATTTCACAGTTGCATGAATTTCCCCAAAAATTAAACAAGCTCTTTTGAGTTTTACTTAGATACCAAAATCAGATACCAAAATAGTAGAAGAATAACACAGTAATCTAGTATATGAAAACTAGAAAAATGTGGAGGAAAGAAGTTTGAAAACATGTGCCTTTGAAAGTTTGAAGAACATTGCCTTTTATAGAGCAAAACATTTGCATAAATGATTAGAATAAGTAAGTAAGTAGTTTTAGATATTTAAGTGACGTAAAACTAATTAAATAATTTGAAACAATCAAAATTGATTAATAGAAAATGTCCCTTAAATTCTGAAACTGACCCAAATCATTTTGTAATTGTTAAAATCCTTAAAAGTTCAAATAGGCATTAAAAATAATTAATTAAAATCACTTTTATCTTCCTTGAGCTCTTTTGTGAACCCATTATAATATGTGATATATAAGGCCTCATCCCCTCCTTGTCTTAATTAATATAGGACCAAATCTACTTTTTTGAAATACAAAATCTCTAGTTTTTCCAACAATCCCCCACATATTTCAAAAGATATTTTTGTATGAAACAGAGTTCTGGTTTACTCGTGGGTGTAGATGCTTTGAGTATGGTGTCTTTTGGACTATGAACCATTTCTAGACGGATAAGACACAACCCATAAAGTTAGTGGTGAAGCATATAGCTTCTATGAATTAACAATTTTTTTTGTAAGTTAGAGACCTTACCAATCACATCAGCAATTAACACCGTTGTGCATCTTATTTCAGTCATGCATGTGCCTAGTATTCATGAGTGTTCTAGAGATTTCACCATGATCCTATAGGAGCAGCCCCACTCTATACTCATATAGGTGATTTCATCAATTGTATCTATAATGAATACACCACCCTTAAAGAAGGGCTTTGACAATCATTAAGAGCTTTCACTTAACCTCCCAATCAATGCATTCTAGCATTTTCACACTTACACCATAGGAAATGGGTTGAAAATAATAGTGCTAGTAGAACTAATAGATAACTTGTTATTACTTATATAAAACTTCTTCATGAGATCTTCAATCACAAAGTTTGGGTTACTATCACTGTTAATTCCAATTGGCTTAAGTCCACTTCCCCTTGATGTGTGAAGGATTAATTTCCTTCTTACATGCATGTTTAGTTAAATGATTGGCCAAATTCACTTTTGACTTCACATAATCAATTGATATACTCTTTTTCAACTTTTAGCAGCTACTTAATAACTTTGTGTCTTAAACACAAGTATCTGCTCTTACCATTGGAAGTTTTGTTCTTTACAATGGCTATTGCCGGTTGGAAATCACAATGCGTAGACATAGACATCATTGGAATCATACCTAATGGAAAAATATTTGCAAGAAGATTTTTCAACCACTTAGTCACATTTTCAGCTAACTCCAGAGCACTAAACTCTGATTTAGATTGAATCTATAAAATTGTTTCGCTGCTTTCCAGAATATTGTCCCACCACCAAGGATAAGGCTTAACCACTAGTGGACTTTGTCTCATATGAATTAAAGATACAGTTAATATCATTGCATTCTTCTAATACAATGAGAAATCCACTTTATATGATACCATAATTCATGGTACCTCTCAACTTCTTCGTTAGGATCACGACACATGAAATGTCAGGCTAGGTGAAGTTCATCAAAAGCAATAGACTCATCTTCATTTTCTTTAATTGAGTGTAAAATCATAAGACATATTTATAAGTTTGTCATCAAAATGATCAAACTTTTAAAACATTTTGAACATAATATTCTTGTGACAGCAAAATGCTATCACCTTTCTTATGATTTTGACCTCCAAGTATTTCATATCAACATTTGATGCAAACAAATACTTGTCTTATATATAAAATTCATGCTAAAAAAATAAACATGTCATACATATATATGCAAATAATCACACACTTATCAAGGCAGTAAATTTACACACAACATAACAATGAAAACAATCAAAGTTTTAGAATTCATTTTCTTTTCCTTGTAGTCATGCAATATAGATTTTTCAAAATACATCCACAAGTTTAAATATTTTAAATCTATAAAAGTATGGCAGCCCAACTTATATATACTTTAATTTAGCACATAATTTGCTCATAAAACTCATAATTATTATAAGTGAGCATCCAAACACAATAGATACATATATATATATATATATATATGCATCTATCTTCATCCACCATATAATAATATTATTTAAGAATATAGTTACACAAAATTATTTAAGGAACTTCTCAAACTCAATTTTGTGACCAAAAACTCAACAACATTATACATTTTGTTTTAGTACAATAGGAGTGTTATCATAGAAAATTGCTAACTCCAATTTTCATATATGACATATCATCATCTCAATGAGATGATTTTCCTCAATTTTCAAATTGATGTAAAAAAAAATTTATGTCAATATCCACAAAATATTTGGTCACAAATCCACAAAAAAAGTTTTGGTTCCAAAATGACATATGTAACTCACATTGTGACTTAGCAATAAATAATACTTTCAATAATTCAAGTAAAACATTTTGAATTCATAAAATACTATATCCCCATAGTGATGGCTATATTGTGCCTTTTTCACAAGAATTTCACAAATTTTTGTTCTCCAAAAAATATAATATTCTTGTGGCACTATAAAAACATCACATGTGATATCACCATTTATATAAAGTGAATTTTCAAAAAATCACAATCACAATTTTTTACTTTTTTTTTTCCTTTTTGTTTTTCAAACATGCCATTAAATATCAAGAAAATAGATGTAGGCGTTTCTTCAAAAATCAAGTATTTTTCACAACATACAATTTTTCACATGGCCTTATAAAACCCACAATAGTAGAAATTCACAAAATAAAATTTACATTTCACATAGCTTGAGAAAGCTCACAATAATATGGCCATAAAACTTTATTGTAGAATTCAAAATTCCATAATCACAATTTCTAGCATTTTAATATCAAATGCTTGAAGAAAATTTTTCCATGTTGTCAATAGTTATGTCAACAGAATTTTATGGAATTTTATCATGCTTTAAAAAAAATATTAAACCCATAAAATTTCTATTAAGCCATAATCTTTTCAACTGTTGACCACAAAATTTTATATTTTTATAACAACACACTTACACCCCTCCCTTGATTACTAGAATAGTGGAACTAGCTTGTAAGTAGTGTGTAATGCCCGAGAATTTTGCGTAATTTATTTTCTATATTTATTGCATTTTTGTGTGATGGCATGCCATAATTTAAGTCAGTGCTTAAATTGTATAAATTAAAATTCCATGGATGAATAAATTGTTGTGCTTTGCCTTGGAAATATTTCTAAGTCTCCAAAATATTGACTTTGGGAAAAGTAGACCAAATGAGGATAAGGAGGGAACTAATAGAATTCTCTAAATTTGACTAAAGACCCCTCTTGTGTTTTATTCACCCACATTCGACCTCCTTCGACTCTTCCAAACTCTCGCTCTGTCGATGACTTCTCTTCCCTCCAACACCAATATTGCTCATTTCCTCTTCTCTAAGGCTTCATTTTGGTGTTGTGCATCTTTCTTGATAGTCTTTCCAAGTCTTGTAAGCTACTTTTCTCTCATCTTTCTATTTTTTCACATAGAAGGAAACCTTAAGAGTAATGTGGGAAAATTCTTGAGTTGAGGGCTTGGGTATGGCCTTAAGTTGTTCTTGATGTTTATATGGGAATTGAGAAGTGTTTTGGTAGGAAGATTTATGGAAAAGACAACAATCTTGGGTGATTTCTTTTCAAATCAAAATTTTAGGAAAATCTTTGGTTACCTTGTTATAAAACTCTTGTTGTATGTTGTTTCCCTTGCCTTGTTGGTCTTTTCCTATCATGAGGTTTAGGGTTGGGCTATTCAATGCTTTAAGCTTGGTAGTAGTTGGGATGAAGTAAAGAGGGGTTGTGAGGTTGTTGGGCAATTTATTTCTGTGTCTGTTGGGCAACCGATTGACCATTGAGTGGAGACTAGTTGACTGGTTGCGCTAATGTTCTCTGCCCAATCTTGATAAGGGGCACCGGTCGATTGATAAGTTACTATAAGTTGACCGGTTGTTCTTGGGTGAAAATAACAATCTTAATAGGGTGGCAAGTAAAGAGTAGTTGACTGGTTGTTCCCAAACAGCATTTTAAAGTTATAATTATTTTCTTTCTCTCTCATTCACTTGATTATTAGGGAACTAACTCTAAACTTTCAAGCGCCCTTTCCTTTTGAGTTAACACCTCATGGTAAATTGTGTGCTATTTTAAGCTGGGGGAATTCTTGATCCTTTCTCTTGTATGATACTTAAACTAATACTTTTTCTTTACAACTGCTACATTTTCTTGGTTAATTGTAAAGAAACTATATGAATGTTGTGACATACTCTTGGACAGTGGTAAGATCTTCTATTGCTTGTATTTTTGCTTCATCTATAAATTGGATGGATTATGAAGTGAGATTTGTTATGAGAAATGAAAGCTTTAGTGGCGGTATGGGAAACCTCGTGTTTCCATGACACCATGACTAATGACTTTAAGGGAAAGACTGTGTCACCCTTCCTTCCCTCCAATAGAGGAAATAATAGTAGTAGTTCGAAGGGTTAAATCTCCCATTCACACTATGACTAAAAGAAGAGCTAGAAAGCCTATGTGGCCCTCTCAAAGGTGATGAATGCACATTCCTAATAAGGAGCCAGGAGCCCTTCATATTACATAGAAAAGATGGTATAGTAGGAAGCCTGTGTAGCCCTCCTCACTATGACCAACACATAATATCGGGAAGCTAGTGTGGCCCTCCTACTACAGAAAATTGGAAAGACATGTGGATAGCTGAATTTATACATACTTTATTATCCTTGTGACTCTATGCTCATGGTTGTGAACTAATAGCATTAAAATCCCTTTTGAGGTCTTGGCTTGGATTGGATTATATTGTACTATTGGGGACATGCTGACTATTCTTGTTTATCTTTTTCTTCACTGAGTAATGTACTCAATCTCTCTTTTGTATGTTCCCTTGCAGATCCCGAGTTGGTTGTTCAGTCTTTGGACAAGGAGTAGCAGGGCCTCTTACCTCTAATCCTATTGTGTAAAGGTTGGCACTGTATAACATTTTGTGTATTTTGGGGTGGGAGATAGGCTCTAAAACTGAATAAAAATCCCAGGGTTAATGTGGAAATATTTTTTAAGAAATTAGGGTGAAACCTTTGGTATACATGTTGTCCATGTTTTGTTAAGTTCCTCTTTGATTAGCATACTCTAGTTTGGAAAAAGGGGAAAGTTTGGAAACATGGATGTACCTTGGTGAATGATCATATATGAAGGGTTATATATATATATATATGAATGAATGAAATGGCTATATTTCATAAATTTTCTTATGCTATGATTACACTTTGGTCTATGTATTACATGTGTGGTTTAGATATAAGGCTTACGATGGTGGCAAAGGGTCCACCCCATGCCGGTCACCAACCTGAACTGGGGAACATGACATAGTGCACCAACTAGGTTCCTAGGAAAGAAAGGTAGGTCACAAAAGACATGTTTAAATACCAAGTCTTTCCTAGCCAGAACTTTTCCTAAACTTGTATTCTTACAATATTCCAGATCTTTTTAGTAATTAAGTTTTCAGTGACAACATTCAACCCAAAAAGAATAATTCTAATTTTCGATAAGAATATCAGCCAAATCATTGGCTTTGACACTATTTGTTTTTATAAAAATATCCAATCAAGTTTTTCACCAATAATAAAATTCTCATATAATAAGGAAATATTAAGGTAGCAATACATATCTTATAACATAGGGAAAGGAAACCTCATTTTGATGATTATTCCAAGTGGGCAGCAATTGACTTGGCATTTTCTTAAAACAAATGCTTAAAGTAATTTGTGAATCACACATCAAGATATAGATTATTTATTCATATATACTTTACAATCTCAAATAATTGAGAAAATAATCACACAACATAACATATATCATATTTGATTCTCATAGTTTTATAGATCAATTTTCTCAAAATAAGAACTCAAAAACATATATATATATATATATATGTACAAGGCTTCTAGTAATTTTCCTTGGGTAGAAATTCATTGGCAACCCAAAAATACATATGTAAGATATTATAACAATATTCACTTCAATCATTGTTTCATAAAATGAAGTGAACCACCCTTTGATTTAAAAAAGAAAGTCACCAAGATACATGTAACACCGCAGTTTTTGGATGTTAATATATTTGGGTTTAGATAAGTAATTAGAATATGGGAGAAATTCTTCCAGTTGCTTAGTAAGGAATGTAAGGTTTAAGGAGGCACCTCAGAGAAAGTAATTAGTGACTGAGGACTGGGGAGGTGTACATGTGGCACTAAGTGAGCCAAATAATTACTAAGTCTAAGGAGGGACTAAAATGTAATACGAAAAATTGTGTGGTACCTAGAATATGAGAAATACCCAAGTTGGAGAAATTATATAATTGTCCTTGCCAAGGCTGATCAGGGATTAACCGGAAGGCAAAATAGTAATTTCACCCTTACTGGTATACATATAGTTGGCCACTTTATTTCCCTCTCATTTTTCTCCCTCTCCCTCTTAAATGCTCTCTCTCTTCCCAAACACTCTCTCCTTTTTCACTCAAGTCCTCTACCACCTAGGCTCCAGCAACCATTGTGGAGACCGACCACCACCAGAAGGACAAGGATTTAAGGTAGACATATCATCTTCTCTTTTTTCTCCCATTTCAAATTTAAGAGGATTTGGGTAGGAATTGGAATTGTTAGAGAGTTTTGGAGTTTGGTTAGGTTGTAAAACATTTCTTGATGTTTAATTAACAAATAAAAAGCAAGGATCGATCGGAAAAACAATATCAAAGATGAGATTTAAGGGATGAATCTTAGAAACGAAAAGTTAGGGTTTTAAATGAAAATTTGATGATTGGGACTTGGACTACTGAAATTAATTAGGGATTTTGGTGTCAAAACACTCCTTAAGCATTCCTAATGAAAACTCATGAAAAGAATCAAGAGAAAAGATGGAGATTTGGGTGATCTTGAGTCAAAAATTGAGGCCTCTCGCAGGTATTTTTGTGTCTACTGGCAACTAGTCGACCATCGAGTGAATAACGCAACTGGCAACCTTTAGTGCTATCTACTTAGACCTGGCCGAGGCGCACTGATCGATTGGTAAGATGTCACTAGTCGATCGGTTACTCTTGGGTTTGATTGACAATTTTGGTAGAGATGCACTGGTCAACCAGTAAGGTGTCACCAGTTGACTGGCTGCTCTCAAGTCAAGTTGGCTGTACCTAGCTAGTTGACTACCAGTTAGAGGGTAGCCGACTAATTGCTACCTAAATAGCATTTTGGAGAATCTTGTGCTAAAAATTTTGATTGGTATCCTGTAGGTTTGGTCATAGCTCGGCGTTTTTTGAGGTGCATTATGGGATCCAGGAGAGCTTCAAAATCCAGGTAAGGGATCTAGCTTTACTTTGTATGATTTATATTTTTAGGATTGTTTTTCCTAAATCTAATCAAGTGCACTTAATTATTAAATGTTTATATGTTGAACAATAGAGGAAAGGGAACCTTGCATGATTATGAATAAACATATTTATTTGTTAGATATATATGTGTAATGCACTTGTGAGTAACAGTGCATAGGTAAAGAACATTAGTAGTTAGAGTGACCAGTTGGATTAATATCTTAAGTGTGTGTTGGCTCAAGTAAGAGTTCGACTTGAGCACAGTAAATGGGGTAGGACTGGTTTATAGATTTGATGGGGATGGTGTGTGTGGTATAGCAATAATGTGCCTGGGTTGAGGAAGCCAAAGTGGGCTATAAAATCCTCCCAAAGGGCAACGTCATGGTAAAGTAAGGCCTGATTTAAGAAATGCCAAGGTTGGCTACTAAAATCCTTAAGGGACGACTTGTCGACGACGTAGGTGTGTTATTTATTGTGCTAAGATGGTGATTCTTATTATTGCTTGTGCATGTGATTATGTTTGTGTTTGTGTGAGGCTTGGTGGTGCATTCCTATGGTCAAATACTGGTAGTTACCGGATCAAGGTATGGGCCACGACTTAGAATGGGAGTCATACCATAGGTTTAGTGGATATGAAATCTATGGGTTACCCCATGGAGACATAGATCCATAGGACAATATCTTGGCAACGAATTTGTGGGGATGTAGACCCACATTGATGAAGTCTTGAGAAATAGAAATATATGGATGCATAACCATATAATGAAATTCTTGAGCGAAATTGTCAAGGTTACAAAATAGAGAAATTTTCTATTACTAATCCCGACCTTTACTCACTTCTTTAGTCATAACTCTTAATTGGTAATGAATTTCTAAATGAAACTTATACCATTGTAAACTAGTCTCAAAGAGCTTTCCAACAATATAAATTTTACTAAAAACAAAGTCTGAATAAAAGAGTTATGGTTGTTTGAAGAAAGACTAATGATTCTCAGTGTGGCTGGCACCACACACACACACTTGGTGCCTAGGCGCCACACACATACTTGGCTCCTGAGGTGCCACACCTAGTGCTTGGGGCACCATGGCTTACTCTTCTTACTAAAGTATGGCGCCTAAAATGCCACAATTCTGACTTTGCGATTTAGCCTCGGTTTTGGGTCAGATCTTCACCCTTTCTCATGATTTCTTCCATGGGTTCTCATCATTTGTGTCTAAAGAGTATTTAGACACTAAAACCTCCAATTTTAATTGAGAAATGAAGCCACAATCTCGATTTTACCCCAAATACCCTTAAAACTAGAAAATAGGGAAAATTTTGAGAAATCGAAATTCCTACCTCAATTCCTTGCTTTCCTTAGGTTGCTTGGCCCTTGATGACTTGCCCCATCATCGGAGAAAAGCTCTCCAAAGCTCGTTAGAGGATTTGGAGTGGAGAGAGATAGTAGAGAGAAGGAAGAGAGAAAGAGAGGAAAGAGGGTGAATAGAGAGAGAAGAAAAGAGAAAATGAGGAAAAAATGGGTAGTGCCCCCTATATATACTCACCCATGGTCAAATTACTACTTTGCCCTTTGATCAACCCTTGGTCAAGACTAATAAGATTAAATCCATAATAACTCACCTCAGGTGTTTCTAAATCCTAGGTGGTCTACAGTTTTCCTTAACCAGTCTCCTAACTCCCCGGTGCCCTCTGTACCACAAATACACTCCACCACTCCATATTCCACAATCTTACCACTTCTAAAACTCATATTACACAACAACAAAAAATTTCCTTTGCTTGAACTATTCCATAAAATTAGTTTTAAATAATACCTGAAAATCACAAGTATTATAAGCATAGTCGCTAATTAGAAACTGATTCGACTGAAAAAATAATTACTACTCCTTTTCTTACTACATTTTAGTCGTAAAAATTGAGAGCCATATGTATATATTTATTTTTATAATGTTTTGTAGTGTCAGAAACTGTCCAGATTAAATTTAACAGGGTTTCACATATATGTTTGTGGCACAAGAGACACAGCTCCCCCACGGCACACTACAAATAATATGTGTGGCGCGGGGGGGACCCCCTGCGCCACAGTATATATGTGATGAGCTTTTTATTTTTTTTAATTATTTGTAGTTTAATTATTATTTTTATTTAATAATAAAAATTTATTATAATTTTTAATAATTAATTTTATATTTCAATTATAGTTAACTAGTAGCCTGAGCTTCTAAGTTACTTTCTGTTTTATTATTTTTAGTTTAATTATTATTTTTATTTAATAATAAAAATTTATTATAATTTTTAGTAATTAATTTTATATTTAGGTTATAGTTAACTAATGACTTAATTTAGAGTTTGTTTAAAATTGAATTTGTATATTATAAATTTACATAAGATAATTTACAGTGGTTATAAATTTGTAAAGTAAAAACTTAGATAAGATAATTTATCTAAAAAAAATATCTGTACAATTTTTTATTTAAATAATAAATTTGTTTGATTTTACAAAACAGTGAGTTAAATAATTTCAATAACTCTACAGCATTCCTCTTGTCCCTCCTTGATTATCATTTTTATTATTAAACATCTCCCTCGAGTATATTTTTCTTGTCAGTCGAACGTATTCCTCTCTTTATTATTAATTTTAACAGATGCAAAATGAGTTAATCCAAAACCTAGAACATAAGAAATGATGTGTAGTCCCTCCTGAAGACATAACAGTGAATTGATTAAGAACAAATAAAGCTATTAAAAAGCTACAAAGAATGATGGCATATAAGTTTGGATATTAGCTAGAAATAAATAAAATGCATGGTTAAATAATATACTGATATGAAGGAAAAAAAAAAGAATCGGGAGTAGAGAAGACAAAGAAGAAGAACAGAAAAAATGGTCAAGTGAGTCAGAGGAGAAAAAATTGCAAAGAGAGAAGAAAAAAGAGAAGAATAAAAAAGCTGATCAAGAATAGAATACCGGTGAAGAAGTCGAAGCTCAGAGAAGGAGAAGAGAGAAAAAAAAAATAAGACAAGTGCACCAAAAAAATGTATTATATAAACATATTTCCGAGGGAATTTAAAATTTATGAAATTGCACCAAAAAATTTTAAACAAACGCGAGACACAATATAACATATATCTAGGCAATGCATTTCTAGTCAGTGGCGGCAAAATTTAATTTTGAAGTTTGAATAATAGTAAAAAAAATGTATGAAAAGATTAAAAAGAAGAGGTATAAATAAAAATATTTTGCAAAAATTTTGGAACTGGGTTGATTACCATGAAAAATTAACACACACAATCTTATATATCTTAATATAAATATATTAAATAATATATATATAAGTATAGTATAGTACTTATATACTAATATTAATATATGTTTATATATATATATATATATATAAACATATATTAATATTAGTATATAAGTACTATACTATACTTATATATATATATACTTATATATATATATATTATTAATATAAAATTTATAAGATTAGTACATATTCATTTATGTTTTATGGGTAATTTTGAAAATTTTATTTTATTTTGTTGAATGTATTTCGAGTCCTTACATTTTATTGAAACCCTATTTTCATAATTTTTCTTTCTTTGTTTCTTTTACTTTGTTTCCTTTATGTTCTTACCTCTCAATCTCTAATTCAAAAACCAAAATTATCAATTTCTTCTATATCTATCTCTCTGTAGGCATATCTTAAATATTTATGGCTAATTTTATGAAAAAACAAAATTCAGAACTTAATCTTTTAGGTCTATCTTTTTTTTATTATTCCCTATTTTGCTCTGTTTCTTCTTTCTTATAATAAACACTCATCTCTATGTTTTTTCTATTTTCACTGTTCTTTCCCCTTTGTTCTTTCTCCTTTATTTTTCTTCTCATGTCTATATATGAATATTTTATATCTTATCTATATATATATATGACTTATATATAAGTATATATGTATATATGTATATGATACTTATATATAAGTATATATGTATATATGTATATGTATATATATATATATACACTTTATGGAAGAGGAGACAAGCCAACTGACAACATTAACAATTTTTAACCAAGTTGGGCATCCATCTGGCAAGAGCGTCACTAAATATTTAAATGATAGAGAATATATGATTGTTCAACTTTACGTCATTCTCAATTGTGACGAAGTGAAGTCATATCTTGAGTAAAACCACATTGTATTTCCTAATTTTATTATTCAATCATATTGTATATCTATTATGTATCCTCAATGAGTTTGCTTTTGTACGACATAAATTTTGAATAATATCACAGAAATTTAAATCCTCACTACAACGACGCAAATATCGATAGAGTTGCTGAATCACACTTTGTCTTATGACTCAAAAAAGTTGTAAGTGACCTTATGATTTAGTTGGATTAATTGTATATTGACTCATTTTTTTGTGCTATGCAATAATCAATCAATTATTCATTGATAACTTTAACTAGGTAAACACTCAACCACATGTTTTTAATGATCCAAATGTAATGTCCTTGACATAGGGACCATTTAGAGAAGCCGAGACATGGCCAATGTATTTTTGTGAATGGATATAAGTTTCATACTAATGTCTGGAGCACTGGAAAGAAGACAATCAATAGTGGGGTTTGTGTTAGAGGTACTAGAGAACATGATAGAGAAAATGATTATTTTGGCATCCTTAAAGCAGTTATACAACTACAATATTTTGGAGAACCTACAAAAAAATAATTTTGTTTGATTGTGACTGGTTTGATTCAATGCTGAATCGTGTGTCACGACCCAAACCCCAGCTCGAGACCAGTGTAGACAGTGTGTTACCAACATTATCACAAACCTAAATTTCTATCCCAGATCGCAGGTGGTGGCCTATATGATTACAGAGTATACTAGAGAAATATAATAAAATATATTACCTTACCCCGAACAATAAGGAGGCTTCCTCGACCCACGAGCTCTCATTCTAACCACCCTGCATACTTGCAACTGTGAGGGGGTGAGTCTAAATCACGGACTCACAAATGTTAGCCCTACACTATACAGATATACAATATATATATATATATACACACACACCTAATCGGGAATTCATCCTGCATGACACAGAGCTACCAGTAGGCACGCATATAGTATCACGTCCCTTCATATTCTCCCCCAAACGCACATATGCACAACACATAATAAATAAATGCATGAGACCCTAATCAAGGGTCCACACTTCCATATCACATTTCAAGAGTTTACAATGTGATTTTACATTTCCACAGATTATCACTCAAGAAATCCCATTATGTGTCCGACCTATTGGGTCATATCCATAACTATAAAATACGTATGGTCTCCCAGATCATGCCTTTAGCCAGTACATATATCCCACATACAAATAAAAATCCACACACAATATATTATGCAAATGAATGAGATGCAATGTTTATCTTGCTCTTTTCCACACCACAATGGGGACCAGGCCTCAATATGTATGCATACTCATTGACACCACTCAGCGGTATTACACAATGGGTAGCTTCTAGCTCTATTTTCACACTTTTCCATAAAATAAAAATGCAGATGATGATATCCAATGTACCCACACAATTCCCACTCACATTCCACACAACAACCAATCCATATTCCACACAATAATTTTAGGAAAATAAATAGTAAAATATAAATATACATACATATATGTATATATCCGCATATAGGAGAGCTAGATAAATCCCTCACCTAGATTCCACACTCTCGGTGCTTCCGCCTTGTGCCTTGACCATCCTTATTAAGTAACTAGGAAAAACTATCAAGGTTACAAAATAGAGAAATTCCCTACTACTAATTCCAACCTTTAGCCACTCCTTCAATCATAACTCTCAACCAGTAATGAATTTTCATATGAAACTTATATCATTGGAAACTAGACTCAAAGAGCTTTCTAATATAAAGTTTGCCCAAAACAGAATTTGGATGAGAGAGTTATGGCTGATTGAAGAACAACCCCAGAACACTGGAATGCCTGGCACCTAGGCACCAAAACCTTCATCTTCCCCAAATCTTTTGAACCTTGGCGCCTGGGGGCCAGAGCTGGCACCTGCGTGCCAAGATCACGTTCTTCTGCGATTCCTCTTAGATTTGGCCTAAATCTGGCTAAATCTCTACCATTTTTCATGATTTCTTCCATAGGACTTAATCTTTGATGTCTAAGGAACATTTAGACACAAAAAGCTGCAATTTTAATCAAGAAACGAAGGCGAAATCTCAATTTTACCCCAAATACCCTTAAAACTAGAAAATAGGGAAAAACTTGAGAAATAAGAATTCCTACCTCAATTTTTTGCTTTCCCTACGTTGCTTAGCTCCTAGAGACTCGCCCTGTCGCTTGAGATCTATCCCCAAAGCTCGGTTAAAGGATTTGGAGTGAAGAGAGAGAGTAGAGAGAAGGAAGAGAGAAAGAGAGGAGAGAAAAGGTGAAGAGAGAGAGAGAGGAAAGGAGAAAATGAGAAAAAAAGGGGTGGGGCCATCTTTATATACTCACCAGGGTAAAATTACTACTTTGCCCTCCAGTTGACCCTTGGTCAAGACTGGTAAAAGAAAATTTATAATATCCCACCTCGGGTGTTTCTAAATCCTAAGTGCCTCACAATTTTTCTTATTTCACTTTAGTCGCTCTTTGTATCCAACCTGTCTCCCAACTCCCTTAATGCTCTCGATGCCACCAATATATTCATCGGCTCTCTACCACACAATACTCCATAACCTTGTCACTTTAAAGCTTCATATCCATCCTACACAACAAGAAAAATCTCCTCCGCCCGAATTATTCCATAAAATTAGCTTTATGTAATACCCAAAAAATCATGGATTTTTCAGGGTATTACATCGTGGAACAAGGGTGCACCCAAATTATGGAATTACAAAGATTAAATATACAAGAAGATACAAAAAATTAGATCCATTTGTATTTGTATACCAAGCAATAAAGGTCTATTTTGTTCCTTATCTAATCAGAATAAGAGAGAAATCTGACTGGTGGGTTGTCATAAAAACTAAACCTAGAAATCTAGTGGAAAATGAAGAAAGACTTGAAGTTGCCTACCAGAATGACCAACCACATGTTTCTGCTCTTAATAGTGATTTATTAAATGAAAATTTAAGAGAAGGATAAACGAAGAAATAAGATATACAGAAGAAGAAGCAGTAGCAGAAGAAGATCAAGTAGAAGATAGGGAGGAAGAACATGAAGAAGAAGATGAGGAGCAAGATGTAGATATGAATGACGATGAAGATGAACAAGAAAATAAGGGCAACAAGAAAGTGACTAGTTATTTTTTTGTAAAATTCTTTCTACATTTATTTTTTTATATAAAAAGTTCCTTTCTAATTTTTTTAAGTAAATATACATATCTCATCGTTGTTATTTTATCACACATGAGAATTTATATATTATGTTTTTGGAACCGGCCCACTAATTGACCCAAGCTAGCCTCCGGTCACTGGTTCAACTATCAAATCAATTGATGACTCGAATAAATAAATTAAAAATTATATATATACCTAAAATAAGTAAAATAAATTATTTATAAGTAAATTCATACTTTAAAACCATAAACATCTATAATAATTCAAATATAAAGTAATAAATATTCATAAAATCATAAATAATATCATCCAAACATAATAATATGAATAAGATGCAGAAATAAATAATATAATCTAAACATAATAATATCACTAAGATGCAGAACATCATATTTTCTCAAAAGCATAGATTTAAATTTTGGCCACACTTAGATCATAAATCATAAATCTCTGATGTGAAAAATGTGTTATAAAAAGTTTTTATATTTTTCAAATATAGTTTAATTTTTCTAGAAATAATTTTAATTTAATTATTTTTTTACTTATCTAATCAAAAAATTAATTTGACTAATTAAAAAAATTAAAACAATGTTTAAAAATTAAAAAATAGTAAAAATAAATTCAATTTTAAATAAAAATAACAAGAGATGACATATAAATGGCACAAGGGGTTCCCCTGTGCCATTTACATATATAGATATATATATATTATATTACATTATATATATATATATATATTATTTAATATATATAACATCAGTTTTAAAAATGTAGATAAAATTTTTTGGTGAAAATTGTTATTTTTTTGCCTATCTAATGACAAAATGGATTTAGCTAATTAAAAAAATTAATGGATTTTTTAAAAATAAAATATATAATGAAAATAAGTTAAATTTTTTAAAAAAATAGCAACAAACTAATGGCGCAAGGCCATATGATATATGGCGCAGGGAGTTTATCTAATGTAGAGGGTTCCCCCTTGTGCCATATATATATATATGGCCATTTACATATATATATATATATATATATATATATATATAAACGCCATATACAATACATGTATATTTTTTATTTATTAATTTTAAATTTTTAAAAATTATATATACGTAAATAATTTTTGAAAAACAAAACAATGTTAGTAACTAAATAATTTTAAATAAAACAAACAGTATCAATTTTAACAAATTTATAATATCACATACCTTTAACTGATTTTTAGTCGTTGATATCAGTAGGAATTGACAAATAATTATAAATAATCATTCCTACTACATTTCAGTAGGAAAGCTGTCGAAATTTCTTTCAGTTAAAAAAGTATATAGTTCCTACAACATTTCAGTCGGAAAACATAAGTATATCGGAATTGCTTTCAGTAGGTTGCAGTAGAAAATTTTCTGTTGGAATCTCATTTGATTATTGTAGTGAAACCCCCCATCAACTTTTCATTTTGTGCAGTTTATCCCTTCCATTAAAAAAACTGTTAAGTTGACTAATGATCAATGCCATGTCAGCTCAAGTTTGCCATGCCAACTTCCACCATGACCCACAAAAATAACGAAAAATGAACTACCTGACCCACAACTCAATCTTTAGTGCATGCATAACCCATAACCCAAATCCTGATATCCATTGTATTGGAGTGCAGTTTGGTGGAAGGTGAACGCTATTGAAGATGAATGTAGCAGAAGAAGAAGATCATGATATATTTGAAACACAGGAAGAAGAGCGTGGATATCTGAAAAATTGCAACACTCGAACAATAGAATGCACAACAAAATCTTATCAAATACTAGTTTAGTTGAGAACAAAAATTACTAATATTTTGAAATTTAACCAGGAGATCACAAGTTTATGTCATAATAGATGAGTCAATTTCTTAAAACATCATCACATTTGTTCCCCCGATCCTCCTATAAATTCCATCCAATCCTCACACTCCCTTCACCTGCCTATCATAACAATCTCAAGCATCTCTCACACCAAATTAGATCCACTTCAAGAAATAAATAACATCTTTCAAAATTTCGGCCATAATCCCCATGAGATCAGAGGAATCCACTACCTAACCTCAAAGAACCCATTCCTCTTCCCTCAAAGCTTCAGTAGCAATTTCCAAAACCATCACCTAAGCACCCTCTTCACTGATCTCTCTATAACCCCTTATCCTCATCACAAGCTCAATCACATTGTTCCTTTTCCTCAACTTCTGACGAAGTAGAGGATCACCAAATAAGCATGATTGGTGAGAGGAAGTAGAGGCTGATGATATCGAACATAGAGTCAGCGCAGGGGTCGAGATGACGAAGCAGAGGCACCTGGACGAGCTGTGGTCATTTTGGGTTAGGGGTTATGCACTGAAGATTATGAATTGTGGGTCGGGTCATTTATTTTGGGTTATTTTTGTGGGTCATTGTGGAAGTTGATATGGAAAACTTAAGCTAATATGACATTGATCGTTAGTCAACTTAATGATTTTTTGAAAGCTGGCATGACAAACTTGATGGGGGTTTTCTGTTGAATTTCAAAGTTCCTGGAGTTTTTAGCACATTGGGAAAAGTTGATAGGGGTAAAGTGCATTTTTTCCAAAAAAATAGGCAAATGAGGATTTTTCAAATGAAAAAATCCAATCTAATTAATTATTTACTTTCTTTTGATTAAACCAAATCTAATATGCTCCTGTAATAACATGATACCTTGATTAACCCCCATAAATTAAAACATGGAATATTAAGCATTAGATTGTTATGATTAACACCTTCCAATTTTTCAAAATCATTCTACTGCAACTCTAACAAAATAGCCATATTCAATGTTAGCTTTTTTATGTAAAAATAAGAAAAATATTAAAATATCAAAAAAAAATAGAAGTAATGATCTATAAAAATAAACAAAATCCAAAGAATTAATGTGAATTATTCCCCTATAAGTGACAAAGATATCACCCAAAATAATATGCTCCTATAATAATATTATACCTTTATTGACACCAAAAATATAGATACAGTGTACTATAAAAATATAGGGAAGATCGTTAAGAATTAAGATTATTATACTAAACACCTTCCAAACTTTCAAATTTTAATTATTCTACATAAACTTCTAACAAAATGGCCATATTCAGCGTTAGTTTTTTATGTAAAAACAAGAAAATAAATCATGAAAAAATATTAGTATTGGCCAAAAAAAAAGTGTGGATTGGCTCTTGCCCACTTATGCACAAGAGCCTCTACCCAAAATCTCAACCATTGGATGCGCCATCCAATGGCTAGGATCTATTCTTTATTTTTTTATTATTATTTTATGAAAAATTATATTAAGTGTAATATTTGATCTAATTATCACTAAATTTAATGGTCAATATACTTTAAAAATTAAAAAATTAAAAAAAAATTCCCAGCTGTTGGATGATTTTGGATAGGAGGCTTGTGCGCATTATTGGGTAGGAGCCAATCCACACTAAAACAAAAAAACAAAAAATAGTAATAATATTCTATAAAGATCAACAAAATTAAAAAAAAAACAACTAATGTAAAGAGATTCTCATAGTTACGAGTTATTAAGATATCACCCGAAATAATGCTCCTGTAATAGTTTGATACCATGATTGACATTTGACACCCATTTCTTTCGAAATAGTGTACTATATAATTAAAGTATATTACATTCCATTTCCTGCAAGTATTTCTTACTAAAATACCATATATTATATGTCCTCTTGAGTATCTTTTCACGAAATAATAGAATATTTGTAGCATGTTGGATAAACAGTAAAGAAGGGTGTTACAAGATGCAAAAGTTGATGTAACTATATGCTAATAGAAGGTATTTTAGTTAAAAAAAAAAAGCAGCATTAAATTAATGAACACAGAACAAGGAATACTATATATAATGGACCTCTCTTGATAGAAAATATAAAATTAGGTTAAAATGTAATGTATTTTATAATTACAATAAATGATAATGCATATTTTAAACGTTCTAATTACGAGTACGTTGTATAATTTCACATACTTACCAAAGAATAGTGTAATTTAATTACTCTTATAATTAATACAGAGAAAATTAAGAACTAAGATTATTACATACTAAATGTCCATACTCATTAGTTGTCACCTTCTGTTAACAGAAGGTTAGGTAAAATTGAAACAAATCGCGAAGAGCATGCCATTCTCACAAATTTGGCAATCCGCAAACCACAGTCCGTCCTCTCTTCTATAAATGTCACCACAACACAACCACTAAATCAAAATCAAACACTCAAATTCAAACCCTAAACCCGACAACATGACCACAAAAGTCATCATTATTCAGGTGGCCCTCGCGGCGGCTCTCCTTGCGGCCACCGCCATCCTCTCCGATGACACTGCCCTGATTCCCGAAGACAAGTCCCAACTCGAGAAATGGTTCAACGACAACATCGGGCCGTTGTCACAGCGCGCAAAAACTCTAGACCCAGCACTCGTTGCTGCAGATAATATTAATGGTGGGAAGGTGGTGAAGGTGATGCAAGATGGAAGTGGAGATTTCAAGACTGTGACTGATGCCATTAACAGTATCCCTAGTGGGAACACAAATCGAGTGATTGTGTACATTGGAGGAGGGACTTACTTTGAGAAGATGAGGATTAATAGAACAAAGCCTTTTGTGACGTTGTATGGGGATCCTAAGAACTGGCCAATCTTGACATATAATGGCACTGCAGCTCAATACGGCACCGTTGATAGTGCTTCCTTGATCGTTGAGTCAGATTACTTTGTAGCGGTCAATATCATCTTTTCGGTTCGTAATCTAATTATAATTAAGAGTTAAGGCATGTAAGTTTTAATTTTTTTGTAGATAACGCATGAAAGGTTTTGCTAAGTTGATTGGCATATATAGTGTTGAAAAAAAAATTATTGGCATTGATTTGGTACTAATGCCATTAATTTAATCTTAATTCAGATTTTTTTTATTTTGTTATTACTTTAGTTCTAGGAAATAATGCGAAAATGTAAAGACTTTTTTAAAGTGTTGTGATTTACTTTCTTAATGTAAAAAGTTGGCTATACACTCTAAACTTTCAATTTTAATTTGTGTAATCACCCCTTCACTTTTGTTTTTCCAAAACCTAATACTATTTGTTCATATTTCTTTAAAAAAACCAATGTAGAAAAAATTACGTACATCCAACTAATCATCTAAAGAATTTTTATTAATAAAATTATTGTTTGTCATCCAACCTAATACTATTTCTATTATTCGTTATATTGGTTGCAATTTTCTTTTTTTTTTTTAAGAATTCGGCACCAAGGCCGGGTCCAGACACAAAGGGTGCCCAGGCAGTGGCGTTGAGGATTTCCGGTGACAAGGCGGCGTTCTACAATTGCAGGTTTGAAGGATTTCAGGACACTCTTTGTGATGACAGGGGCAAGCATTTCTTCAAAGATTGCACCATTCAAGGCACAGTGGATTTCATTTTTGGAAGTGGAAAATCACTCTATTTGGTAAATACGAATCTACCTACAAATTAATTCACACACACATATATATAGGCAAGCTATGGTACTCACATATATAGTAATTGATTTTGTAAAAAGTTTAAATAGATTGGAGAATATTTTTGATAAATTTGATTTATAGAACATTAAAAGATAAATTAATTATAAATAGATAAATTTGACTGAAGCATCGGAGATATTTTTTTTCATGGTGGATTTGGAATTCTTTGAGGATTTGAGTGAGAGAGAGATGGTTCTTCCTCTATTTTTCTCCAGTAAAATCTTCAGCAGAGAGGATTTTCAAGTTTGAGAGAGGGAGAGAGTGAAGCAGAGAGAGTTGTAAGAGATGGAGAGATGTGTTCGTGTGTCATTGGAAGTCCTCTCGTCGATTCTCTATGCTCCGTTGTGTGTCATTGAGGAGAGAGAGAGAGGACAGAGAGAAAAGAGAAAGAGATGGAGGGTATTTTTGTCATTTTAGAGTATATATAATAACATTTGAAAGATGAGGTACAAATTGGGCAAAAAAAAAAAAACTCAAGAGTATAAATGAAAATCGTGGTAAATGTTATGAGTATATAGTATGATTAATTCTAATGGTACTTAAAATGCATATATTTGGTACATTAATATCTCAAATAAAATGATAACTCCAAATTTGAAAAGGTTGAATATTTGTTAATAGTTAACTGTATATCTTGTTGTCCATATAAAAATACCAAATGGCCTTTGAATAATTTTCCATATATATTTTTAAACTTATCTATTACGTTTCAAAATATTAACACATCAAACTTGGAATAAAATTACAAAAAAAAAAAATTATACTTATTGTTCATATGTATAATTGTTTAAGAATGAATATAACACCACAAAATTTTTAAAAAAAAATTTAAAATTTGAAACGGATATATTTTGAAATGCTTGCATAATATTGTCCAAACATCTTTACGTATACAACAATATAATCATTTAAAATAAAAATAATTGTACATTACAAATTAAAATAGCTAAAAAGAATAAAAACTCATCTAGACACAATTAATATCAGATTCAATTTGTAACTTTTTGGTACTATATTAATCTACTAAAAAAATGAAGAAGAATAGAAATATTTTAGTTATAAAAAGTATGATATATTACTAATTTAATCTCTAAAATATTACAATAATCACAATTTAATTTTTAAAAGATCAATTGTCTCAATTTAATCTTTAAAAAATTATATTTTTCGTAATTTTGTTCATCTATATGTCAATGCATGTTTGAAATTTGACCATGACAAATTTTAAGATTTAACAACAAGGATTTAATTGAAATAATTACAATTTTTTAAGACACTGAATTAGCAGTCCAATCCAAAAAAAAAGAGTATTTACAAGTTTTAATTAATTATGGCATGCAGAACAATAAATTGGTGGCAGTTGGGAATGGAACAATAGCTGCACAAGCAAGAGTCAGCGACTTCGAGGACATTGCGTTTTCGTTTGTGCACTGCGATGTGAGTGGGAGTGAGATTGCCAAGGAAACGTTCTTGGCGAGACCGTGGACGCCACGCCCCAAAGTTGTGTACGCTTACACCATAATGGGCACCATTTTGAACCCTCTCGGTTGGAGTGACAACAGCCAGCCCAGTAATGACCCGTAAGTCACCCTTTCAAATTACAAAACTTTTGCATCCATAAAGCGTCGATATATTGTTACTGCCACGTTTACCTTTTTTTTTCATAATAAAAAAAAGAACAATACAATTTACTTCCTAATATAATATGGAAAAAAATATTTTAGCACATATCCACTATTTTCATTCTATAGAACGAACGCAGTTTTTTTTAAAAAAAATTATCAAACACATTTTCAATTAAATTTATTTTTGAAAAGGTCATTAATCTAATTTTTATTAAATATTATTTCTAAACCCTTTTAAATAGTAGCATTTTAACCACATCTATATTCTATATAGTAAAATATTATTTTTTAAAAAAACTACAATATTCCAAAATAAACCATTAGTCTATTAATTTTTTATAAACTAATTAGTGTTTTTATAGGAAAACCAGTAATAAATAGTTTTATGTGTATAAAAAATTTCCAGTGATTAAAAAAATTATATATGCATTTTATTTTAATGTTTCATATTTTTATATAAACAGAAAATGAAAAACATGGCTGATATGGCATCATTTGCACATAATGATGGGTAGCATTTTTGTTATTAACCAACGTCTTAATCATATGAATAAAAAAGCATATTTTAAAATTTAAATTAAAAAAATATCTTGATCTGCTCCTTCACTTTGTATTAACCAAGCTTCGGAGCATAAATCGACAATGTAATGTGTTACTAATATGTGAATTCCATGCAGAAATCTATATTTCGGAGAGTACAAAAACAAAGGTCCACGTTCCGACCCCAATGGTCGTGCAAAATTCACCAAGATGCTAAGCGACTCAGAGGCTGGTCCTTTCTTAAACCTTGGCTTCATTCAGGCTTCCACCTGGCTGCTTCCTCCTCCTACCCCAAAAATTTAATATTTTATTATTATTGTTATTATTTGTTTATCTCGTAGTTCTAGCTATTGTCAATCATAAAGTCCCAATGCGTTTCTTGATGAAGGTTAATCCTTTTACGTTTTTTTATAGATAGCAATAAGCTTGCCAAGAAAGGTTAATCCTTTTACGTTTTTTAATAAATAGCAATAAGCTTGCCAAGAAAGGTTAATCCTTTTACGTTATTTTATACGTAGCAATAAGCTTGCCTTGAATATTTTAGGTTTTAGGCAATGTATGTAATTGGTGGATAATGATTTGGGACTAGTAGTTGTATTTGGATTCTCGTGCTTTGTGGTAAAATTAGCTTTTTTATTCTCTTATATTTTGGGATATATTTTAATTATTCTGGCATATTTGTTTATGTCCTAAAATTTTAACCCATCTAAGTTAAAGATAAAAAATTGAATTGGCTAAATATGTGTTATATATATATATATATATATATTCATACACCAAAATCGAATATTTTAATAGTATCAATTTTTTATTTTGCCCTCTAAATTGATCTCTCTAACACCTGAATCCAAATCATAACTATCATCAAAATTATACATGACTCTGCACGTTTGGTTGCGTAGCAAATAACCCTCAATGGACGTTCCTTGACCCTAACTTGATTTTGGAAAAAAATGTTTTAGTTTGGTTTTGCGTTGAAAAAAGTACGAGAATCGATTTTCTCGCTTAAATCTTGGTTTGCCTCAACTCAACTCTACCAATTGCTTGTCCCCTCAACCTTGGGTAGCCTCACTTGATCTTTATGATTTCCCTCTGCTGCCCCTCTCTCTTACCGAAGATGTCGTCCTTATGATGCTTTGGTTTGTTGTTGTTTTTTCCTCTCCCACATTCTGACCCTCTTGGCTTGCACTAACTTTGGACATATTGCATAATATGAATCAGCCACCATTGGATGACGAGACAATGGATGACATGGCAATTAGTACAGCAAAGTAGCTGACATGGACAGAGTAGTCGATATGGACAGTGATGTAGCAAATCACGCTAGGGAAATTCAAAAAAAAAAAAAAGGGAAGCTGAGGAAAGCTCCTTATTGGGCACGTGATTACTATATTGGTCGAAGGAAAGCATATATTGGCTAGTGGAAGAGGAAAAAGGGAGGGACCACTTATTTTGCTACATTATGTTAGGATCCCTTCTGTCAAATATATATTTTATTTTGTTTTTTCTTGGCATGGGGCCAATTGGTTAAATTAGACAAAGGGGTCTTCGAGTGATGTAGCCAATTTTTCAGAATCGAAGCTATCCTTTGCTAGAAAAAGGATATCTTACTTGTATACATTCCCTATATCATCCACCAATCCATTTCTTTGTCTCTTCCATCTTTATATTTCTTCTTCTACAAGATATTATTGTTTCTATAAAACTTAGCATTTGGTGCTCTTGTTGAGAGACTGCTATGGCAGAAGGAACTCGTTATGCCAGATTGGAAGTAGCCACAATGGATCTATAGAAAACTCAGGGGTTAATGGATGACAGGATTAGCTCAATGGATACAAGGTTGGTGTGTAATACCCATTACTCTAGTGTATGCACTTAGTGTGCCATGCTTCATGTAAATGTGAATGTTCTACATATGAATTATGTTTCAGCACAATAAATATGTCAATTGATGGGTATTTGTTGAATCTAAATATGTCTATGTAAATTTTTGTGATTGGCTTGACGATATGTGGGTGTGTTACCTTGAATTGTGTGCGGATGCTTGTTTGGTGTGGAGATCTTTGAGAGGGACAAAAGTGAATAAAAATGGTATTTTCATATTTTAAAGGAAATGCGATGTGAGATGAGCAATTTACTTTAAGCTGGTGTTGAGGACCAAATTATGATATTGTAGTTTTGGTGTGGTGAGGAAATAGTGTCCATAGTATGTGTTTTTACAAGGTTTCCAATTATGCCCTTAGAGCCATGGAGTTTCTAGTTTGACCATGAAGGGCAAAATGGTAAAATGATAGAAAGGGCACTCACATTACACTACACTCTCTAGTTGAAATCTCACGAAACACACAGAGATTCCACAATTCTCCTTTCCTCTCCCTATATTCTCCTTCCTCTCTGCACCAAACCCACGCATCCATCTATTTCCATGAGCATCTAGCAAGATTCCTCTGGCAAGGAAGCTTCCTATGGCCTAGACTTCACGAATTCAAGGTAAGTATGTTAGGTTTTTAGCATTCCTTCTCATTTTCGGATGTCATGAACCCTATCTTAGAAGATGGTGTAATCTTCATGATTGGTGGCTAGGTTGGGTCCCATTGTTTCTCCCTAGTGACTTTCCATCCTTAATAGGTGATTTCAAGATGGATTGTTGAATTGTAAGTTGAGATTCTTGATTGTTTGTGAGTTGATCAATGTTTTAGAGGGACTTGATATGATTTTATGAAATTTCTTGAAATCATTTTCTAGGGTGATTTTTTTTTTGGAGTTAGAAATGTGTTTTAATGCCCAAAATATAGCCTTGAGAAGGCAAGAAGGGATTAAGACCAAAAGTGATGCCTAAGATAAGGTCTGGGACTTAAATATGTTACTAGCTGAGCAACTAGTTGAGATCTATGGAGTACCAATGAAATAGAGGATAAAGATTGCCTCATTTCACATGGAAGGTCCTGCTTATACATTGTATAAATAGGCGGTTAAAAATGGAATGGTTTAGAGCTAGAATTAATTTCTAATGACATTATTGTTGACATTTAGCACTTCCCTATATGATGATCCAAAGGTAACTTTAAAAGAATTGAAACAATTTGACATAGTAGCATATTACCAAACCAAATTTGAAGAAATATCCACAAAGGTCACCAAACTTAATGAATACTGGTTGGTAAATTTATTAATTGCTGGACTTCAAGAGCATTTGAAGTGTGAATTGCTCTTAGCTCAGCCAACTACCTAAAACCAAGCTATGTCTTTGGCCAAGCTATGTCTTTGGCTACGCTATATGAACGAGAGATAGCTACCTTATAGAATTCACTTTAAAACCCCTCCCACAGAAGCAATACCCCTGCCTACACCCAAACACAAACTACAATTATGCTTATTTCCTACCAAATATCGAAACCCACTCCTAACCTATCAACTCAATAAAAAATACTCAACTTAATATTTAGACTGGTTTGAAAGCTCAAAACTCCACTACTAGCAACAGTTCTAGCAACACCAATTGAAATATTCTATACAAAAGTTTCAGAGTTGTAGAATGAAGGCTAGAAGGGAGAAGGGACTATGCTATTATTGTGATAACAAATACCATTCTAATCATAAATTTAAAACATCATGCTATTTGCTAGTAAGACAAGATGAAAATGAAGAAATTCTTCATGAAGAAGTGCAAGAGGAAAGCTTAAAAAATGTGGTGGAAGGAGGCAATCTTCAGATAATGGAGATCTAACCCAAATTAAGCATTAATGCCTTGGCAGGTCGATTTCATCTGAGTACCTTAAAAATGTGTGAAATTTTTTATTAATAATGGAAGAAACAACAACTTTATAAGTGGCTGACAAGTTTAGCCTCAAACTAACGCCAACTTTTATATTTATGGTAGGACTAAGCAGTGGTGCTTACCTGTAATGTAATAGCAAATGTGAGCAAGTTACATTGAACATTCAAGGGCACGATTTTGTGACAGATCTATTTGTACTCAGGATTAATAGGTCATATGTGGTCTAAGGAGTACATTGGATAACTGAGCTAGGCACAATCATGACAAATTATAAAGAACTTACTATGCAGTTTACTTATGAAGGAAAGGAAGTCAAATTGCAAGGAGAAAGTATAATGTCAGACAGCCCACTTAAAGGGAAAATCCTTAACAAGATGATTTCTGCACAAGCTAATTTTGAGTTCTTTCAACAGCAGGTAGTTAATAATATGGAGAGTTTGTAGGAACAAGAAATACCAAAATCCATTAAATCTCTTTACAACAATTTTAGGCAGTATTTGAGGAACCAAGAACTCTACCACTTGTCAAAGAAATAGATCACAAAATTCCCCTTGAGTTAGGATCCAAACTTATGAGTATTTGGCCATATAGGTACCTACAGTTTCAAAAAGCTTAGATGGAAAAATTGGTAGCTAAAATGCAAACAACATAAGTCATTTCTCATCTCCTGTGTTGCTTGTAAAGAAAAAAGATGGTAGTTGGAGATTTTGTGTGGATTACAGAGGTTTAAACAACATTACCATCAAAGATAAATTTTCAATACCTATAATAGATGAGATTTTGGATGAATTATAGGGAGCTGCTTAATTGTCTAAGTTAGATTTAAGATATGGCTACCAACAAATCAGGATATGGTAGCATAATATACACAGGACTACTTTCATAACTCACATAGGCCACAATGAGTTTGTAGTCATGCCCCTTAGGTTGACTAATGCACCCTCTTATTTCCAATCAACCATGAATAAGGTATTTCAACCTTATCAAAGAAAATTTGTTGTTGTTTTCTTTGATAATATATTATTCTTCAGTAAATCACTTAGGGAGCATGAGGATCATCTGAAAATAATGCTAGAAACTCTAAAGTCTAACAACTTGTTTGCAAAATTTTCAAATTGTACATTTGCTCAAGAATCAATTGAATACCTTGGACACATATTTGGGAAGGATGGAGTATAAGTGTATAAAAAAATACAAGCTATGTTAGAATGGCCAAAACCAAGCAACCTCAAAAAGTTAAGGGGGTTCCTAGAACTTTTTGTATATTACAAGAACTTTGTGCAAGGCTATGCTCACATTGCTCATCCTTTGACTAAGTTACTTTATAAAAATCATCTATATTAGAATGATAAAGCACAAATTGCATTTGAAGAGTTGAAATTAAGGATGACTCAAACTCCAGCACTTAAGTTACCAAACTTCAAGCATAATTTTGTAGTTGAGACTGATGCATCTAGCATTAGAGTAGGGGCTATTTTATCTCAAGAAGGGTATCTCGTAGCCTATTTTAGTTTTAAAAAAAAGTTGACAAATAAACTCTCCATGGCCAAAATATATATAAGAGAATTTTTTCCAATTACACAAGTTGTGCAGAAATGGAGGCACTACTTTCTAGGAAGAAGGTTCACAATCAAGACTAATCTCAAGAGCTTGAAGGAATTAATGTCTCAAGTTTGCAAACTCCAGATAAACAATTCAATCTTACTAAGCTATTAGGTTTTCAATAGATATTGTGTATAGAACAGAGGAAAGCAACAAGGTGGCAAATGTTCTATCTAGACAAGAGATTATTAAGGCGCAAATGAATTCCATGACAGTGCTAAAAATATCCTCTAATTGCTACAATCCAAAAGGTAATGAAGAGTTGGAGGAAATGCAACATTCACTACAAAAAAACTGACTTTCAGTGGCAACTAAAAAAGTTGCCACTAAAAGTCGACCTTTGGTGGTGACTTTTGAGAGTCGCCACTAAAAATCTAATTTTTTAAAATATTTAAAAAAATTAAACTTTTGGTGGCGACCCTGATAGTCGCCACTAAAAGTTGGACTTTTAGTGGCGACTTTTGTGAATTGTCACCAAAAGTCAATTATTTTTAAATAAAATTTTAAAAAAATTAAACATTTGGTAGCGACCCTAATAGTTGCTACTGAAAGTCAGACTTTTGGTGGTGACTCCCATAGTCGCCACTAAAAGTCAATTATTTTTTTATAAAATTAAAAAAAATAAACTTTTGGTGGCGACTCCGATAGTTGCCATTGAAAGTCAGACTTTTGGTGGCTACTTTTAAGAGTCGCCACCAAAAGTCAATTATTTTTTTTATAAAATTAAAAAAAATAGACTTTTGGTGGCGACTCCGATAGTTGCCATTGAAAGTCGGACTTTTGGTGGCTACTTTTAAGAGTCGCCACCAAAAGTCAATTATTTTTAAATAATAATAAAAAAAGTTTAAAAAAATTAGACTTTTGGTGGCAACTCCCATAGTCGCCACCAAAAGTCAGACTTTTAGTGGCGACTTTCTTAGTAACCACCGAAAGTCAATTTTTTAATATATATATATATATATATATATATAATTATATTTTTTTCTTATCTCTTAATCTATTAATAATGATACATTTGTTTTATGTTAAGTTAGATGTTGTTTCATTTCGGTTTTATAATGTTTTTAGCTTAAAATAATTTTAACAGATTATATATATATATATGTAAAATATTTTGCCCTTATATAACATAAATGAAGTGGTGGCATAGTCACAAAGCATAAATGTTTGAAAGGTAAGGAACCCAAGTTCAAATCTCAGGGTCGAATGGGTCTCGGGTCGACCGGTCAGGCTAATCTGAGTCCTAAAAAATGGCGATTGACTTTTGGTAGCAACTAAAAGTCGCATCCATAAGACCTTTGGTGGCGACTTTGAAAGTCGCCACTAAAGGTGACCAAAAGTCATTTTTTTGCAAAAAAAAAATATTTTTGACAACAAAAATCACTCTAAAGGGTGACTTTTTGGGGTGACTCCTTTAGTCGCCACCAAAAACCTTTCAGCCATAAACTTTCGGTGACGATTTAGTCGCCACTAAAAGTCGCCACCAAAAGTCCTTTTTTTTAGTGATTGGCATGAATAGTATAAACAACAAATGTTGTCAACTGATTATACAGTAAAAGAAGGCATGTGTGGTTAAATAATGGTTTGTTGAATTATATATATGCATATGGTGTATGATAAAAATACATGAAACTTGCGATACATCTGCAAATGTGTATCTGGTTGGGGGATTGACCCAACAGGACCAATACGGTTGAGGACATTGACCCAAGAGGATCAAAACTTGAAATTTTATATATGAGCACATACATATTTATGATACTTGTGCATTAGTATTATTGGGTTCGGTGCCTTGCGTGAAAATATCTTAGCTAGTGTGCTAGTAATTTTGAATTAGAGGGTAATTAGTGCTTCATTAGTAATGATGCTTAACTTGTGCCCTGAGGGGGTAATCAGATGATAAACCATATAGAAAGAAATTGTAGCACAACTACATAATTGAATTATGCCGGATGCATGAAATATGTTTTGTCATGTGAAACAAGCTGATATATCTTTATATGCTGGGTGCACTTTCATCATGCAGAATGTATTGGTCATATTTCTGTTTGCGTAGTGAGATATTTGTTGCATTCACATGGTTTTATAAGAGTTAGAGTATGTCTTTGGTGGGGGGGACATACTATGTAAACTCCTCTATAAGTTGAAATTTTCTCTCTTTGCATTCTAAAGTGCAAGTGTATTTAAAACTTGATATAATTATACTTCTTATTTCATGTGATGATGATAATGCCTAATCACTATTAAATAATAAATTGAGGACAACATAATGGTAGATCATAATGGAAACTAACTGATAATGGAACTATATGATCAAGTGATGTTGGGTCACACGAATCATGCCTTTATCGTGTAGTACATGATGGATTTATTTTTTATGTGTTGAATATATTTATTTTATGTGGGATGTGTTGGATATGTTTTTGTTGTGTTATAAGACTGCTTATTGCATTTCTACCATTTTACAATGAGCTAAGTATATCTCTAGTGGGTGGAGATATGCTGGATGAACTTATCTATATGTTGAATCTAAATCCCTGAGTAATGTAATGCATAGAAAGACCATGTGTGTGGAAGGAGTAATGGCATGATGTATTAGTGTATGGGTAATGGTGATATCCTAGGAGAAGGAATAATGTTGCTAATATACTAGTACATAATGAGCAGGGAATATTCACGTGAATGAGTTTTTGTTCTACCATATCACTGGGTTGCTGAAATTTTTAGTCCATATGTGATAATCATAAGTCTCTTTTGTGGAGCTATGTACATGGTATTTAGGTGCATTATGAAGAAGCTATCTGACATTAAAGGAGCACATTATCATGATGCATGCTTTGGCTTGCACCATAGACAATTAGTGGTGTGGAATTGGAAAAAGGTCGAACAGAGAGATAAGGATGATGTGATGTGATGTTGTGCATGTGATAGAAGACATGTGGCTTATATAGCTAGTGTGTGGATGTCACGGCATGGTATACTATTAGCCTCGAAAGAGGACTGGGGATATGGCATCCTCAGAGATGTCACTGTAAGGACGGAATGGATAATGGAGACATAGGAAGTGAGGCTCAATGCACACATTGGGATGTGTAGGGCTAGTTGAGAAGACTATAGGGTGGCCTACCATAAAAGTTTAGGGATGGACATCTGTATTCCTTCGGAAGTACAAAAAGGATACACACTCATTCTATGCCATGTCACTCGAATTTGGGTGATTCAGTTGAATGGTATATTCTTCTAGAAAAGATGTTGAAAGCTATTTTGATTGGACAAAGGAAGATGAGACTAACTATTTGATGAAGCAATGTAAGGAAAAAAGAAAGGAGAAAATGGTAAGATGCTCGATGGTTTATAGTTGTGTATAGTGAAAATTCGAGGACCGAATTTCTTTAAGGGGGTAATACTGTAATACTCATAGTTTTTGTGGTGCCTTGGATAATGGAAATTAAGTTGCTATTTACAGAGAATAAATTCCTAGGACCAAATTATTTTTTTTATAAACAAAAATGGAATAGTAAAGTCACGTGTGATATTGATGTTCTCCCATAATATTAAAAAACACTAATGATGTGTTAATGGACTGTAGCAAATTTGGATAGTATCATGTTTGGCTTAAGAAAATCATGGCAAGAGCTATTGAATAGGGATATATATGAATTTAACTGAGGAGAAATTATTCTTTTTGGCAAAACATGGTTATTTGTTGCTTTCATTCTTTAAAAATTTTATATGGCTTTAAGTGAGGAAGAATTATGGTTGAGAATTAATTTTCACCTAAGTGTGGGAACAAGTGGGTGGAAGGACAAGGATGGAATTTATGATTTGTTTTATTCATAAAGGCATATCAAAAATTAAAAGAAGCTTTAGCACTTCCTCCCCCTCTCATTTTTTGTGGGGCTCTCCTTCCTCTTCCATTCTTTTCTTCTCTTCAAGTAGTTTCCTTGGTTGCATAGATATGGGTGGGGAAATTCATTGGGTAGCTTGGCTTTAGATTGGATTTTAGATTAGAGGTAGGTAACTGTTACAAAGGTACTCTAAAGGCAATCACTTTAAGCATCAAATGTACAAAATCAGTTATTAATCTAAAGAGGCTTTCTTCGTTATTTTATATTCATATTCATAAACTCCAGATTAAATCGTAAAATAAATAATAAAGTTCATGACATAAAACATAGCATGAATGAAATTATGATGACGATCATAATGTAGGATTCCTATCACGTGTAATTATGTATTTATCTAAACTATCCCTAGTCATAGGATCACCTGAGACTGGACATCAGTGATCTGGATGGACTAGCATATGTTATGCTTCTTGATTTGATCAAGCAGCTGTCCCCATAAGTTGTAAGGACGAGATGTTTTGAGTGAACATGTGAATGCTATTAATGGTAACAAGTACATTAGATGAACTGCATGAGACATCACATGAATACATATTCAAATGTTAGTGATAGGTCTCATAGCAACTAATAGTGCAAGTATCCTTGGACTTGAGGAACTCAAGTTATCTTGGATATGGATCTTGTGTTTTGGACTTCATTCCTTGTTACCCACCATGGGTCGCTCCTAGGGTGGTGATTGGGTACAGCGTGAAGTATTCAAAGATATTTGAGTAGTCAACAGAGGATTCACCATTCCTGATAGAAGGAAGTATACCCATGGCCACTTATCGGCATAATCACTAAGAAGTCTGTAGCCAAAGCAGATTTGTTATGAAGATAGTCTTCAGTGACATAGTTTATAGTAATTGATCCCACAGGACAAGGAATTGACTATTTGGGCTAGACGTGATGTAACCAAGTCGAGTGGGAGTAGACACATAGGCCATACTTTGAACCAAGTAGGAATAAGACGGTGACAGGACACATTGCATAGGCACGCTTTAGCTACAGAAAGGTTTAAAGTCAAACAACTGACTTTTCAATCAATTGGGGGTCATGATGTATTGCTAGGTACTGCTCGTGAATTATTTAAAATCAAATGTTGATTGTGAATGGCCAACATAGCCTGAAACCTAATGGGTCACACGCATAGAAATTCACTAGGAATGTAAAATAGTTTTGAGGATTTGATCTTAAATTGGAGAATTAATTAAAAGGAGATAAGAGAATAAAAGGAATAGGAATATGCTCCTATTCCTACCCTATCAAGGAAAAGCCCAAAACAAGAACTTTTTAGGCATCACTCTCTTAAAGAGATTGGACTTCTTAAGATATGACTTTAAGAAGCCCAATAAAAGAATGGTGCCTACTAAGGGTGTTAGGGCTTTAGGATTTGTGGTTGCACTTATCACTTTAAATATGATAGTGAGAGCCACACACCACCTGCCACTTTCTCTCAATTGTTAAGTATTTGTTTTAGAAACACTCTTGTTCTCTTCTCCTTCAACCAAGAGGGTTTTCTTCATAGCTTCTTTGTGCTTGCTAGCACAAGAATGAGAAGAAACCCTGTTACCTTAAGACATTTTTCTTTTGTGTAATTTGGCTTGGACTACCATTAGAGGTATTCTATTTTAGATACTTGCTTTGGCTTGGAAAGGTTGCTACGCTACAAGAGGTATTTCTCTTCATCTTGTTTTTCATGGTTAATGTAATAGTAATATAGTTTGATCCATCAATAAATGAGTTTTAGAGAAAATTTTAAATTTTACTGTGTTCTATGATCTCTAAAATTCTACAGTGATATCAAAGCCTGGCTATAGTTACCATTACATTGAAACGAGGAATGTATGAGCATAATTGAAATCGATATGTTTAGGTTTTATGTTTTTGAAACATGAATATGCTGTGATGCTTGTTTCTTTTTCTTTAAATTTTTGTATGAAAGAGCATGAGATGTTCTTATGAATTTTATTTTAAAAAAACATATTTTGACGCCAAACAAGAATTTAAAAAAAAAAGAAAATATTTTGTATTCATCAAAATGGTTTCTTAAAAGAAAAAATTGTTTTGATCCATAAACCCTAATTTTCTCTCTCAAGTAGTGTTTGGCAAGAAAATAATAATTAAAAAAATTTTGAATTTAATTTAGGTTAGATCAATTTTGATTGATTTAGATCTAGATTAGTTTCCTAATATGATTTAGGAAATAAGCTAATTAGATTAATTGATTCAAGATATGATTATTTTCCTAATTTGATTAGAAAATAAATTAAACATGATTCTTAATCAATATAAGATCAATTAATTTGATAGTCAAATAAATTGATTGGTTTGATCAAGATTAGTTTCCTAATATGATTTAGGAAATAATTTAATTAATTGATCAGTTTATATCTTGATTGATTTCCTAATATTATTTAGGAAATAATTTAATTAATTGTTTAGATTATATCTTGATTGATTTCTTAATATGATTTAGGACATAATTTAATTAATTGATTAGATTATATCTTTATTGATTTCCTAATATTATTTTGGAAATAATTTAATTAATTGATTAGATTATATCTTGATTGATTTCCTAATATAATTTAGGAGATAATTTAATTAATTGATTAAATTGTATCTTGATTGATTTCCTAATATGATTTAGGAAATAAATAAATAAATTGATTATTTTAAATCTCAATTATTTTTCTTATTTTAAATTAGGAAACATTTTTTTAAAAAATTAACTAGAATCTTTATTACTTTCCTAATTTAAATAAGGAAAGAAATCAATTTGGAATTAAATTGAGATTTATTTATTTTGCCTAATAAGATTAGGAAACTAGAATTAAATGACATTTAATTCTAAACAAGGAAACAAGCAATTTTAATTGAGATTAAAATAAAAGTAGAAATAATTCATGTGATGAAATTATTCTAACGCCATGTAGACCTTAAATGCCAACTTCTGTTATACATTTATTTTAATAGACAATGTATGATAGGATGTATGTATGACATGATGGCTGGTTATGGACTTTTACCAAATATGAATTGTTCATGCATGTTTTTAAATTATTGTTTTGGTAAATAGGGTCTGTGTACCTTGCCTCTCTCTATTTCTCTGTTGTACTTCTCTTCTCACCTAACTCCCCTCAAATGTAACTTGAGGTTTCTCATTAAACAATGTAATTATATTACATAGAGTTAGTATAGGAATGAGACGCAAGAAAGAAACCGTGAGACGAAGTCGAGGCCATAAGAGTAGAAATAGAATTTCTATGTCTTCAATGTAAAATCATGCATATACCTAGGTTTAACCTAGTCATCTCTTTTGGCTCAAAGAGTTGACTATAGGTAAGTTCATAACCACGCCATATAATTTATTATCTATATATGCATAATGTGGTCACACATATGATGTATGTATAATTTAAAATCTGATAAGACTAATTAAGAAAACCCTCGAATAATATTAAAGGTAAAGTCTTCCATTAATATGGGGCAAAAAAGATCTTCTTAAAGCTTGGATTGTTGGACTCTCACCAAGCGTGGCTTTAAATTGAACATGTTCAAACCATTGAGATATGATTAATGGCTCAGCTTTAACGAGAAGCATTGATTTGTTGGACTCTCTTCAAGGCTAATACGGACAGAGACTAAGTTGGGCTATATACATATGATGTATATGAGTCAAGAGTTGACAAGCCCAATGATTAGTGCATGCATCAACAGTTGATAACACTACTCAACGGTTGTATACACAATGCAATTGGTATGTGATACCTACCATTTGATCCAAGATGGCTTGTTGAACTCTCTCCAATGTTATTCAAGGTGAGTTTTGGACATCGAACCCACTAGGAGAACTTCCAATGGGTTCTCCCAGATCCAAAGTAGGGGCTTTTGGATTTGTAATAAAATAGTAGGAGTAATAATGTTATATTAAAACTTTATACCTTGCATTTATATATATACTTTAACATGCTCATGTTTTTACATCTAGGTTGATAGAATCATGACATCCACTATGAATTTAAAATCTATTCTTGAGTCAAATAAGTTAACTAGGGCAAATTTCTTGGACTGGCTAAGAAACTTGAGAATCGTTCTCAAGGCTAAATGCATAGCCTATGTTCTTTCTGAGGCACTCCCTGAACCCCCTGTTGATGATGCTGATGAAGACCAAGTGTTAGCCTATAAGAAGCACATGGGTAATGAAGACCTAGCAACATGTATCATGTTGGCCTCTATGATATCCAAGCTTCAGAAGCAGCACGAGGCTAACGGAGGTATCAAGAAAAAGTAGACCAAGAAGATAGAAAAAGCTGCACCCAAAGGGACTTGCTTCCATTGTGGCAAAGACAGCTATTGGAAGAGGAACTGCAAGACCTATTTGGAGTCCTTGAAGAATAAAAGGCATCCGATACCGAAACTACTTCAGATATTTTCATTATTGAGATAAATAATGTTTCTAGTAAAACTTAGGTATTAGATACTGATTGTGGCTCACACATATGTACCGATATACAGGGCTTGAAGAATAGTAGATAGTTGACCAGAAGAGAGACGGACTTACGAGTTGGAAATAAAGCAAGAGTTGCTACATTAGCTATAGGAACTTATGTATTGCCTTTACCTAGTGGTTAAATTTTAGAATTAGACAACTTTTATTTCGTTTCATCATTAATTAAAAACATTGTTTCAATTTTAGGTTTGAATAAAAAGGGTTTTCATTTAACATTTAATAACAGCTGTTGTCGCATAATGTTAGATGGTATTCTTTATGGCATTGAAACGTTATGCAATGGGATTTATGTATTAGATACATCTAACCTAATTCTTAACATCAAAAAAGGCTATCCTAAACACCTGAAACAATATAATCAATTAACCTCATATTTATGTCATTGTCGTCTAGGTCACATAAGCAAGAAATGCATGAGTAAGTTACACAAAGAAGGTAACTTAGGATCATTTGATTATGAATTATATGACACATGCATCTCTTGCTTAAAGTGTAAGATGACTAAATCACCTTTTAGTGGAAAGGGTGAACGTGCAATTAATTTATTGGGTCTAATATTTAACACATACCAAGAGCTGTTATGTCTACTTTACCTTTATCGATAACTATTCTAGATATAGGTATGCATATCTAATGAGATACAAATCTGAGGCCTTTGAGAAGTTTAAAGAATTCAGAAGTGAAGTAGAGAAACAACTTGGTAAAAGTATTAAGACACTAAGATCTAATCGAGGTGGTTAATACTTAAACTAAGAGTTTCCAAGATTATCTTAGGGACAATGGGATATTGTCCCATTAGACTCCACCTTACACGCCACAACATAATGGTTTGGTTGAAAGGAGAAACCGAACCTTGCTAGACATGGTTAAGTCTATGATGAGTCATGTAGAGCTCTTTAGATCCTTTTGGGGCTATGCACTCGAGACTGTTGTTTACATCCTAAATAGAGTCTTAACCAAGGTAGTTGATGTTCCTCCATTCGAAAAATGGTATAAAAAGAAACCTATCTTATCTTACTTGAAGATATGGGGTTGTCCAACTTACGTGAAGAGGATAATTGTAGATAAACTTGAGGTAAAATCTGATAGATGTCTGTTTGTGGGATACCTTAAGGAAAGAAGGGGATATCAATTCTACCACACTTTGGAACAAAAGGTGTTTGTTTCAAGACATATCTTCCTAGAGAAAGTGTTTCTCTTAATAGAAAATAGTGGGAGTATGATTGAACTTGAGGAAGTTCAAAATACTCAAGCAGACATAGAATAACTGCCTACTCAAGAGGGAATAGATACAGAACATTTACTAGCTCAAGAGCCAAAGCTGTTTACTCATTCTAGAAGAGTAATGGCCAAAACTTTTGTACAAGCACAAATGCTTGATACGTCTAGTAGGGCACATTGGGCTCTTAAGAGATATGGATTTTTCATAAGTAGACCCAACGATGTACTACTTATAGAAAATGAGGAACCTTTGACCTACGAAGTAGTTTTGAAGAGTTCAGAATTTGACAAATGGCTCAACACTAAACTTCAGTTGATCCACCTAAGAGGATTAAGCCCATCGGGTGCAAGTAGGTTTTCAAGAAGAAAATCGATATGGAAGGTAATGTTGCAACCTATAAAGCAAGGTTGGTTGCAAAGGGATATCTTCAAAAACAAGGTGTTGATTATTGTTGAAGTAGGTTTCTGATTCTGGAATCCACAAGGTACCTAGTATAAATAATGAGGTACCATATCCCTTACTGCTCATTTAATACTGCCAGACAAATCACGCTTACTTCAAGCCACAAATCGTGGAACAAAATCCGCTACCATCAAAAGTCAACTTAATCGTGCATTAACAAGCATATTCATGTTTAATGAGAAGATTTAAATTGCAAAAGGAAAGGATTAGTTAGCATCTAATCTAGAATAAATGTCTACCAATCTCATGACAATCTATTTCCTTATTTGGAATAAGGCACCTATTACAGAAGCAATCTCCTAATTCAATCAAAATCAATCCCGCACCAATCAAGAAGCATCAAAGCATCAACGGCTAGTTACTGCAAGAGGAAAAAAAAGATGAAGGTCCAACAAGTATTGTTACGAAAGCTTACATCCAGCCTGTATTAACTTTATCACTTATCTTTCTAAGAGAGTAGAATTGTACTAAATAATTTTATCTCTTGGTGAGTTGTCCACTTTACTGATATGTTCTGAGTGAACTGTTTGAAGTTAGATTTTTGAATTATTTACTTTATCCATGTGTGGACAAATTATGGAAACTTGGTAAAAGTGTCCTGGGCTATATAAGTAGAAGTCACTTTGTTCTACTTAGACGCTGTGTGGAAATGTTCACTAGAAATATGTGAAGCTCTATTAGAAGAAGAGTAAAAGTAGAAGTCTACTAATCAAGACTGAAGACTGTTAACAGGTAGCAGAAAAGTGTAACCTGAGCCTTAGTATAGTTTCTTGTATGGGTGATTTTTCCCAATGAATAAAATACTCATAACTATGTTGTGAAAAGTGGATGTAGGTGCATCTTTATGATTCTACTGAACCACAATAAATTTCGGTGTTGTCTTCTAATCCTTATCTTTACCTTACGTGTTCTATTTTCTGGTAATTGGTATCAAGTAATCTTCTTTAAAGGTTTGGGTAAGATTTAAAAAGAAGTTAATGTTCTAATTTATAAGATAATAAATAGTATACTATATTCACCCCCTATAATGTATATGGTTGCGCTAACATTTAGTATCAAGGAGGTCTCTAATATTTTTGGATTAACATCCTATAGTAAAGATCCTCAAGATGATGATGCAGCTTCCTAGCGCTCAAGCTTGACATACCTCCATTCTTTGATGGAACAAACTACATATATTGGACAACCAAAATGGAGATTTTCTTAAAATCTCTTAATATTGATGTATAGTAGATAATTGCAAAAGGACCTTACATACCTATGTATAGGATCGACGAGAAGGAGGTTCCAAAGGAAATAGATGACTGATGATGAAAAACATAAGTATGAATTGAATGTTAGTGCTATTAATTATTTGCTTTGTGCATTGAATGCATAAGAGTTTAAAAAACTCTCAAGATATAGCTTAGCAAAAGAAATGTGGGAGAAACTTCGTGTCACTCATGAAGGAACAAGTAAAGTGAAGAAAACTAGAACGAATAGTTTGGAAGAACAGTTTGACAACTTCAAAATGAAAGATGATGAAACTATAGAAGAAATGTTTCAAAGGCTTATAAAGATTACTCTTGAACTTGATCTCATGGGAGTAGTCTACAGTCATGAGAAAATCGTCAGAAAGGTTCTAAAGAATTTAACTAGACCATGGAGAATCAAAGCTACAACTATTGAAGAATCTAGAAAGACTTCGACAATGACAGTAGATGAACTTCGAGGAAAACTCATGGCATATGAAGTTACTTATCTTCATAAAGAAATAGAACAGCTGCAACAAAAGAAAGAAAAAGGAGTGGCTCTAAAATCAAAGACCAGAGAAGAATCAATCTCTCTTGATAAAGAGATTGATGAGAAAGATATAGCATTAATAACAAAAAAATTTACTATATACTATAGAAAGCGATAGCAGAACAACAGGAATAAGGTATCATCAAAACAAAATAGTGAAGTTAATGAGGAATCTAGTCAACAAGAACCAAAGACGTCCCAGGAGCTAAATGAAAATGAAGCTCCCCAGGGGGATCAACAAAAGATTCCATGATAGTGGAAATGATCTACCAACTATCCATATGAGTTTATCATTGGTGATCCCATAGAAGAAAGAAGAACTAGATCATCAATCCAAAGAATGAATAATATGGCTTTCGTATCACAAATTCAACTGAAGAACATTGATGAAGCACTTGACCAAGATTCCTGGATCATGGCCATGCAAGAAGGACTAAACCAGTTCGAAAGAAGTAAAGTATGGAATTTGGCACCTACCCCACGTGATAAATCCATAATTGGTACCAAGTGGGTTTGTAAGAACAAGCTTAATGAACAAGGAAATGTTGTTTACAACAAAGCAAGGCTGGTAGCACAAGGATACAACCACTAAGAAGGAATTGACTTTGAAGAAATATTTGCTCCAACAGCAAGGTTAGAGTCTATCCGAATTCTTCTTGCCTTTGTATGTTATAAGAATTTCAAATTATATCAAATGGATGTAAAAAGTGCTTTTTTGAATGGATTCATAAATGAAGAAGTATTTGTAAAACAATCACCTGGTTTTGAAGATCCTATTTATCTACACCATGTTTTCAAATTGTCTAAAGCTCTTTATGGTTTAAAACAGGCTCCTTGTGCATGGTACAAGAGATTAAGCAAGTTTTTACTTGACAATTATTTTACAAGAGGAAAAAATGATACTACACTTTTTACAAAAATAAAGAGCAAAGATATTTTAATTGTTCAAATTTATGCGGATGATATTGTTTTTAGGTCTACTAATGATGTTTTTTGTAAGAATTTCTTTAAGTTAATGACTAGTGAATTTGAAATGAGTATGATGGGGAGTGAGTATTCTTCCTTGGATTACAAGTCAAACAATGCTCAGATGGTATCTTTATTAATCAAGGAAAGCATATCAAAGAATTACTAAAGAAGTTCAGTCTGGACAATGTAAAAGAAGTCAGGACCCCAATGGGTACTGCATAGAAATTGGACAAGGATGTGTCTGGGAAAACCGTGGATCAAAAACTATTCAGAAGAATGATTGGATCTCTTCTTTACCTCACAGCAAGTCGTCCAGCCATTATCTTTAGTGTCTACTTATGTGCTCAGTTTCAATCAAATCCTAAAGAATTCTATCTGACTGCCGTGAAACAAATATTCTGATATCTGAAAGGTACAATGAACCTTGGATTATAGTACCCTAAGAATGATGTATTTAATCTCACTGCGTTTTCATATGCAAACTTTGGAGGTTGTAGGATTGATAGGAAAAACACTAGTGGTACCTATCAAATTTTAGGTCATTATCTTATATCTTGGCATAGCAAAAAATAGTCATCTGTTGCCTTGTCTACTGCTGAGGCAGAATATGTGGTAGCAGGTTCCTGCTGTGCACAAGTACTTTGGATCAAACAACAGCTACAAGACTATGATATAAAATATGACAAAGTACCTATTTTCTGTGACAACACTAGTGCCATAAACATTTCAAAAAATCTTGTCCTACATTCTCGAACTAAATATATTGAGATCATACATCATTTCTTAAGGGATCATGTCCTGAAAGGTGATATTTCTGTGGATTATATTGATACACACGACCAATTAGCAAATATTTTTACAAAGCCTTTGGGATAAGATGTTTTTCTTAAATTCATAAAAGATTTAGGTATGTTGGATTTAAATTTCTAAATTTGCTCTAATACCTACGAGGTATGCATTTTTTTCCTTCCTCATGCCCACAAATTTTGTTCACATATGTCATTTATTACATGACTCTCTACATTCCCATGCTCTTATGTGTATATACCTAACATATCTGGCTTTTCGAATATTCTCTATTTTTAGATTTACAAATCCATTCATATCCTCCATATCTCTCTATATTGCCATGTGTCCAAAGGCTCATGTAAAAGGCTGAGCTTGTCTGTGCTAACTTCTCGAGAACATAGGTCATGTTCAATCAGGCAGTAAATGCCGTATACGTAATTGGCTAATTTTTTAGCAAGTAACTGTTGGGACCACTAGCTATAAAGAACACATCTGGCATTGCATTTTTACTGCACATGGTAAATCTAAAATTTTACCATCTCCTTCCTCCAAGCTTAAGTCTCTCTATAACAATGGCTTCCCTTATTCAAAAACATGGCTCTAATGTATCTGTTGCTTCCATGGGATCTCGTCGTCATGGCAAAACTTTCACATTCAATTATGCTAAACATCGATACACATCAGATTTTCAGTATCGATAGTGTTCTGCTGCTCGAACAGTCGACTTTAAGTTCTTTATCCGAACAAAGATAGATGCGCTCGAAAAATTAAGGGATATGGGATGGGGTTCATTTTTTTTCCATAAATGAACCTGTTTATCCTGAGATGGTTAAGGAGTTCTACACCAATATAAAGTTTCAACATGAACTGAAGGGTTCCACACTACTCAAAGGCCAGAGAATAGAGCTTACACAATAATTTCTAGCCAAAATCCCTTGTTACCCTAATGAAGGCATTGAACGCTACAGTAGCCACAAAGAAATTTCTTTGGAAAGGTACTCTAGAGAAAAAGCTACCAAGAAACTAAAGAGGGATATTCGAGTCCCATGGATGTTAGTAAATGCAATGTGTCTCACCAAGTTCTTCTATCTACCATTGCACAGATGATTATCCTTAAGGCAAGTAAGTCTAATACTCCAACCATCCTGGAAATATTTCTTACCTGGGTTGTTATTCACTTTTTCTCAGTTAAACCATTTATTTTACTGAGCTACATGAAAATTCCCTTAGAAATAAAAAGGTTGAATTACCTTATGGGTCCCTTATTACTGTTATCGCCAAACATTGCAAAGTTGTCATGGATAATTATCATGCTACCCCTGGTGACAGGTCCCATAAACTTGTTACTGATTATGGGATTGACCTACCACCTGCTACTTCGACTTACATGCTTGTTGCTCCGACTATTGATGTACCTAAGGATATACCACCTTCTGTTGCTAAAATTGATGATGCTCCGCAAGATGCTCTTACACATAATGATTATGATCCCACTGAAACAAATGTCAATGCTGCTGCCAAACCTGATACTACAGATACCCTAGCACCATCCTCTTCACTTCCACATAAGGGTTGAGATGTTTCTTATTGACATTAGTGAATCTCTCAATGCCTTGTATTCTTTCGTGGCTGAAGAAATCTGTCGTGTTCAAGATCATGTGGATGCTTTTTCCCAAAAGATGAATGATGATATTTCTGGATGTCTTTATGCTGTCGAGACGAGTCTACAGCTCGTCAAAGCCAAAGTTAATACTATTTGCAGCATGCTTGCACCCACTGCTGTTTATGCTTAACCAATATCTACTGTGCGACCATCAGGCCCCTAGACTTTTACTTGTTTTTCTTTGGACTTGTTGGCCTTTTTTTGTTCTTTTCTTATCTTTTGGTACTTTCTGTGTATTGCCCTTTTTGTTTGTATGGCAATGGAGTAAAAAATATTTTGTATGATTGTTAAGTTTGACTCAATGATGAATGTTGTCTTATGTTAATTAACTTGATGATAAATCTTCTATTATATTCTATTTGTCTTTCAGTATTAAAATATTATAAGATATTTCATATTATGAAATCTTATGATCACTAATCACTTGATCTTGAGAAAGAGTTATTGTAGGGCATTAATTGAATATCCCTAGCACTAAGTAAAGGGGAGTACGACATCAAGTATAAGGGAGTAAAAACATGTCAAACATGAAGAGTATCATGGATTGCCAAGAATCAAAAAAAGGGAGAATGATAGAGTGAGTTTCTAATTCTGGAATCCCTGACGTACCTAGTATAAATAATGAGGTACCATGTCCCTCGCTGCTTATTTAATACTGCTAGACAAATCAAGCTTACTTTAGGCCGCAAATCGTGGAACAAAATTCGCTGCCATTAAAAGTCAACTCAATCACGCATTAACAAGCATATCCTTGTTTAATAATGAGATTTAAATTGCAAAAGAAAAGGATCGGTCAGCATCTAATCTAGAATAAATATCTACCAATCTCATGATAGTTTATTTCTTTATTTGGAACAAGGCACCTCTTACAAAAGTAATCTCCTGATTCAATCAGAATCAATCCCGCACCAATCAAGAAGCATCAAAGCATCAATAGCTAGTTACTACAATAGGATAAAAGGACAAAGCTCCAACAAGTATTGTTACATAAGCTTACATCGAGCCTGTATTAACTTTATCACTTATCTTTCTGAGAAAGTAGAATTGTACTGATTAATTTTATCTCTTTGTGAGTTGTCCTCTCTACTAATATATTATGAGTGAATTGTTTGAAGTTAGATTTCTGAATTATTTACTTTGTCGTGTATGGACAAACTATGGAAACTTGGTAAAAGTGTCCTAGGCTATATAAGTAGAAGTCACTCTGTTCTACTTAGACGGTGTGTGGAAACGTTCACTAGAAACATGTGAAGCTCTGGTAGAAGAAGAGTAAAAGTAAAAGTCTACTGATCCAAATTGAATGTTGCTGACGGGTAGCAGAAAAGTGTAAACTGAGCCTTAGTGTGGTTTCTTGTATTGGTATTTTTCCCAGTGAATAAAATACTCATAACTGTGTTGTGAGGAGTGGATGTAGGTGAAACTTCATGATTCTACTAAACCACTATAAATTTCGATGTTGTCTTCTAATCCTTATCTTTACCTTATGTATTCTATTTTCTTGTAATTGGTATCAAGTAATCTTCTTTACAGGTTTGGGTAAACTTTAAAAAGAAGTTAATGTTCTGATTCATAGGATAATAAATAGTATACTCTATTCACGCCCCTCTAGTGTATACTGTTGCACTAACAATTATGACAAAACCTTTTCACCGGTAGCCATACTTAAATCCATAGGAATACTCTAGGCCGTAGCAGCTCATTATGATTATGAGATTTGGCAAATGGATGTGAAGACAACTTTTCTCAATGGAAACCTGACCAAGGATGTATATATGATACAACCCGAAGGATTCACATCCAAAGATAGTAACAAAGTATGCAAGCTTCAAAGATCCATTTATGGATTTAAGCAAGCATCCAGGAGTTGGAACAACCAATTTGATGAGACAATCAAAAAGTTTGATTTGTTACAAAATCTGAGTGACCCTTATGTGTATAGTGGAAGTTTAGTCGTACTTCTTATGTTGTATGTAGATGACATACTACTCATAGAAAATGACATTTATGTCCTTCAGTCCATGAAGATTTGGCTTTCCAAGAATTTTTCCATGAAAGACCTTAGAGAAGTAACCTATATATTGGGGATAAGGATCTATAGAGATAGATCTAAGAGGTTGCTTGGTCTTTCACAATCTACATACACAGATAAGATGCTAAAGAGATTTAGCATGGAAGAGTCCAAGAAAGGATTTATTCCCATAATATATGGGATTATACTCTCAAAGTCTATGTGTCCGAAGACACAAGATGAAAGAACTCACATGAGTTTGATCCTTTACACCTCAGCCATAGGATCAATCATGTATGCTATATTATGTATTAGACCTGATGTATCATACACTTTGAGTATCATGAGCAGATATCAGTCTAACCCTTGAGGGTCATTGGGTGGCTATTCTTTAAGTACTTAAGAAGGACAATGGATTTATTCCTAATATATGGAAAAGGAGATCTTAAGATAAGTGAGTATATAGATACCAACTTTCAAACCGACAGGGATGATTCAAGATCCCAATCAAGTTACATATTCATATTAAGTAAAGATGTAGTCAATTGGAAAAGTTCCAAGCAAGAAATGACTGCAGATTCTACCATCGAAATATAGTACATTACGGCTTCTAAGGCAGCAAAAGAAGCTGTTTAGATTAAGAAGTTAATCACTAAACTAGTAGTGGTTCCCAACATTGTTGGTGCATTACCAGTTTATTGTGACAAAAATGGAGCCATTTCACAAGCAAAGGAGCCACGGTCTCATTAGAAATCCAAACACATACTCTGGCGTTACCATTTGATTAGGGAGATTATTGGTAGAAACGATGTGAAAATAGAGAGAGTTCTTACTGATAGGAATCTAGCTAATCTGCTAACTAAGCCACTACCCCAGTCTAAGTTTGAGACACACACAAGCCTATGGCATTAGATACAAAGGTGATTGGCTTTAGCGCAAGTACAAGATTGTTAGAAAGGTGCTCCTAAGGCAATCATTATAGCATTAGATGTACAAACTCAGTTATTAATCCAAAGAGGTTTTCTTCATTATTTATATTCATATTCATAAACTCAAGATTAGATGAGAAAATAAATAATGAAGTCCATGACACAAAACATAGCATGAAGGAAATTATGATGATGATTATAATGTGAGATTCCAATCATGTGTAATTATGTATGTATCTAGACTATCCTTCATTATAGGATCACCTGAGATTGGACATCAGTGATCAGGATAGGCTAGCACATGTTATGCTTCTTGATTTGATCAAGCAGCAGTCCTTATAAGCTGTAAGCATGAGATGTTTTGAGTGAACATGTGAATGCTTGTTAATGGTAACAAGTACATTGGAAGACCTGCATGAGACATCAAATAGATACATACTCAAATGTCAGTGATAGATCTCATTGTAGCTAACAGTGCAAGTATCCCTAGACTTGAGGAACTCAAGTTATCTTGGATATAGATCCTATGTTTTGACTCCATTCCTTGTTGCCCACCATGGGTCACTCTTAAGGTGTTGATTGGGCACAACATGAAGTATTTGAAGATATTTAAGTAGTCCACGAGGATTCACCAGTCCTGACAGAAAGAAGTATACCCATGGCTATTTGTCAGGACAATCGCTAAGAAATCTTTGGCCAAAGTAAACTTGTCATATAGATGGTCTTCAGTGACATAGTTTATAGTGATTGATCCCATAGGACAAGGAAATGACTACTTGGGCTGGACATGATGTATTCAAGTCTAGTGGGAGTTGACACATAGGTCATACTCTGAATCAAGTGGGCATAAGATGGTGAAAGGACACATTGTATAGGCAAGTTTTAGCTGCAGAAAGGTTTAAAGTCAAACAATGACTTTTCGGTCAATTGGGGGTCATGATGTGTTGCTAGATATCGCTTGTGATCTATGTACAATGAAATGTTAATTGTAAATGGCCAACATAGCCGAAAACCTAATAGGTCATTATGCATAGAAATTCACTAGGAATGTAAAACGAGTTTGAGGGTTTGATCCTAAATTGGAGAATTAATTAAAAGAAGATAAGAGAATAAAAGGAATAGGAATACCTAAACAAGGAAAAATCCAAAACAAGAACCCTTAGGTGTCACTCTCTCAAAGAGATTGGGTTTCTTAAGACGTCACTTTAAGAAACCTAATAAGGGAATGGAGCCTACTAAAGGAATTAGGCTTTAGGGTGTGTAGTTGCATCTATCACTTTAAATATGATAGTGATAGCCACACGCCACCTACCACTCTCTCTCAATTGTTGAGTATTTGTTTTAGAAACACCCTTGTTCTCTTTTCCTTCAAATAAGAGGGTTTTCTCTATAGCTCCTTCATGCTTGCTAGCATAAGAACGAATTATGGCATACACATATTCTGATATATTTTTTCCCCTCCAATTGGTTATGTTTGCATGGCGCCACTTGATTATATATAAAAATACAAATGTGTGTATATATATATATATTTGTATTCAAATGCCAATTTTAATATAATATATATATATATATATATAAATTATATATATCAAATATATATGTAGATATATATTTGTTTATATATAAATATATAATACAAATATGTATATATATATATATATATATATATTAATATATATACAAATATATGTAATATCTATATAAATTTTATATATACTAAATATATGTAGATATATATTTGATCCAAAGGCCACAATCGTCATTATTGGTTCAATGGTTGGACCTCTTAAAGTGACATCACAGAAAATTTTATAAGATTTTAATTTTCTGTTGTTGCTTTTGTAATTCGTCGTTTTGTGCAATGAGTCATTTTTAAAGTTACTCAATTAGTCATATTTACTGTATGAGTCACATCATAAATTATAATTTTTTTTGGTTTGACTGCAAAAATTAAAAAAATAAAACATACATATATTTACTTCTATTTTATATATCTATACAATAAACAATTTTTTATATAACAACAAAATTACTTACCCTAGAATATCTTTTTTAATAATTTATTTTTAAAAATTATTTTTTGTCGTAATGATATGTTTCGTTGATAACATATTTCTTTAATATATATATATATACACATTGCAATCATTTACTTGGCAATTTATTTCTTTCAATTCTAGATATATATCTTGTGTTTTAATAATTGTCATTTTTTGGAGTTTAAGTATGTCTCAATGGGTCATATCATATCTTATGAACGCAATGGGTGTCCCGTCTCAACTTTCCCCCATTTCCCTATTGTTATTTATTATCCTATTTGTCTATATTGAGTTGGTCGTCTTTTTAGAGTTGTCATTAATTATAAGTTAAACAAGCTATATACTTCTATCTACCTAAGTAATACTGAACAGAATTAAAGAAATCAAAGGATATTTATATAGTAATACCTTGCACGAAGTTCTTGTACAGAAACACCCCTGACTACTTCCTCCAAGAATTCCTTTCCAGCTGCTTCATATTCCTCCTATAAAAATGGGAGGAATGTCATACACGAATAGGTATTAGACAGATAATAAAGGATCCTAAATCAGTTGAAATACCAAATAAGGACCACATACAGGACAACAATAAAACTAAAGAATACAGTATATTACTAGAAGGTCCTATATGATTAAGCCCAGTTTCAGATAAACTTTTTGGCAAGAATAAGCCATGAATTATACCCAAATTATGATTCAGCTGTGTATACTTTCCAAAGACAAGTCAACAACATGCCAAATCAAAAGGCATAGAATACCATAGAAGTCAAGCACAATCTACACAGATAACTGTACCAAATCAAATACTAATGCCTCTTTAAGTTCATTTCTCACAAACATTCTCAAGATAATGAGTTACTTTAAAGAATCAACTTTCTTTCATACCATATGATAAATGTAAATTTCTCAAATAATTACAAACGAAACAATTCGAAAACCCTACTGACGTATGAAAATACGATGAGTAATTATTTGTCATGAGCATAAATAAGACTTTTATCTGTCTTGAGCATAAATAATACTTTATAATTGCAAAATATGAAAAGTATTTCTCAGCACATTTATTACTGACGCGTGTAAAGCTCAAAATGAGTGGTCCCAACCGCAAGCCCATTTGCACGGAAACTTGCCTCAAAGGCAAAGTTTGTAGCAGAGGATGATGACTCACTCTAGTCTACCTGGTAAATGGATCCACTGGCACTGAAGTGTCCTGTGCGTATATATTTTTTTTGTATTTTTTTAATAATTGTTTAAAGATATATTTTATATTATAGGTTTAAGTTTAGAGTTTAAGATTTATAGTTTAAAATTTAAGATTTAAGGTTTATGGTTTACAATAATATTTAATTTTATTTATTATAAAATTTAGAGTTTAGGATTTAGGAGTTAGGGTTTAGGTTTTAGAATTTAGATTTTAGAGTTTAAGAGTTAGGGATTAAGATTTAAGGTTTAGAGTTTAGGGGTTAGGGGTTATGGTTATGGTTATAGTTTAGGTTTTAGGTTTTAGGGTTTAGGTTTTATATTATGTGTCTACAATTTAAGATTAAGGGTTTAAGATTTAATTTAATTTATTTAATAAAATATTATGGTTTATGGTTCAGATTTTAGGAGTTAAGGTTTAGAATTTAGGATTTAAGATTTACTATAATATTTATTCTATAAAAATAAGGACAAAGTGCTAGTGATTTATTTTGTAAAAAAACAAAAAAGAGCTGAATGAAGAAATAGGTCCCACTAAAGTGTGGGACTGGACTGTCAATGCCCATGCACCACGTGGAGCGTAGGACACTCCAACACCTTATGGGCACTGGAGTAGATTGGAATATGTCTGCCTTTATTGGCATGTTTTTCTCATTTCTTGCTTTTTTTTAAAAAAATTATCTATTCCAATATTTTATCATTTAATGTCTTTTTAATTAATTGAGCTGCTTATTGGTCATTACCATTAATCAATCATCGCCTAGAGGTAAGCTTAAGGAGTTAACCCTACAATTTAGGTTTCTTTTACTACAAGTGATTTAAATTTTGACATGAATTACGATACCCAAATTTATAATATTTAAAAAAAAACTTTAATGATCCTAAATAAAAAATAATCTTTCATCAAATGAGTAATTTAATTGGAATAATCTATTTTAAAATTACGCTACTACAATTGAAAAGAAAAAAATGAAAAAAAAAAATCAAAATCCTTCAATCATAGTAATCTAGTTCAAATTTTTTTTATTGCCAAAAAATAAGTGAATCGAGACTCCTTTTAAATCAATAAATCAACAGAAGCCTAAGATCATTTTATATCACTTTAAAGAGTCTTCAATTAACTCTTACCAATCATTATCATATTTCCAGAGATCTATTATTTACAACACACAACTTCCTTATTTTGTAAAGATTCTCCAATAAAATAATACCTGACAAAGTCTGACCAAGTATATGAAGTTTAAAAGAAGAAGAAATTACATTTTCCTGAGAAAATTTAAACTTTAAATCGTAACAGATAAAATACATAATAAATCCACAATGCAACTGTTTAGTGTTCCGCGGTCAGGGATTTTCTTAGATTTTAATTCAAAGATAAAAGAATTGGCCTAAAAACAATAAAGAATTAGGGAAAGGATATACAATGAACAAGAACAAAGAATGATAAAATTCCTTGCATTATTATTAATAATAGTACTAGGAATAACGGGTGCACATGTTTGAGATCAGAATTTACAGTGATACAGACATCGAATACGGACTAATAAATCCTAATTCCTAATGACTTTTTTCGTGATTGGATTGACTTGTTATTTGTTATTAATCCCCTATATAATTACAATAAATGATAATGCATATTTTAAAAGTACTGAAGGAGTAGGTTGTATAATTTTAAAGACTTACCAAAGAATAGTGTAATTTAATTACTCATATAATTAATACAGAGGAAATTAAGAATTAAGATTATTACATACTAAAACCATTTAAATGTCCATACTCATTAATTGTCACCTTCTGTCATCTTCTGTTAACAGAAGGTTTGGTGAAACAAATCGCGAAGAGCATGCCATTCTCACAAATTTGGCAATCCGCAAATTAAACCACAGTCCATCCTTTCTTCTATAAATATCATCACAACACAACCACTAAATCAAAATCAAACACTCAAAGTCAAACCCTAAACCCTACAACATGACCACAAAAGTCATCATTATTCAGGTGGCCCTTGCGGCGGCCCTCCTTGCCACTACCGCCGTCCTCTCCGATGACACCGCCTCGATTCCCGAAGACAAGTCCCAACTCGAGAAATGGTTCAACAACAATGTCGAGCCATTGACACAGCGTGCGAAAACCTTAGAGTCAGCACTCATTGCTGCAGAGAATAATGGCGGGAAGGTGGTGAAGGTGATACAGGATGGAAGTGGGGATTTCAAGACTGTGACAGACGCCATTAATAGTATCCCTAATGGGAACACAAATCGAGTGATTGTGTACATTGGAGGAGGGACTTACTTTGAGAAGATGAGGATTAATAGAACAAAGCCTTTTGTGACGTTGTATGGGGATCCTAAGAACTGGCCAATCTTGACATATAATGGCACTGCAGCTCAATACGGCACCATTGATAGTGCTTCCTTGATCGTTGAGTCAGATTACTTTGTGGCAGTCAATGTCATCTTTTCGGTTCGTAATATAATTATAATTAGGAGTTAATGCATGCAAGTTTTTAATTTTTTTTTTGTAGATAATGCATGAAAGTTTTTGCTAAGTTGATTTGCATATCTAGTTTTTTTTAAAAAAACAAATAATTGGCATTGATTTGGTATTAATGCCATTAATTTAATCTTAATTCAGATTTTTTTATTTGGTTATTAGTTTAGTTCTAAGAAATAATGCAAAAATGTAAACTTTTTTAAATCGTTGGGTGATTTACTTTCTTAATATAAAAAGTTGACTGTACACTCTAAACTTTCAATTTTAATTTATGTAATCACCTCTTCACTTTTGTTTTTCCGAAACCTAATACTATTTGTTCTTATGTGATATATCTTTGAAAAACCAAATTAGTAAAAATTATTTACATCCAACCAATCATCTAAAAAGGCTTTATTAATAAAAATTATTTTTTTTCCGCTTAGAATGATAGATAAAATGTGTTGGCGTGTTTTGCATAGTTGTATCATATATTTAAATTTCTTTGTTCATATTGGTTGTATATTTTTTATTATTTTTTTTAGAATTCTGCACCGAGGCCGGGTCCACCAACAAAGGGTGCTCAGGCGGTGGCGTTGAGGATTTCCGGTGACAAGGCAGCGTTCTACAATTGCAGGTTTGAAGGATTTCAGGACACTCTTTGTGATGACAGGGGCAAGCATTTCTTCAAAGATTGCACCATTCAAGGCACAGTGGATTTCATTTTTGGAAGTGGAAAATCACTCTATTTGGTAAATACGAATCTACCTACAAGTTAATTCAAACACACATCTATATAGGCAACCTTTGGTACTCATATGTATAGAAATTTCTTTTATAAAAAGTTTAAATAGATTGGAGAAATGTTTTGATAAATTTGATTTATAGAACATTAAAAGATAAGTTAATTATAAATAGATAAATAGTTGGTCAAATATTCATTTCATTTGAGTATAACATTTAATGTATTTATTTATGATTAATTCTAATGGTATTAATTCTAATGGTACTTAAAATGCATATATTTGGCACATTAATATCTTAAATAAAATGATAACTCCAAATTTGACAAGGTTCAATATTTGAGAATAGTTAACTGTATAACTTGTTGTCTATATAAAAATACCAAAAGACCTTTGAATAATTTTCTCTATATTGTTTTGACATATCTATTACATTTCAAAATATTAACACATCAAACTTGTCAAAACACATATAATTTTCTCTATATTTCATATGTATAATTGTTTAAGAATGAATAACACCGCAAAATTTATAAAAAAAATTTAACATTTGAAATGGATATATTTTGAAATGCTTGCACAATATTGTCAAAACATCTTTACGTATACAACAATACAATCATTTAAAATAAAAAAGAGTGTACGTTATAAATTAAAATGGCTAAAAAGAATAACAACTCATCTAGACACAATTAATATCAAATTGAATTTGTAATTTGTTGTTGCTATATTAATCTACTAAAAATATGAAGAAGAAAATGAAATATTTTAGTTATAAAATAGTAGAATATATTACTGATTTATTTCTCAAAAAAATTACAGTAATCTCAATTTGATCCCTAAAAAAATAAACTGTCTCAATTTAATTTTTAAAAAATTATATTTATCTTATTTTTATTCATCGGTATGTCAATGTTTGAAATTTGGCCGTGACATATTTTGAAATTTAACAATAAAAAGATTTAATTGAAACAATTATCAATTTTTTAGACACTAAATTAGCGGTCCATTCAAGAAAAAAAGGTATTTACAAGTCTTAATTAATTTTGGCATGCAGAACAATAAAGTGGTGGCAGTTGGGAATGGAGTGATTGCTGCACAAGCAAGAGCCAACGACTTCGACGACATTGCGTTTTCGTTTGTGCACTGCGATGTGAGTGGGAGTGAGAATGCCAACGAAACGTTCCTGGGGAGACCGTGGATGCCAGGTCCCATAATTGTGTACGCTTACACAATAATGAGCAGCATTTTGAACCCCCATGGTTGGAGTGACAATAGCCAGCCCAGTAATGACACGTAAGTCAGCCTTTCAAATTACCATACTTTTGCATGATTTGGATTTTTTTATTTTTATTTTTATTAAAAATAAAAAATAGATTTAAAAATATATTTGATTGAGTTAATTGAAAATATTCTCTTAAAAATATGTCTTAAAACAGACTTAAATTTTAAAATACTAAAAAAATATTTTCATTATATCAAAAAATACATTTCAAGAAATAAAAATAAAAAATATTTTTACAAACTAAATAAACATGAGTTAATTACAGCTACCTTTATCTTTTTTTTTATAACAAAAAAAGAAAAATACACTTTACTTCCTAATATAATATGGAAAAAAAATATTTTAGCACATATCCACTATTTTCATTCTATGGAGCGAAAGCAGTTTTTTTAAAAAAAAAATTGTCAAACACATTTTCAATTAAATTCAATTTTGAAAAGGACGTTAATCTAATTTTTATTAAATATTATTTTTAACCTTTTTAAATAGTAGCATTTTCATCACATCGATATTCTATATAGAACAAGATTATTTTTTTTTTGAAAAACTACAATATTCCTAAATAAACCATTATTCTATTAATTTTTTATACATTAAATTAGTTTAAAATAGTGTTTTTATAGGAAAACGAGTAATAAATATTTTTATGCTTATAAAAAATTTCCAGTGATTAAAAAAATTAAATATGCATTTGATTTTAATATTTCATATTTTTATATTAACTGAAAATGAAAAACATGGCTGATATCGCATCATTTGCACATAATGATGGGTGGCACTTTTAATTATTAACCAACCTCTTAATCATATGAATAAAAAAGCATATTTTAAAATTTAAATTAAAAAAAAAATCTTGATCTGGCTCCTTCGCTTTGTACTAATCAAGCTTAGGAGCATAAATTAACAATGTAATGTGTTTGTGATGTGTTACTAATATGACAATTCCATGCAGAAATCTATATTTCGGAGAGTACAAAAACAAAGGTCCACGTTCCGACCCCAGTGGTCGTGCAAAATTCACGAAGATGCTAAGCGACTCAGAGGCTGGTCCTTTCTTAAACCTTGGCTTCATTGAGGCCTCCACTTGGCTGCTGCCTCCTCCTACACCAAAAATTTAAGATTTTATTATTATTGTTATTATTTGTTTATCTCGTAGTTCTAGCTATTGTCATTTATAAAGTCCCAATGCGTTTCTTGGTCAAGGTTAATCCTTTTACGTTTCTTTATAAATAGCAATAAGCTTGCCTAGAATCTTTTAGGTTTTAGGCGATGTATGTAATTAGTGGATTATGATTAGTCAGTAGTTGTATTTGGATTCTCGTGCTTTATGTTAAAATTATCCTTTTTATTCTCCTATATTTTGGGATATATTTTATTTTCTTCTCACATATTTATTTATGTTCTAAAATTTTACCCCGTTTAAATAAAAGATAAAAAATTAAACTGGCTAAATATTTGTGTGTGTAATATATACACCTAAATTGAATATTTTAATAGTATCATTTTTAATTTTGCATTCTAAATTGATATCTCTAACAGGTGAATCCAAATCATAACTATCATAAAAATTATACATGACTTTTGTGCATGTTCGGTTGCGCAACAAAATAACCCTCAATGCACGTTCATTGACTCTAAGTTGATTTTGGACGAAAATGTTGTTGTTGGGTTTTGCTGTGGAAAAAGTATGAGAATCGATTTTCTCACTTAAACCTTGGTTTGTCCCAACGCAACTCTGCCAATTGCTTCTCCCCTCAACTTTGGGTTGCCTCACTTGATCTTTATGATTTCCCTTTGCTACTCCTCTCTCTAACAAAAGATGTTGTCCCCACGATGTGTAGGGCCGGAGGTTCTCAGGCATTACTGTGGATGAAATATTAGCGTCCGTGGGGAAATTTTTCCATTTGGATGGAAGAAAAATAGCGTGAAAGGGATAGATGCCTTATGAAATCTGATGAGTGGTAGTGAGTGAGGGGATATGTGTGGCACTTGGGGAGCTAAAGGAATATCGAGTCCTTGATAAGGACTAAATTGAAATAAAATTTGCTATGTGGTGCCCTTCAGTGGGAAAAGGGGAGATGATTGGAAAATTTGAATTTTATGTGCCAACAATGGAAATTAAGTAGTGGATGTGTGTGGCGTCTTGAGGATGTAGGAAATATCTAGGTTAGCAAAATTACAATTTTGTCCTCACCGGATGTTTGACCTAGGATTGACATAGCGGCATTTTTGTAATTCTCTATCTCCTTATATGTGATGCTCACACCATTCAGCACCCATATTTCTCTCCTTCTCCCGCGCCCCCTCCTCCCTTACGCCCTATATCTCCTCTCGTTCACCACACACTTCCAAAACCATTGAGCTCCATTTCCCTAAGTCTTCGAGCCACCGTCTCCAGCATGAACGTGATCCTCCGACAACCAAGCACCACCGAAGAAGAGACAGGTAGAGGTAAACTCCCAATTCCTTTTCTTTCTCCACATTTTTGGGATATGGGGAAAGTGGGGATGATTTGGGTCTTTAATGGAAGTGTTTTGGTTTGGGTGTTCTTTTTTGTTGATGAATTTGGAACAAGACATTCGTAGAAAATCATGTCAAAAGAGGGATTTTGAGTGGACTAAACTCTATGTTAGAATTTGAGAGAAAAAAAAAACTAGGTTTTGATGGAGAAAATGGTGATTTGGGGTGGAATCTTAGAAAACAACATGGATTTCAAGTTTGGGGATGGTTTCTATCATGTGAAATCGAATTGTGATGGAAAGAATCATATAAAATGATTAAGATTTGAGTTGGAAATGAGTGAAAATTGAAGAGAAACCATTTTTCGCGTATTTTGGGCTACAATTTAAATATGCTAGGGGAAGGAATTGGAAAAGGGCTTGAAATTAAAATTTTCATTTTAAAAAAAGGGTCTACTTTAGACCCTTAGTTTTCAATGAATGATCATGTTGAAAGAAATAATTAACACTACACATTCAATGATTTCAAAAAAGGAGACTTTTTATTTTGTGTGAGAATGACAATAGGCATCCTTGGTTGTCTACTTGTAAAATAATAGTTTAGCTTTAACGTATGGAATATTGCACATTTTATTTGTAAACCATGGGGAAATTCAGGATAGGATAGGTTTACAGTAACGGGAAGTGTCGTTACTGTGCCGGTCATGTGCCCGGGAAGTGGGTGGTGACAGGATGAAGGGATTGGGACCAAAAGTGATGCCTAAGATAAGGTCTGAGACTTAAATTAGTTGTTATCTAAGTAACTAGTCAAGATCTACAGAGTACCAATGAAATAGAGGATAAAGATTGTCTCATTTCATATGGAAGGTCTTGCTTATGCATGGTATAAAAGGGTGGTTAAAAATGGACTAGTTTACAGGATTTGGCACTTCCCTCTATAATGATCTAAAGGCATCTTTAAAAGAATTGAAATAACTGACATAGTAGCATATTAACAAACAAAATTTGAAGAAATATCCACAAACGTCACAAGAATTAGTGATCAATGGTTGGTAATTTTCTCCATTGCTAGACTTCGAGAGTAGTAGAAGTGTGAATGGCTCTTAGCTTAGCCAACTACCTAAAACCAAGCTGTGTCTCTGGCCAAGCTACATGAAAAAAAAGATAGGTACCTTATACAATTCACCTTAAAACCCCTCCCACATAAACAATACCCCTACCTACACCTCAAAACTCATAAGCTACAGTCATGCTTATTTCCTAAAAATATCAAAATCCACTCCCAACCTATTAACTCAATAAAAAAAATACTCAGTTTAATAATAAGACTTGTTTTAAAGCTTAGAACTCTACTACTGGCAGTAGTTCTAACCATACCAATGCAAATATTCCATACAAAAGGTTTATGGTTGCAAAGCTGAAGGCTGGAAGGTAGAAAAGACTATGCTATTATTGTGATGATAAATACCATCATAATCATAAATGTAAAAATCATGCTATTTTGCTAGTAGGATAAGAAGAAAGTGAAGAAATTCTTCAAGTGGAAGTGTAAAAGGGAAACTTATAAAATGGAGAGGAAGGAAGCAATCTTCAAATAATGGAGATCTCACCTGAAATAATCATTAATGCCTTGGCAGGTTGTTAGTTCACAGGTACACTCTAGAGAGGGGTGAATAGAATAAATTTTTTTTGTAAAATAAAAAAAAAATTTTAAAAGTTTTTAGGTTCCACTTTATCTTGACAATGTTCAATTAAAAGTTCTCTTTCAAATAATGACTAAGATAATATAAGAGAAGGAAAAAGAGATGACACCATAATTTATAGTGGTTCGGAAGAATCTCAAGGATTCACCTACCTCCACTTCTCACAACACATATGAGTATTTTATTTATGGAAAAATATCACCAATACAAAGAAACTAGACTAAGGTTCAACCTCTTACTTTTATGTTACCAGGTAGCAACCTTCAAATTGGATCAGCAGGATCACGCTTTTACTCTTAACAAGCTAGGACTTCACACATCCCTAGTAAACGTATCCGGGAAACCTTCTTAAACAGATAGGTGCAAGCTCAGTAGTTTTTACTCCTCAAGATAGATACCCTACCTACTTCCTACCAGTTCTCACGCGGACAAATAATACAAAGTATAAGAGTATTCTTTAATAATTCACTCAGAATACAGAATGGAGAAACAACCCACTCAAAGGAAAACATTAATATAATTCTCTCTCACACAGAAAGTAAAGAGATATAAATAAGGTATAATTGCACATAATTTCTCTTTGACAACTTCGGTGTTTGAACTTGTTGATGCTTTTGCCTTTTATACATTTCTAAGAGCTAGCCGTTGAAGGAAGATGCTCTTCAATTAATGGAAGAATAAATTCTAATCAAAATTGATGTTTGCTTCCTTAACTGGTACCTTGTGCCAGATATGGAAATAAACAAATACATTTCCAGTGGACTTTGTTTGCTCTTTAAATGATGACCGATTCTTTCCTTCTGCATTTTTACTCCCTTCCATCTATAAAGATTTGCTTGTTTAATGCTTGTACGATTGACTTGCCTTGATTACAGATTCTTCCCTTGATCTGCAGCTTGAGTGGTGTTGGGTTTGTCTGACAGTATTAAATGTGCACCAGATAACTGTGTTCCTTAGAGGTTAGAGCAAGTACCACTTGGATTCCAAAATTAGAAATTTGATCCATCATTCTCGCTCTTTTTAATTCTTAGCAATTCATGATGCTCCCACATAAATGGTGCATGGATATCATTAGTTTGCTCCCCTATACTTGGTATTGAGGATTCTTTAATAGGATCTTGAAACTTACACTTTCTCAAAGATCAAGTGATTAATACTCATATTCAAGGAATCAGAGCAAACATATGAAGCAATTTAATACTGAGAAGAAAGACACATAATCATTGTCATAAAGGATAAAAATATTTCATTTCATGTTAATATTCAACCGAGCAAGCCATACAACATTGTTCTCCCCTATTGCTATATAAGCAAAAAAGGCCACAAAAAGGCATACAAAAATTAAAGCAACAAGCAACAAGAAGTTAATATGCATGACAAAAAGGGCCCACATTACCTAGAAAACTATAAGGGAAAGACTAGGGCCTGGAAGGCAGTAAAGTGCTAATTGGCATAACGGGTAGAGTAGAAGGCTTAACCATGGTTCACAAGGTATTCACATTGGATTCCACAACCTTTAAACTGTTCTCAATGGACTTTAAACATCCAAAAAGCTCTTCGGTCATCTTCTTCAAGGATGCATCAAGATGATCTTGCACCCTGACAATTTCCTCAGCCACAATGGAATATAAAGCATTGACAAATTCACTAATCCCTATGAGAAAGATCTCAGCTAGATGTGGCGATAAGATAAAGCAGCAACAGTAGTAGGAATATCAGTTTGATCAGGAGCAGTGGAGGCAGGGATCTTAGGAATAGTACCAGTATGTGGACAGATGGCGAACCATAGGTAGGAGAAGTTTCAACAATAATGTCAGTGGTGGCGGCTGGTGGAGCAATAGGTGGAACGGATGGGTCATCAATGACATCATTAATAATGATAGTAGTAGTAGGATATGGCAATTCAGATTCCTGAATAATAGTCTCAGGAGCAATAGTCTCAGGGCCAATAGTCATAAGCATCATAGAAGATGGAATAGCAGGAGCCTTCTCAACAATAGGGTCCTTCTAAACATCACAGTCTTTCTTGAAAGATGCAAGGTCTGGAGAGGATGATGTTGGAGTTACAAGGGAACTTTCAACAGAATATTCTATAGAGCCTTCTTTTTCCTCAGGAACCTCTTCATATTCCTCTAAACTAGTCTCTTTTTCAACTATCTTAGAAGGCTAGTCTGGGTTCTTTGAATTGTCAGATAATTCAACTTTCTCGGCCCGAGCTCTTCCTCTAGTCACCGTTGTAGACTTACGAGGTAGCAATTGCTTCTTCGAGCTGGATACCAGCTTTCTCTTGCCTTTAGGAGCACTAGGACCTTCCTCAGAATCAAGGTCCTCAACCCTAACCTAACCTTTACTCGATTCCTTGAAACCTATGTTTATTGGTAACCTACTGTTGTAAGTACCTTGTGAAGAAGAAAGGGCGGCTATGTAGTTCTCCATGAAAACATTGATATCTTGCTATTACTATGATGATTAATTTATAAGGCAACTCGGCCTTCTTGTTGCCGAGGGTAGCCTTCATATATTAGCATGATGTAGGGTAGATTCATAGAGAAATAGTGAAGCACAGACTAAGCAATGAAAATTTCTAAAAATGTAGGAATATTAGACTTACTGGCTTTATGTATAACCATCTGAGAGATAGCCAATAGAAGAATACAGTGAGACACATTGCACTTACTTACGTCCATGGGCCCAAATTGACCTCCCACTAATTTCTTAATAGCTTTCTCCTGTGAATACCCTTCAAGTGGTATCTCTTTGTTAAACTTCCTCATTGGGACATCCAGCAATCTCAGCCAAATAATCCTTAGTAAGCTTGATCTTTCTGCCATTCAACATCGTGACAGCCTTTATATCTTTTTCAAACACCATGTTCACATAAAATTCCCTTACCATTTCAGGATATACTGGTTCGCTAATAGTGAAGAACGAACCCCAACCCATTTCTTTGAACCTCTTAATGGTGTCAATCTTGGCATCAAGGAAGAAATCGAAGTCTATTGTCCTCACTACTGAGCATTGTCTGTGGCAGAAATATGAGGAATATCTTTGTTTTGCTTCCTTTGATTTGAACATCTTGCCAGCCTGTTGAGTTCCTATGGAAACTACAGAGACATCCAAGCTTCGTTTTTTCATTAGGGACACCATTGAAGTATACAAGAAGTTGAGTCATTTTCGGGGAGAGACAGAGACGGTTTCAGGATTACATAAGGTAGTGGAAATTTTTGATTGCCTTTTCCACTGTGGTTGCCAAGAAACCACATGATCCTTTATTTATACTGTGGTCCCCAACAGCTATTTTTCAAAAATATCTAACGATTAAAATCTCATTTACTACTTGATGGATATGGATCACATTTGCCCAAAAAATCTACAAAAATAGGCTCAACTTTTCCCTTGAGCCTCTTGACATGTGGCAGAGCAGGGAGAATGGGCAGATAAAGAGAAAAAAAAATCATAATGCAAAGATATGTTTTTTTTAGAGAAAATCATAAAAATGAATCAGACAATACACAAATTTTACACACATGGGATCTTATTCAGATGCATGATTAATGCCACAAAACATGATTATACACATTTTTAAAAAAATAAAATCCAAAAAATATGACTCAAAAGAAAAAAAAAAGGAGAAATTTCAGGCATTTAAGACTATGTTAGGCGTGCGAGTTTATAGCTTATAAGCTCATTAAAAATGTTTAATAAACGAGCTTATTTAATAGCTTATAGCTTATTCTGATAAGGTACTTTAAGTAGCTTATAGCTTATGTACTTTTTTTCCTTTTTACCCTTGTTATTTTATAAAAATGTCCATTATACCCTTCATATTCATTATACCCTTATATATAAATATATATATAATATATAAATATAATAAAATATGTAAATATATATATATATATATATTAATAAATTATGTATATAATAATTTAAATTAATTTGATTAAAAACAAAAATGATATATTTATTTATATTATTTTGGAATTAAAAAAATATATGTCTTTTTATGTCATTTTACATTTTTCAGCTATTTCAATAGCTATTTTTATTAAATACTTCTAATTCAATAAGCTAGCTTATAAGCTATAAGCTAAAAATTAGCTTATAAACTATCAGTTAGCTTATAAGCTAATTTTGCTGAACAGAGCCTAAGTCCAACATAGCTAACTCACGTATAAGTTTTACGAATTAATCTTCTGCGAGAGGCTTGGTAAATATATCAACTACCTAGTTATGTGTGTCAACGTATTCCATGGATATATCTCCTTTTTGGACATGATCCCTCAAAAAATGGTGTCTAATTTCGATATGTTTAGTTCAAGAATGTAGTAGTAGATTTTTGGAAATATTAATTGCACTAGTGTTATCACAAAATATAGGTATCTTGTCATATTTTATATCAAAGTATTGTAACTGTTGGTTGATCCACAACACTTGCACACAGTAAGACCCTGCTGCCACATACTCGGCCTTAGCAGTAGACAAGACAACATATGATTGTTTCTTGCTGTGCCAAGAGACAAGATAGTGACCTAAAATTTGACAAGTATCATTAATGCTCTTTCTATCAATTCTACATCCTCCAAAGTCAACATCATAAAAAGCAGTTAGACCAAAAATACCGTTATTTTGGTACCATAGGCCAAGATTCATTGTACCTTTCAGGTACCTAAAGATTCTTTTGACAGAAACCAGATGAGATTCCTTATGGTCTGACTAGAATCTTGCACATAAGCACATGTTAAACATAATGTTTGGATGGCTTGTTGTGAGGTAGAGTAGGGACCCAATCATACCTCTAAGTTGTTTTTGGTCCACACTTCCTAAACTCATCCTTGTCCAATTTCTATGCAGTGCCCATGGGGGTCCTTGCCTCTTTTACGTTGTTAAACCCACACTTCTTTAGAAGTTCTTTGGTGTATTTTACCTAGCTAATAAAGATTCCTTCTAAGCTTTGTTTGACTTGTAGTCCAAGGAAAAATGCTAACTTCCTCATCCAACTCATTTTAAACTCACTGGTCATAAGCTTAGAGAAATTCTTACACATATTTTCATTAGTAGAACCAAACAAAATATCATTTACATATATTTGGACAATTAGAATATCTTTTCTTTTGATCTTTGTAAAAAGTGTTATGTCTATTTTATCTCTTGTAAAACCATTTTCAAGTAAAAACTTACTTAACCTCTTATACCTAGCACGAGGGACCCTATTTTAAACCATATAAAGCTTTTGTTAATTTAAACACATGGTTTGAAAATTATGGTCTTCGAACCTAGGATGTTGCCTTAGAAACACTTACTTGTTTATAAAATTGTTTAAAAACACAATTTTTACATCCATTTGATATACTTGAAATTCTTAAAACAAGCAAATGCAAGAAGGATTCAGATAGATTCTAACCTTGCAACAAGCATGAATGTCTCCTCAAAGTCAATACCTTCCTGCTGGTTATAAACTTGTGCTACCAGCCTTACTTTATTACGAACAACGTCTCCTTGTTCATCTAGTTTGGTGCCTATTATGGACTTGTCCTGGGGAGCAGGTACTAGATTCCATACCTTATGTCTCTCGAACTGATTTAGTTCTTCTTGTATAGCCATAATCCATGAGTCATGAACTAAAGCCTCATCTATGTTCTTTGGCTCAATTTGTGATACAAATTCCATATGGTTCATTTTCCTTATTGATGACCTAGTCCTTCTATCTTATGTAGGATCACCACTTATGAAGTCATTTGGGTAATTGATGGTACCTCTCCATCCTCATGGAACCTTTTGAAGATCTCTTTGAGGTACATCGACATGAACATGTTTTGGTTCTTGATTCTGTAGACTAGGGCCTTAATTAGTTTCTTTGGTAGTAGGTGTCTGAATTTCTTTTGTATTTTCTATTAATTCTCCAGACACCATATGAATATTAGATGATTCATTATCTTCATCTGTTCTATTCATAATCTCAAGCAATTGGTTAATGTAATACCTGCCAAATTTAGAATTACACATTTGAGAATTTTTAATATATATAGCGTTGTTTAGATTTATTCATTTTAGTCACTTAATATTTCCATATTTATTTGTTCTTTTTGATTATTATTTATAAAAATAGTGCAAAATGATTAAATTAAATATTCTCAATCATGTGGGGTATATTCTTAAAATGGTGAAATTTATGGAAAATGGCTTAGAGATAGTTAATTGGTCAATTATTGGTAATTTAACTAGTTGGGTTTGGGTGTTGGGTCATGGATATCCATGGATATTCAAATAACCCATTAGAAATCTTTAACATAAAACTTCAACAATATCCTCTCATTACTCACGCATCTGAAGCAAAGGCAGAAGTGAACAGTAAATTCGTTTTCTCTCATTTCTTCATCCTCCTAACAAATCCTTTCCTTGATCTTTAGAGTTTTGATCATTTATTTGGTTCAAAAGCCTTGTAAGGATCAAAGGTAAGCTTTAATCTCATTATTTTCCTTAAGTCTAAGTTTATATGGAAGATTAGAGGAGATTTTGTTCTTGAAGATTTTGATGATAATTCATGGATCTGAATTGTTTTAGAGGTTCTTTTTGAGTTAGGATTGAGTTATGGTCAGTTAAGAGAGATGAGATTCTGGTTTCGAATCAAGGAATCAAAGGATAAAATTTTCTAGAAAATTATCTGTAAAACTCGAATTTATTGTAGAAACTAGAATTTTGGGAAAATTTTTCGAGTTTACTGTAGCAGTTACTGTAGTGTCGGCAGTCAACGGTATTGTAGTAGTCAACATCACTGTAGCAAACCGTATTGTAGCGAACTGTCACTGTAGCAAACCATTACTGTAGCGAACCGTTACTGTAGCAATGAGAAAATATTGCATATTTTCATGATTTTGTTTCCTTTCTTATGTTTCCTTGTAATATCTTTTACTAGGAAATTTTTCTACACAAATTCTAATATGGAACAAGGTAAATTTGGATAAATATCAAGGTAAGTGAATAACCTTGCTAAGCTTGTTTGATATTATTAGTCAGAATATAATATAAGTCTCATTTACAATATTATTTGGATATTAAGCAATCAATTTTTCAGATGATAGTATATGATGATTGGTATAATTTTTTTACAGAAATTCAAAGGAATAAGAGTATGTATAAATTAATTTATTTCATGGTAATTGTACTATGTGATAAATTCTCACAATTTTATTAATGAGCAAAGATCTACGGGATCTAATACATGAGTTTGAAAGGGTTAAAGTCTCATACTACTCAGTGTATAACTATGAAAACATATACATGAGTTTAAAAGGGTTAGAGTCTCATACTACTCGGTGTAAATAAGTGAAATCATAAATACGAGTTTGAAAGGGTTAGAGTCCCATACTACTCGGTGTATATCTATGAAATCTTATTCATGAGTTCGAAAGGGTTAGAGTCTCATAGTACTCGATGTATAAGACAATTAATTATATGAGTAAATCTGGTATTTGTACTTTTGATATTTTATATAGTACAGTTATTTACTTACTGAGTTTTTAAATAAACTCACACTCCCTATGATTATCTTTTCAGATACAGTAAATAAGGAAGAAGAGTATCCAAATGAAGATTAGAAGCCCTTTGGAGATATTCTCCATTTCTGTCTAGTGGGATATCAATACTTATTAATATGAATACTAGGAATGCTCTGTACTTTCTATAGGTCTTCTAGGCTTGCCATGAGATAAACACATCAGATTATGTATGCCTATATTTGTTTATTAGATGAATATAATTCTATCATGTGAAATGAATGATTGAGGTTGAATGTAAAACCTTACAGAATATATGTGAATAACTCATGTTTAAGAATTTTATCAAATGAGTAGTTGTGGATATTAAGAATGTCCAGGATTTCAGGATGCCACTGAGGTTTTCCTAAAAATAGTATCTTTTCACATGTTCAATTTTTGGGATGTGACAGTTAATATCATCAAATTTCACATGAATAGATTCCTCAATGGTTTTAGATTTCATGTTATACACACGATAAACCTTGCTACTATTGGAATACCCAACAAAGATGCCCTCTTCAAATTTTGCATCAAATTTTCCAAGGTTATCCTTTTGGTTTAAGATGTAGCATTTGCAGTTGAAAGCATGAAAATAATTTATGCTTGGTTTCCTTCCTTTCCACAGTTCATATGGTGTCTTGTTCAAAAAAACCCTTATAAGACATCTGTTTAGGACATAACTTAAGGTGTTAACAACCTTAGCCCAAAGACTTTTCGGGGAAGTTATTGTCACAAAGCAGGTCTTAGTCATATATAGCATGGAATTATTTTTCCATTTTGCAACACCATTCTGTTAGGGAGTCCTAGGGGCCAAAAAGTAGTGTGACATTCCCTTTTCGTTATAGAAATCTTCAAAAAGATATATTTCAAAGTTAGTTCTATGATTGCTTTGAATATTTGAAATTTGAAAATTTTTTCGTATTGAACTTTCTTGAAATACATTTTGAAACTTTTGGAAGCAATCACTTTTGTTTGCAAGAAAGTAAACCTAAGTAAAATGAGAATAGTCATCAACTATAACCAGCCCATACAACTTTCCTCCTAAACTATGTGTCCTAATAGAACTAAAAAGATCCATATGAACCAATTGGAGGGGCCATGTGGTTGATATGTGCTCCTTTAATGGAAATGAATTTTTAACTTGTTTTCCTTTTTGGCATGCTTCACACACATAGTCCTTTACATATTGGATCGTAGGAAGTTCAACAACTAGATCATTTATGGCCAGTTTGGAAATCATTTTTATGTTAAGGTGGCCCAATTTCATGTGCCAAAGCCAACTCAGATCATTAGTTGTTTTAAGATATTTATTTGGAAAATAGAATTTATCAGTCAAAGTATAAACATTTTCAAGTTTGTGCCCTTCTAGTAGGGTCTTGTTTTCATCTTTGAGTTTGATAAAGCATTTTTTAGCTATAAATGTGACATCATATCCCTTATCACAAAGCTGACTAATAATAATCAGATTATATCTCAAGCCCTCAACAAGGGAAATGTTTTCAATAGAAAATGTATCATTTATATATACTTTACCAATACCAACAATCTTACCCTTTTAATTGTTTTCAAATGATACATTACCAACATTTCTCTTAGCCTCATATTGGACAAAACTATTTTTGTTTCTAATCATATGCTAGGAGCATCCAGAATAAAGAAACTAGCTCCCTTTCTTTTGTTTTGTCCTAAGGCATACTTGGAAGAAATAGAGTTTTCAAGGACCCATTATGTGAGTCCTCAGAAGGTTAGCAGGTAACACTTTTATGCCTATTAGAACCCATATCCTCTTTACATTAACCCTCTTTATGTTATTTACATAATGATATGTCCTATTTTTCCATAGTTATAACATGTTTTTGATGTTGAGGCTTCTCTTTTAAAAATAGGTTTTGTTTTCTTTTCCTTCTTTATATAGCCTACACCTGCCTCGTCAAGCAATTTCTTCTGACTACCTAACATCAAATCTAAGTTCTTTTTGTCCTTGTAAAAATCTACTTAGGTCGCATGTCAAGCCTTTGATTTTGGCCTTTAGGGCCCCTGTTTTTGAAAATAAGAGACAAAAGAGATTGCTCTTCTTCCAAACATTTTATTTTAGCTTCATAAAAATATTTTTCACTAACGAGATTTTGAAAATATTTCAGAAGCTTGACATGCTCACGTTTATGACTATGTTTTAAATCCTTCATCATTTCATCAAAAGCATGAGATAACTCTTCATAAGTAAAGGGTGTGTTTATCTCATCTTCCTCCTCAAGGTCCTCCTGGTTTGAGTCAATATTAAGTAAGTCATCATCACTCCATGATGCATTTGCCACAATGTTTCTTCGTTCTCTTTTGTTTCTTCTTATTCTTGGACATTCTGCTCGTGTATGCCCTGTTTTATTGGATTTGTAGCAAGTAATGGCTTCTCAATTCTGTCTTGATGGTACCTTGTTTCTATTGTTCTAATATCTTTTCTTGTAAATGTTGAAGAATTTCTTTGATATCAATGCCAAGTCTTTTTCATCAATATCTTTATATGGAAGAGATGACTTTTCTTTGATTTTTGCCTTTAGAACAACTTCTTTATCTTTCTTTTGTTGTAGCTCTTCAGTTTCTTTCTGGAGGTTCATGATATCATAAGCCATGAGTTTGCCACAAAGTTCATCTATTGTCATTATGGAGCTTTTTCCAGATTCCTCAATGGCTTTTTCATGACTATAGACAATTCCCATGAGATCAAGCTCATGAGTATTTTTACGAGCCTTTGGAACGTCTCTTCTATGGTTTCATCATCCTTCATTTTGAAGTTGTCAAATTGTTCTTCAAGGCTGTCAGTTCATGTCTTCTTAACCTCCCTTGTTCCTTCATGGGTGACATGAAGTTTCTCCTACATTTCTTTTATAGAATGGCATCTTGAGAGTTCTTTAAACTCTTCTGCATTTACTGTACACAACAAATTAGTTAATGGCTCTAAAATTTAATTCAAACTTAACACTTTTCATCATCAGTCATTTCTTCCATTTCTTTAAGGAACCTCCTTCTCTTCCACTTTCTTTACAGGTGTATAGGGACCTTTTGCTATTACCAACCATACATCGACATTAAGAGATTTCAAGAAAATCTCCATTCTATTTCTCCAATACATGTAGTTTATCCTATCAAAGAATGGAGGCCTATCAACACTTTGACCTTCTGCACTAGGAACCCGCATCATCTTTTAGATCTTTACTCTAGGTTGTTAATCCCAAAATACTTGAGACCTGCTTTAATACCAAATGTTAGTTCACAAGTATACTTTAAAGGGGGATGAATAAAGTATATACAAAATTTTTCATAAAATAAAAACTTCGTTTTTCAAAGCTTTTTAGGTTCCACTTTTTCTTAACGGAGTTAAATTAAAAGTTCTCTTTCAAATAATAACTAAGATAATATAAAGAGAAGAGAAAAGAGATGACACCATAATTTATAGTAATTCGAAAAAATCTCAAGGATTCACCTATATCCACTCCTCGCAACACACAGTTACGAGAATTTTATTTAGGAAAAAATATCCCCAATACGAAGAAACCAAACTAAGGTTCAACCTCTAACTTTTATACTACCGACTAGCAACCTTCAGACTAGATCAATAAGATCCTACTTTTACACTTAAAAAGCTAGGACTTCGCATGTCCTTATTAAACATATCTAGGAAACCTTCTCAAACAGACATGTACAACTCTACAGCTTTTACTCCTCAAGACATATACCCTACCAAATACCTTTTACTAGTCCTCACATGAATGGAGAATACAATGTATAAGAGTATTCTTTTACAGTTCACTCAGAACACAGAATGGAGAGACAACTCACTAAGAGGAAAAAGATCAATACAATTCTCTTTCACACAGAAAGCAAAGAGATACAAATAAGAGTATAATCGCACGTAATTTCTCTTTGACAACTTTAGTGTTTAAACTTGTTAATGCTTCTACCTGATATACATTTCTAAGAGTTAGGCGTTGAAGGAAGATGCTCCTCAATTAATGGAAGAATAAACTATGATCAAAATTGATGTTTGCTTCCTTAATTGGTACCTTGTGTTGGTTATTGAAATAAACAGCTACATTTCCAATGGAATTTGATTGCTTTTTAAATGACGATCAATTCTTTTTGTAACACCTTGGAAAATTTTCTGAAATTTTCTTTTTTAAATATGTGGTCCATTGTCTGGTTAAATTTAAAGCTCTTACACGTGCATAAATATGATGATTAAAACAAGGGAAATTAATTCGTAGGATATGTGTAATGAGTCGGAGAAATTTGATTGTAGTTAAATAATTAATGAGAGGGACCTAAATGAAAGAATAGGAAATTTTGGGGTAAATTTTTTATTTCTAAAAAATAGTGATGTTGATGTGGCAATTGAAAAGTTGAGAGAAAATTTGCTAAGTGTGGGGAGTAATTTAAAAAGGGCATTAATTTAATTAGTGGATTGAAGAAATTATATAATTTTGCATAGAAGCCCCTCGTGATTTCAAGAAGGGATTAAAGAGGGACCATGTAGCAATATTAGAAAGTTGAGCTCTCTCTCACACTTAGAAATTTCTGAGCACTCTTTTCCTTTCTTGCACCCTACAACTCCCATTCCCCAAGAAACCCAAGAACTTGGCTCTTCCTTTGGGTGTGGGAGAATTTCTAGTCACCAGAGCTCATCTTCGTGCAAGAAAGTAAATCCAAAATATCCTAGATTTTAAAGTAGTACGGTGAACCTTCAAATTTAGAAAAAAAAAATTTGAAGAATTTAAAATCCAAAATTTTTTAGAAATATTGGTGATTAGTTTGCAATAGAAAATTAAGTGATTGAGGACAAAATTTCATTTGAAGAGTGAGTAAAATGTAATATCTTAACTAAATTAATTGTAACACCCGCTATATTTTAAAGTTATAAGTATTTAAGAATTACGATAAATTTATTTTAGAGAAAATAATTTCCCTATCTTTTTAATTTTTGTTTGTGTATATTATTGAAAATACATATTTTTATTTATAGATTGCATAAATTGTGGGATATAATGGATGTTATGATATGAAATTTATACCTTGGATAAAATATGGTTTGAGCATAAGAGGAATCTGAATGAAACTGGGAGAAAAATAATGTTTTATATGAGAAAATCTCCTTGGGGACTAAATTGAAAAGGAGAAAAGTGAAAAGAAATTTAAAGGTTTAGAAGAAAGGATAATTTTTCCTTTAGTTTCTAATAGTAACAATTAACTCAGCCGCCTCGTGATCGTACAGTAAACTGAATTATTAAAAATGTCATTTTCATAAATAGTAAATTGAATATTTTGTTAGCGCATAGTGTCAAATAGCACCCTTGACTTTTCCTATAAATAGGCTCTTCCATTTCACTTCTAAACTCACACCTTCAGTTTCTCTTTTCTCCTCTCCTCAAAACTTCTCTTGCATCGATGTTAGGGCTCTGAAATTCTAGGTCTTTCTTCCTTAGTCTAGATCCAAGGTGAGGATATTATACCTTTTTTAAGTCTTTCAAATTTTAGAAGTTATATTCTTAAGTATGCTCAGTGGTTGTGACTTTAGCTGATCTTTCACATCAGAAAAACTGTCCTTAGCTGCCTATATATTATTTTGATTCTCTTATTATCAAAATAGAATACAAACTGTGAAGAATACATGTCTAGGAAAGTTTTGGCTAAGGAAAGACCTGGTTCTTAAGTGTGTTCATTGCGACCCTTTACTCTTTCCTGGAAACGTTCCTGGTATACTTTTTTACGGCTTATATTCACTATTTCTGGTATAAATAGTAACCGTACATATGAATAGTATCTGTATATATGAATAGTAATTGTACGTATGAATAGTGATTATACATATAAATAGTATCTGTACATATAAATAGTACTTGTATGTGTGAATAGTGATCATACATATGAATAGTATCTGTATGTATGAATAGTGATCATATGTATGAATAGTATTTTGGCACAAAAGTAACCCTGACTTTCTATATCTGATCTTCATGCAAATCTCTGTAGCGAAACCTGAAATCTAGCTACGTACTCTTCTCTATAGCAACTTGAAAAAGTGACTTGGATACAGAATCTATGTGAGTGGATGACCTTGCTAACTGACTTTATTTACTTTTATTCCAAGTATAATATAAGTCTCACCTCATATTGCAATTAGATTTCATATTTAATGATGATTGCTAGAAGATGAAATTTATTGTTTGATTTAAGATTATATTGATGAGAATCATGATTGAATATATAATACACATGGAATGGTTGAAGGCTTGACCCAAGATACCAATGCATGAAATTATACACATGGAATGGTTGAGGGCTTAACCCAAGATACCAATGCATGAAATTATACACATGGAATGGTTGAGGGCTTGACCCAAGATATCAATGCATAAAATTATACACATGGAATGGTTGAGGGCTTGGCCTAAGATACCAATGCATAAAATTATACATATAGAATGGTTGAGGGCTTGATCCCCCAAGATACCAATGCATGTAATGATTGTGAACATAAATACAATGGGAATTAAATCCCTAAACATAAACCAAATACAGAGGTATAGAAACCTTGAATATAATTGTTCTTATTGTGATTATGATATTTGTACTTGTGACATATTTATTATTGGACAGTCATTTAGTCACTGAGTTTTTATGAACTCACACTCTCTATGAACATTTTTTTTAGATACAATGGATGAGAACAAAGGAAATTCGCAGGAGGAATAGTATTCTTTGAGGATACTTTCCACGTTGTCTGGAGGCCTATGAATCCAAAAGCTTAGGAAATGCTCTATAATCTCTATCGATCACCTAGGCTTGGAAATTTATATTATACGGTATGATATTTGGCTTGTGTTTACTGTTTCACTATGTTGAACTTTTTATATGCAAAAACTTTCTTGAAAATTTATGTTATTTTATGGAATACCATAAAGGTATACCCTCGAGTTTATAGAGTTATTCACATGCCCTAAATTGGGATGTGAAAATTTTGGTATTAAAGCTTAGTTTTTAGGTCCCCTATAGATTACAGAGCAAAGTGTTCTTTTGGGCCCTTCCCCATTGCCGTGAGCCGTGACATGACTATGGGATTAGGTTCCATAAAAGACCTTGTAGAGTTGAGTATCCTTTTTGTAACTTACCCTTCGATGGAATTAGTTAGAGATAATTTTGTTATAATAAGAAGTATTTAGATCTTTGGATCTTGTTGGAGGCATGATCCTTATACAGATGGAAGAGGTATGACCTCTTTGTTAAATTTTTTTTGAGAAATTGGGAATGCAACTCTATAGTGTACTCTTGAAGCTGAGGATCAGTAGTTGCTAGAATATGGCATAAGGGCTAGGCCAAGAGTGATGTACCAGATAGGGTTAAAGTTGATTATGAGGCATGAGCTAGAGTTCAAGAAAGATTTTTCCAAAATATATAGCACAAATTATTGATGTAGGAATAAGAAAGAACCCTTTAGGGGCAGATCAAAGATTTGATTTTGGTAGATGCCAGATAGATATGATTCATGGAAGAGGCCGTAAGTGCATAAACAATATGTTCCTTGATGGAAGCTTGGTTGAAGAAATCGATGGGGGCTATATAGTTTTTCCTAAGGGAGACACTACAGTAAAATGGGACCCAACATAAAAGATGTTGCGATAAGCTATAAGTCTTCTCTAAGGGTGACTCGCCTAAGTTGCACTTATTTAGTTAAGGATTGACATGATGGTACTATGTGGTATATGTGTTTCAAAATATATATATATAGAAGTTCTGTAACATTGGAACGATTGGGGCATGTTATGGGTGAGCTGTTGGCATATGAACATGTTATAGGTGAGTTGTTGGCGTATGAACATATTATAGGTGGGCCGTTGGCGTATGAACATTCATAATTGTTAAATGTGATGTACAATTGGAATGGTTTAGAAAGATGTTCTTATAGTAATTTGTGCCTTAGAGTGTTAGTTTAAGGAAAGCTTGTGAGTTCAAGGCTCTCAAGTAAGAGTTTATGATAATTCGAGGGTATAATATCAAGTCCAATCGATTTACACGGGATGCCTTCATCTACTCTCGTACGATAAGGGGGAAGACAACGAGACTTACATAGAGCTTCTATTGTCTTTGTGTCAACCTATAAGGTCATCAAAAAAAAATTTGGCTTTATAAGCTGAATTTGTGATTAATTTTATGCGATTAAATTCCTTTATCTTTATTTATTTATTTATTTATTTTTGGAGTATCATCCAATAAAAGAAATCACTGGCATTAAAAATAACTGAAGGATTACATTGCAAAAAAAAAAAGTTTACTCATGCATGAGTAATCTACAAGCGAGGTGGTCTAGGATTAGGAGGGTTGTATTGTATCATCACCCCTCGACAATTCCTTGGAGTGAGAGACAGAGCAATATCGCGGAGGATAGTGTAAATTCCATTCATACAATCAACACTTCTTTGTTGTTGATTGCAGAAGCATTGGGTGGACCAATAGAAGAACCTGTCTATTCTCAAAGTCATTGCTGCATTATTGCATTTAGCTAACTTCTCCAGGTCCTCTATCATCTTTTTCAGATTCTTCACTTCCTGCTCTAGACAAGGGATTTTGTCTTCTGATGTATGGCCTGTGCTAATCTCCTCAGCTTCCTCATTCTTCATCTTCTTTTCCTTTTGATTCTCTTGAGGTCCCTCGAAAAGTCTTTCACCATTGTCCTTGCCTAAACTCAAGTTTAAGTCAAGCTCTTCCTCCTTGGCCTCCACCGTGAGATCAATGAACTTCCTTGTAGCCATGGTTTGGAAAATTTAGAAGTTTTTGCAGGAGTACGAGGAGAGAGGAATGCTGTAAAATTATAGGCTCAAAAAGATGATCACTCTTTGTGATATGGTAACTGAGAACTCTAGGGTAGTTTTTATAGAGAAAATTTAGACTTAGAGCCAAAAAAGATATCTCTTCGCCATACCCCTACACGCTCAACCTATGAATTTTTACAAGCTAGAAGCCAGAGGTCTAGGGTAGGCATGCACACCAACAGCGCATCGCATTAATGCCAAAACCACTAAAGTCAATATTCGGTGGATTTGCAGCCGATTTATACTTGGTTTTCCCATTTCTCCTGTTGGCATTTTCTGAAATTCAAAAAAGTTGACAATGTAGCCATTAAAGATTGCCTTGGATGCTTTTATGATGAACTGAAATGTATTTCTCTGCTTTATTGTGTTGTTCTTGAAAGCCTTTAGTTGAGTATAATATATATGATTGATTGAATCAAGTTGTGAATCCATGTATCTAAGAATATATGATATATATGTTATTCATGCATAATGAGAGAAGGCTACGACCAAGAATATTATGTAATGATTCCATGTGCACTCATAGAGAATGAGAAGTCAGAAATTTAAAAAGACTTGAATAAAATAAAATGTATAAAGGATGATGCATCTTCATATTTACACATATATACAGATAATGCTCTTGTGGGAAAATGAAAGGTAATGATTTCTTTGCACTATAATAATGCTTGATGCATGCGACTGTAAACAACTAACTCCGCTTTAATATATATATATATATATATATTATATTAGCCTAGAGCAAAGACACGGATTAGAATCCAGGATAAGGGTAGTATGAGACTACCCGATCATAGAGTGATATCGTGATCTAGGATTACACTGTAAGATAAGTATAGAGTGAGGAAATCATAGATTGAAACGATGATTATTCGAAAATTTTGAGGAAGGGTCAAAAGTTAGCCGAAATTTTTGAGGAAACCTTTGACTTATGTTAATTGCATTAAATTATATTTACTATTTACTTGCATGTTCGACATTAATTGCTGGCATTGCGACGTATGCGATCTGTAAACCTCTTAGCGAGCGGCGTATAGGTTGTGGTGGCTTTAGATCAAGGGGCTTCGGGTTGCCTATAAATCTTGTACGCCCGTTACCCCACTCATCACACCAAGCAAACCTACTTCTTTCATTACATACCTATTCCTCAATCTTCATTCCTTTCTCGCTTGAACTTAGTTCTGAGATCCTTAGAGCAATGGCCAACAATAAATCTTTCAACTTAAATTTTGAGACTGGCAATGTAGAGCTTGATTTAAATCTAAGTCTCAGAAACAACAAAAGGGAAGAAGCCTGTAAATAAGTCACCAAAAATTAAGAAGAGAAAGAGGGATGTAATAGAGTTGGAGGAGGACAGCACTGCAATATCCTCAGAAAATAAGCTTGCGTTCCTAGAGTGTAAGATAGAAGACTTGGAGCGTAAGATAGATAGCTTGGAATACAAGACAGAGGACCAGAAGCGACTAATAAATCGTCTCTTTGAAGACCAAGAAAAAATGATAAACCGTCGTTTCAGGGAACTAGCTAATCGAGTTGATAGATATTCGATGTTTGTAACTCAAAATTTTCGTGACCAACAAGCGAGGTGTATTGACTGTACGAACGGAGTGACTTCTATTCTTTGCCAAATTTCCCAGGCGCTTCCTCTAGAAACCCTTTCTAGGTTGCAACAATTAGCTTCCTCCTTAAGATCTGAAACAACTTTCTCTTTTAGACCTGGAGCACCTTCTACATCTCAAAAGCCTCCTCGTCCTTAATTTATCATTTCTTTTGTTTGTACCTAAAACTGATGTTTGATCTAAGTTTCACGTATTAAAATTATCTATTTTATAAATCAAGTTAAGCTTGTTATCTGTAACTTATGTACTAGAAATAAAATTTAAGTTTTTGAATCTTCTTTTGTTGAGGTGATTCTTTTACTGAAAGAACTTGAGAAATGAAAATATGTTAGACGTATTATATTTTGTACTTGATTTTGAAAATTCTTAAGCAGAGAATGAGATATGGATGAAGTATTCATATTTGTTTTAGTCTTTAGGTGAATTTTGAATTCGGGGGACCGAATTCTATTAAAGGGGAAGAATCTAACACCCATGGTTCACGCCACTACGATGCCGAATCACCCAGAATTGAATTCATGGCAATTTGCGGTATAGTGATTCCCAGGTCATATTCACTCAAGGAGCCTCACTTCTAACTACTAACAAATTGTTCTAAACACTAAACACTAATTAAAGGAATATAAACGGGGGGTTTTGTTGGTAGAACAACAGAAATAGAAACAGAAACAGAACAACAAGTAAATTGCAACTTATCAGCAGCAGCAGGCGAAATTGGCAAGATGTTGACAGTAAGAAGACTGTGTAACCAGCCACTAGGATTCATGGGAGTGTAACTATCATTACCTAACTCATTAATTTAGTTTTGTTCTCATTCCATTGTTTGGTTCTTTATGAAAATAGTTCTAGAATAACTTCTAGAATATAATGCTACTAATTACAGTCAAGAATATCTTCCTAACTATAACTAGATACATTCAATAGAAACCCTTAACCAAACCAAGTTAAATATATCATCTAACTAGCCATTTCGCTTCACTTACTTCCTAACCAGTCAAGCAAGGTATTATCTCATATATATAAATCAGTTTATGTTCCTTCTCAAGTATTAATTAGAACTGACAGCTACATAAACATAACAGTAAAGCAGAAACGAAATGAGATGGAATGGAGAATAAAACACTTATCTTGCATTCTTAGTTCAAGCTACAACATCCCAATGGTCCAGTGACTGATTACAATGAAGACTTAGCCCTCCATGAGAGCAAAACAGCAAATAACAGAAGAGAAAATAGAGAGGGAGAGAGAGCTACGAAATTTCTAAGTTACAGCCAAAGAAAAGTAAGTCTGGAATGATACAAACAGATGTCCTAAAAATCCATCAGAATATTTTACCTTAGATGCTTGGTTGACTTTCAAAAAGGTGGACTGAAATGTGGCTGAATTGTTCTGCAAAAGGAGAGCAGCAGGCAGCAGTAGAATTTCACAAAAATAGTGCAACAGAAGGTCTCTTTAGCCATGTAGAAAGATGATTGCCATTTTCAGCAAAGTTTAGGAAATATGCAGGAACTAGACAGCATGCAAAGGCTAATGGATCTGGTTTGAGGGCCCCACACATCTCCATGTCAGCAAAAACGCAGTAGCAAGTCCAGTCAGCATCCTCCTCATCAGAAAAATGCCACATAAGCGCCATGTCAGCAAGACTGTCCACCTCAGCGCCACATCATCAGAAAATCTCTAAATTTAATTTCTGCAAGGCATACCAATGAATTAAATTGAGTCTTTAATAATTTAAGTTCTAAAATATGAAAATAATTCATTTTCCATCCAAGATTAATTTAGACTCAATAAATCACAAAGTATAACAAAATTAGAGAATTCTTATAGATGGAAATGCAAATAGACCAAATTAGGGGTTAAAATATATATATAAATGCTAGATATCAACCCACTATATTTTAAAGTTATAAGTATTCAAGAATGATGATAAATTTATTTTGGAGAAAATAATTTTTCTATCTTTTTAATTTTTGTTTGTGTATATTGTTGAAAATACAGATTTTCATTTATAGATTGTATAAATTGTGGGATATAATGGATGTTATGATATGAAATTTATACCTTGGATAAAATATGGTTTGAGCATAAGAGGAATCTGAATGAAACTGGGAGAAAAATAATGTTTTATATGAGAAAATCTCCTTAGGGACTAAATTGAAAAGGAGAAAAGTGAAAAGAAACTTAAAGGTTTAGAAGAAAGGATAATTTTTCCTTTAGTTTCTAATAGTAACAATTAACTCAACCGCCTCATGATCATACAGTAAATTGAATTATTAAAAATGTCATTTTCATAAATAGTAAATTGAATATTTTATTAGCGCATAGTATCAAATAGTACTCTTAACTTTTTCTATAAATAGACTCTTCCATTTCACTTCTAAATTTACACCTTCAGTTTCTTTTCTCTCATCTCCTCAAAACTTCTCTTTCTTCGATGTTAGGGCTATGAAATTCTAGGTCTTTATTCCTTAGCCTAGATCCAAGGTGAGGATGCTATACCTTTTTTACGTCTTTCAAATTTTAGAAGTTATATTCTTAAGTATGCTCTATGGTTGCGGCTTTAGCTGATCTTCCACATCAGAAAACTTGTCCTTAGCTGCCTATACATTATTTTGATTCTCTTATTATCAAAATATAATACAAACTGTGAAGAATACATGTCTAGGAAAGTTTTGGCTAAGGAAAGACATGGTTCTTAAGTGTGTCCATTGCAACTCTCCACTTTTTCGTGAGAACTTTCCTAGTGTACTCTTTTACGGCTTATATTCGCTATTTTCGCTATAAATAGTAACCGTACGTATAAATAGTATCTGTATGTATGAATAGTAACCATACATATGAATAGTATTTGTATGTATGAATAGTAATCATATGTATAAATAGTATTTGTACGTATAAATAATGACTGTATGTATAAATTAGTATCTGTACGTATAAATAGTGACTGTACGTATGAATGGTGACCTATACATGTGAATAGTGATCATACATATGAATAATATCTGTATGTATAAATAGTGATCGTACGTATGAATAGTATTTTGGTACAAAAGTAACCATGACTTTCTATATCTGATCTTCATGCAAATCTCTGTAGCGAAACTTGAAATCCAGCTACGTGCTCTTCTCTGTACCAACTCGAAAAAGTGACTTGGATACAGAATCTATGTGAGTGGATGACCTTGTTAACCGACTTTATTTACTTTTATTCCAAGTACAATATAAGTCTCACCTCATATTGCAATTAGATTCCATATTTAATGATGGTTGCTAGATGATAAAATTTATTGTTTGATTTAAGATTATATTGATGAGAATTATGATTGAGTATATAATACACATGGAATGGTTGAGGGCTTGACCCAAGATACTAATGCATGAAATTATATACATGGAATGGTTGAGGGCTTAACTCAAGATACCAATGCATGAAATTATTCACATGGAATGGTTGAGGACTTGAACCAAGATACCAATGCATGAAATTATACACATAGAATGGTTGAGGGCTTGACCCAAGATACCAATGCATAAAATTATACACATAGAATGGTTGAGAGCTTGATCCCCCAAGATACCAATACATGTAATGATTGTGAACATAAATACAATGAGAATTAAATCCCTAAACATAAACCAAATACAGAGGTATAGAAACTCCGAATATGAATATAATTGTTCTTATTGTGATTATGATTATGATATTTGTACTTGTGACATATTTATTATTGGACAGTCATTTAGTCACTGAGTTTTGATGAATTCACACTTTCTATGAACATTTTTTTAGATACAGTGGATGAGAATAAAGGAAATCCACAGGAGAAATAGTATTCTTTGAGGATACTTTCCACGTTGTCTGGAGGCCTATGAATCCAAAAGTTTAGGAAATGCTCTGTAATCTCTATAGGTCACCTAGGCTTAGAAATTTGTATTATACGGTATGATATTTTGCTTGTGTTTACTATTTTACTATGTTAAACTTTTTATATGCAAAAATCTTTCTTGAAAAATTATGTTATTTAATGGAATACCATAAAGGTATACTTTCGAGTTTATAGAGTTATTCACATGTCCTAAATTGGGATGTGACATTAATAGTATTATTATTTTTATTAAGTATGTAATTTTAATATTAAACATTTAGAAGGACTATTATGAAAAGGAGAATTTTAATAAGAAAAGAAAGAATAATTAAGAGAAGTAAGATAACAAAATAAATAAATGGTAGATGAATGAGGAGAAAAGAATTATAAAAGTAATTTTAAGAGATATAAAAAGAATTCTTAATCAAATAAGTTAGGTACTTAAGTAAAAAGTAAATAAATGAGAGGAACCTTATTAACATTTTAGCCAAAATGGACATATTAATTACCACACACCTGTTTCCATTTGTCTCTCTCTTTTCCTTGGCTGCCTGGAACCATCAGAAAAGATTAAAAAAAAATTCTAGACTTTCTCATTTAGCCTTCTACAGCCTTTTCCCTCCCATTTCCGCGAGTCTCCTTTCATCCTCCTACCCATGAGCCTTCTTCTCCATTTTTTGCGAGCAGACAGACGGACGGACGGACGGACGGACACAGAGAGAGAGAGAGAGAGAGAGAGAGAGAGAGAGAGACCGTGCTCTATTTTTCTCAACCGAGAACAGAGGAGATTATTTCATTCAGCTTGAATCCGACAGGTTCTTCTCCATTTTCTGTGAGAAAACCCAAAAGAGAGAGAGAGAGAGAGAGACCGTGCTCTATTTTTCTGAACCGAGAACAGAGGAGATTATTTCATTCAGCTTGAAACCGAGAGGTTCTTCTCCATTTTCTGCGAGAAAACCCAAAAGAGAGAGAGAGAGAGAGACCGTGCTCTATTTTTCTGAACCGAGAACAGAGGAGGTTATTTCATTCAGCTTGAAACCGAGAGGTTCTTCTCCATTTTCTGCGAGAAAACCCAAAAGAGAGAGAGAGAGAGAGAGAGAGAGAGAGAGAGAGACCGTGCTTTATTTTTCTGAACCGAAAACAGAGGAGATTATTTCATTCAGCTTGAAACCGAGAGGTTCTTCTCCATTTTCTGCGAGCAAAGCCAAAAGAGAGAGAGAAAGAGAGAGAGAAAGAGAGAGAGACCGTGCTCTATTTTTCTGAACGAAAAACAGAGGAAATTATTTCATTCAGCTTGAAACCGAGAGGGAGAAGTCATCGGAGAAACAAAGTAGATGCCTCGGTAAGTTCGAATCTTCTAATCGTTGAGTTTTAAATCCATTCCTTCTGTCTAATTCTGGGTAGAATTAACCAAATATGTCATAAACTGAGTTAGAATTAAAATTGAAGTTAACAAGAAAGGCTAAGCAGAAGAAAGAAAATAAAAGCACAGTAAGTTCAGTTAAAGCTTACGGTTTCTTTTGCTGAGCAATGAGAATGGAATTGTTAATGTGGAACTTGTAGAGACTCTATGTATTAAAATTTCTGTTGTGTTTGCCGAGAGTAAAATGAGGTGAAAGCTGACAGAGGAAAAACAAGAACAATGGGAAAATTTTGAGTTTTTCTGCATAATTAATTACTGCAGAATTTTTAGTAGTTTTAAGAATTACAATTACAATCTTGATTTAAAAAGAACAGCAATGTTGGGCTATAGAATCTGAGTGCAGAGTTTCATGAATTTGGGTTTTCTCTCTCTGTAATATTAATGTTGTTTCTTTGCTTTTCTTCGCATGTATGTGGGAGAATTTGACTCGATGAGTAATGATTTTGTTTAATATGAAATTTTGGGGTCGGTTAAGGGAAGTGATTTTAATAAAACTGGATAATTTTGGGAATATTTCTCTTGTATATTTGGGTGGGTTTGATAAAAAGGAAAACAAAAGAAGAATCTAGCAAGTCTAAGTTAGATTAAACTAAAATTTTAAAAGGTAAACAACAAATTAAATATAGAAACGTGAAATTTAGTGACAAAGAAATGAGGTTTTGTGGCAGTCGACCTCTTTGACATGAGGCAGTCGACTTCTTCCAATTTTCAGATTTTGTATCTTCATGTAAATTTCAAAGTAGTAATTGATTAAAAGTGAATGGAGATTAAGATCATTATTATAGAATATACATATAAGTAGAATATGAACATCTCATAAACAAGAAGGAAATAAACGAAAGTCTAGACTATTTAGTTATATTATAAATATGAGATTTAATTGTATTTTGAAAGAAAATTGTAAAGAAGCTTAGTTAATGAAAAGAATATATTATGAAGTGAAAAGATTTTGAAGAATTCTGGTTAAAATTGAAAATATAATACGATAAAACGGGGGAACATGTTTTAGAGTCTTTAATTATAATTTAGGATTTTAAATTAGATTATGTGAAATGTTTAACTAGGTCAGAATTTCCTCCTTATTATCATTTTTGACTTATCCTCTTTTTTCTTTTTTTGGCTCAAATCATAGGGAATCAATTTAGAAATCATCTTTTGGCTTATTTGCTGGATTAAGTTGCATTTAAATGGTAATCCTAATACCAATTCAAAGTGAATGGGTTGATACTTCTTATGACTAAATATTTTCCTTTAGTGATCATTGGCATCATAGTGGGAGCATGTAATGCATCCAAATTTAAAGAGAAAGACGATTAATTTATACAAGGTATGTTTGAAATCATGTTGTTGTGCTTTGAGTGAAATGTTGAGATATCTAAATAATTGTGAACTTGTGAGGTTATATACATGTAGTTACAATCTCATGTATGGAATTATAAAGGAAGATGTTTTAACGTGTGTAAGTATATATATTTATATATATTCACGTTAAAGGTTGACTCACAAGGAAATTTAGAGAGTATGTATGTACATAGACATTCTATTATCTTTGAAGTCCCAAAAAAAAAGGAAATACACATGTATATATATACACATGTAACACATGAAGTTTTATATCTTAATTAAGAAAGTATATATGTGTATGTATATATATATATAGTTAAATATAGATAAAATAAATAACTATAGTTATGAAGAGTATGTGCATACATACATACATATATATATATATACCCACTTGGAAAGTTACTTGTTGGGAATGTTTAGTTTGGCAAAATACATATGTGTATACATACACACATTTATACACTCTAATCTTGTGATTAAAGTAAGAAAGTATGGCTCTTCGGAATGTTAAGTTTACTATAATGTAATGATAACTTTGGATATTCATAAATTCATATATTTATGTGATGAATTATAAATGATCAGATCATATCATGAATTGCAAATTATGTGAAATGAATTGAGATGTGGCGTATTGTGATTTACCTTGATTGTTGAACTTATTCATCTACGGACGGTTGATGTAAATTGTGATTGGTATTTGTGTTATGATATGAGATTTTAGATTGTGATTGTGCTTGTGTTTGAGAAAGAAATGAAATTCATGGTGGTGTACCCCATGGGAAATTCTACAAGGAGCCATAAGGGTGGAGATTTATAAATGAAGCAATAAGGGTGGATGCAGCGAGGCCACGAGCAACGATCTAAAGGTACCCTGGACAACCCAGTTAGTACGGGAAACTTTGTGCAATTGATTGAATTGCTTGCTGTTTTGAAATGTTATGAAATATGTTATATTGAAATATGATTGATTTAATTGAATGCTATTATAAACTATTTTGGATTGCATTCCATTGTGTTATGATTGGCTTATGAATGATTGATACATGTTATGATTATGATGCATCATATTTGTTTCTCATCATAGTGTAGTATTGTCAACTCACTGGACACGTGATTTGCTCATGCCCTCTTTTAACATTTTTAGAGATTGGCATTGAAGACGAGTATTCGTGCAAGAAACAGGGGATTCTCAATTCAAGACCCCATTTGAATCAAGGGATAATTTTAGAGTCTTATTCTTGTCTCTTTTTTTATTTACTACTCTAGAGTCACTCTGTGGTCGTCTAGGTAGCCTAGAATTTGGATTATTGTCATTATGAATTGATAAATAATGTATATAGATGATGCAATCATATTGAAGAATGTGTTTCTAAACTTTTTATTTATTTTAACTGTTAAAATGGACATGAATATATATATATATATATATATATAAGAATAGTTTCTTCAGTTGATTATTTTCTTCCATCATCTATTTTCGAGTATTTCATATGTTGATTGGATGAAATAAATTAGATTCTTGAAATAAGGTTGAGCTCATTCTCGTGCCAGTTACGTACTCTAAGTAGGTCGTGACAGTTTGATTTTCGAATTTCCCTTCCATTTTCGCAACTTTGAACTTAAGAGTTGAAATTTGGGTTTTTGTGTGAGCTGGGTATTTTCATCCAACATGTGATTAAACTTCATGGTTTTTCATGGAGTATTGTAACAGACAGGATTTACCGCTACAACATTCAACAATATATCACTTAGAAAGTGATGGACAATTAGAAGTGGTAAACAAATGCCTTAAACTATATTTGAGAACTTTTGTTCACTTGCAACCCCATCAGTGGTACAATTTCCTAGCTTGGGTAGAATTTTGGTATAATTCATCTTATCACATTGCCATAAAGATGTCACCCTATAAAGCTTTATATGGAGTGAATCCATCCCTACTGCTTGGTTACATTCCTGGAGATGCTATTAGCAGTTGAGGCCCAATTTGCAAAAAGCACAGGAGAATATGAAGAAGTATGTAGACTTGAAAAGGAAGGAAAAGGCATTCAAGGTTGGGGATTGGGTGTGGCTAAAACTGCATCATCACAGACAAAAGTCAATAGTTAAAAGATTGAACTTCAAGCTTTCCAAAAGGTATTATGGTCCATTCCAAGTGGTTGAGAGAATTGGAGCTGTGACGTACAAATTACAACTACCACAGGATAGTAAGATTCATCATGTATTTCACATTTCATTGCTGGAGGAATATCATGGAGATACACCCATAGCAACAGCTACTGCATCAAAATCAATCTCCCTTACTAAGATAATATGAAAAGCACTTCTTGACCAGAGACAAACTATTGCAGTAGGCCAACAAGTTTTGGAAGTGCTGGTGGAATAGGAAGCGGTTCCAAGAGATAAAGCAACTTGGGAGAACTTAGCTTTGCTAAAGGAAGCATTTCCTCATATCAACCTTGAGGACAAAGTTGTTTTTGTACATGGGGGTATTGATATGAATCAGTCATCACTGGATGATCAAATAATGGGTAACTTGGCAATTAGTGATAGAAGAGTAGCTATAATGTAAACAAAGCAACTGATATGGACAATGATGTGGCAAATAAGGCCAGGGAAATTTAGAAAGAAAGGAGGCTGAGGAAAGCTCCTTATTAGGCACGTGATTACTATACTGGCTGAAGGAAAGCATATACTAGCTAGTGGAGGAGGAAAAAAGGGGGGCCACTAATGCTGCTACATGCTGTTAGGATCCCTTCTGTCAAATATATCATTTTTAATTTATTTTTTCTTGGCATGAGGTAAATAGGTTAAATAAGGAAAAATGGTCTGCGAGTGAGGTAGCCAATTTTTTAGAATCTTTCTAAGGAGCTCTCCTTTGCAAGAAAAAAAGATGTCTTATTTGTGTATATTCTATCTCCAGGGAATTTGATACTGTATCATCCACTAATCCATTTCTGTATCTCTTCCATCTTTATATTTTTTTCTTCTGCTAGTTATTATTCTTTTTGTCAAACTTAACGTTGCACCTCACGCATAACTTTTGACAGGTTAGAAAGAGAGAGACAACAACGAAAGCGTAGCATATATGTAAAATAGAGTATTGAAAAGGAGAAAGAATAGCAAATTTGAAGCTTTTTTCTCGACTAAATTCACCTTTGACTGGCTCAAAATGACAAAGGAGGAGATAAAGAAGGCATATTTGAGCTTAATAGAAATGGCTTCATATATTTTGGCTGAATTTATATTTTTGAGCTCTAGCTTTTCCGTAAATCACATTTTGACCCCATGATTTGACTAATTGTTTCATTTTGATCCTTCTTTGTTTCATTTTGGTCCCTATATTTGACCTTTTTTTTCCCAATGCAGGTAGAAGAGAGCCTTGGTTGTTCTTATGAAAATATAGACCAAACTCAAGGTGGTCAGCATCATGTTAGCGGATGTCTTCATTGCTGCCTTTCCTGGTTGATGTGATATACTCCATATTGTTTTGTCAAATGCTCTCCAATCACAAAAATAGGAGCTCCTTCAAAAGATAATTATGAACAATTTAGATTTTGTTGAGATAAGTCCGAACTAACACTAAAACAATAACACTTGCTACCTACAGAAAGTCTAGTTGCAAATATATGGGTTGTAGTAGAAAAAAAAAATTTCCTATTGAGTTGCTACTGAATTTTTGCAGTCACAAAATGTATATATAGTGACAAATTAGACACCGACTAAAAAAAACATTCTTATTGCAAGGTTCTTACTATATTTCAGTCACAAAAAATGGAGCCACATGTATAGATATTGCTTAATTTATTTTTAAAATATTACTGGTCCCACATTTAATATTTTTTTGAAAAATTTATGGTTGGGAGGCATTGCTTGAGATAGTGTGGTCTACTACTGAGCCAATCTAGCCACATACATTTGAGTGCATGTGGCCACTATATGTACATACTGTATTTTTTTTTTTTTGTATTTGTAGCTTAATTGCTTTTATTTAATAATAGAAATTTATTATAATTATTTTTGATTAATTTTATATCTTTTTTTTTGTTGTAGTTAACAAACAATTAAATTTAGGATTTATTGAAAATTGAATTTACATATTTATGATTATAAATTTGTAGAGTATAAATTTAGAGAAGATAAGTTATCCATGAAAAATAAATATATGTATAATTTTTTACTTCAATCGATGAATTAGTTTTATTTTATAGAAGAGAGATATAAATTTTAAATATATAATTCTACAATTATTTCTTGAGCATATTGGATTGTCGGTTTCATTGAACACGCATTGTTGATATTTCAATGAATCCACCAAGAACATGCAGTCCCCTGTAAAGCATAACAGTAAAATTGATTAGAAATGAATAAAATTGTTAAAAAATAAAACTTAAAAAAGAAAAAAAAAAGAAAAAATATTACAAGTTGATTTTCAAAATCCATCCAAAATATAAGAAACGAAGTTTGTCCCCTCCTATAAAACATATTAAATAAGGAAAAATGATATTATAAACCATTATACCATATAAGTTGTTTCAATTTAAGATTCGAAATAAGTAAAACGCATGATATACTGAGTTGGAGGAAACAAAAAGAAAAGAGAAATTGTGAGGAGGGAAGACAAAAGACAAGAATAGGAAAAGCTAAGAATAGAAGAGGAAAAAGAATGTAAGGAGAATCAGAAAAAGCTGAAGCACATACTAGAAGAAGAGACAATTAGCAATGCAAAGAAAACCAAATGATAGAACAGAAGGAGAGAAGAAAGTAAGACAAGTGCAGTGAAAGAAAAATGTTATATAATCATAATTTCGAGGGAATGAAAGATTTCAAAATCGTGCAAAAAAAATTTAGAGAATTTGAAATGAAATATAACATGAAATAGGCTCTCGCGGTTTGAGATTTATAAATAAATTTTTTTATGTTTTATATTATTTGTATGTTATTTTATCTTGTTTTTATATAAAAATAAAAGAAAATAAAAAATAAAAAAGAGGTGTGACGGAGGCATGCCTCTATGCGCGTGCCTGCTTTTAATTTTTAATTTTTTTTATTTATATATATAATTATAAATATAAATAATACTTTTAACATATAATTATTTTTAAATAAAATAAGATAATTTTAATGTAATATATAGTAACTAATTTTAATCTTTAAAATTGTATTCTAAGAAAATTTAATAATGTTAATTAGAAAAAAAATATTGGTTAAATTACAGTTAGATTATTTAACATATAATTTAATTAATATAATGAAACGTTTATGGAGAACTATAATGAGTGTATTACCATATATTGTAATTTTGTTACAATTCTAAATAGTTAAACCGATAGATTAAAGTGTTTAATTATGCTAGATATATTTATTGTATAATTTTGTTTTTGTCATACTCATATTAATATTATGGACCTGAATTTTTTTTAAAACATTAATCTTATAGTATTATTTGGTAAATATCAACATGACAAAAGTTGGAGTGCGATGTGATGGGATGGGATGAGATGGGTGGATTTATGTACTCCTATACTAACTTTTAAAAAAAAAAATTTCTTACAATATTAACTATTCAATAGATATATTAAATTATAGTAAATATATTAAATTTTCTTTTCAATATATATTAAATTTTAACAAAAAATATATTAAATTTCAAAATTTTTTTATATATTCTTTATTTTCCTTTTAAATTGTTGTTTAAATTAAAGTATAATAAATAAATTTTACATGATATTATTTATTTATTTTTATTTATGAATTTTCATTAATTAATAAATATATTAATAAAATATATAAAATATTTTTTTAAAAAATAGTTTTGAAATTTAATATATTTTTTGATAAAATTTAATATATATTGAAAAGAAAATTTAATATATTTATTATAATAAATTAAATTAATATAAATAGTAAGATAATAGTAAGATAAGGGATAATAAATAAAACCTATTAAATAAATAAAATTTAATATATATATAGGTAAATAGGAAATAATAAATTAATATAAATAGTAAGATAAGGGATAAGCCATAACAAATAAACAATAAGATAAGTAGAACCTATTAAATAAATAAAATAGTATTAGTTTAAAAGCAAGAAATAGAATTAAATTAGATTAGAATCCTTTGGATTGACAATTTAATCAATAATTTAAACAAAACTTAGATGACTAGAAAAGAAATAAGAGACTAGAGAAAATTTAACTAAAATACAATCAAATAATATAAATTTACACATGTGTTGTATGCTTAGTATAATGATAATAATAAAACATATAATATTAAGAACAATAATAAATAATATTATCTTAAATAATAGTAACAAACAATATAAGTAGTAAGATAAATAAAGTAACTTTAAAATTAATATAATACATAGATAATATATCTTAAACAATAATTTATTCTAAAAATTCTCTTAATTCAAATTAAATTAAAACAAAGAAATAAACAAATAGTTAGTAATAAACAAATAGTTAGTAAACAAAGGCAATAATAATAATAAAAGAATACACCTAATAAGATTAAACATTCTAGAAACAAGATAAATAAAATAAAATAAAATAACTAAGATAATATATTAATAAATAAATAAACCTAGGATAAACACAAATTTATAGAATCGTAATTGAATTTAAGTTTTTCTCTCCTAATTAAACTTAAACAAAGCATTTTTTGGGATTTCTCCTATTAAAAAATCTCCTAATCCATCATAATCTCAATACGAAAAAACAGTTATTTAGTGGAGGTTTTGAAAACTGCCACTAAATAAACACACAGTGGCAGTTTATTTAACCGCCACTGTATAGTGGCTGCAGTATTTAGTTTGACTTTTCTTCAAATAGCCATAACATTTTTATTCAGATTTTTTTTAGCAAACTTTATATTACTGAAAAGCTCTTTGAATCTAATTTCTAATGGTATAAGTTTTATTTGAAAATTCTTTACCAATTAAGAGTTATAACCAAAGAAGTAGGTGAAGGTCGGGATTAGTCGTAGGAATTTCTCTATTTTGTAGCCCTGACATATTTTTGCATGGTTACTTCAGAGTGATGGCTTCTTTGATGCATCATCCATACCTTTGAGTTGCAATGGCAAACGTGAAATCCAGTGAGGGATCTAGCTCTCATCTGTAAAAGTATATATATATATATATATATATATATATATATATATATGTATGTATATACATATATAAACTTGTTAAATTTTTTTTTTGGGATAAATGAGAAATATCTTTAAACACAATAGGGCTATCTCTCCTTATTTTTTCATCCTTGTATGGAGTTAAATCTTTAATCCCTGGTGTTAATGTCTCTCTCTTTATTTTCATCCATGTCTCTTTATATTTAGGATTAATTAGCTTAGTTAATTATTTTTTTGGATAAATACAAAATAATACTTGTGCCAAAAAAATAAAGAAAAAAAAATAATTATGATTAGAACAGTCATTTAATTTATTTTATTACATTTAGAAATGAATGACATTAAACTAATACAGGGAAGATCGTTAAGAATTAAGATTATCATACTAAACACCTTCCAAATTTTCATATTTAATTATTCTAGGAAACTTCTAACAACATGTCCATATTCAGTGTTAGTTTTTTTTTTTATGTAAAAACAAAAAAAATCATGAAAAAAATAGTAGTATTGGCCAAAAAACAAATAGTAGTAATATTCTATAATGATCGACAAAATTAAAAACAATTAATGTGAAGAGAATCTCATAGGTACGAGTTATTAAGACATCACCCAAAATAATGCTCCCGTAATAACATGATGCCTTGTTTGACACCTACTTTTTTGAATATACAGTGTACTAAAAGAAATTCATTACAATTCGTTATTATACGTTCGGCAACCCTATATAATATATATATATATATACACAAAAATACCATATATTATATTATATATCCTCTTGGGTATCTTTTCACAAAATAATAGAATATTTGTGGTATGTAGTTACAAGATGAAAAAGTTAATGTAACTATATGCTAATAGAAGGTATTTTAGTAAAAAAAAATGCAGCATTAAGTTAATGAACAGACAAAAAGAAATACAAAAAATAAAGGTCTCTTGATAAAAAATATAAATTGGACTAAAATGTAATGTATTTTATAATTAAAATAAATGATCATTCATATTTTAAAAGTACTAAAGGAGTAGGTTGTATAATGTTACATAGGTTGTATAATGTTACATACTCACCAAAGAATCGTGTAATTTAATTACTCATATAATTAATATGGAGAAATTAAGAACTAAGATTATAACATACTAAAACCATTTAAATGTCCATACTCAATAATTGTCACCTTCTGTCAACAGAAGGTTAGGTGAAACAAATCGTGAAGAGCGCGCCGTTCTCACAAATTTGGCAATCCGCAAACCAGTCCATCCTCTCTTCTATAAATATCATCACAACACAAACACTAAATCAAAATCAAACACTCAAAGTCAAACCCTAAACCCTACAACATGACCACAGAAGTCATCATTATTCAGATGGCCCTTGCAGCTACTCTCCTTGCCGCCGCCATTGTCCTCTCAGATGACACCGCCCCGATTCCCGAAGACAAGTCCCAACTCGAGAAATGGTTCAACGACAACGTCGGGCCGTTTTCACAGAGAGGAAAAATCCTAGACCCAGCACTCGTTGCTGCAGAGAATAATGGCGGGAATGTGGTGAAGGTGATGCAGGATGGAAATGGAGATTTCAAGACTGTGACAGACGCCATTAATAGTATCCCTAATGGGAACACAAATCGAGTGATTGTGTACATTGGAGGAGGGACTTACTTTGAGAAGATGAGGATTAATAGAACAAAGCCTTTTGTGACGTTGTATGGGGATCCTAAGAACTGGCCAATCTTGACGTATAATGCCACTGCACTTAATTATGGCACCACTGGTAGTGCTTCGTTGATTGTTGAGTCGGATTACTTCGTGGCGGTCAATATCATCTTTTCGGTTCGTAATATAATTATAATTCGGAGTTAATGAATGCAAGTTTTTAATTTTTTGGTAGATAATGCATGAAAGGTTTTGCTAAGTTGATTTGTATATATAGTTTTGAAAAAAATTTATTGGCATTGATTTGGTATTAATGCCATTAATTTAATCTTAATTCAGATTTTTTTATTTGGTTATTAGTTCTAAGAAATAATGCGAAAATGTAAAGACTTTTTTAAAGGGCTGTGTAATTTACTTTCTTAATAGAAAAAGTTGGCTATACAAACTAAACTTTCAATTTTAATTTGTGTAATTACACCCCTTAACTGTTATTTTTCCAAAACCTAATACTATTTGTTCATATATCCTTAAAAAACCAAATTAGTAAAAATTACTGACATCCAACCAATCATCTAAAGAGTTTTTATAATAAAAACTCTTTAGATGATTGGTTGGATGTCAGTAATTTTTACTAATTTGGTTTTTTAAGGATATATGAACAAATAGTATTAGAATGGTAGATTAAATCCACTGGTGTGTTTTGCATAGTTGTATCATATATTTAAATTTCTTTGTACATATTGGTTGTATATTTTTTATTTTTTTTTTAGAATTCTGCACCGAGGCCGGGTCCACCAACAAAGGGTGCTCAGGCGGTGGCGTTGAGGATTTCCGGTGACAAGGCGGCGTTCTACAATTGCAGGTTTGAAGGATTTCAGGACACTCTTTGTGATGACAGGGGCAAGCATTTCTTCAAAGATTGCACCATTCAAGGCACAGTGGATTTCATTTTTGGAAGTGGAAAATCACTCTATTTGGTAAATACGAATCTACCTACAAATTAATTCACACACACACATATATATAGGCAAGCTTTTGTACTCATATATATAGTAATTTATTTTGTAAAAAGTTTAAACTGATTTGAGAATTTTTTTGATAAATTTCATTCATAGAACATTAAAAGATAAATTAATTATAAATAGATAAATTGGTATGTCAAATATTCATTTTATGCGAGAATAACATTTAACGTGTTTATTTATGATTAATTCTAATGGTACTTAACATGCATATATTTGGTACATTAATATCTCAAATGAAATGATAACTCCAATTTGAAAAGGTTAAATATTTGTTAATAGTTAACTATATATCTTGTTGTCTATATAAAAATACCAAAAGGCCTTTTATATATTACATTTCAAAGTATTAACACATCAAACTTGAAATTAAAAAAAAAATATACTTCTATTTCATATGTATAAAAAATTGTTTAAGAATGAATATAACACCACAAAATTTAAAAACAAAATTTAACATTTGAAATGAATATATTTTGAAATGCTTGCACAATATTGTCAAAACATCTTTACGTTGTACAAAAAAAACAATCATTTAAAATTAAAATAATTGTACATTCAAATTAAAATAGCTAAAAAGAATAACAACACATCTAGACACAATTAATATCAAATTGAATTTGTAATTTTTTTGGTGCTATATTAATCTACTAAACAAATCAAAAAGAGATGAAATATTTTTGTTATAAAAAGTAGAATATATTACTGATTTAATCCTCAAAAGATAACAGTAATCTCAATTTGATCTCTAAAAGATCAACTGTTACAATTTAATCTTTGAAAAATTGTATGTCTTAATTTCGTTCATCTGTATGTCAATGTTTGAAATTTGACTGTGACAAATTTTGAGATTTAACAACAAAAAAGATTTAATTAAAATAATTATAATTTTTTAGACAGTCAATTAGCATTCCACTCCAAAAAAAAAATGTATTTACAAGTCTTAATTAATTATGGCATGCAGAACAACAATTTGGTGGCAGTTGGGAATGGAGTGATAGCTGCAGAAGCAAGAGTCAACGACTTCGACGACATGGCGTTTTCGTTTGTGCACTGCAATGTGAGTGGGAGTGAGATGGCCAAGGAAACGTTCTTGGGGAGACCATGGAAGCCACGCCCCAAAGTTGTGTACGCTTACACCATAATGGGCAACATTTTGAACCCTCTCGGTTGGAGTGACAACAGCAAGCCCGAAATTGACAAGTATGTCACCCCTTCCAATTTACAACACTTTTGCTTACATATAGCGTCGATATATGGTTACTGCCACCGTTACTTCTCAATCCGTGCAAAAGAATCTCTCTATTAAATGTTTTGACTAACAATCAATGACAAGTTAATATCTTATCTCCATGTCACCTTGTTTTTTTTTTTTTATTTGATAAATGGGTTGGGTGTAAAAATTTGGGGTAAGAACTAACTCAATACGATAAGATGCTAACTCATCATTGGCTATTAGTCAACTTAATAGAATATTTAATAAAGGATTTTTTTTTGGGCACAAACTGAGAAATTTGAGGGGTAATTAGTTGTTCAATTTTAAATTTGAAAAGGCTAAAGTGCACATAAGTAAAGTTTACTGGAAAAAATGTAGTTTTCCCTAATAAAAATTATAAATTTATGTTTTATTAAATTTTTATAAATAATTTTTTTCTTCTTTTTAAAGTTATAGTGCTTTTTCAGATATACATTAAAGGTATTTTTATGTACAATTATAGCTGCCAAAAATTTATAATGTTTAAAAGAATATTTAAATTTTAATTAAATTCTGTATATTTTTGTTGTAAATCTATTTCTATATTGTTTATATATTGCAGTTTGAAATTATATATATATATATATATATAATTTTAATAACTTCTTATAAAGTTCTTTAAATTTATAATATGGAAATAAATATATTTTAGCACATATCCACTATTTTCATTCTATTAAACGAAAGCAGCTTTTTTTTAAAAAAAAAAAATTATCCGACACATTTTCAATTAAATTTAATTTTGAAAAGGACATTAATCTAATTTTTATTAAATATTATTTTTAACCTTTTTAAATAGTAGCATTTTCACCACATCTATATTCTATATAGTACAAGATTATTTTTGTTTTTTGAAAAACTACAATATTCCTAAATAAACCCTTGGCCTATTAATTTTTTATAAACTAAATAGTAATAAATAGTGTTTTTATATGAAAACCAGTAATAAATAGTTTTATGATTGTAAAAAACTTCCATTGACTAAAAAAATTAAATATGCACTTGATTTTGGGGTTTCATATTTTTAACAAACTGGAAATGAAAAACATGGCTGATATCTCATTTGCACATAATGATGGGTGGCATTTTTGTTATTAACCAACCTCTTAATCATTTGAATAAAAAAGCATATTTTAAAATTTACATTAAAAAATATCTTGATCTGCCTCCTTCACTTTGTATTAATCAAGCTTATGAGCATAAATTAACAATGTAATGTGTTACTAATATGAGAATTCCATGCAGAGATCTATATTTCGGAGAGTACAAAAACAGCGGTCCACGTTCCGACCCCAAAGGTCGTGCAAAATTCACCAAGATGCTAAGCAACTCAGAGGCTGGTCCTTTCTTAAACCTTGGCTTCATTCAGGCTTCCACCTGGCTGCTTCCTCCTCCTACCCCAAAAATATAATTTAATTTATTATTGTTATTATTTGTTTATCTCGTAGTTCTAGCTATTGTCATTCATAAAGTCCCAATCTTCTTGGTGAAGGTTAATGCTTTTACGTTTTTTTATAAATAGCAATAAGCTTGCCTAGAATCTTTTAGGTTTCAAGCGATGTATGTAATAAGTGGATCATGATTTGGGACCAGTAGTTGTATTTGGATTCTCGTGCTTTATGGTAAAATTAGCTTTTTTATTCTCTTATATTTTGGGATATATTTTAATTTCTTCCGGCATATTTATTTATGTTCTAAAATTTTACCCCGTGTAAGTTAAAGATGAAAAATTGAAGTAGCTAAATATGTGTTATATATATATATATATATATACACACACCAAAATCGAATATTTTAATGGGATAAATTTTTAATTTTTCCCTCTAAATTGATCTCTCTAACACCTGAATCCAAATCATGACTATCAAAAAAACTATACATGACTTTGTGCATGTTTGGTTGCACAGCAAAATAACCTCCAATGCACGTTCATTGACTCTATATTTTGGATGAAAATGTTATAAGCTTAAATTGGAGGGGAATAATAGTAAAAAGGGAATTATAAACACTCACCCACACTCAACACGTCAATTTTCTCTCCACTCCCACGACACCCTCTCTATCACTCATACCTCTCCCTTTCACATGCCACACCTCCCTTTTCTTCTTCACTAATCCTTCATCCCCATCAATCCGCAAGCTTCCCTTGGCAATCCCACGGTAGAAAGGCTTCCCTTTGGTCAAGGACTTTGGATTTGAGGTAAGTGAGCTAGGATTTCATAGTTTCCTCCCCTGGGTGCCGATTTTTAAGTGTTGGGATGGATGAGAATTTGGTTCCAACACATCAATTCTTTGATTCTTGCCTTTGAATGTTTGGAATGAATGTTGGATTTTAAATATGAGTTTTTGGAAGCAATTTATTTAGAACCTTAAAAAAAAAAGTTTATTGGCTTCAAGAACTTGAATGTCCCTCACCTTTTTTTTTTGGAAAAAGTGATGAAGGAATGAAAGGAGAGAATCAAAGGATGATGTTAGAGGGATTAAGTGGAGCTCTCGAGTTGCTGTCATAGTTTAGTTTAGGGTGCCCGGTGCCAAGGTTGGGGCCTAAGGCGCCACTGCTACTCGAGAGCCTCTCATCCAAAGCTCATGGTTCAGGCCAGGGTGCCAAGGCTACCCAAGAAGGTGTCAAGACTAGGTGCCTTAGCTTGGAAGTGGTTTTCGTTTGGGGGGAGCATGGTGGTGCCCAACGCACCACAAGCTGACATGTCTCTTCCAAGAGTTTTTAAGTTGAAGATTAGTTTTGGCCTGGTGGGTAGGTACTCTAGGGATTACTTGATGATAAGTTGAGATTCTTTGCTAAAATTTGATTGGCACCCAGGTGGGTAGCTATCTCTACTTAATGTGAGGTAAAATCATTAATGTAACATATCGTATACATAGTATGCAAGAATAGTATGTCTACAAGAAAGTTAGAGTGAGACTACGTTTTAATAAGTAAAGTATGCACCTAAGAAGTATAGCGACCTAGAATAGAATGATGAACTAGAATTAAAGATCTGTGCACAATGTAAGCACAACATATAGCCTATCCTAGAAGAAACATGTTGGTAGTATATTTGGCATAAGATTAGAAGTAAGGAGACCTTGAGAAGTCAGGAATCCTAGAATTAAGATGAATGAACTACAGATAGAATTAAATAGATGAGGAATATAACCTATGAAAGGACATGAACCTAAGTTAAGATATATATATATATATATAATGTAAACCATCATTTATTGTACATATCTATATCTATGTTTTTGTATGTGACCGTTGACGAAGCACTTCTTGTAAGCCATAATTTGGCTAAGTAAGAATGTCATGTTATAAATGTGATTATATGACTATGAGTGTACGTAAGCATCATATTACGTCAGCAAGAAGAAGACTAATCGGAAAACCGTACCTAGGAAGACCTAAAAGGTGTGTAGAGGTTCGGGATAAGTTACCATGCATGAATGACTTTGCTTCTTGTTTATAAGTATGATCATACTTATGTGATGTGGGCATACATAAACCTATGTTATGTTCTAAATGTCATGATTGCATGTAATTATCATGTTGAAAGGAATGACCTAGCCATGTATGAACGTATGCTTAGGAAGAGTTAAGGTTGAATTTCATGTGAGTCACAGTGGTTCACCTCCATTACATGTGATGGCTTGGGGATTTCATGATGCTCAATAAGGTGTGGTCCATGAAGCCTATGAGGGCTGGTAAAGTATTACTTCGCTCATGAGACTTGGTGGGATGTCATTCATTAATGCTATAAAGAACAATAGTAGCGTAGCCATAGAAATCCATGAGGCTCAATGGGGCATGGACCATAAGGCCTATGAGGGCTAGTAGAGTATTACTCCCGCTCATGAGGCTTGGTGGGACATCATCATAGAAGCCTATGGGGCCCGTAGGCAAGTTTAATGTATGATTATGTGATGTATATCAGAATGATGTAACTAATGTGATTGTTAATGGACAACTACGTGTTACACATGAGACATTCTAGTTTATTTACACGAGTATTTGTAGCCACGGAAGGCCATGAGGCTTGATGGGACATGGACTGTGAGGCCTACAAGGGTTGATAGAGTATTACTCCCACTCATGAGGCTCGGTAGGACGTTATCCATAGAGGCTTATTGTAATACCGGTGAAAAAAATAAAATAAAAATGTGAAGGAAACTAGAAAGAAATTGAAAAAAAATATAATTGTTTTAGTATACAGTACTATTCACCTGTATGACACTATTTACATATGCGGTTACTATTTACGTATACAGTCATCATAGTGAGTGCTAAATTTGATTTGGAGAAATTTAAAGGATAAAATGATCCCTTTGTCTAATTTTTCGTATGCTTATGCAAGAAAATCCCCTTAGTAACTAAAATAGAAAGGATTAAAATGAAAAGAGACTTAAAACTTGAGGAGAAAGGATAATTTTCCCTTAGTTTACAATAGTAAAATAATCCTACCATTGATGCTTGGTAGTTAAGATATAATCTTAGCCATTGATGCTTGGTAGTTAAGATGAAGTCTTAGCCATTGGTGCTTAGTAGTTGAGATGCAATCTTAGCCATTAATGCTCGGTAGTTGAGATACAATCTTAGCTAGTAATGCTGGGTAGTTAAGACGCAATCCTAATCATCCATTGAGGAAGATGAAGCCTATGAATAGGTGGAAGGGTCATTTGCTCTTATACAAGTCCTAAGAGTGTTTCTTGACTATTCTTTGAATGAGAAAGAAAAGGCAAGTTCCTTGAGTGCAAAGAATTTTTCTCCTCAGTTAGGTTCAAGGTAAGGAAATGTTTTTCTATGATCTTTCCTTACAAATACCTGAATGTTAATTCTTAATATGCTCTACAGTTATGGCCTTGGCTAATCTTTCACATTAGAAAAGAATTTTCCTCAGTTGCTTGAGAATTATTTTGATTTCTAGTTTCCAGAATAGAGTATAAAAATGTGAAGGTATATGTCTAGGAAAGGTTCTGGCTAAGGAAAGACTTAGTACTTAAGAGTGTCTATTGTGACCCACCTCTCTTTCTTGGGAACTTACCTAGTATACTGTTTTACAACTTATATCACTATTCTTGTTATGAATAGTAATCATACATATGAATAATATCCATATTTATAAATAATACTCTTACATATTTTTGAATAGTACAAGTATTAGAGGAAAATGAGAGAATAGAGCGTTCTGATGGGGGTGCATGGTATGCCTATCACGTCCAACCTAAAATACTTGAGCAGCATAAGAGTGAGCTTGACCTTACTTCAGAACCTAATTCATTTTTTTAATCAAACTGACATTGGCCACATTCTAAAATAAACAACCAAACATAAATTTTTATCTAAAGAAACCTTTCCTTTAATTATCCATGAGTAATTAATTATCCCTAGAATCAAGTAGGGTCTTGAATTGAGAATTCCATTACTCATTGAACGAATACTCACCTTCAACTATTAACTCTGAAAAATGTTAATAAGAGGGGTATAAGCAAACCACGTGCAAAATGAGGGGACAACACTACACTATGATGAAAAATGGATATCATGCATCATAATGATAACATGTATCAATCATTTGTAAGCCAATCATAATGCAATATAATGCAATCCAGAATAGTTCATAACAATATTCAAACAATTCAATCACATAATTTGCTGTACCAATTTAGTTATCCAAGGTACCACTAGATCGTTACTTGTGGTTCCCAGCATCTACCCTTATCACTCCATATATAGATCTCTAGCCTTATGACTCCGTATAGGTATATCCCATAGGGTGCATCCTTTCTTTCTCAAACACAAGCACAAGCACATACACGAAACAAATCTTATGTCATAAAACAAATTCTCATACACAACATGCCTCCACCATCCACAAATGAATAAATTCAACAATTAAGATATATTACATGTCAACTCGATTCACAAGCCATAACACAATCTTATATACTTCATGACTAAACAAATGTACATATTTATTTAAGTTATATATATATACACACATATATATACGTATACACATAAATTGTCCTAAATTAAAGACATGAGACCTCATGTGCTTACATGCATGTGTGTGTGTATATATATATATCTGCATTCCTTCTTCACAATTTCTAAAAGATAGTAAGGTGTATATGTGCATACACATACTTTATACTATTCCTTGCAATCAATTTAATGCATAAATGCATAAACACACATTGAGAAATACACACTTTATTCTCCACTCAAGAAAGAACATAATTATATATATATATATATATATATAATCGCACAAGTTCCACATTTTATTTTATATCTCACCATTTCATTCAAGGTATAATAGCAACATGATTTCCAACATATCCTTTCATATTTCATTATTCTCTTTTATTTAGAAGTATTACATATTCTCAATATGATGCAAAAGGTCATTTAAAGAAAAACACTTAGTCATAGGAAGTATCAACCCACTCACCTTAACTTTGAGCTAATTTTCTACATTAACCAAAGAAGGATGCCAAAGATCTTATTGAAGGCCTAGAGGACAAGTAAAGCAAGAAACAACACTAAATCAGAACAAAGACTAACAAACACTCAACCTTGTTCTATTTTGAGGCCACTTTCGGGGTCCAAATTTTAGAAAAACTCTGGTATTAATTTGTACCTCCAAAAATCATGAAACTTGGTACATAACCTTCTTTATGTGTTAGCATACTAAGGTAAAATTTTTAGATTAAAACTCTCTTGTTTGGCCCCTTTATAAATCTCATTAGTGACTTTAAGTTAGAGCTATTAGATTTTCGCATAAGTAGAGTTTATGATCTTTAAACCCAGCTAATCATGTACAAATGTAATGAAATTTTTCAAGTAGATAAGGCAATGTCTTGGGTAGATGACATCAAAGTTTTAGGCTAAAATAATATCATTTGGTTTCCCAAACAGAGCCAAATTCCTAACCTGCCCAGGTTTGTTTTGCATAGAATAGGTCTGTTCTTGGGTTAGTTCACTAGGCTAAACTTTTCTAAAAAAATTTAAAACCTTTCAGTTTGATTAAGTAAGATTTCAAAATTAGCCCATAAAAATTTCAAGATTTAAAAGCTTTATTTGGTCACCCAAAATACACAAAATTAATAGCATGACAGACCAACCTTGTTTTCTATAGTTTCACGTTTTCTTTCTCAATTTAGTCTCTATCTACTGTGTTTTCTTAATTTAGCTCATCAATTCAATCATTTGATTGAATTTAACCCAAATTATACCATGGTCAATTACTCTTATCCATGTGAAGGACGAAGAGAATTTCTTTATGGAAGAACAATAATAGATTTCATTCCATATTATTTCGCTACTCTGTTTTACTGTAATTCATGTTTTTCTTCTCGGTTTTCCTTTCTTCTTGCCTCTAAATTCTATTTTCTATTTAATCTAAAATTAAGGTTACAATATATTCAACTTCCCCCATCCATATCCTAAATAAGAAGGACCAAAAATTGGAAGAACATAATAGAACTTACCTCATGCCAACACACTCTATTTTCTGTTTCAACTCAACCTTTCGGCCAAATCATTAAGTTTTGGTTTAGGATTTTGGTTGACCAAACAGCCACTAAGAGACTAGAGCATTTTGGTCTACTATGGCTGGATTCCTCTCTCACTTTGTTTCACTCTAACACTCAGAAAGCATTTCTGTTTTTGTTCCCAAAAACAAAGCAAGGTTAAGGGAATTCTCTTTTTTTCTCTCAGGTTGCTTATAGGGAAGGGGAAGCAGAATGATGGAAGGTAAGGATTATAGTCTCTCTCTCTCTCTCTCTTTCTCTTTGTCAAGTTCTCGTACAGAATGGAGGAGGAAGAGGAAGCTATCGAATTAAGAAAATTTGGAGATGACAAATTTCTTTTTGTTCCTCATAATTCTTTCACTGCCAATGATGGAGTGAAATGGTGGCTTCCACATGTAATTCATCCAAGCTACCACTAACACCCTCTTTTTGTTAAAATATCTAGAGGCTTCTTTTAATTTCTTTAGTTTTCAATTAGGTCCCTGACCAATTAAATAAAATTCTTTTTGTACCTTTCAAAATTAATTTATAACTCTCTTCTCATTATTTTATTTCTTTAATTTGTTTAATGTTAATAATAATAATAATAATAATAATAATAATAATAATACTAATACTAATAATAATAATAATAATAATAATAATAATAATATTATTATTATTATTAATGATATATTACATCTTACTCTCCTTCTTGCTAATTAAAATTACACAAAACAACCTTTTCCTAAATAAATTTTCAATTGGGTCTTTAAAAATCTTATGACAAAATACAAACTTTTACCCCAAGTCCCAGAATTTTTTTACCATTACTTACTGTAAATTAATCCTTAATATATCCACAAATTTAAAATTTTCACTCCTCAAAAATTTTATTTTAACCTTGAAGGTTCACCATACTATTTTAAAATCTAGGATATTATAGAGCCTTGGGCTTTCAATGGGATTTTGGACATCCTTTTATCAATATAATGTGTAGAAATCTAACTCGGACCCGAGGTGAGGGATTTAGTCATGCCTTGCATGATTTTATTTTCTAGAATTGTTCTTCCTAAAGTTTCATAAAAATCATGTGATAAAGTGATTATCCATTTGATATACATGATATGAGGTACTACATACATATAATTTGAGCTTGCAAACTCGTATGTGGATGATGAATGTAAAAAAGAATAGAGAATGTTGTGTTATGCTCAAATTTTGTAAATTGAGCTTAGGTGAGTGGGTGATCTTGCAAGAACTTATTTTATTAATTTAATATCATGTTCACACATGCTCCCTAAGCTTCTACATCTTGCAATTGGTTATGTAAATTTAAGGATCCGTGAGGTATGGATACTTTTATCTTCATAAACCATGAGTAATGTTTTTATATGAACTTCTGTGAATGGGCGAGGTGTTCTAAGAATTTATGAAATATGTGTTTGGTAGCATACATTGTTGGGATATGAACCCCTTGTATTGTGAGTGTCTTGGGTGAAATGATTGTTGTGTTCAGATATAGTTTATTATTGGAGACAGAGGCATGAGCCAAATAAACCTTGCAAAGGAATGCCAGTGACTGAGGCAAGCACACTGCTTAAGAAATGCCTATAACAGAGGCGTGACTTAGCATGAGAAATTATGTGAATGCCAGTGACAGAGGCAAGTACTCTACTTGAGAAATACTGGTGAAAGAGGCAAGGCTTGGCATGAGAAATTATATGAATGCTTGGTTGTGATAGATTTCATATTGTGAAGGCTTTTGTATGTCCATTCAGTAGATGTTCCACTGTTGTAGTTGATATGGTATGATGCTTCCTTTGAGTTTCAATATGTGGAGGTATGAGAAATGTGTGATCAATTATATATATATATATATATATATGTACAGATAAATGTACGTATTGGTTTGGTAATTATTATTGATGCTGGATTTTGGTCAATGATGGTTCAATGATATATACATATACATATGCGTATAGTACTTTTGGCATGGTATCTATGAGTACTCACATGTTCATGCATGATTATATGTACTTTTGGCATATATAGTTACATGTATGTATTAGGTAGGGCTATTTTTGGTGAGTCAGTGAACCAGACTCATCCCCTCACAATTTTAGGTGAAGAAAGCCCTACAATTTGAAGGCCAAACGTGTTGAGGATACCTCCCTTTTGTTCAGGGTATGGTAATATTTTTAATTATGTTGTACTGGTGATCTTAGAAAGCTTTGTATTTGGGTAGGTCACGTACTACTAGTTATGTGTATTGTGTGGGAAAACACTTGTGATTGTAGTAGAACTTAAAAACATGTAATTTAAATTGTATGAAAACTTATTCATATTTTTTTATGTGGTTATGAGAAGAGAAAAGTTTATCTTGTTTTATTTCTTTATTTGCGTAATTTAAATTTAAAGGAATAACTAAGTTATGAAAAAGCAATGAGTTTGAGGAAAGGTTAGGCTTGTAGTAATATATGTTTGGACACTGTCCGTGCTAATCACATGCTCAGATATGAGGAGTGACACCTATGGGGTTCGTTGATAGGCTTAAAGCATGTTGTGTGATGGATGAAAGATAGTGATGTAAATGATGAGAATGCATATGTAAGGATATGTATCCTAGGTTTCAAATAAAAGTTAGTGTAGTAATGTATATGTGATATGTATATTATCTTCATGCTTTGTGGATGTGTGAGTGATTCTTGGATAAAAGGAGACGAAAAAGAGGTAAACCCCTAAGCTAGCGATGCCATAATAATGTGTCACGTGAGTAAGAGATGAGATGTCAAGCATCTAGTCATCTATATCAGATGGTATAAGTAGAGCCTTAAGCATACGAATGCGATTGGCGGTGCTTATTACTTGATGTATTCTTTTTGCACATTCTTTTATAGTGTCAACTACCTATTGAGTTTTCTCAAACTCACACTTTCTATATTTAACATTTTCAAGTCTAGTTACAGAAGAAGTGGAACATTTATTAGAGGAGTAATTGATCCTCCCAAGATGATCCTTCTTGTCCTGGCTTAGTACATATGCGTATAGTTTGTTAAGTTCAGTCTAGAATGGCTTTGTAGCCAAATAGGTCACCTAGGTCTTTACGCTAAATTTTAAAAGATGTTGCTAAAAGCTTTACATGTCCCCCTTTTTGGAACCATAATGTTATAAATGTTAAAAGCATAAGAACATGTTTTCATGTGAAACATATGTTCAAAATCATGAATTCCCATAAGTTAAAAATAAAGCAAATCATGCGACCAGAATTGAAAGGTATGTATGTTCATGTTGAGACCAGAGTTTATTCAAGTTAAGTTTAGGCTTACAAGTCAAGGTAAAGTGTTTCCCTAGATTCCATGTCATGACAAGTAGGATAAATAAGAGAAAAAGGGTTTGCAAATGAGGTAACCAATTTTTTAGAATCTTTCTGAAGACTTCTCCTTTGCTAGAAAAAAGATATCTTACTTGTATACTTTCCCATCTCTAGGGAATTTGATATTATATCATCCACCAATCCATTTCTCTATCTCATCAATCTTTATATTTTTTCTTCTGCAAGATATTATTCTTTCTGTCAAACTTAGCATTTGGTTTTCTTGTTGAGAGATTGCTATAGTAGAAGGAACTCTTATGCTAGACTAGAAGCAGCCACAATGGATCTATAGAAAACTCAAGGGTTAATGGATGATAGGATTAGCTCAATGGATAAAACACTGATGTATAATACCCATCATTCTAGTGTACGCATTTAATTTGCCAAGCTTCATGTAAATGTGAATGTTTGTAACATCTTGGTTTTTGAGTGCTGATGATATATCAGTGTGGACGTAAAAATATGAAGGAAAATTTTTTGTTTGGATGAAAAGAAATGATATGGAGAAGTTTGGTACCTCAGACAAGAAATCTGGTGAGTGGAAGGGAATGAGAGAGTGCAATGTGGAATGAGCCATGAATCCGTGGAAGGACTAGATTGAAATATAATTATTTTATAACACCCTTTAGTGGGGAAAGGAAATGTTTGGAAATCAGGAAATGAGTAATGAGGATATGGACTTTGAGTAATGTGGGAAATATCCGGTCTAGAGGAAATTACTAATTTGACCCCACAAGAGGTTGAATTGTGTAACTAACTTAAGGGAAATTTTGTAATTTCTGTCAGAGTAATTTCTAAAAATTTTTGTAATTCTTTTCTTTTGTTTCTCAGAATTTTTGCACTTGAAGTTTACTGATAATATATCTTGTGGTTGATTTAATTCCCTCTTTAATTTATCTAGTGAACTTTTTTCTCGACATTTGTATTTTTGGATATTGTGAGTTCTTTTATTTTTGTGGTGAAATTTGTGTGCTAAGTAGAGAAATGAAATTAGAAGGAACTAATTAAGATATTAATTTAGCCACAGAAGGCTAGAATGGTGGGCCCTACCACTCTTGAACCCTCTCTCTTTTTCTCCTTTTCTCTCCCATAGGTGTGTATGTGTGTGTATTCCCCTTGATACCTTCTACCTTTCACTCTCTCACATCCATTCCTATGTGCTGGCCAAAGATGGGTATTGAGGAGGGAGAGATCTGCTACTACTAAGTTAGGAAGGAGACTCAAGTAAGTATCAATCCCTTTCTTCCTTTTCCTCCTCTGATTTTCGAAACCTTCAAACCCTAGGATAGGATTTGTATGTTTTCTAAGGTTCTGAGTAGCAATGGGTCTCCAAGTGGCCTCTATTCTAATTTCTATTGGTTTAAACATTTTTGGTATGCTTTAGGTAATTGAGAATACATTTATAGAAGAGAGAAAGGTTATTGTGCCATTATTGAGGGAGTGATTTGGACAAATGTAGAAAATTTTGGATGTAGGTGACACAACCTTACTCTCCATTCCTAGATAGTGTCTAATGTAGCTCATATGAGATCCTACACACCCAGGTAAGTTTATTAATTCACCATAGGAGCTCCTGGATACAAGGAGTATGTTTTGGGGAGGAAAATTGTAAACCTTGTTGTGCTAACGTAGGGGCACCAGGCGTGGAAGGTCGGGTACCCAGTAAACTAAGATAGGTAGAGAGTTCTGGACTTGGCGCCTGGTGGCTCCACCCAGGGCCCTGGCAATAATCTTAGGAAGAGAGTCTAAGGCTTGGCCCCACGAGGCGCCACCCAGGGTGCCTCGGTGCCCTACACTTAGATGACCGAGTTACCGTGGGTGAGTTATGGCACCTCAGGTGCCACCCCTTACACTTCCTTCTAGTTTCTAAACCTCAATCTGTGCCTTTTCTTTCGTAGATGTTTTCGTCGTTACCCGGTTGTCTTTCGTGCTCACACTTCATCTGCTACTACTCGATCTCAGGTGAGGAAGCTAATTAAATTTGTGTGGTGAAAATAATATTGCATATACAAACATCATTTGAGGATATGTGCATTTCACTTTTACTCTTAGAGGGATTGGACTTATGAATCATACAAAGTTATTGATATTTTCACATTGAATTGGATTAAGTTCTTTATGATTGTAGTGTTTGGGAGAAAATCCTTGGAATCCCCTTGTTTAAGGATTAGAACTGTTTTTGGTCAAAGTAAACTCTTGATATATGATCTTACTCTATTTTTATGGTCTTTGTCCTAGAACGGTAGATAAGACTCTATTTATCAATCCTAGTCTCTATCCTGGAACAGTGGATGAGACCTTATTTACAAATCATGGTCTCTGTCCTTGAATAGTGGACGAGATTTTATTTATTAATCATGGTCTCTATCCTGGAACAGTGGACGAGACTCTACTTTTATCATGGCCTCTGTCTTGGAATGGTGGACAAGACTCTAATTACTTAACTATATTTTCCTTATGTCCTAGAATGGTGGACAAAGTGTACTTAAGTAAATTGGCATTATAAATACTTTGAATTATTTATTTCTGCAAAATGGGGAAAGGTACACAGATTGGTTATCATTCATGAATACTTGTACTGAATTTGTGATTGTGCTTGTTAATGCGGGCATATTTTGTTCTTTATATTTGAATAAGTGGAATAGATGATAGACATCACGGTTTTTGTGATCCTTTTTAGAAGGAAGTAAGTGGTAAGTTTATTTTGTGTCTATCTCACTGAGTATCTTACTCACTCCCGTGTGCGTGCCCTTTTTTGTAGATTCTGTTGTCGCTAACGAGTCTCCATAGGAGGAGTAATGGGGTCTTACATCACCACAACTTTCTTATTGTTGGTGATTACTTCTTTTTGTCTTTTAGGTTGGGATTGTCGCTCTGTAGTCATTAAGACTCCTAGGTCTTATATGTATGTTATTTTGGAATTGTCTATTCTTTTGAATTCAATGAATATGAATGAACTATGTTTTGGCACTTTCCTCACCTTGTTTTGTGATTGGGAGGAAAGTTTGGAAACATAGATTGATTTGATGGGCATATTAATAAGACGGTTCTATCTGATGTAGCGCATTCATGTGTGATTGTACTTAATTTATTGGTTGTTTTATGTTATCAAACTTAGGCTTATGGTCAAGGGACGGCCTTTAACTGTGCCAGTCACTTACCTGTCTTAGGCCATGATAAAGTTAGTATCAGAAGCCTAGTTAAGGTCTCTTAATGACTATAGAGCAAGATCGCCTTGGTGGGCCCTCGTTTATTGTTGTGAACTGTGGCACAACCATAGAGTGAGGCTCCACAAAATCCCCTGGGGAAGTTTGGGGTGATCTTTCCTTTTGTGTCACTCCTCAGTACTATTGTTATATAGATTTAATAGTGTTGATGTTTTATGTAGAAATCTCTCTCATGGAGCATTTTGACTCCGCCAATGCAAATAGGGATGGTGGTAGGAATGCCTCCATACCATCAAATCCTGCAAACTTAGTAATTAGGCATCAAGATGGAGATGATCAGGCTAACAATGCCCATGGTAGAAAGGATCGATACCCAATAGAGGGGGTTCTCAAGCTAGTGTGGCACCACTCGATGCTCTAAATGTTAACTTGTGGGCAGCCATAAATGCCCTTCAAGGAGCCGTTGCTAACATTACTACTATCGTCATGGGAAGACATGTGACTGCTCCTAACTTACCTGAGGCCACATGCTCCTATAAACATGCTATAGGCACCTTGTGATCATATCCTTTCACCCCCTCTGAGGAGAGAAGTTGGTAGGGAGGTGAGCCTACAAGCTTTCTTAAGTTGAAGCCACCGGTATTCTCTATGGAGGATCCTAATGAAGACCCCCAATGGCTTCTTGATAGGTGTAAGAAGGCATGTATGGCCTTGAAGTTATCAAGTGAAGCTTCTGTGGAAGTATCCATCTATAACCTATAAGGGAAGGCTCACGAATAGTGGAAAATGTGGAAGATCGATCATCCCCTTGATGCTTCCTTTCGGACTTGGGAAGAATTTTCCAGGACCTTCATGGAGAAGTTTGTCCCGATAAGTCTAAGGATGTTAAGGGCTCAAGAATTTGAACGTTTAACCTAAGGATCTATGTCAGTTGACAAATATGAAATCAAGTTTAACCGATTGTTGAAGTATACATCGTATATGGTGTGGAACGAGAGGGAAAAGATCTGACGGTTTATCTTGGGACTGCGATATCCCTTATGTCAGCTTGTAGGGACCTAAATGGAAACATTCCCAAATTTCTTAGCTGTGGATGGTAATGCTCGAATGATAGAGTTAGGCGAGCAAAAGAAAGAGAGCTTTCAGAAGAAACGCAAGAGGGGATTCGAAGGAAAGTCTTTTAGTCACAATGGTACCTTTGGATCTTTTAAGTACCAACCTAAGATACAAGCATCATCTGTGACCCCTTCTGTAATACCCAAGAAAAATAAAATTAAATATTTGTTTACAAACTACTGTTACTATTTCAGTATACGGTACTATTCACCTGTATAATACTATTTACGTATATGATACTGTTCATTTATACAATCGAAATGTCAAGTACTAGATGTTGTTTGGTCATAAGAGAAAACTAGAAAGAAGTTCGTAGGAGAAACTGACGTTTTATGTGTGAAAATACCCTTAGGGACTAAAGTGAAAGGACTGAATTGAAAAGAAACTTAAAGGTTTAAGGTGAAAGGATATTTTTTCCTTTTAAGTTTCCAATAGTAATAACAGAAAAATTTTGCATCGTACGCGTGAGGTGCACAGTAACTGCATTATTAGAAATGTCATTTTCATGAATAGTAAATTGAATATTTTATTAGTGTATAGTGTCAAATAGTACCCTTGACTTTTGCTATAAATAGGCCCTTCCATTTCACTTCTAAACTCACACCTTCAACTTCTCTTCTTCTCTCCTTAAGTTTCTCTTACTCCAAAGCTAGGCCTCTGAGATTTTGGGCCTTTCCTTTTCAGCTTAGGTAAGGATACTATGCCCTTTCTATGTCTTTCAAATTTTAGAAGTTAATTTCTTAAGTATGCTCTGTGGTTGCGGCCTTGGCTGATCTTCCACATCAGAAAAACTGTCCTTAGCTGTTTATATGTTATTTTGATTCTCTGATTACCGAAATAGAATGTAAACTGTGAATAATACATGTCTAGGAAAGTTCTGGCTAAGGAAAGACCTGGTTTTTAAGTGTGTCCAGTGTGACCCTCCACTCTTTCCTGGGAACTTACCTGGTGTACTCTTTTACAGATTGTATTCTCTATTTCTGGTATGAATAGTGATCGTACGTATGAATAGTGACCGTACGTATGAATAGTGACCGTACGTATGAATAGTGACCGTATGAATAGTAATCGTATATATGAACAGTAACCGTACATATGAACAGTATCTGTACGAAAACAATCCTGACGTATTTTCTCTAATCTTTCATGAAAATCTCCGTAGCAGAACACCGAAATTCACCTGAGAACTCTTGTCTGTAATGACTTAGAGAAGCGATGTTCGTACGGAATCCAGGTGAGTGAAACGACCCCGTTTTAATAGAGTTTTAGCATTACTGGTGATAAAAAGTATGTCGTAGGACACTCCCAAGATTCATATGGGGAAATTGGATTCAGAATGACGAATCTAAATGAGATAATTAATCCATAAGTATGGATAAAATAAAATAAGTATCTTATGATGATGTGAAGTTTGAATGTTTTCAAAAATGGATTAATTGTTATCTTGATATGTGGTTTATAAATCCATAATATAGTAATATACTATACCTGTTATATGGATGAATATTATATTGAGCTTCTGATTATGATATGAAATGCTATTGATTGTGATTGAGCGGGACAGTACCCCCTCTCACGGCAAGGCGGAAAACCCGGTTGACAGGGTGTCTTGACCAATGAGTGTGGAGACAACGATTCCCTCAGTAGGGATATAGCCCGGATTGGTGATAAATCCGTGAGGCGCCCTAGCTAAGAGGATGAGGTTGTGCGTCATGGCGGAAATATACATAATTGGTGAGCCGGCCTGTGTGCGCTCTCCGGGATATATTGCCATTGACGAGTACTAGTAACATTTGTTGAATTGGATGAATTTTTATCTTGTATGTAAGAGGATGATGTTGTGCGTTATGGCGGAAATATACATAATTGGTGAGCCGGCCTGTGTGCGCTCTCCGGGATATATTGCCATTGACGAGTACTAGTAACGTTTGTTGAATTGGATAAATTTTTATCTTCTGTCTATTGGTTGAGTATGAGCCTTTGGATATGCTTGCATGACTGGTAATGTATTTGAATTTTATTAATGCGAGGCCGATTCGCTCATTGAGTTTAAAATCTCACATTGTTTGTACAACCTTTTTGTTCAGATCAGGTTGCCATCGAAGAATATCTGCTAGAGGAGTAGATCACTTTGGACCTTCCCGTTGTCGGGTAGACCTCTCTTCTGTTATAGATTATGTTGCTCTGTAATCGTCTAGGACATCTAGTTCAGGGGTTCGACATTTGGCTTGTATGTCAGTATAATAATGTATTTTAAATTGATAATCTATGATTTTCAGATAAGAAAATTTGATATATTTATCGGAAGGCTTACAGTGATGAGAGATTCATCATTGTGCCGGTCATGTGCCCAGAAAACGGGTCGTGACACCTTCCCTATCAATACAGTATTCGACCTATACTCCACAGTGACCACTGGTACCTCAAAGGGGACAACCTTTAGTGACTTAGGAACCCATGCAGCAGAGACGCTATAAACCTCATTGTTCGATATGTGGGAGGCCCTACACTGGCATCTATTATGGAAAGGAAGGGAATTGCTTCTCTTGTGGTCAGACAGGACATCAATGGAGGAATTGCCCATACCTGGCAGTGAGCTCAGGGCAAGGTTCAGCCTACCCCTCATTTTCTCAAGCGAATTTCACATCTGCTAACAGAGCCCCTTCTTCTTCTTGGTGGGTCAAAGTGGGGCAAATCATGGAAGTAGTGGCAGAGGCCAGGGTGGTAGGGGTTAGTTTCAGGTAGGGCATGGTACGGCTTGAGTGTATGCTCTCACCAGTTAGGATGCCCAGCCATCCAACCCTGTGGTTACAGGTACTCTTCCTATTTGTTCTTTCGATGTTCATGTATTTTTTTATCTGAGTTTGACCCACTCCTATGTTTCTCTTGTGTTTGCTCAATGCTTATCATGGGAGCCAACTATACTGAGAAAGCCCTTTTGTATAGCCACCCTGATGGGGGAAACCTTGTACAATTTAGGTATCATCAATTTGGTGTGTCTGTATATGGAAGGGACATTATGATAAACCTGATGTTGTTACAAATGTTAGACTTTGATGTAATCTTAGGAATGGATTGGCTAGCCTCTTGCCACGCCATGGTGGATTGTCATGAAAAATCTGTGAAATTCAATGTGCTAGGGTGACCAAAGCGAAGTCCCCAACAATGTTATTTCCATGCTTAGTGCCCGTAGACTATTGAGGAAAGGATGCCAAGGGTACTTGGCCTTTGTGAAAGATGTATAAGGAAAAAAGTCGAACATTAGTAATGTGTCTGTGGGAAATGAATTCTAAGATGTATTTCTAGAGGGATTGCCCAATTTAGCTCCAGATAGAGAGGTTGAGTTTGCTATTGTTTTATTGCCAGGGACAACCTATTTCTATACTGCCCTACCAAATGGGTCCTGTGGAATTAAAAGTAATCAAGGAACAACTCTAGGATTTATTAGACAAGGGATTTATTCGGCTGAGTACTTCTCCTTGGGCACACTGGTACTCTTTGTGAAAAAGAAGGATGAGACATTAAAACTGTGCATTGATTATTATCAGCTGAACAAGGTCACAGTGCAGAATAAGTATCCCTTGCCATGGATTAATGACCTATTCGACCAACTGCAAGGCACTCAGTGCTTTTCAAAGATTGATCTGAGGTCAAGGTATCATCAACTGAAGGTTAAAACTGAGGATATACCCAAGATGGCTTTTTGGACTTGCTATGGCCATTATGAGTTCCTAATGATGTTTTTTGGTTTAACAAATGCTCCGGCTGCTTTTATGGATCTCATAAACAGGGTTTTCAAACCCTTCCTAGATAAATTTGTAATCTTGTTTATCGATGACATTTTGGTATATTCACGGAGCCCAAAAGAGCACGAGCAGCATCTTCAAATAGTGTTGCAAACTTTTAGAGAAAATCAGTTGTTTGCAAAATTCTCAAAGTGTGAGTTTTGGTTGACTCAAGTGACATTCTTGGGTCACGTCATATCTAAGGATGGAATTCAGGTAGACACAAGAAAGGTGGAAGTAGTGAGACAATGGCCTCGGTTAACTATCATGATGGAGATACAGAGTTTCTTAGGACTGGTAGGTTACTATCATTGTTTCGTGAAGAACTTCCCTTGAATCGTAGTCCCACTTTCTAGATTAACTCAAAAAGGGGTAAAGTATGAGTGGACCAAATCTTATGAAGATAGTTTTATAAAACTAAAGGAATGTTTGACAACAGCTTTAGTACTTACTCTCCCTACGGATTTGGGAGGTTTTATGGTTTATTGTGATGTGTCTCAGATTGGACTAGGATGTATTCTCATGCAATATAGGAAGGTGGTAGCATATGTATCCCAAAAATTGAGAAAACACGAGCAAAACTACCTGATTCATGACCTGGAGATGGTTGTGGTACTTTTTGCCTTCAGATGTGGCGGCATTACTTTTACGGAGAAACTTGTGACACGCAGATCACAAAATCTTGAAGTATCTTTGATCAGAGAGATCTCAACCTGAGGCAACAGAGATGGATAAAATTGATGAAAGACTATGATTTCTCTATTTTATACCACCCTGGTAAGGCCAACGTGGTGGCCGATGCCCTTAATCATAAGTCAATGGGGAGTCTTGCTCACATAGCCAAGGCAAGGAGGCCTTTGATGCATGAGCTCCATGAGTTAGAAGCTAGTGGCGTATGGTCTGAACTACCAGGGACGAGACCACTTTTGGCCCATATTCTAGCTAAATCCTCATTGGTCGTAGAAGTGAGAAACAGGCATGGTGAAGACCCAAAACTTAGTAAGATTTATAGTGAAGTGAAAGAGGGAAAAGGGAATGGGTTCTCTCTAGAAGGGGAAAGGGTGTTAAGGTTCGAAGGAAGGCTATGTGTGCCTAATGTGGGGACCTTGAAGAAGGATATTTTAAGAGAAGCTCATAGTTCAGCTTATTTTGTACACCCAGGTACTATGAAGATGTACCAAGATTTAAAATCCTTGTATTGGTAGGAAGGCATAAAGCGAGACATGGCAGAATTCGTAGCAAGATGCCTAACTTGCCAATAAGTTAAGGCGGAGGACTAGAAGCTAGGTGAAGAACTTTAGCAGATCGAAATTCCTAAATGGAAGTGGAAACACATTACTATGGATTTTGTGGTAGGATTACTACATACCTTGGCGGGGAATGATTCAATTTAGGTCATCGTTGACCACTTGACCAAGACAGCCACTTCATTCCAGTGAAGACTACCTTTAGTGCAGCCAAGTATGCTCAGCTTTACGTCGATGAAATTGTGAGGCTACATGAAGTTTCGATCTCTATCATATCAGATCGTGGGCCACACTTTACTTCACGTTTCTAGAGGTTCTTTTAAACGGCCTTGGGAACCCAAGTAGACTTAAGCACTGCTTTTCAATCTCAGACTGATGGGTAGTCAAAGAAAACCATTTAGATACTTGAGGATATGTTGCGGTCTTGTGTTATGGACTTCGGAGGAAGTTGGGAATTACATTTGAAATTGATAGAATTCACCTACAATAACAATTACCAAGCAAGTATCCAAATAGCTCCGTTTAAAGCGCTATATGGGAGGAAATACAGATCATCAATTGGGTGGTTCGATACAGGAGAGACCAAGTCATCGAGTCCGACTTAGTCCATGAGGTGGTGATTAAAGTTAAGACCATTCGAGATAGATTGGTGCCGACCCAGAGTAGGCAAAAATCTTATACGGATAAACGTCGATGAGATCTAGAGTTCATGGTGGGGGATATGGTATTCCTTAACGTTTCACCTATGAAAGGGCTTATGCACTTCGGAGTGTGAGGCAAGCTTAGTCCGAGATATATTAGTCCCTATGAAATCTTGGAAAAGGTGGGTAATGTAGCTTATCACCTGGCCCTACCAGTAGAATTGGATGGGGTGCACCCAGTGCTCCATGTGTCCATGTTACGAAAATACCTTCATGACACATTTCACGCCATTCATTCTCAGGAGATCATGTTGAATGAGAACTTGGTCTATGAGGAAGAACCCATGGCAACATTGGATAGATAAGTGAAGAAACTATGGTCCAAGGAAATTCATTTGGTAAAAGTTTTGTGGCGGAATCACTTTCATGAAGAAGCCACATGGGAGATAGAGGTGGACATGCAGTCTAGATACCTTTCCCTATTTGCTTAATCTTGATTTATGGAAATTTAGGGACTGAATTTTCTTTGATAGGTTAATACTGTAGCACCCGTAAAATTCTTTTCTTTTCTTTTCTTTTCTTTTATTTCTCAAAATTTTTGCACTTGAAGTTTACTAATAGTATATCTTGTGGTTGATTTAATTCTCTCTTTAACCTATCTAGTGAACTTTCTTCTCAACATTTGTATTTTTGGATATTGTGAATTCTTTTATTTTTGTGGTGAAATTTGTGTGCTAAGTATGGAATTAGAAGGAACTAATTAAGATATTAATTTAGCTATAGGAGGCTAGAATGGTGGGCCCTACCACTCTTGGACCTTCTTTCCTCTTCTCTTTTTCTCTCCTATAAGTGTGTATGTATATGTATTCTCCTCAATAACTTCCACCTTTCTCTCTTTCACATCCACTCCTGTGTGCTGGCCGACGATAGGTATTGGGGAGGGAGAGATCTGCTACTGCTAAGTTAGGAAGGAAACTCAAGTAAGTATCAATCCCTTTCTTCCTTTTCCTCCTCTGATTTTTGAAACCTTCAAACCCTAAGATAGGTTTTGTATGTTTTCTAAGGTTTTGAGTAGCAATGGGTCTCCAAGTGGCCTTTATGGTGATTTCTCTTGGTTTAAACATTTTTGGAATGCCTTGGGTAGTTGAGGATACATTTATGGAAGAGATAAAGGTTGTTGTGCCATTATTGAGGGAGTGATTTGGACAAATGTGGAAAATTTGGATATAAGTGACACAACCTTACTCTCCATTCCTAGATAGTGTCTAATGTAGCTCATATGAGATCCTAAACACCCAAGCAAGTTTATTAATTCACCATAGGAGCTCTTGGATCCAAGGAGTATGTTTTGGGAGGAAAATCGCAAGCCCTACTGTACTGATGTCGAGGCGCTTGGGTACTAAGCGTGGTGCCTCGGGCACCCAGTAAACTGGGATAGGCAGAGAGTTATGGACTTGGGATCTGGAGGCACCACCCAAGGTGCCTCGGGCACCCGACAACAATCTTAGGCAGAGAGTCTAGGGCGTGGCACCTAGGGCACCCTGGACCTGCATAATCGAGTGACAATAGGTGAGTTATGGCGCCTCAGGCACCATGGGTACCACCCCTGACACTTCTTTCTAGCTTCTAAACCTCAATCTGTACTTTTTCTTTCCTAGGTGTTTCCGTCATTACCCGGTTATCTCTCACACTTACACTTCATCTACTACCACTCGATCGCAAGTGAGGAAGCTAATTAAATTTATGTGGTGAAAATAATATTGTATATACAAACATCATTTGAGGGTATATGTATTTCACTTGTACTCTTAGAGGGATTGGACTTATGAATCATACAAAGTTATTGATATTTTCACATTGAATTAAATTAAGTTCTTTATGATGCTAGTGTTTAGGAGAAAAGCCTTGGAATCCCCCTTGTTTAAGGATTAAAGTAAACTCTAGATATATGATCTTACTCTATTTTTATAGTCTCTGTCTTGGAACGGTGGACAAGACTCTATTTATCAATCCTAGTCTCTGTCCTAGAATGTTGGACAAGACCCTATTTACAAATCATGGTCTCTATCCTAGAACGGTAAACGAGACTCTATTTATTAATCATGGTCTCTATCCTAGAACGGTGGACAAGACTCTACTTTTGTCATGGCCTCTGTCCTAGAACGGTGGATGAGATTCTAATTACTTAACTATATTTTCCTTATGTCCTGGAACGATGGATAAGGTGTACTCAAGTAAATTGGCATTATAAATACTTTAAATTATTTATTTCTGCAAAATGGGGAAAGGTGCATGGATTGGTTGTCATTCATGAATACTTGTATTGAATTTGTGATTATGCATGTTAATGCAGGCATATTTTGTTCTTTATATTTGAATAAGTGGAGTAGATGATAGACATCTTCACGATTTTGGTGATCCTTTTTGGAAGGGAGTAAGTGGTAAGTTTATTTTGTGTCTATTTCACTAAGTATCTTACTCACTCCCATGCGCATGCCCCTTTTGAAGATTCTATTGTTGCTCACGAGTCTCTGCGGGAGGAGTAGCGGGCTCTCACATCACCACGACTTGCTTATCATTGTTGATTACTTCTTTTGGTCTTTTGGGTTAGGATTGTCGCTCTGTAGTCATAAGGACTCCTAGGTCTTGTATATATGCTATTTTGGAATTGTCTATTCTTTTGAATTCAATGAATATGAATGGACTATGTTTTGACTCTTTCCTCACCTTGTTTTATGATTAGGAGGAAGTTTGGAAACATAGATTGATTTGATGGGTATATTAATGACACGATTCTATCTGATGAAGCGCATTCATGTGTGATTGTACTTAATTTATTGGTTGTTTTATGTTATCAAACTTAGGCTTACGGTCAAGGGATGGCTTTTAACCGTGTCAGTCACTTACCCATCTTGGGTCGTGAGAGATGTCAAGGTCTATTCTGGATTCTCTTTTTTTTCTAGCCCATTTAGCAATCAAATTTTCATCCCCAACATCTTCTAAGAGTTGTGAACAAAAGAGAAATTTATTCTTCTTAGAGAATTATTGTTAATAATTGAAGAAACTTCCTCGTTGTGAAAATGAGGATTAATATCAAATGCATTCAAGATATTAGAAATTATAGCAACATATGGGAGAGGTGATTTCTTTCTTGCACATGCTTTCATTCTTCGCATAATAAAGTGCGGTTGATATCGGACATTTTTATATGCAATTTAGTCCTTATCTTAGTCCTTTCTACATCTTAAATCTTATGAGCTCTCGAATTATATCGTATTTTGGTAATTATTGGATCCTAAATAATTACAGAGCTAATATATTTTAATTTCATATTTTTATGAGCTTAATTTATTAGAGACCTATTAATCCTTGTGTTTAATTTATAGATATTTAAGTAGAGTGCTAAATTGCTAACTTGGTTGCCACATAGCTGCTAATATGGAATTATGTGCTGATTGGGTGTTGACTAAGGCTGACTGGATCAGTGGGGGCCACATTTCTACACAAATTAGAAAGTATGCATTCTACACTATCCAGCAAACAGCAACTAGAAAAGTGTAATAGAAAATAGAACAGCAGCAAAGATGTAGCAGAAAAAGAGACACTGCAGAACAGAAATGGCAGTAGCAAAATGCAGTGGAAAGGGACGTTACATGGAGTCAAACAAGATGCATTTTCATCCTTCTCTCCTAGAAATAGCTTAAGACACCTTCAAAACTCCATTTTCACTTATTGAGGAGATCTTCTTCTTTCATTCTCTATAGAATTCGTAGGTCTACCCCCCATTTTCTCCTTTGTTTTGGTGTATTTTAGCCTCCATGGAAGGCTAAAAGTCTCTTGTAATCAGCCCATAGATGAATTAGAGTCGTAATTTGAATTCGTGGAGCTTAATTAGTAAGTTTCTCTTGTTGTTTCTTCTATTTCATTTCTGTTCTTGTTTATTATCTCTATTTCTATGCTTGTATTAGTCTGATTAGATTTATATGAACATAATCATTGATTTAAATGCTTGAATCTAATATTTTTATTGTTATTAATGTTTAGTGTAGAAAGTAGAATAGAAATGACTTGCTTTAGTGATTATCAAGTATGATTTAGGTTAGAGATTAATCATATTGCATGTGGTTAGATTTAACTTATGTGTAATCTAGTTATAAGAAGTCTCTTGGAAATATTAGTTAAGAAAGCTAATAATAAAGAACACTAAAATTAATTTGAAGAAAGAATGATGATAGTTACGACTCTGGGGACTCTGGCTGATTGCATTTATGTTAGTATAATTTCAAATTGTTTTATTTCTGTGTTATGTTTTGTTGGTTTAATAGGTTTAATGTTCTGTTTTATGTGTTAATTATGCAATCACCCCCTCGAGGTAATCAGTAGGTAATTAGGTTGTAATTAAGGTAGATTAGTGTGAGAATAATTAATTAGGCAATTAGAAGTACGGCTCCTTGAGAGAATACAACATAGGACGATTACTATACTGCAAGTTGCCACGAGTTCAATTCTGGGTGACTTAGTGGTTGTAGTGGCTTGAACCAGAATTTTAGTACCGTTGTCAGGGAGCTAAGTTGTTTTTGAATCACCTAATTAGTGGTTTATGTGTGTCTTTGTTGGATTCTAAGTTATTGAGTGTTGGCTAAAGTGGTTTACAAGTTTTGGCTTTTCAGTTTTATCAGTTACTATTCATGCACTATTCATATTTGGAAAAGTAACTCCGATTAATTTGAAAACTGGTAGTCTACTAATTTTTGATATTCTGAGCAAGGCTCCCATAGTGATTACATCGCTTGGGAGCCCCGCTCTGTTTTCGCCAAATTCAATCGTTTAGACCCTCTTTTCCATTTTACAATGTTTTTCTTGATTTTTCTAATATATTGTGATTTTTGGTTTGAATGTTGTAGGTTGTATTTTTTAGCTCTGTTTGTTGTTTTTGTGCCTCCAACTTATGAATGATTTTTCGAAACAAAAATTAGAATTTTTTGAGGTACTTGATTTTTGGGTGTTTTTCCTAGGTGGAGTATAGAAACAATAACAGATGCATTTGTCTTTGCATTTTTCTTGTGTATTTCATCTTTCTATTCTATATTAAGGTCTATCAAAAAGAATTAGCTACTTCTGATTCAAAATTAGATAGACCCTTTCTATAGGCTAGTTAGAGTAGTTGTGTTAGGAGTAGCGCATTTTAGTAGCATTGTTGTTTTTGGCATAGAATCAGAGTTTAATTCTATTTTGAGGCTGTTTCTAATGAGTCAGATTAGGGCCTTAACCATGGGTCCATATAGAGTTGAGCATAGCTTAGATGAACTAGCATCCATAGTGAGGTACCTAACCATTAGGTAAGAACAATAAGAACCACCACTCTTTCCCCCTTCCCTTTCTCCATTTATGAGTGGTATATATTCCTTATCTATATATAGAATAGACCAATATCCATAATTCCAAGAAAGTAGAGAGTTGTATATAGAAGTCCTTTATGGCTTTAGGAAATTTCAACAAGATCCTCAAGTGTATGACCTTTACCCCATAACATACCATCCTGAATTTGAGTGTCCAAACCTAGGGTATGAGAGCTTATCCCATTCACCATATGAGTACAAAAATGATGCTCCTTACCTCTGTGACGTACCTCCTCCAGCTACCCCTAGGGAGACTGAGTTAAGTTTGGAAGACTTAATTCAATAGTTGGCAACAAATACCCTACAGTTCTAAGAGCGAACTGAGATGAACCTATAGAGCTTAGAATCATAATTAGGCCAACTAGCTAGCACAGTTAATGAGTTAATCAATCAGGGGTTTGATAGTAGTCCACCTTTTCCACCCATGGCTGACCTAGGGGCCAATGACAATGTCATTTTTATGAATGATGGCACTCAATTAGATGGTTTAAGCCTCCAACCTGAATTAGAAGATTTAGATGGGCCAAATAAGGAGTCCTCTTCCTCAAGTGACACAAGGGAGAAAAATGAGTATGAGGAGAAGCTGATAAGGATGAGCTCCCTTTCCTTTATAGACTTACCTTCTCCAAATAGGGTCATCCAACTTGAGGTTGCTAAATGTGAATTAGAAAAAGAAATAGAACCCTTAGGAGAAAAAGAGGTAGCTATAAAAGTGTTGGAGTTGAAGAATAAGAATGCATTTGTGGGAGATTTTGATTTTAATTGTGACTGTCATACTTGCCATGCATGCATTGAAATAGAAAAAGCTTTGAAACTTGGCAATTATGATTGTAATTTTGTTGAAACTAAGTTGAATGCATATGCACTTTAATCTAAATTGAATGTATCCACATCTGAATTTGCACCTGAATTCAAGGCATTTGTATTTGATTTTACATCTAATTTTGCATCTGATTTTGTATCTGCACCCTCACTTGACTTCAACACATATGTATCTAAATATGCATGTGTATCTAAATCTGATTCCATTCCTCCCTCTGTTTCTATTGTAAATTCTAATTCTGTCCCTTGTGTTCTTAATTCTCTTTCTAAGTTAGATTTTGTTTGAAGTGATAGTCTTAGTTTATATTCTATTTTAGATAACTGTTTTAGATAATTATGTTTTAGCTAGTAATTTTGTTTTAGATAGTAATTCTAGCTTAGATGGTAGATTTAATTCTTGTTCTGTTTTGAGTAAGAGTAGGAGTTTTAATTTTAATTATGTTTTAGAAAGTAGTTCTCTTTTTGTTTTAAATTATGTTTTAGTTAGTCCTTCTTCCTTCTCTTTTAGTTCTTCTCTTGGTTCATCTCACCCCTCCATTGCAAGTGAAGCTTCATCTATTTTTCTTCAAGTTAGTGAAAAAAAATTAATTCTCTCTACCATCCAACTTGCTACTAAGAAAAACTTTTGGAAGAAGCCAGTGTCACGCAATTGGAAGACGCAAAAAAGGCGCACTACCGGTGATAAGGTTGTTTCTTTCCTTTTTCTCTCTTTTATTTTCATGTCCTCTAATTTACTGTTCTTTAATTACATATGTTTATTTGCATTGAGGACAATGAAAAATTTAAGTGTGGGGGGAGAATGAAATGGTCTTTTTCTTTAAATTTCATGCACTTTTTAAATTTTTATGTTATGTTTTTATGTGCTTTTTGTTATATCTCTAGCCTTTTTCTGCACTTTTTAGAGCAATTAGTTTTTGTTTTTTGTGCAGAATTTTAGATTGCTTTTACTTTAGTTTTTATGCTTTCTTTTTGGTTTTTGGAAGAAGATTTTGTTGTGGAAATATGCTTGTTGGAATAGTTTAGGTTTGATTTGATTTTAGCATGACTAGAATTTAATCTTGCTTTTCTAGAGTTTAAGCTTAAATGGCAATGAATTTGGTTTTAATGAGTTTTAGTAATAGTTTCTTTTAGCCATGAGGATTTGAGCCTTAATTGCAAATATGCTATTCTTTCTTGTTGTGTGTGATCACCTATCATGAATTTTCACTCTAGAACTTGTCTTGGATCTTGGTGAGACTACAAATATATGCGCATGCTTGGAGATGATTTAGGCATTTCTTTGTGAACCATTTTTAACCAAATAGCCATCCCATGTGTTATTTCCATTGTATGCCATTTTGTGCCTTGTTTCCATTTTCTTTCTTGCATTCTTCCACCACTTTTTCTTCCCAAACCAGAATTTTTCATTCCCAACTTGAAAGGTGAAGAAGTGAAGAGTTTTTAAATTCTTTTAGAGATTGATGTGCTGAAAATTTTTCTGAATTTTGAATATTTTGAAATAAATTTTTCTTTACTCCCAAGTAAAAAAAAAGGAATGATCATTCAAGTAAAAAAAAAAATATATATATATATATATATATATATATATATTGTGGTTGAAAAGAAAAATGATGATGACGTCGACGTAGAAAAGAAAAGAGAAGAAAACGAGAATAGAAAGAAAGAAAAGATGGAGTAGAGAGAACTTTTTACACAAAAATTTATTTATACCCAATCTCTTGTATGCTATAGTTAATGCTCTTTGTGTCTTTAAGTTGTTTCCTTCATTTTCCCAAGATGTTTTCCACCATTATTCTTGTCCTTTCTTTCCATCTTTCCATTGTTTTTCACCTATCATTACATCTTTGTAAAGCCCCTTTGATTCAAGCATGTGTATGATATGAGTAATGGAGATTCAAATTTTTCACAAGCTTATGGTAGTGAACTTTTGATAGGTAAATTTTGAGTAAATTACCTTAAACACTTGAGAGAATAGAGTAAACACATCCTTTGTGAGAAGGCTAATTACTTGAATTCATTCTTGTCAAATTAAACTACCATAATGCTTGGAATTTTAGAAATTTAAAATTTATTTTCTTCAAGTGCTAATTCTTTTCAAATTTGGATTATTCCTTTCAAGCATGTTTTCCCACACTTTTCCTTTAGTGTCTTTTTGTGTTTTGAAAATGATTTTCCTAGGAGTTCAAAAGGCTAAGCGTGGGGGATTTGATATCGACCATTTTTATATGCAATTTAGTCCCTATCTTAGTCCTTTTTACATCTTAATTCTTGTGAACTCTCTAATTATATCATATTTTGGTAATTATTGGGTCTAAAATAATTATAGAGCTAATATGTTTTAATTTCATATTTTTATGAGCTTAATTGATTATAGACCTGTTACTCCATAATTATTGAGCTTAATATGTTTTGGTAATTATTGTAGATATTTAATTAGAGAGCTAAATTGCTGACTTGGAAGCCACATAGACGTTGACATGGCATTATGTGCTAACTGGGCATTGATTAGGGCTGATTAGATTAGTGGGGCCCACATTTTTGCACAAACCAGAAAGCATGCATTCTACATTGTCCAGTAAATAGCATCCAGAAAAGTATAGCAGAAAACAGAACAGCAGCAGAAGGCAATAGAAATAGCAGAAAAGATGTAGCAAAAAAAGACAAACTACATAACAGAAATGGCAGTAGCAAAATAAAGTGGAAAAGGACGTCACATGGAGTCAAACAAGATGCATTTTCGTCCTTCTCTCCTGGCAACAACTTAAGATGCCTTCAAAACTTTATCACTTGTTGAAGAGATCTTCTTGTTCCATTCTCTGTAGAATTCGTAGGTCTACCCTCCATTTTCTCCTCTATTTTGGTGTATTTTGGCCTCCATGGAAGGCTAAAAGTCTCTTATAATCAGTCCATAGATGAATTAGAATTGTAATATGAATTCTAAGAGCTTAATCAATAAGTTTCTCTTGTTGTTTCTTCTATTTTATTTCTGTTCTTGTTTATTATCTCTGTTTTTGTGCTTGTATTAGTCTCGTTAGATTTACATGAAGATAATAACTAGTTTCAATGCTTGAATCTAAGATGTTTCTTATTATTACTATTTGGTGTAGTAAGTAGAATAAAAATGACTTGTTTTGGTGATTATCAAGCATGATTTAGGTTAGAGTTTAATCAGATTGCATGTGGTTAGGTTTAACTGATATGTAATATAGTTCTAGGAAGTCTCTTGGAAATATTAGTTAGAAAACCTAATGATAGAAACACTAGAATTAATTCAAAGACAAGGATGATGATAGTTGCAACTCTGCGAACTCTATGGATGATTACATTTATGTTAGTGTAATTTCGTTCTATTCTGTTCTGTGTTATGTGCTGTTGGCTCAATAGGTTTAATGTTATGTTTTATGTGTTAATTGTGCAATCATCCCCTTAGTAATTAATAGGTAATTAGGGTAGATTAGTGTTAGAACAATTAATCAGGCAATTAGAAGCAAGGCTCCTCGAGAGAATAATGCCTGGGATTATCACTATACTACAAGTTGCCACAAGCAATTATGGGAAACTTGGCAGTCGTAGTGGCTTGAACCAACAGTATGTTTATAGGCTACCCTTGCATAATGCAAGGCATAGAGAAGAATTCTAACTCACTTCCATAAACCTAATTTCTTGGCTTGTTCACTAGAACATGAGTAATCACACTTCAAAGCAACGTATCACTTGCTTCCATGCTGGTTACCCTTATCTCCTGACTAGAAAATTCAAGTTCCCTCATGATAGTCTTATACACTTCTGCCTTACCATAGAATGAAAGACTAAGAGAATTATGGTGATCAATAAAACAGAAATCTTCAAGCCTAGGTGAAGGAATGCCTAGAGTGCCAGCAAATTTCATTTCATCCAAAATGATTTCCTTACCCCTAACCTCATAATATAATGTCTTTTCTCTAATTTTATAAACTAGATTAGGGTAAAATGCTCTAAACACTTCATCATACCAAAAACCATTGATTTGACAAAGTTCTTCAAACCCAAATTATCCAATAGTCTAATGAACTCTAAATTCAATTTAGGGAAGTATTTCCAATCAAAATATTTACTAAGAATGACTTTCCTATTCTCAGAAAGTTCAAATACCTCATTTTTTGCTTAGGATTTGTGGGGAGATTACCAATGGGGAGACTTGCAGCATTCTTCACACGGGCTTGCTTCTTACCAGACCCAAAAGCCATTAAAACGAGAAGAGATGGATGAAGAATCGAAGATCCTTGAAGAAAACCATAGAGAGGCTCTCCAAAAAGTTAGTCGTAGACAATAGAAGCAAGAACTAGACCTTTAATGGCTGAAATGATTCAAAACATTTTCTGATCCTTTTTTATAGTGATGCTCGAAAATGACCTAGTGCTAGAATTATGCCTTACTAGTCAACTAATTGCAGCAAAATTAGGGCTTTTTTAATAAATGAGCTATCAGTTTACTGTTGAGGGCTAGTGGTCAACTACTAGCTCTCAGGTTCCTCTTGTTGAAAACTAGTGAGCTTTTGGTCGACTGCTTTGTAGCTATCAGTCGATTGGTAGCTTCTACACTTTGAAACATTTTAAACAGAGGACATCTGGTCAGCTGCTACACCTCTGGCAGTTGACTGCCAGCTTTTGCACTTTAAACAAATTAATAGAGGGGATCCAGTTGACTGGCAACTTTCAGGCAGTCAACTAGCAGCATGCAGAAGGGTCTTTTTCTGATGCCTTAGAGCTGATAGAATGACTTAGAGGATATTTTTGAGGATCAAAGATCCTGCAAAATGTATTTAATGGACAATTTGAAGATTAAATTAGTATAGTGAATCAACTCATTCAATGGGAAAACAATTTTAGAGCGCGTTTTGAGTTTAATTACTGTCCTTCAAAAGATCTTTGCCTCCTTAAGATTCAATTTTCAAAATAAGTCAATGATATTAAAAAGATATAAGATTACAACATTGTCAAAATACAAGCAGAAGTAATCTTATTGATGACGTGGCTACTTGGAGGGTGAGGGGGTTCCAAGCTTAAGAGAATATGTGAATTGTTGAAGCTCAAAAAAGATTCTTTGAGAAAGCAATAGAGAAATTTGGCAAAGAGTGGAATGTATTCCATTCATGCAGTCTATGTCTCTAGCTTGATGATAGCAAAACCATTGAGTTGCATATATGAAATGTCTATTTATTCTAGCAGCTAGTTCATCAACTTCTCCAATTCTTCAAGCTTATGTTCTAGAAGAGTAAGTTTATTCTCTGATGGTCAGGCAATGTTCTCACCTTCAAGCTCTTCTTGGTTCCTTTTTATTCTCTTTGTTTCAAGTGATCCATCAATGGGTCTTTTGCAATTGTTGTCTCCCAAACTTTTGGTGGTGACTATTGGGAGTCACTACTAAAAGTTTGATTTTCGATGGTAACTATTGGAAGTCACCACTGAAAGTCCAACTTTTGGTGGCGACTATGGGAGTTGCCATTGAAAGTCAGACTTTTGGTGGCGACTATTAGAAGTCACCATTGAAAGTTCAACTTTTGATAATTTCACCAAAAAAAAAATTCAGTGGCGACTATGGCGACTCCCATAGTCGCCACTGAAAGTTCGACTTCTGTTAATTTCACAAAAAAAAAAACGACTTTCGGAGGCGACTATTGGGAGTTGCCACTGAAAGTCTGACTTTTGGTGATAACTTTAAGAGTTGCCATAGGAAGTCCGAATTGCCACCAAAAGTCAAACTTTCTCTAGCGACTCTAGAAGTCGCCACCAAAAGTGGACTTTGGTGGCGGTTATAGGAGTAGCCATCGAAAGTCAATTTCTTGTAGTGTCCAAACTAATTGTGACTAAAAAATCCAGTTTTCTCTACAGGAGAAGTTACGGATTGAGTTTCTTGTAAAGATGGTGCCATATTGGATCTGCAGGAAGTTGGTTCCTAGTGGAGACATTATGTACTGGTGAGTTTCTTAATTATCATCTAACAACTCTTTGGAGCTAAGTAGAAATCTCAATGTTAATATGTTATACTTCTTAATTATATGGTAGAAATATTGTACTTTTACAATTTAGTTTTTATTAATTAAATAATTTATTTAGTTTGTCGGTTTTGTTAATTCAGTAAGTATCCTTGTGCATGCAAATCTCAATGTATATGTAAGTCATGTTTGAAATGCCATGATCAGAAATGCCTTTTGATACTGTTATGAATTGTAACATAATGAAAATGAGGCCTTCACTATATTCTCTAGATAATTCTATTCGTTATAATTCTTGATTGTTTCTATCTATCTTAATTGGTAACCTCGCATGTGTTCTATAACATCTACCTTTTGATTGCCTTCAATTTTAAAAGTCACTTCTAAACTTTATTTGTAATTTTTGTGATGTACATTATTCATTATTAATGTTTGTATTATATTTAGGATTAATTAGTTTATTTAATTATTTTTTGGATAAAATAAAAAATAATACTAATGTCAAAAAAATAAAGAGAAAAAATAAAATAATTATGATTAGAACAGTCATTTAATTTATTTTATTACATTTAGAAATGAGTGACATGAAACTAATACAGGTAAGATCGTTAGAGTCAAGATTATTATACTAAACACCTTCCAAAATTTCAAATTTAATTATTCTACGGAAACTTCTAACAAAATGGCCATATTCAGTGTTAGTTTTTAACGTAAAAACAGAAATAAAATAATGAAAAAATAGTAGTATTGGCCAAAAAACAAATAGTAGTAATATTCTATAAAGATCAACAAAATTAAAAACAATTAATGTGGAGAGAATCTCATAGTTACGAGTTATTAAGATATTACCAAAATAATGCTCCTGTAATAACATGATGCCTTGATTGACACCTATTTATCTTACAGTGTACTAAAAGAAATTTATTACAATTTGTTATTATATGTTCGGCAACCCTATATCATATATATATATATATATATATATATATATATACTAAAATATGGGTATCTTTTCACTAAATAATAGAATATCTGTGGCAAGTTGGATAAACAGTAAAGAAGGGTGTTACAAGATGCAAAAGTTGATGTAACTATATGCTAAGGTATTTTAGTAAAAAAAATGCAGCATTAAGTTAATGAACATAGGAAAAGAAATACTATAATGGACCTCTTTTGACAGAAAATATAAAATTGGACTCAAATGTAATGTATTTTATGATTACAATAAATGATAATGCATATTTTAAAAGTACTGAAGGAGTAGGTTGTATAATTTTACATACTTACCAAAGAATAGTGTAATTTAATTACTCATATAATTAATGCGGAGAAATTAAGAACTAAGATTATTACATACTAAAACCATTTAAATCTCCATACTCATTAATTGTCACCTTCTGTCAACAGAAGGTTAGGTGAAACAAATCGCGAAGAGCATGCCATTCTCACAAATTTGGCAATCCGCAAACCACAGTCCATCCTCTCTTCTATAAATATCAACACAGCACAACCACTAAATCAAAATCAAACACGCAAATTCAAACCCTAAACCCTACAACATGACCACAAAAGTCATCATTATTCAGGTGGCCCTCACAGCGGCTCTCCTTGCCGCCACCGCGGTCCTCTCCGATAACACATCCCCGATTCCCGAAGACAAGTTCCAACTCGAGAAATGGTTCAACGACAACGTCGGGCCATTGTCACAGCGCGCGACAACCCTAGACCCAACACTCGTTGCTGCGGAGAATAAAGGCGAGAAGGTGGTGAAGGTGATGCAGGACGGAAGTGGAGATTTTAAGACTATGACAGACGCCATTAATAGTATCCCTAATGGGAACACAAATCGAGTGATTGTGTACATTGGAGGAGGGACTTACTTTGAGAAGATGAGGATTAATAGAACAAAGCCTTTTGTGACGTTATATGGGGATCCTAAGAACTGGCCAATCTTGACGTATAATGCCACTGCGCTTCATTACGTTGATAGTGCTTCCTTGATTGTTGAGTCGGATTACTTTGTGGCGGTCAATATCATCTTTTCGGTTCGTAATATAATTATAATTTGGAGTTAATGCATGCAAGTTTTAAATTTTTTTGGTAGGTTATGCATGAAAGGTTTTGTTAAGTTGATTTGCATATATGATTTTGAAAAAAAAAAATTATTGGCATTGATTTGGTATTAATGCCATTAATTAATCTTAATTCAGATTTTTTTTTATTTGGTTATTACTTTAGTTATAAGAAATAATGCGAAAATGTAAAGACTTTTTTAAAGGGTTGTGATTTACTTTCTTAATGTAAAAAGTTGGCTATACACACTAAACTTTCAATTTTAATTTGTGTAATCACCCCTTCACTTTTGTTTTTCCAAAACCTAATACTATTTGTTCATATATCTTTAAAAAACCAACGTAGAAAAAATTACGTACATCCATCCAATCATCTAAAGAATTTTTATTAATAAAAATTATTGTTTGTCATCCAACCTCATACTATTTCTATTATTCTTCGTCCATATTGGTTGTAATTTTTTTTTTTTTTTTAAGAATTCGGCACCAAGGCCGGGTCCAGACACAAAGGGTGCCCAGGCGGTGGCGTTGAGGATTTCCGGTGACAAGGCGGCGTTCTACAATTGCAGGTTTGAAGGATTTCAGGACACTCTTTGTGATGACAGGGGCAAGCATTTCTTCAAAGATTGCACCATTCAAGGCACAGTGGATTTCATTTTTGGAAGTGGAAAATCACTCTATTTGGTAAATACGAATCTACCTACAAATTAATTCTCACACACACACACACACACATATATAGGCAAGCTTTGGTACTCACATGTATAGTAATTAATTTTGTAAAAAGTTTAAATAGATTGGAGAATATTTTTGTTAAATTTGATTTATAGAACATTAAAAGATAAATTAATTATAAATAGATAAATAGGTATGTCAAATATTCATTTTATGTGAGACTAATATTTAATGTGTTTATTTATGATTAATTCTAATGGTACTTAAAATTCATATTATCATATATATTTGGTACATTATTATCTCAAATAAAAAGATAACTCCATATTTGAAAAGGTTGAATATTTGTTAATAGTTAACTATATATCTTGTTGTCTATATAAAAATACCAAAAGGCCTTTGAATAATTTTCTCATATATTTTTAACTTATCCATTACATTTCAGAATATTAACACATCAAACTTGAAAAAAAAAATTATACTTCTGTTTCGTATGTATAATTGTTTAAGAATGAATATAACACCACAAAATTTAAAAACAAAATTTAACATTTGAAATGCTTGCACAATATTGTCAAAACATATTTACTCATACAACAATACAATCATTTAAAATAATATTAATTGTACATTACAAATTATCTTCTGGTAAATGTGATCCCTAAAGAGTTAGTCATTGATAGAGCTCAATGGCGTCGGGCGATCCATGTAACTGACCCCACCTAGTGGGATAAGACTGTTGTTGTTGTTGTACATTACAAATTAAAATAGCTAAAAAGAATAACAACTCATCTAGACACAATTAATATCAAATTGCATTTGTAATTTTTTGGTGCTATATTAATCTACTAAAAAAATGAAGAAGGATGAAATATTTTTGTTATAAAAAGTAGAATATATTACTGATTCAATTCCCAAAAGATTACAGTAATCTCAATTTGATCCCTCAAAGATCAACTATCGCAATTTAATTTTTGAAAAATTGTATGTCTTAATTTCATTCATTGGTATGTCAATGTTTGAAATTTGACTGACAAAGTTTGAGATTTAACAACAAAAAAGATTTAATTAAAATAATTATAAATTTTTTAGACAGTCAATTAGCATTCCACTCCAAAATAAAAATGTATTTACAAGTCTTAATTAATTATGGCATGCAGAACAACAATTTGGTGGCAGTTGGGAATGGAGTGATAGCTGCAGAAGCAAGAGTCAACGACTTCGACGACATGGCGTTTTCGTTTGTGCACTGCAATGTGAGTGGGAGTGAGATGGCCAACGAAACGTTCTTGGGGAGACCATGGAAGCCACGCCCCAAAGTTGTGTACGCTTACACCATAATGGGCAACATTTTGAACCCTCTCGGTTGGAGTGACAACAGCAAGCCCGAAATTGACAAGTATGTTTCCCCTTCCAATTTACAACACTTTTGCTTACATATAGCGTCACTATATGGCTTTTGCCACCTTTATTCATAGTTAAAAAAAGGAAAAATACAATTTACTTCCTATACTTAACCTTACATGCAAAAAATAACTCCCAACTTCTCAATCCGTGTAAAAGAATCTCTCTTAAATATTTTGTTAAATTGACTAACAATCAATGATAAGTCACATTACCACTTTGTAAATTCGTTTGCTCATATCGGGGTAAGATGCTAACTCGTCATTGACCACTGGTCAATTTAATGGGAATATTTGACAGAGGATTTTTTTTTTTTGCACAAACTGAGAATTTTGAAGGGGTTATTTGTTCAATTTTAAACTTGAAAATGATAAAATGCACATAAGGTAAAGTTTATAGGAAAAAAATGTAGTTTTCCATGATAAAAATTATAAATTTGTGTTTGATTAAATTTTAGTATTCTGAAAATTGTTTTTACATGTCCATGAAAATAATGATAAGTTTTGATGTATCCTAACCCCATGCTATATTGACATCTTCGGACATCTTGGCTTCAAGAAGGTATGTGCCTTAACCTCTATATATTGAGTTCCTTATACCTTTTTGTTGATGTCAAATAGGGGGAGAAGAAACGGCAAGAAAAATATGTATATGTACTTATTACATAGTATTCATTACCTCATGCATATGTGCTTATTACATAGTATTCATTATCTTGTGATACATATTTTTCTTTGGTGATATGTCATCATCAAAAAGGGGGAGATTGTTGACCCTAAGGCTTTATACCATAAGTTTTGATGATAACAAATGTATTTGAAATATAGCATTGATATATATATAAAAGTTAATTATCATATATATGCTACAAGTATTTAAGCATGACTGTGTTATTTAATGTGCAATGTCTTATACATTAATCATGCTATTTATCATGAATTGAACTAACAATTTGATTTGAAAGTAAGATATATTTTATAAGTTGGTTCAAAACAAGAAGAGTGAGCATTGAATTGAAGAACAAGGAAAAACAACATCATGCCTCACTCAAGGAAAGCAACATGCAAGGATAAATCTCTAAGAAATGAAGAACTAGAAGATTTGAAGTCTTGGAAGCTTGGATACATCAAGATAGCCTACGTGTTTACATTAGGTATATTTCATATAGGCTAATATACTTGTGCAACTGGATTTGCATACATTGGCTCAAGCATTTTGAACAAAAAGATAGTAAGATATGAAGTTTTACAAAAGTTAGTTTTTGACCTTTGGTAACTTTTTATATGATATCTCATAAATGAAAAATTGGTTTTTCAAGCATCTTAATCTCATTTGATAGTAGACTCAAAGATCTTTCCAACGGTATATTATTTATTTAAATTAGAGTCCAAATGAGAAAGATATGACCATTTAAACTAAACTCTAAAAAACTGAAAGTTGACTTGGTTGTATTCAAGAATTATTTTATCCTGACTTCAGTCAGTATTTTGATCATATCTTTTAAATGAAAAATAATTTTTGAGTGAAACTTATTTCATTTGAAACTAGGCTCCAAGAGCTTTTCAATGATATATTATTTGTTTAAAACGGAGTTCAAATCAGAGAGTTATGAATTTTTAAATTGAGCTTAAAAGTTCCAAATTAACAAGATTTTTGACAGAGAGTAATCAGTCGACTGATAGACCATGATCAGTTGATCGATAGCCTAGAAACACCATCTAACGGTCATATTTTTGTGTCTAATGGATATATTGAGCAATCAGTCGACTGATGGCCCTACAATAGTCGACTGATTACACCTGAACTACATTTTTAAGTGTAGTAACGGCTATAAACGGCTATATTTCAATGGAGCCTATATATATATGACCTTAGATACACATTTTTATGTTAGAACTCAGTACTATAATGATATATTAACATGTTCTATCATCTTTGAGAGAAATCCAAACATTCTTGAGCCAATCTTGCATATTCTCTATCATTAGAGTTATTAGAGCTTCATTTGTATTCATCTACTTTTTAGAGATAGTTTCTTTGTATTGTTCATTTTGATCAACATATATATTATTCTGAGTTGAAGTTCACAAATACCGATGTTGGAAGAACTTGCTTTGGGTTGAGGAGGAGCCCGAATTCATAAATTCTCCGTTGTAGTTTTGCAAATACCCGAATTGAATTTGCGTGGTTATTGTGGTTTGCAAGTATCCGGATTAGACTTGCAATTATAGTGGAAATACTCAAGTGGTCTCTTGAGGACTGGATGTAGGCTTGGGATTAGCCGAACCAATATAAATCTCTGAGTTTGCTTTCTTTATCCCTACTCTATTTACATTTGAAGTTAATTAATTAATGATTTGTCTTTATATTTGATTTCTAACTCAAGCATTAATTAATTTGTGTATATTTATATTTGCTCTGTAATTTCTTACAATATAAAATTATTCATCTGGATAACACTTTGATTTTCTGAATTAAATTATTATCTTTAGCATTGTCCAATTTCAGAAAATCATTTTAACTTTCAATTAAATTTTGTGAAAATTTTTATAAATCTCAATTCACTCCCCTCTTGGGATCCAACCATTTCTTTCATAATTTCTCTCTCTGTCCATACCACTCCTCTCTCTCTATATCTCTTCTCTCACCTTCTTTCTTCATCTTCTTCTTCGCCACTGAACTTGAAGCATTGGTTGGGAAAAAAAATAGAGTTCTGGGTCAACCTGGTTGACCCAATCGGGTCAAAAGCTCAAGTCGACTTTGACCCGGCTGGGTCGACCTGGTCGACTCCAGTTCAATTGCACGCCGATCCAAATGAGTGACCCGAAACGATTCCGATCTTGGCTCATTGGGTCTCAAGTCAACCCGCCGGGCCGGTCCGAGTCTAGTAACACTACTTATGACTACATTGTAATCTTATCACTATCTTTCTTAGACGTTATTGCTTTCCTTTATTATAACCGGTCCTGAGTCACTAGGTCTCATGTTGACACACTGGGCCGGTCCAGGTCCAATAACACTACTTATGACTACATTGTAATCTTATCGCTATCTTTCTTAGATGTTATTGCTTTACTTTATTGTAATCTTCTTGTTTATGAATCAAACAAAAACTATCAATTAATTTTAACAGAAAAAATTAAATCTTTTAAGTGATAGAATGATTTTCTTATGTTCAGGATTTAAAATTTTTAAGTGAATAAATTTAAGTGATACAATTTAGTTTTTTTACGGGATAAAATTAAATCTTTTAAGTAAGGGAATTAAATCTTTTAAGTGATGAAATAAAATCTCTTAAATGAAGCAATTTGAAGATACAATTTAATGTTTTATTGACATATTTAAATTTTTTAAAATTTAATATGTTAAAATTGAAACAAAAAATAAAAAATAAAAAAATAAATAGGAAGTTGAGCACTTATCAACATTTGGTTTATAAAAAATTAAGCAAATAGTGTTCAACTCCCATTTTATGTGATAAAAGAAAAAAGAAAAAAAAAAAGAGTCGAGCAGGGTGTGTTTAATTTCTTTTATATCATAAAAGATATTACAAACCGAGTTAAAATTGCTTGACTTATGAAAAAGTATAGGACATGAAAAATAAATTTTAAAAAGGTGATAGCGGGAATGAGTTTTTTTTTTTAACTGTAGGATACCGTGCAGGTTATTAACCATGGGTTAGATGACATTTTCCTATAAAATAGGACCATCAAGTAAGCACGATCTCATTGGGGCATTGGCCACAATATTTTTAAAAAATAAGAATCACGATCCCCTCTCGTTGCACATTAAACGCGTTTATGGCCAAAATTCACGAATCCCGATTGCCTCTCAATTTCACACTCACAGTTAGACACTACCATTTAGATAGCGGTTTTTCTTCCCTCTTCTCTTACTGGCCTAAATTAGATTTTTATTTTTTTGGATACAAACTGGCCAAAATTAATTGAACTCCGTAAACAAAAAGACACCATATATCCTCAAAAGCTCCTGTAGACCCTCCAATTAACTTCTAAAAATGGCCATCTCCTGTTTGGTTTAGATTTGAGGCCAAAAATCGCCGAACCGAGTCTCAAGTCTCTCCAAACCTCACAAATTCAGACATCTCCGCTGTTGTTTTGCCTTATAAATTGATTCATCATTCACTCCAATCAAAACAACATACTAAATAATCAATATTACCGCCCAAAAAAGTAAAAATAAAAATAAAAATAAATAAAATTTAAAAAAATGATAGGTACCAGAATAAGCCGCGTTTCAGCCATTCAGGTCGTCGTTGCGGCGGTGATTCTCGCCGGATCCGCCGTGTTCGCGGACGACAACGTGCCGGTCCCTGCGGACAGATCCCAACTGCAGAAATGGTTCGAAGACAACGTGAAGCCGTTATCGGCGAGAATAGGCACGATTGCGCCAGAGCTGGCGACGGCAGAGGAAGGTCAGCCGAAGATCGTGAAGGTGTCGCCAGACGGGAAAGGTGACTTCAAGACAATCACGGAGGCAATCAACAGCATCCCAAGCGGGAACACGAAGCGAGTGATTGTTAGCATCGCGAGTGGGACTTATAACGAGAAGATCACAATCGACAGAACAAAGCCGTTTGTGACTCTGATCGGGGACGCAAACAAAATGCCGACCATTACCTTCAGCGGCACTGCGAAAGTCTACGGCACCGTCGATAGCGCGACGTTGATCGCCGAAGGAGCGTACTTCGTCGCTGCGAATCTCATTATTCAGGTTTGTATTCTTATAAGTCTATTATTAATTGTTCTTCAAATGCCAAGCCATACAAAGTACAAACTATATATGGCTTTCTTTTTCTGCTCTCAGTTGTTTCAAAAGACGTAGGAAATTCAAGTCCAATCTTGCTATTTTCACATACAGATTTTGAAGTAATTAACTAGTTAAGTTTACGAAGAATTTGATTTCTTAACAGAAATAATTTAACGGTAGAAAATAGAGAATCAAACACTCCATACAACTTTTTTTTTTTCCTTCAAAGTATGTATACTTTAAAAAGAAGAAATTTTAGGCCTAATTCTTATATTTTTGTTATTAAATTTTTCAGTTAGAACAAAACAATATATATATATATATATATATATATATATATATTAACTTGGCATTATATGATTAGTCTTTTTCAAAAAAAACTCTTTAAGCATGTTCTATTTTAAATAAAATACTTGATAATAGAGATATAAAAAATTGTATCTAAATTTAATCCTATTAAAAATACAATAAATTATTAATTTAATTTTTAAAAAATTACAATTATTTCAATTTTATCATTAAAAAATAAAATATTTAAATTTAGATAGACGAAAATTAATTTATTTTAATTTAATCTTTTTCATCACTAAATCGCTCAAAATAAATTTTCTCTAGACATTGCACATGGTGAAGTGAAAAAATAGACAAGAAGGGTGTAAGTCCCATAAATCACCCCCTCTTCTTATCCCTCTCATATTCTATATCATATAATTTTTTATTAAAAAAAATTGAAAAGATCCAAATCATAAATCACCAAATTTTAAATTTGCCGTTGCCCCACTTTAACAGATGAATGGATAAAATCAAAATAAATATAATATTTAAAAAATTAAATTAAAACATTACTAACAGCAAATAAAAAATTCAAATGAAAAATTGTATGTATTTATATCTCTGGCTTTTAGATTCTATGTTTGTTTCTAAAGATAAATAAAATATTTATCTTTTTAAAGAGACAATCGAGTGTTTTAAAAATTCTTGTCTAAACTCTTAACTCTTTTGTCTAGCACTCTGAGGACAAAGTATTTTTAAAAATTAAATTTCAACAATGTAAACTTGGCGATGTAGAACAATGCGCCGATGCCGGACGGCAAGATGGTGGGGGCACAGGCGGTGGCGCTCCGGTTGTCCGGCGACAACTCCGTTTTGTACAACTGCAAGCTGTTTGGATACCAGGATACGTTATGCGACGACAGGGGGCATCATCTGTTCAAGGACTGCACGATCCAGGGGACGGTGGATTTCATATTCGGGAGCGGGAAGTCGCTGTACCTGAACACGAAGCTGGTGGTGGTCGGCGACGGGGCCGGCGTGATAGCGGCGCAGGCGAGGGAGAAGGAGACAGAGGACATTGGGTACTCGTTCGTGCACTGTGACATTGAGGGAACGGCTAACGGGACGTTTCTGGGAAGGGCGTGGATGACACATGGGAAAGTGGTGTATGCTTATACCACCATGAGTAAGATCGTCAATCCTCTGGGGTGGAATATTGATAAATTTCCTCAGAATGCACAGTATGTTACTCATTACTCACCCTTCTAATTTTGTTTAATTTCCTACTTACTACCTGTTATTCTCTTCTTCAGATTTCTGTTTTTTGGTCTGACGGCATTTTTAAAATTTGGAGTCAATTATTTATTTGATTTCTGGAATTAGAGTAAATCACTGATTTAATTCCTCAAAGTTTAATTATAGTTGTCTGAGTTTGGTTTCTTTTTCATCCCTAAGATAGTGTTTTCGTCATTTTGGTTCTTTTTATTGTTGAATTTCAAAATTTACTAATATCAAATATCAATTTTTTGTTGTCAACAATCTCTTTGACAAATTGAGGATAAAATTAAAATAAATATAATTTTTCAAGAATTAAATTGAGATATTTAATCTATTATGAATTAATTAAGACAATTGTAATTTTTTGAGAATCACATTAATAATTTACTCTTGAAATTAAAATGTCTCAATTTAGTCTTTAAAATATTATATATGTCTCAATTTAGTTATTTTAATTGCTAAATTATTAAATTTTAAATTTATTATTGCCAAAAATATTATTTTGACATATGAAGTAAATTATTGATTTGATTTTTAAAGGGTTGTATTTGTCTTAATTTAATTCTTAAAAAATATAAAACTTTAATTTAGTCTTCAAAAAATTGAAATTATCTCCTTTTTTTACTTTCTACAACTAAGTTATCAAGTCATTACCAAATCTTAAATTTGTTGCTTCTAAAATATCACTTAAATTAAAAGATGAAACGAAGACAAATTTAATTTTGAGAGATTAAATTAAAACATTTTACCTTGTATAGACCAAACTAGTTTACTCTAAAAAAATTAAATTAGTTATTAAAAATACATAAATACGTTAGAGGAGCACTTTTTTCAATGAAATCTTTGTCTCATATATTACTTGTCTGTATGTAATTTTTGTGGTTTATTTATCGTTCTGTAAATCATTTTTTCTTAGTGTTGAGTGTTTATTATATGATAATACGTGCAGGACTGTATATTTTGGAGAGTACAAGAATACAGGAGAAAGTGGAACTCCCAAGGGACGTGCCACCTTCACAAAGCAACTCAGTGAAGCAGAAGCTAACCAATTCATCTCTCTTGGCTTTATTCAGGCGTCTAAGTGGCTTCTTCCTATGCCTACAGTCTAACTTTGTTCTTCTAACTTCTAAGGGTTAATTATTGCCCAACTTTCATAAAACTATACATATTCTTGGTCTTTCAAAAATTAAATTTTTTTAAAAAAAATATTTTTTCTCAATTTTATTCTTCTATTTATCGAAATTATTTATGTGGTAAAAAATTTAAAATATTGTAATAAAATGATTAAATTGAAATAAATATAATTTCTTAAAGACTAAATTAAAATATTAATCTTTCAAAAATCAAATTAAAACAATTATACTCTTTTATGTATCACATTGTAATCTATTCTTTTCTTTGTTGATGTCCTATGATTTTGAGGCGTCTTCTCTAAAAGTCAAGGAGGACATGTATGCTATGCAAAATGCCAGTGCCAGTGGCAGGCCGATGTAATTTTATTATATTAATGTAATAAAAAGACTGTTTTCAAATTTGTTTATTGTCTGTCGCCAATCTTTATAGCAACCGAAACGTTAGACACCGAAAGAATTCAAGATACAATTATTACAATCACTATTATTATTGTTATTATAATTATTTGTAGTACAATACAAATTAACAATAGACAATAGCAAGGTTCTAAAACCCAATTCATTAATTGAGTTAGTAGATATATTCGTTCAAGGTTTATTGATTTAACTACCATTAAATCATAGTTGAACCGGATATAAATAAATATATATATATATAATTTTTATTTTATACATTAAAATTTTAAAATAATAAATTAATAGGTCTTTTCATGTTTAGATTTGATAAATTTTTAAAAGACCTACACATACTATTAAATATTTTTGTATACATTTATCAATAATATCTAATCTGAATAATATATGAACATGAAACAAAATTTAAAATTAGTTATAAAATATTGTATTAATCTATACGTAGAATAACACATTAACAAGGGAGTGTCTAAGAGGGGTCCAAGATTCCATTGTGTCAGAGGATCGGAGAGGGGAAGGGCTGAGGATGGCCCATGCATCAACTGAAGAAGATTTGCTAAGAAGACGCATTAAGAAAGCAAAAGGAACGAATGTGGATGAAGATGAAGTGTACTCAATGGTTTTAAATTGCGGTTGCGTTGCGAGTTACTGTAATTGAGGGCGTTGCGAATATTGCAATGCGGTTGTAGTTATTGTAGATGTGAATTTTTTTTTGAGTTGCACAAAATGTACAAAATATGTATATAATTATTGTGATTTTTAATCTTAAATATATAATACATATATATATATATATATATATATATATATATATATATATATTCTTAAGTGTGGTCCAAGTCTTTATTACCTAGCCAAAATTTTCATTCTTGATCAATCCCAAATTTTTAATTCCCAAATTGAAAAATAAACCAAACCAAATGTCCAAATTAATAGATTAGTCTTCTAAACTCAACTCAATTAATCATTAATAAACTATTTAAATTAGTTGACAAATTATATTTCAATTTCATTTCACAAACAAAAATTTAAATCATTGTCAGATCCCAAAAATCCACTTATTAGAGTCAAAATATCAAATCATGAATCATTAAATTCAATTAATCAATTCCACATGAACCACACCACATGACACTATCAAGTGGTCTACAATTGATCTTTTGGTCGAATCAATAATCAGTAAGTATCACACCACTAACTCACTAAGCATGAATCACGAATCATCATTCATCACATTTACTCATTTACATTTCACACTCAATCAGATTTCAGTCTAGTGGGCACTGATCAGTCTACAATCGACACTACAATATGGCCAGAAGCCTCTCGATCACAAAAGTAGGAAAGGGAGATTTCCTAGAAGCAGAGAAATTTCATTCACAATTTCACTCTTCTACTTCCTCCTCTGTCTCCAAGAAACCAAAGTAAGAGATCTGATGAGAGTGAGCTAGTGATGGTAAAGGCCCCAGTGAGCCTCACACACAGAGCTAGCCGAGACCAATGTCGAGGACAAAGGCAGAACGGGGCCCCTGGAGGAGGAATTCGAGTGGCGGTCGGGAGGAAAAGCCAAGAGAGAGGCACGAAACCAAACAGAGACATCGAACTCCACCACACTAGAGTCCAGATGGAGGAAAATAAAAGGAGAGAAGGTACAAACGGCAGCAGCCAGCAAGCAACCTTTGAGGCTTTGACAGACAATAGCAATGGTAAGGTAAGTTGTTTCTCACTTTTTCTCTTCTTTGGACTAGATCTAGGACTGATTCAACTGATCTATGTGTGCTCTATTCCATTTTCCCTTTTTTTAACTAGAAAACGCTACAAACACCATTACGATCACAACTCTATTATGTTGCGGCCGCAACTCTTTTCCATTGCGACCATAATATCGTTCTATTGGGTCGCAACTCAGTGAAACTTCATCACCTCCCAATTGTAGGGTGATGCGGATGCGGAGGCTACCTCATCCGCAATATTGCGGCCTCATCACAGTGATGTGGCTACAATTTAAAACCACAAAAATGAGGAAGTTTCCCTGGTTCCTCAAACATAAAAGGACGAAGGAAACAAGGATGATTTCATCAATTTCATACAGAGATAGCCTCCTTGGAAATAGGAGTAGTTTTCAAGATTATGAAAGTGAGTTTGACAATGGATGGCAAGAGGAGGATCTTGTAGATGATGATGAGGACAATATGTCTCAAATTGAAAAAGATGATCCTCCATACCTTGTTGTGAGGATCGCTAAAGAAGAACAGATTGATCTCTATTAGAATTGGAAGAAATCTGTTATTATTAAAGTCTTGAGGGGAAAAAGTGGACTATTGATTCCTTCTTGCCAAAATACATAAAATGTGGAATATCTCCTAGGTAATTAAGTTGATTAATATGTAAAATGATTTTTATTATTATTTTTTGTTAGATTCTCTTCTTTAGTGGATTATGTATTGCCCTGCACAATGGTCCTTGGGTCATTGTTGGCCATTACTTAATAGTGCAACATAGGAAGTCAGAGTTTAACCATACCCAATATTTGACGAAAAGAAAAAAAAATTTGATCAGAACCATGAGACTTCTAGTAGAATACTATGATAAGCATATACTTTGGATTATTGGGAATGTTATTGGAAGAACAATGAAAGTCGATTCGCACATAATAAGAGGATGAAGGGCCTCCTGAGGAAATTGAAAGAGGGCAATTTGCAAGATTATGTATCTGAGTTTATTTAAGGAGCCCATAGTGAAAGAAGAAGCAAGAAGGTATGTGGAATATGAGGGACTTAATCTTCTTTGTTTCAGTTGTCCCTTTGAAAGGTTGAGTTTGGATTTACTCAATCTATTGCCTCAATAGTCTAGATTTATTTTGTGTTTTTCATTTTTTTCCTAAAAACATAGAAAAAATCTAAGTTGTTGGATGCTGCATCCAGGAGAGAATCCAAATTCTAAAAGGCTTGATCAAAGGTTGCCAATATTAATTTCCATAAAAAAACTTTTGAATTTTCTCACATCCATCACCTTGCCTATTTCAAGTCTGATCAGAGTGATTCTTTTGGAATGGGGTAATGGGTCTAATATGGGCAAAAGCAGTAGGAAACCTTTTAAAATTTTGGTTGCATGGTTGGAAGATAAATCTGTCAAAGATAGTGTTAACCATGCTTGGGGGATAACTTGGGTTGGATGGAAGCCTCGAGGAATTTTATTAATCTTGCTAAAAACTAGAATAAAAATATCTTCGTTAGTATATTAAGGAAAAAATATAGGTATAGATAAAAAGTTGTGCATTCAGGATAGTGCCTATCTCAAAGAGCTTCAAAAGGAGCTTTTAGAGATTATGATAGAATCATTAATCAAGAGAAGTTGTTATAGGCCCAAAAAGGCTAGTTAAGGGGATTAGGGATTAGGGAAAAATTGTAAATATTTTCATACCCTTACTTTGATTAAGAGGAAAAGAAATAAAATTACTTCCCTTAAAAATGCCCTTACTTTGATTTAGATGATGAGATTAGACAATGTAACACCTTAGGTGTTACTGTGCAATTTTTAAAAAACAGCATAATTATAGGGATGAAAATTTTTAACGATTTAAGGACACGTCAAGGGTTAAGCAAAGTCACAACAAAAAGGAAAAACATAGACAAGGAGTATAAAAAGTACGTCTAAGGACTAAAGTAAAAAAAAATTTAGAAATACTTATGATAAAAAAAAAAGGGAACAAGAACCCATGAGGAAGAATGAATCTTACAAGGATAAGTATCGAGCCGTTATCTAAAAGAGATTGGATATGAGGCTAGATTTGCCTTTACACGTTAGGAGGGACTAAAGTGATCAATTACGGGATTATGGGTTTTAAGTGAAAATGGAACATGGTGTTGTGTATGTTTTTGTGAAGTATTGTTGGGTGCCCTAATTATGGTCAGACTTTATTAAACATCCTGCATCTGTTTATTAAATAAATGTTGTTTTGATGATAGGACCAAAATGAAATAAGCCAAGTGGGCCCTACTCTATACTTTTAATATACCCATCACCCTTTTTTTCTTCATTATCTTCCTTATCTTCCCGTAACCCCTCTTCTGCACAATGCCCAGTACTTCTTTTAGCCTCATCCATAGCAAGTTGAGAAAAGATAGACATGCATGGAAGTTAAAAGGAAGATTAAATGGGTTTCAGAGGATGTATCGAACTTCCAAAGGCTTTTAGAGTCTTCAAATTCATCTTTCAAGACAAAGAATTCAATGGAGAAGCCTAAGCAAAGATGAGGGAATTCTTACCTTATCCTAATTGTTTACTTCTTTGAGTTAATTATGTAATGTAATCACAAAGTATGTATGTATTGATGTTCACCTTAGTCCATTAAGGAATAACCACCTATAGAGTGAAAAGGAAAATCAAGTGGGAACAAAGAGATAATATGAAGAATGGGTAGTTAACCCAACCTAAATACTTTAAGTTAAACAATGTAGTTCAAACTATGGTTTGACTAAGTAAAAGTTTCATGATTTTTAAGTATATTTATGGATATGACCATGATTGATACATGAGCTTAGAATCATTAAAGATGGAAGCAAACTAATGCCAAAAAAATTACACCAAATGGCAAAGGTATGCAAGCTCAAGCTATATTGTTATTGCGAATAAATATAGTTCCCTAAATTATAATGCATCTATGTGTAGTAGTGACTATAAGATAGGAGTATATGCATAAGCCATGTCATGATGAATGTAATATGTGAACATAAACTCTTTGTTAGTAAATGAGTATGATTGCTTTAATTGACTCATGATTAAATGTTCATGGATGTGTGTCTGTGTGTTTGTGATTGACTTGCACACGAAAGTGCTACTGAGTTTTCTTGAGGCGGTTGATTCATTTCACCCAATCCTATGGCCAAGGTGAGGGGCTAGGTTAAGTAGGACTGCCAGCGACCTCGGTAGTGAAGATGGCTTGGCGAGCCTTCGATCCATAATGCCATCATTAGCAAAAGGGTATGATGGGTTGAGTTGCCCTAGTGACCCGATATTACTTCAAGAGGGCTTGGTAGGTTACCATAACCGATTACGGTGATGGCCTATAGCAACTCGATCAACTAAGCATGTTTGACAGTTATGTGATATGTTATGATTGTAATAGCTTGTAAATGAGTTCTAGCATTTGACATGCCTATGAATATGATTATGATGTTAACAAAATGTAAACTAATTTCTTCTTTACGACAAGATAATTTGAGTAAGTACTAATAGCTAGTTGATTGATCATGATATTGTGTTCCCAGTGTAGTCCCTTAGTATTTCTGTATATTCATGAGTTAATGAGACAAATAAAGAAATCACACATGTGTAAGTGTGTAATATGATGCCCCACGTTTAATGAGGTATGTTTAATCTATGAGTTTTTCCTATTATGTATGCATGAATGTCACCATATTCATTATCTACACTGTCTCTGTGTGTGTGTGTGTGTGTGTGTGTGTGTGTGTGTGTGTGTGTGTGTGTGTTTGTGTGTGTGTGTGTGTTCGTGAGCTGTAGTAGGATTGCTTTGGGTGAGTTAAGTAGTTGGACCCACCCCCTCACTATTTCAAGTATTGAAGACCTCAAGCCGAAGGCATACGAATTGGAAGTACCATACCATTGTTTGGGTAACGTATTGTTCTTGATGCCATATTGGTCTATTATATGCAAACTTTTACTATTCCTATATCTGTTTGCAACTTTAATGATAAAGCTTGTAGGGACGTCATTTGGAGAAACAATGATGGAGAAAAGAAGGCCCATCTTATCTAGTCAGAAGTTGTGCGCAAGGATAAGAGTAAAAGGGGCTTGGGCTATTAGGAATGTTGCACTCATTAATAAAGCCCTCCTAATGAAGATAGCCTATAAACTTATTGATCAAAGGGATTACTTTTGCGTCCAGGTGATCAAATCCAAATAAAATTGTGGCAGTGAAGTCATCCCAGTCATTAAAAAGAAAAAAAAAACTCCTCAAACTCTTGGTGTGGTATTTGTAAGGTGTGGGAGGATTTACAAGATGCGATTGGCTGAAAAATAGGTAGTGGAGAGAAACTTAGATCTTGGAAGGACATGTGGCTGCTTGGTGATAAAGCTTTGATAAAATGCACTATGAAAGAGTTAGACCAACACTTGAAAATTCAATTATGGTGAAGATGACATTTGTTAGTACCAGTATTAGGATCCTTCTAGTTCAGGAATTAGTCCCTAAATATTTTTTATTAATGAATCAATTTTGGCCTAAAATTTGAAGTGTAAGACATACAATAGCCCAATAAAGAAGGCTTCAATATAAAACAGAATTGGCAGCCAAATATTGAAGCAAAAAGGAAATAATCATGGCCCAAACATTGGACAATAAAAAGAATAGTGGCTTAACTATCCAAGATATATTTGCACGAGTGATTTAGGCCCAAAGAGAAGTTATGGCCCAAAGTTGAATCTGGATGCAGCAACAAAAGCAAAATCAAAAAGCACAAAAACCAATAAAGGGTGCTGATAGACAAGAAAAAGTGGTGCAACAGAAACAAAGTATTGACAAACTATGTAGTAGAATTAAGGCACTGATAGACGCCACTATAGAACCCCTAGACTCCAAAAACAACATGAGTCAGGATAGGTTTTTGCTTTACACCAATATCAGCTTTTTGTGGAAAAGAGAAAAAAGCTTGCAATTCGGAAGTAAACATAAGGGAGGTGCAGAGAAAAGAGAACACTGTATGATTAGACAAAAGTCAAACAATGCATCCACACATCCCGATGATAGCTATTTGCTTCCTACTCAACCCACAACCTAGAATAAAGGTTTGATCATTGTAATCTTTTGAAAGTGTCCAACGGCTCGTTGAAGAGCTATATAAGGAGTTCAAGCTTCACCCTGAAGCAATCTCTTGGTGTGCTAAAAATTTAAGAACATAGGTTACTGAAGAAAAGAGAGAAACACATGCTTTGACCTGAGGCGCATATCTATTATTTTCTAAGAAGTTTTTTTACAGAGATTTCATTTGCTTGTATCACTCTTAATGAGGCTTTTAATCTATCATCTCTATTCTATGTGACTATCATTATTTTTCTTATATATCTTTCTATAATAGCATCCTAGTGAGAGGAGCCCTTGTATTTGAGATTTGGGGTGATAGCTGAGATTGGTGTAAAAGCCTTTAGTTGATTCTCTTGGGTTAAAGAGATTGTAAAATGTCAGGAGGACCTACCAAGTTGTAAGTTTGCTGTGGGTTGCTAGTGTAAAAGCAGGATGCTGATCCTTAGTGAGGTTGTTGATCGTGACTGTAGAAAAGTAGGGTGCTAAGACTCAACTATGTTGCTTATTGTACTAGTTACTGTTTTTCATTATAAAACTCTCCTACTGTGTGTCTGAGGCGTGGACGTAAGAATATCTTTGGAGATATCTTCAAACCACTATATATTGCTTGTGTTTTCTCTCTATCTTTATTACTTATCATTGTGATTAATAAGAAAAAACTTGTTCTTTGAGAAAACACATTTTTAAGTGAAAACTACATAATCAATGTACTACTTTTAGAGTAAGTTATATTTAAGCAACCTATATATCTTGTGCCTCTTATGTTTATAGTATTTACATCTTTTAAAAGGAAAGACAGTTTCACAACATTTGTAAGAGAAATCTTAAAAAGGAATATTTTGAAATTAGCTTACTGATTACATTCACTCTGCATATTTCTTTAAATACAAAAGTTTTCACTTTCAGCAACCTGATATGAAAAAGATTTTATATTGATCTAACAACATTCAATGGATGCTGGAAGTAGAATGTTATTAGTGACTATGTTCCTACAGACGTCAAAAGTATGCTGGGCAAGGTGCAGCCTCTGTCAAGTGGTCTAATGGACAGAGCTATTTGGAAGGGTAGAGGTGACAATTTATTTTCAAAGAAATTTTGCTTATAACAAACTGGACGGGGTTGATGTTTTGCGGGAAATTGATCGAAGACCAAGGAAAAGAGTGTGGAAGTGGCGAGGACCGCAACGAATCAAGGCCTTCTGATGCTTATTTATCCATGGAAGGTTTATGAGGAACGATTACCGGGTTAACTGCAAATGAATCGATCAAAGCTGCTGCCTGAGATGTGAGGAATCTTCTGAGAGTATGTTACATACTATTAGGGATTGCCCGATGATCGAAGAAGCTTAGAAACATTTGGTCAAAGCAAGGAATTGGACAACATTTTTTAATCAAAGCCTCCAGGAGTGGATCGAGACAAACCTGAGAGGGCTTCGTAGAAGCAACTGCTATACTAGGCCTATTTAGTTCGGTGTTGTGGCTTGGCTATTCTGGAAGCAAAGGAATGAAATGGCATTTGATGGGGTCGCTGATAATTAAACTACGATGTTGGCTAAGATTCAAGCGATGTGTGTGCTACTACTAATGCCCGCGGAATCAATAATACCTTTGGCTCATCTTGGAACAAACCTCCAGAAGGATGGTTTAAGTATAACGTTGATGGTTCCATCAGGCTCAATGGTGAAGGTGGCTATGGAGGAGTTTTTAAGGATGATACGAGAAGATGGGTTTATGGTTATTCCAAGAAGATTGAATTGGGGACTGCCTTAGCTACTGAACTGTATGCAATTATGGTTGGATTGGAGGAAGCGTAGAATTTGAACCTTAAGAATGTGATTATTGAAATGGACTCTACTGAAGCTATCTTATTCAAAATCCGAGTAGATATAATCACCCTTATGAAGAAAAGATCAGGATGATTAAAGAGACCATGGATCAGAATGAGAGTTTCAAAGCACAGAAGATAAGTAGAGATCAGGATCGCGTTGAATATCGTCTTGCTAGAATGGCCATGATGTGATAAATTCGGATGAGGATTGTGGAGTTGGAGCATCAGCTCTTTTTAGATCCAATCTCTTATTTTTTTTAGTAGTTTTTTCAAAAAAATTTACAAAAAAAATTTATGATTATTAATTGATCATAGTTGTAATAATAAATATAGAATAATAAAATAATTTAAATTTCTTAAAAATTTATTAAAGAAAATTCTAAAAAAAGCTGGATGCTCCAGCTCCTTTTGATCCCTATCCGTTAATTATCCTTCCCCCCCTCATTAATGCTTTGAGTGTGTATAGGAAAGATTGTATTGATAGGACTAGGAGCATGGACGTTTAAGAATATTTTGAGCCATTTTTATTATAATTTTAAAAAAAATAAAAAAACATTAATATTCATAATGCGTAAAATATTAAACGAAATATATATATATGAAAAAATTAGAAAATAATAAAAATAAAACTAAAGTTAGTTTAACTATTGAACCATTGGTTTGACTGATGAAATTGTTTGTGTGATCGATTTTTTATTTTTTGATCCAATCAATTAGTTTAATTTGGTTATCTAAATAATGATTAATAGTCTCAAAATGGGCCATGTCTCATCAATTAGGCAAGTTTAGGTATAAAACAAATAGCTTGTCTGGAAGAGTTTAAACAATCTAGCTTAGTTAATTAAAACATTTAAATCTATTTTACCATCGAACTTACAATTCAAATAGAAATTAGAGTATTGCAACTAGGAGTTAGAGCATCTCTAATAGTGCAACTATAATGAATTGTTTATTGTGGGCTCCATTATGTCACATTAACACTTTTGGTTTGAAGCAATTGTTCACTATTCTAAACAACTCTCCACTACATGCAAATCTATTCGTGTGCGCGGAGCACTATGTGATCAAAATTGATTTAATTGTTCTCATTTATTTAGCATTTTTTCTTTTTTAAAAACATTAAAATTATCATTTCATATTTATTATTATATTTATAATTATTATTAAATCAGTTGATATTTATTAAAAAATTTAAAAAAGCAAAAAGCTAGATAAATAGGAACCGTTGGATCAAAATCTAATGACAAGAGCATTATCTACATCCCTCTCCACTCCAATAGTATAATTCTTAAGAACTCACAAATAAGTCCCACAAACAACTGTTCACTACTTTAATTAATGCAGGATAATCAATACATATATATTTAATGTTTATTTTTTGATTTTTGATTTTTTTGGTTAAAAAATATTTTTTATTTTTAAGAATCCACATTGGAGATGTTTTTGAAGTTTGAGTCTGGTTATAAAAAAATCTTTAAATCTATTTCAAAATCTTCGAAAATGATTATTCTCCCCAAACAGGGAGTTCAGGGCGAAATTTACCAGGAATCAAAGTTGTCTCACACTAAACTAACAATATATTACTTAAATTGTTAAGCTCAGTCAGTGATAGTCTTAAAAACAATGATTACTCAAATTAATTTTTAAAAATAATAAATTTATTCTATACTTTTTTTTAATCAATAATTCAACAAGTTTTGATTATTTAATAAGTTTATTATTTTTTTGACTAATTTGTGTATTCGTTAATTTTTTGACTCTCTACTTAATTTGCTTCTTAGTTGAAGGTCTACTTGGTTTTAAAAGATGTATTTATTATCCATGTATCAATATTTTTTGTGAATGAAAAATATATTTGTTTTCAATTATTACATTCCGCTACTTTTGACTTTTACTAAATGTATTTTTCAAATCAAAACGACTCAAGTTGCATTTACAGGCTTGACAAATCCACAATATTATAGTGTTCAATTCAATCACATACCCTGCAAATTTAGAAATTCTTTCACAGAATTTGTTAAATGTGGCTCAAATTGTCAAAGTTGGAGGCTTTTCTTCAAACTAACATTAATTGCCAAGGCATGTGCCATATTTTTCCTATACAATGCAAATCACATGGCCTACATAAGAGACATTTGAGCAAGCTAGTTTCTTCTATATTGCATGGTAATAAATGCCATTACTTTTCATGCTACAAGAAGCATGTTTGTAAGGCTCTTGTGTAGAGAAGTGAGCATAGAAAAGAAGCTACGTGCAATAATACGGAGAGTATTTTGTTTGAATTGTGAGTGTGGATTGATATGAGGATCAGAAAAATATTGAGAGATTTTTTTAAGTGCAATTGGGGTGTGAATTTTAAGTGTATTTAAGCCGTACTTTGTATTCTTATTTGTTTTCATTAGTGAAAATTTCTTGTGTCAATTGATTTTAGTCACTTTATTATTTTGCTCATTTGTCATGTTATTAGATCTTATATTTCATACAAACTAACATTAGAGTTATGGATCCATCTGTAATGGTGGCAAAGAGATTGAAACAATTCAATGGCTAGATTATATTTCATACAAACTAACATTAGAGTTATGGATCCATCTGTAATGGTGGCAAAGAGATTGAAACAATTCAATGGCTAGAAAGATTTCAGACTTTGGTGTGTGAAAATGCGTGCCTTTTTAGTGCAATAGGAGCTGCTAAAGACATTAGAAGGAAATGAGGCTCTACTAGCAACATTATCCGCTCAATAAAAGAATGAACTTTTGGAGCACGCACTTGGCACCATTCTTTTGATCTCTAGCATATGAGGTTTTGCAAGGGGCTGTGGACAAAACATCAACAGGAAGCTTGGGGCTTCAATTAGAAAGTTTGTACATGACAAAATCCTCACTAGTCAGTTTTATTTAAAACAACGACTCTATACTCTTCAAATTAAGGAAGGCACGCACTTCTGTAAAGGCCCATCTTGACAAAGCTCAACAAATTATTATGAATTTGAAAAATATTGATGTCAAAATTGATAATGAATCTAATCATTCGGGTCTGACCAAGCCAGCTTTTTTCTTGGCACGAGGCCCGGGATTTCATTAGGTCTAGAAATTGGACCCGGTCCTAGTACTAAACTTGGTGGAATCTGGGTCATTCGGGTCTGACCAAGTCTATTGGGTCAAACTTGGTTTTATTTTAAAAGAAAAAAAATTGAATCCACCAACCAATTGCCTAACTATACCTTTCGTTTATGCTTAGTAATCACTAATCAGTATAGTTGTTTTGTTCTTGTTACCATCAATCTTCATTATAACAACATTTTTTTTAAGAAAGGCCAACACGTCCATCAATGGGTGTGGATCCTCTGCTTAAAAAAAAACAACTAGAGGGATGCTTGGAGTTTTAGCAACGATTTTAATTGTTGCTAAAACTTTCAGCAACAAATAATTTGTTGTTGAAAGTTTTAGTAACAGTTAAAATCATTGCGAAAACTCCAAGAACAAAAATTCTAAGCAGAGGATCCACACCTTCCATCAATGCATTGACGTAAGTGACTGAAAATCTGTACAAGCAAAGTCCAAAATAGCATCAGACAGCTACTCTATTACTGTAATGACCTTGAAATTTTGGTATTTTTTTTTATCATGGGAAGTGGGATTGTCACAATGATTGGGATGATTACGACTTTTTACGATAAAATTAATTTATAAATTGTCAGTTATTTTATAATTTATAATTTATAAATTAATTTATTAAATTAAAAGTATTCAATAAAAATAATTATTAAAATAGTTAAAAAATATAAAAAGACATAAAAGGATATAAATTTTTTAATTTTAAAATAATATAAATAAATATATTATTTTTATTTTTAGTTAAATTAATTTAAATTATTATATATATATATAATTCATTAAAAATATATATTTATATATTTTATTATATTTTATATATGAATAATATATTTTTACATATATAATATATTTATAAATATATTATTATATATAATAAAATATATTTACATATTTTATTATATTTATATTATATATATATATATATATATTTATATATAAGGATATAATGAATATAAAGGGTATCAAGGATATAAGAGGTATAATAGATATTTTCATAGAATAATAAGGGTAAAAAAAATTCATAAATTATAAGCTATTAAAAATAATTTATCAAAGTAAATTATTAGCTACTAAAATAAGTTCATTTATTGAACATTTTTAACGAGTTTAAAAACTAGTCAAATAAAATATAAGTTAGTTAAATAAGTTATAAACTAGTTTATAAATTATAATTTCGTCGCACTGAACAAAGTCTATGACAATTTTTTGGAGAGTTTCTTTGGAGCTAATAAAATTATACTATAGGCGAAATAAAATTAACTAATTGAAATAGGAAATTTTCAAGCTTCGAGTTTGAACTAAGATTTTTATACGTACATGTCAGAGTTATCAAATTTAAATCCTTGATCTTGTTTTTTATTGAGATAGTAAATAAATTGGTAATTTCGTGATGAAAGAAGCTGTACATGCATATGTGTGCAGTACGTGTGACCGTATTTATAAGAAGGGAAAAAAGAAGAAAAAGGGTACAAGAAGGACCAATATGAAAGAACAACATGGACCAAACCATTATATAACTCGAACCTTTGGGATGACATTTTTTTTTAATATTAAGGAACAACTTTTATGAAATTAGAAACAGATACACTTGACATATGATATGATGGAGTCTTTAAACAAGAATTTCATGTTTGCAATAAAGGACAAATAGTAAGATTTCATTTAGGAATACATATAGATGCTCAACAAAAATATTTTACTATTAAAAAAGAAATACTTTCTATTGTCTTGTGTGTAATCAAATTTTAAGATGATTTATCTAATAAAACATTTCTTCTCAAAATGATTGCAAAGGGCAAAAAAATATTTTACTAAAAGATGTTGAAAACATAGTTTCGAAACATATTTTTGTCAGTTAGCAAGCAATTATCATTACTAGAAAAATCTCAATTAGCGACGGAAATTAAGCGATGGAAAAATTTTGTCGCAAATTCCGTCACAAATTCGTCTCAAATTTCGTCGCTGATTTGAAATTACAACATAAAGAATCTGCAACGAAAAATTTTCGTCGCTAATTAAATTTCTTCCGTCACAAAATTCCGTCGGAAAGTATTGTTAGTTTTGCGATGGAAAATTCTGTTGTAAAAAATTTATTTTGCGATGGAATCACAAACATTTCTCCCCTCTCATTCTTTTTTACATTTCTCCCTAATTGTCAAATCAATTGAAAAAAAATAAATATTAATAAAATAAATTTAGGGGAGCTTTTAAACTGAAAATTATATATACCTCCTAAAAATTAAGTTCATTTTAAAATAAATTTTTATATTTTATTTTATTAATTTAATATTTATATAAAATTATCATTTTTATATATACTATATATTTTTTTTCTCATTTTCTTGTCTTAGTTATCCTTAATCTTACTTCTCAGTACTCACTCTCTCTAGTCTTTCTCTCCCGGCCGGTTTCAGCTAAGCTTCGATTTCCATTCCAACCCTAGTGAGTTCTCCTTTCATGCATGGCTCATCCCCTTATTTGCATGGCATGATTGCACTTACACACTTAACATTTAGCCTTAGCCTCTCTCACACACACACAAGCGCGCGCAAAAGAGAGACACACACACATTGGTGCCTTCGGATATCCATCAAAATCGAGCCCTAGTGCATGAATCAAGGAGAAAGGACGTCCTTAACCGTCTCATGATCAGTGACGAGCACAGAAGGAATTACGACTTTGATGGCAGAAAAAAGAGTAATTCTTATTTATTATGTAAATTTAATATATATACATTTATTTATTTCATTAGTACTGATTCGATCACAATTGGACCAATGAACCTTGAGTTGATACCTTCATTAGTTTCATAATCAGTTCAATTTTTAAAACATTTCTAATAATTACAAACTATAGATAAAAATAAAAATTATGCCTCCTAAAAATTAAGTTTAATTTTAAAATAAATTTTATAATTTTATTTTATTAATTTAATATTTATATAAAATTATTATTTTTACCTTTAATATTAATAGTAATTCTGATTTCCCTTTGTCTTTAATACTTAGTATTAGCCAACTTATATATATATATATATATATATATATATATTATAACAACATAGAGGCAATACAATAGAAAAGGCACACCAATTCATGACTCCTACGTCGGTAAATGTTATTATAAATAATAAACTAAAAATATTATTTATTAGTTTAATTAACATATAAAAATTACGTAATTTTTAAAAATACCTAAGTAAAAAATTATGAAGGGGAGGAAACTAGAGAAAATGAAAGAACCTGGCATTAAGTGACAAATCATATCATTTTTAAATATTAACATTTATTGACATGTGAGATTTTAGTTTGGATTCTTTTTTTAAATTTTTTAAAAAAAAAATAATCTGAAGGATGAAAATTTCAATACCCAATATCTCTTTTGTTGACCCTAAGGCTATATGCCATAAGTTTTGATGATGACAAATGTATTTGAATAGTAGCATTGATATATATATATAAAGATTAATTATCATATATATGCTACAAGTACTTAAGCATGATTATGTTATTTAATATGTATGTTGCTATATTGAATCATGATATTAAACTAACCATTGGGTTTGCAAGTAAGATATATTTTATAGGTTGGTTCAAAACAAGAAGAGTGAGGATTGTATTGAAGAACAAGAAAAAGCAATATCATGCTTCACTCAAGGAAAACAACATGCAAGGATGAATCTCCAAGAAATGAAGAATTAGAAGATTTGAAGTCTTGGAAGCTTGGATGCATCAAGATAGCCTATGTGTTTAAATTAGGTATATTTTATATAGGCTAGTATATTTGTGCAACTCAATGATTTAGATTTGCATACATTGGCTCAAGCATTTTTGAACAAAAAGATAGTGAGATATGAAGTTTTACAAAAGTTATTTTTTGACCTTTGGTCACTCCTTATATCATATCTCATAAATGAAAAATTCGTTTTTCAAGTATCTTAATCTCATTTGATAGTAGACTCAAAGATCTTTTCAACGGTATATTATTTATTCAAAACGGAGTTCAAATGAGAAATATATGACTATTCAAAATATAGTTTGAAAAACTGAAAGTTGATTTTACTGTAATAAAAAATTATTCTGTTCTGACCTATAGTCAGTATTTTGATTATATATTTTAAAAGAAAAATAATTTTTGAGTAAAACTTGGCTCATTTGAAACTAGACTCCAAGAGCTTTCCAACGGTATATTATTTGTTTAAAACGGAGTTCAAATGAGGGAGTTATGAATTTTTAAAGAAAGCTCAAAATCTGGACTGCACTATAACGGCTATATAACGGCTATATAACGGCTAGTTTTGTAAAATCTTATATATATGACCTTAGATACACGATTTTGAGCAAGAACAAAGTCCTACAATGTGATATTAACTTCTTCTATCATCTTTGAGAGAAAGGAAAGCATTCTTGAGCCAAATCTTGCATATTCTCTATCATTAGAGTTATTAGAGCTTCATTTGTTTTCATCTACTCTTTAGAGAGAGTTTCTTTGTATTGTTGATTTTGATCAACACATATATTATTTTGAGTTGAGGTTCGCAAGTACCGGTGTTGGAAGAACTTGCTTTGGGTTGAGGAGGAGCCCGGATTTATAAATTCTCCATTGTGGTTTCGCAAATACCCGGATCGAATTTGCATGGTTGTAGTGGTTTGCAAGTACCCGGATTAAACTTGCAATTATAGTAGAAATACTCAAGTGGTCTCTTGAGGACTGGATGTAGGCTTGGATTAGCCGAACCAGTATAAATCTCCGAGTTTGCTTTCTCTATCCCTTACTCTTTAATTTGTGCATATTGATATCTATTCTTTAATTCCTTGATCTTTATAATTATTTATCTTGACAGCACATTGATTTTCTGTATTGTATTTATTATCCTAAGCATTGTACTTTTACAGAAAATCATTTTAACTTTCAATTAATTCTTGTGAAAAATTTATAAAACCCAATTCACCCCCCCTCTTGGGTTCCAACCATTACTTTCATCTTTTTCAATCTTCTCTCCTCAGATTTTCATGTTTCCTTCTTCAATTTCACACCCCCACATTCTCTTTTTCATTTTCCCTCCCGATTTTTGTGTTTCTATTTTGTGTTTCAATTTCACACCCCTAATTGAGAACCCTAGAACATACACACTGCCATCTACTTTGGGAGATCAGAGACCGAGAAAGAAGAGGAGCTGCAAGGGGGTGGGGGTTTGGCCGTCTAACTCCAGCCACCTCCAAGCCATAATCCTCCTTCCCTTTCCTCCTTTTCTTTCCCTTCTCTCCTCCCTCGACCTCCCCTATTACCATGGGCAAGAATAGAGTCGAGAGAGAGATTAGTAGCAACGAGAGACAGAGAGAGAGAGACCATCCCGCCGGTGTCCAAGCCCCTCCATTGAAAATAATGGCTGGAACCTAAGAGGGGGGTGAATTGGGTCTTTAAAATTATTTGGAAGTTCAAGTGAAATCAACTGCTTAAACAGAAATATATCAAGATAAATTAAAATGAAGGCAATGAATCAAATGCAAAGCTTAAAGCAGCTAAAGAGATAAAGTAGCGAAAGGAACACAAATATTTATACTGGTTCAGCTTAACCCAAGCTTACATTCAGTCTTCAAGAACACTTCTTGAGTATTTCACTATGAACCACAAGTTTAAATTGAAAGGGCACTTGTGAGCCACTACAATTGAGAACTTTTTCTTTCCAAGGGTGTCTCTCCCCCTTACAAATTGTTTTCTCTCAAAAAAAACAAACTCAAGTAACACTTTCCTTGATCAATACAAGCAAATGAAAGAGTAGGAAATATGTGACTCTCTAAAAACAGAGTGAGTGTGCAAGTGAAGAGCAATATAGACTCAAGAGATATATCAATTCAAGATTCAGAGCTAAGAATTCGTGTTCTCTATATCTTTGGCTTCTTCTGAGGTCAATATATAGGCTATAAAAGTTTTTAGTTCGTTGAAGGTGTATCCTTGATGATATCAGCTAAAATCTTCATGAAATAACCGTTGAAACTGATGTTATCATGCCGACAGTCGACTGATTCTGCATCATCAGTTGACTGATGTTCTTTAATGCCTCGATAGTCGACTGAATTGAGTGTAGCAGTCGACCGATTTGTTCCTGCCTCAAGAATTCAAAAGGTCAGACTTGATCAGTCGATTGTTGGGAGAGGATCAGTCGATTGATGGGTGCTGGAAATAATTTAAAGTAAGACAATGATAGATTAGTCGACTGATTTTGTGACGTTAGTTGACTGATGAGTCTCTGTCTTGAAATATCAAATTCTTTCAGAGTTCATCAGTCGACTGATCGAAACTTATAACATTTAGGATTTAAGACATAGGTGGATCAGTCGAATGATGATAAGCGATCAGTCGACTGTTGTTATTGATGCTGAGTTGAAATATTAAGCAGTGAGCCATCAGTCGACTGTTACAGACATATCAATCAACTGATGTCTTCTGGTCTGATTTTTGCAAAGCTTTTGGCATCAATGACAACTGTTTATTTTCAAGGAAATTTTCAAAATAAGTTTTTCACAAAGACACTTCCTTAAGTAATATGGAACAATTTTCAATTTAAATTTGTTTGTTGATCATCAAAAGTTTTAAGGGAATCTTTGAAAGCAATGGGGTCAACAATCTCCCCCTTTTTGATGATGACAAACAGATTTCAATTAATTAGATGACCTCCCCCTGAGTTGCATATCTTATGAGCATAGCATGATAACATAAGGTAACAATGTATGGAATGCAATATGTATCAGAGTTAAGCAGCAACTTAAAAACATTATAACAATTTATCAGCAACGGAAATTGAACATGAGTCTGAAGTTAGTTTCTAAATCAGCGAATATAAAATAAATAGTAATCTCTATAAAATGTTTCTCCCCCTTTGTCATCAACAAAAAGAAGGGGGGTCTTCATCCTTATACTAAGGCCACTCAATCTCTGTGTTGAAGAGCTCGAACTGCTTTGGTCAGATCACGAATTGCGTTAGATTGAGTTGCTGAAGTGTTTTCTAGATAAGAGAGCCTAGCATCAAAAGTTTCCATACCATCTCTCATTTCAGCTAGCATACCGATCATAGTGGTAGAGTTGTCAAGTAACTCATTGAGTAACAGGGTGTGCTCTCTAATCTGAAAGCCGTGAGTAGATGGTTCTGAGGCTATGTCTTCCTCTTCTTCTCCCATATCTTCATCTTCTTCCCCAGCTTCCTCAGCTTCTTGCTGCCTTCGTCCTCTTGCCCGTTGGATGGTTTTATTTGGTTCTCCTTTCAGCCATTCTTCCTTAAGATAAATAAAACTCATCATCCTAAGAGAATTTTCATCAATGACTGAGGACTTAGTTTCTCGTCCAAAGTGGGCATTAATATTAGCGTCCTCAAGAATTTGGGAGATAAGCCCAGCATAAGGTAAAGGGGATTTCCTCCTAGTGCAGGATTTCATTCTTTTCATGATAAAGTGGGGAAGATTGATGGCTCTCCCTTGCATGATGCAGGCCATCACAAAGTATTCAGATTCACACGGATTAGCATAGCTCCCGGATTTGTTGAAGAAAATGTGATTAATTATGTAGAGGAGGAGCCGGTCATTGGCATTCATTTCACTGACCCGTATATCTTGGCCGTCCCAATCTTCTATTCTTAAAACAATATTGAAAGTGTCCAATTTGCTATAGAAGATGGGAGAAAGGGAGGGTGGGAGTTCATTGAACCTTATGTCATCTGGGTTAGGGGCAGGTATGCCTAAAATCCTAGCCAGGGATCCTTCAGTGATTTCTACAGCCATGTCTCTAATAGAGGAGGTGATTTTACCAAGTCTTGCACTATATTCCAGATTAGTGTAAAAAGTCTTAATCACTTCCTCACTCCAGCTACTCTTACGGCTAACAAAACTCCTCAATCCATAATTTTGAAGCAGACCAATGAATTCAAAGTTCTGAATAGAGAAATAATTCCAATCAAGATGATGGCTCAGGATTACCTTGCGTTTTTCGAAGCCTTTCTGGAATTTCTCTAATTGGTTAGGGTTCAGCAAATTGCCCATTGGTCACTTGGACACATCCTTATTGCGGGGGCGTTTTGAAGAGGAAGCCATCAGGAGATGCAGAGAGCAGTAGATGACACGAATACAATGAGGTTTCTCTAGAGATGCTCGGTCCTTGACGTCGTCAACCATGGAGAGGAGAGGAGATGAGGGAGAAGGTGATTTCAGAGAGAGAGAGCCGTCTTCGTGAAGAGCTCGAGGGAGTATTCTGATGTTTGAGCCCCAACAGTCGACCTAATTTCCTTTTAAAAGACTACCATTAATGATCCATCAGTCGACTGTCGAGGACCCAACAGTCGACTGATTTTAGAAAATCTAGGAAGTTTCTAAGTCATTGTGAATCAGTTGACTGTCGAGGGGGCATTAGTCGACTGATGGCTCTCGGGTTCACATTTTAAAAGAGATGGAGGAACCAGCGCTGGACGTTCATCACAGCGTTCAGCGCTCATGCCAAATATAAAGGTATCAGTCGACTGGTTCTTGCTCATTAGTCGACTGATGAGTTCTGTAATTTTGAAAGAAGGTTTGGCAGTGGCTCATCGGTCGACTGATGATATTTGATTGGTCGACTGATTTCTTCTGCTCTTAATAGAAATATTGATCAATGAGTCATTAGTCGACTGATTGACAGTGATCAGTCGACTGATGACTTTTGCACTTATATAGAGATTTGAGCAGAGAGCAATCAGTGGACTGGTCCAGTTATGGCAGTCGACTGATCTTTCATGGATTTTTAAAAATTGTATTCGTTGAGTCATCAGTTGACTGATTTTCTGAGGATGGTCGATTGATACCATGAAGAACCTTGTTTTTGATGGCCTTTGCAGTAGATGAGATAATGAGTGCCTTAAGGGATGGTTTAAGGAATCACACCTGCAAAACACGTTTTGTGGATACTCCGATGCTTAAGTTAGTGAGGGAAATAAACATTTAAAGATGTATGCAATGGGGAAACAATTAAAGCTCATTTGGTTTTGCCATCCCAAGTTCTCTTCTAATAAAACTGAATCTATCTTCAGCTAAAGGTTTTGTGAAAATGTCAGCTAATTGAAAATTCGTTTGCACAAATTCTAGGGAGACATCTTTCTTTTGAACATGATCTCTAATGAAGTGATGTCTTATTTCAATATGTTTTGTTCTAGAGTGCTGTATGGGGTTTTTGGACAAACATATAACACTTGTATTATCACATATAATGGGTATATTTTCAAGTAAAACACTAAGATCTTCTAGCTGTTGCTTCATCCACAAGACTTGAGCACAACAACTACCAGCTGCAATATACTCAGCTTCTGCTGTGGATAAAGCAACACTATTTTGTTTTTTGCTAAACCAAGAGACAAGATAATTACCAAGAAATTGGTAAGTTCCACTTGTACTCTTTCTATCAGTTTTGCTACCCGCAAAATCAGTATCCGAGTAGCCAATTAAGACATTTGAAAAACCTTTGGGATACCATAAACCCATTTTAGATGTGCAAATCAAGTATCTAAAAATCCTTTTCACAATTTTAAAATGGAATTCCTTTGGGCAAGCTTGAAAATGTGCACACATGCATACGCTAAACATGATATCGGGTCTGCTAGTAGTTAAGTACAAGAGTGATCCGATCATACCTCGATATTTAGTTTTGTCAAATGGTTTGCCTTCTTCATCCATGTCCAAGTTTGTTGAGGTGCTCATTGGTATAGGTGCAGGTTTTGCATTTTCCATTCCAAATTTCTTGAGCAACTCATTTGTATATTTGGCTTGACTTACAAATGTTCCATGATCCATTTGTTTCATTTGAAGGCCAAGGAAGAAGTTGAGTTCACCCATCATTGACATCTCAAATTCACCCTGTATAATCTTGGCAAACTCTTTGCAAAGTTTTTCATTAGTAGCCCCAAAAATAATATCATCAACATAGATTTGCACAATGATCAAGTCATGCTTTTCCCTTTTAAAAAACAATATCGTATCAACCTTTCCCCTTGAAAAATTATTTTCTAAAAGAAAAAAGCTCAATCTATCATACCAAGCTCTAGGAGCTTGTTTGAGACCATAAAGAGCCCTTTTTAATTTAAATACATGGTTAGGTTTTTCAACATCTTCAAAACCAGGAGGTTGCTCAACATAAACTTCTTCTAGAATATTGCCATTGAGAAAAGCACTTTTTATGTCCATTTGATAAAGTTTAAAGTTATGTATGCATGCGTAAGCCAAAAGCATTCTAATAGCTTCGAGTCTAGCAACAGGAGCAAAAGTTTCATCATAATCAATGCCTTCTTCTTGATTATAACCTTTTGCAACAAGTCTCGCCTTGTTTCTAACCACAACTCCATTCTCATCAAGTTTATTTCTAAATACCCATTTTGTGTCAATTATTGTATGATTATTGGTCTAGGTACCAAATCCCAGACTTGGCTTCTTTCAAATTGATTCAGTTCTTCTTGCATAGCCAAGATCCAATATTCATCAATAATGGCATCATTAATGGTCTTTGGTTCAATATGAGAAAGTAAGGCGGAGTGATTACAAACATTTCTAAGGGAGTTTCGAGTTGTTACCCTTTGAGATGCATCCCCTATGATGAGCTCCTTAGGATGACTTTTGGCATACTTCCAATCTTTTGGAAGATCATCATTGTTGCTAGTGGAGATTTCCTCAAGAGATATTTTCTCTTTTTGTGATATATCTTCTTCTTGGTGTGTAGTGACATTATCTTCACTATCCTCTTTCACTTTTTCATCTAGGGAAAGGTTTTTGAAAGAATCTAACACTTCATAGTCATCAGCACAATCTTTAAGAGAGGGGTTAGATTTATCAAAAACGACATGTATTGATTCTTTAATAGTTTTTGTTCTTTTGGTTCTTTTGTTGTAAACTCTTTAAGCTTTGTTGGTGCTAGAGTAACCAAGGAAAATTCCTTCATTAGCTTTTGCATCAAATTTACCCAGATTTTCTTTTCCATTATTCAGTACAAAGCATTTACAACCAAAAACTTGAAGATGAGAGATATTGGGCTTTCTTCCTCTATACAATTCATATGGGGTTTTCTTTAAAATTGGCCTTATCAAGGCTCTATTCATTACATAGCAAGCTGTGTTAAAAGCATCAGCCCAAAAGTATTGAGGAATATCCTTTTCATTAAGCATTGTTCTTGCCATCTCCCCTAGAGTTCTGTTTTTCCTCTCAACAACACCATTTTGTTGAGGGGTTTTAGGAGATGAGAAGTTTTGTTCAATCCCATTTTCATCACAGAATTCCATAAAGTTATGATTGTCAAATTCTCCACCATGGTCACTTCTAATTCTCACAATGGTCAGGCTTTGTTCCTTTTGAATGAATTTTACTAATTTAAGAAAAGCTTGGAAAGCTTGATCCTTTTGAGCTAAGAAGAGAGCCCATGTGTACATTGAATAATCATATACAACAAATAGTGCATAGGAGTTGCCTCCTAGACTCTTTATTCTAGATGGTCCTACAAGGTCCATATGGAGAAGTTGTAAAGGCTTTGTAGTTGAAACAATGTCCTTAGTTTTGAAGGAACTTTTGACTTGCTTACTCTTTTGACATGCATCACAAAGCCTATCATTTTCAAATCTTATTTTGGGTAAGCCAATCACAAGATCCTTTTTGACTAATTTATCCAAATGATTCATGCTAGCATGAGCCAATTTTCTATGCCAAAGCCAACTTTCCTCATTTACACTAATTAAGCATATAGAGTCTATAGAAGGATCTTTATCAAGATTTATAAGATAGACATTATTGATCCTTTGACCAACAAGCTTAATTTTCTTATCATTGATGTTTTCAACTATGCAACGAGATGAATCAAAAATAACTCTATTTCCTTTGTCACATAGTTGACTAATGCTATGCAGATTATGATTGAGGCCTTCAACAAATAGAACATTTTCAATGGATGTTGAAGAATTCTTACCAACCTTACCAATACCTTTGATCAGCCCTTTGTGGTTTCCTCCAAAGGTCACTTTGCCTCCTTTTAGAGATAGGGAATGAAACTTGGATTTTTCTCTGGTCATGTTCTTGGAACAACCACTATCCAAGTACCATTTTTCACTCCTAGATTTGAGGCAAACCTGCAGAAAGTTCAACTTCTTTTAGGTACCCAAATTTGTTTGGATCCTTCCTTGTTAGTTGTTCCTTTAACAACCCACTTTTTCTTGTTTCCATTTGGAGTCATTTTCTTGTAACAGCAGGAGTTGAAACTATGTCCTTTTAAACCACAATAGAAACAAGTGATGAAGGGACTATTTGACATTGTTGCTGGAACGAAGAAATTTTTGTAATATTTTTGCCTAGCTTTAGTTTTGTAGCCTATTCCAACTTTATTAAAAACACACCTTTGTTTCCCAAGAAATATGTTCAAATTATCTCTTCCTTGTTTAATTTTGCAAGGGCGGTATTCAAATCCTTATTTTTCCTTTCCTAAATCACTGCATTTACAACAAGGACAATTGTCTTTTGGAGAATTGAGCAATGATTTCATGCTTGCATTTTCTTCTTTCAAAATTGAATTTTGTTTTTCAAGGTCCAGATTTTCTTTCTTGAGTGTGTTGAGATCATATTTTAATCTTGAAATTTCACTCTCAAGCAAAGAAATCTTTTTTTTTTGAAATTTTTAATTTTTTTGCAAGCTGTACAGATTCATCATGCAATTCTTCAAAAGCTTCTTGCAACTCATCAAAAGTATATAAAGGTTTAGAAGGAGTTACCTCTTCATTATCTCTTCGCATGAGACAGAGGTTGGCTTCTTCATTATCTTCATCTGATTCATTGTCAGCCCAAATTGAAGACACATATGCCTTCTTCTTTTTGTTATGGTCCTTCTTTTCTTCTTGTTCCTTGTTGAGTTGTGGACATTCCCACTTGAGATGCCCAACCTTTTTTCATTTATAACATGTGGGGCCTTCTTTACTATCTTGGTCTCTTCTCCATTTTCTTGTGTTTTTGTTTCTCATGAATTTCTTGAATTTTCTGACAAAGAGACGAAGGTCTTCTTCATTAATCTCTTCTTCTTCATCAACACTGATTGCTTCTGGTTTCTTGGAGGAGGATGATTTCAAAGAGAGAGTCTTCTTTTTCTTGGACTCATCCTCTTGCCTCATTTCCAGAATTTTTGACTTAGTTTTAGAGATTTCCAAACAGAGCTGTAAGTGATTTCATGGATTCTCCTCTGACTTCCATCATAGTTGTCCTCTTGGCTTCCTATTCAGGAGTGAGACACCTCAATATCTGATAAGATTATGCATAAGTCACACCAAGAGCTCTTAAATGGTTAGTGATATGAGTAAATCTTAATTGCATTTCACTTATGCTTTCATCACTCTTCATCTTGAAATTTTCATACTCATTTGTGAGAGTACTAATTTTTGATTCCTTAACCCCTTGAGTTCCCTCATGTGCAACTTCCAAAGTATCCCACATTTCTTTGGCAGTTGTACAGCTAGAAAATCTAAAATATTCATCTTGACTCAAGGCACTAACAATAATCGTTATAGCTTTAGCATTTAGATGAACAAGTCTCTTTTCTTATTCAGACCATTCCTTTTTGCGTATTGGAATACTTTGTCCTTCAACAACCTTTAAAGGTATGTAGGAACCATTTTCCACAATATCCCAAAGATCTAGGTCTACTGCATTGAAGAATAGTTTCATTTTAGATTTCCAATAGCTATAATGATTATCATTAAAACCAGGGGTTTTTTAAAAGAACTTCCTTCAGGCAAAATACAATCACCAAGGCCAGCATTGTATACTCTTAGACTGTTAAGTCTTTAATCAAGAGCCCAATCTCTTATACCAATTGAAAATAATGGTTGGAACCCAAGAGGGGGTGAATTGGGTTTTTAAAATTATTTGGAAGTTCAAGAGAAATCAACTGCTTAAACAGAAATATATCAAGATAAATTAGAATGAAGGCAATGAATCAAATGCAAAGCTTAAAGCAGTTAAAGAGATAAAGTTGTGAAAGGAACACAAATATTTATACTGGTTCAACTTAACCCAAGCCTACATCCAGTCTTCAAGAACACTTCTTGAGTATTTCGCTATGAACCACAAGTTTAAACTGAAAGGACACTTGTGAGCCACTACAATTGAGAACTTTTTCTTTCCAAGGGTGTCTCTCCCCCTTACAAATTGTTTTCTCTCAAAAAAAAAAACAAACTCAAGGAACACTTTGCTTGATCAATACAAGCAAATGAAAGAGTAGGAAATATGTGACTCTCTAAAAACAGAGTGAGTGTGCAAGTGAAGAGCAATATAGACTCAAGAGATATATCAATTCAAGATTCAGAGCTAAGAATTCGTGTTCTCTATATCTTTGGCTTCTTCTGAGGTCAATATATAGGCTATAAAAGTTGTTAGTCCGTTGAAGGTGTATCCTTGATGATATCAGCTGAAATCTTCATGAAATACTTGTTGAAACTGATGTCATCATGCCGGTAGTCGACTGATTCTGTATCATCAGTCGACTGATGTTCTTTAATGCCTCGATAGTCGACTGATGAGAGTGCAACAATCGACCGATTTGTTCCTGCCTCAAGAATTCAAAAGGTCAGACTTGATCAGTCGACTGTCAGGAGAGGATCAGTCGACTGATGGGTGCTGGAAATAATTTAAAGTAAGACAGTGATAGATTAGTCGACTGATTTTGTGACGTTAGTCGACTGATGAGTCTCTATCTTGAAATATCAAATTCTTTCAGAGTTCATCAGTTGACTGATGCAAGGAGATCAATCGACTGATCGAAACTTACAACATTTAGGATTTAAGACAGAGGTGGATCAGTCGACTGATGATAAGCGATCAGTCGAATGTTGTTATTGATGCTGAGTTGAAATATTAAGTAGTGAGCCATCAATCAACTGTTACAGATATATCAGTCGACTGATATCTTCTGGTCTGATTTTTGCAAAGCTTTTGGCATCAATGACAACTGTTTATTTTCAAGGAAATTTTCAAAATAAGTTTTTCACAAAGACACTTCCTTGAGTAATATGGAACAATTTTCAATTTAAATTTGTTTGTTGATCATCAAAAGTTTTAAGGGAATCTTTGAAAGCAATGGGGTCAACATCCATCCCTGTCATCTCCTCCTCCGTTTCTCTCTTTTGTCTGTGTGGATGGTTCACACTGAAATGGCGATAGGTGAGAGGGGATTTTCTGATTTCGAAACTAAATTTGTTATGCATGTTTAATTGTTGCTTAGGTGTTATAGCTGTGAAATTAAAAGGATTATAGTTGAAAATAGTGTTGAATGTTGAATCAAGGGTTAGATTTATTCTAGTTAAAATAGATTATGGATAGAGAGCTTGGGCTGAGAAGAAACCTAGAAAAAAGATGATGAAATTTTGAGTTTTCTACATAGTTATTCATGATAAATTATGTTATGTGTTGAGTTATGAATAAATTGCTTTTGTTTTAACTTGTGTATATTGAAACTGGAATCATAATCTGGGTCAAACACGGGTTATGGGGATTGAATTATTATTTTATTTTAGAGTGAAGATGCAGGAGAAAATAAAATAGAGACCAAGAGGTAAATAATTATATCTGCATAATTTATAAACCGAGAACTAGTACAACAAATGGGAATAATTAGTTATATTATAATTTTAATTATAGTTCATAGAAAAAGCATAAGGGAGTTAGCTGATTATAGGATGAATATATTTTCGGTAAAACAAAGAAGTAAGCTAAATATAACTGTGGCACCAATAATTTGACAACGATTCATTTGTCTTGTCTTGAGAAAATGATAATGTTTAATATGTTTAATAGATTTTGTAAGCCATAGATAGTATATTGTCTTTAATTTTTTTTTAACGAATTATATGAATATTTAGCTCTATATTCCTATTAATAGTGTGTGTCAACAGAACTAAACGAATAAGTTAGAGAAGACAACACTGACATTTAAGCATGGGCACTTTGTTGAATTGGATGCACCTAAAATTTATTCTGTTAAAAATTTAGTTCTTTTAAGTTACAAAGTCACTTTTTTTTTTCTTTAACGCCACCAAGATGCTTAACATAATATTTTTATGTGGCTTCATGATGGTATAACTCTAAAAATCTCTTGTAAACTTAGATTCTACCTGTCATAATATCCTTCATAATGTCTACTTAAATGTCATGTTTTGTTATGTTCTTTTAATTTCTATGGGGTATGTCATTGAGAAAAACTCTTATTTACTGTTTCAGTTTAATTTTGGATTTGGATGATGTTGTGGCAAGTTATGATGAACTGCGTTTACTTTGGATTTTAGTATATATAAAAATAATTTTAAAGGTTAGTTCCCATGTATAGGTGATTAGTATTCATAGAGTTAAAAATTATTTTTATGAACTGTTGCTTTCATTAGATTCACAATGTGATAGATAAATCACTATCATGTCAGTCACATTTTTGGGATGTGACAGAGAGAGAGACCAAGGGTTGAAGAAGAAGGAAGAAGGGAGAGTGGAGGGCGGAGAAAATTTTACATAATCCATCATGGGTTAGTTCCCTCAAATTTGTTCACTATTTGGCTAGAATAGTTGAGCTATAAATTGAAATAAATGAGGATGAGTTATGGGAAATATGGGATATGATTGTATTGTTTGTTGGGTTCCATTTGAAACTAATTTACTACTGAAAATTTTGCACTAAGGTTTATTAGAGGAAAATATGACAGCTTTTGATGTTACTGGTTTTATGTGTCTTAGATTTTTGGGCTGATATTTTTATCCTAGTATGTTAATAAATAAGGATGTGTACAAAATTTCATGAATTATGGATCTATGAATCAATACCAGAATTTTTCTTAAGTCATGACTAAAATCAACCTTAAAACAGAATTTAGGTGCATGCTTAGTTCCTTGAGTTTGGGCACTTAATTTTCTATTTTAGGTGTGCAAGGTAAGTTAAAAGGGGAACTTAATAGAGTATTTTGGCCTTAAAAAGGATATGTAAAAGATGGTGATATATGGTAGCAAAACCTAAGAATTAAGAGTTATTGTTAGTCGGGCAATTTATATTCTCAGCCTTAAACCATAATGTGACCCCAAAGTTATTGTTTTCAGCTATAATTCCCTAGTTTGTTCCAAGGGCATTAACTTTTGTTGCATTTTATTAATTATATACATTATGTGAGTAATGTCAAATATGGTTTCTTTCATGCTTTCCAGGTTGGGATTGCTGCAAACTTGCGAGATTTTGTGGTATTAAAGAATTCATTGATGAGCGCTCACGAGAAGTCTATGCGAGTATATTGAACTCTCTTTTTTTGTCATTAATTTTCTCAACTATGTAGTTAACAAAATAAATTATGTGGTTGTATCCATTAACAGGAGGAATATAATAGATTGAAATCATCACAAGCACCAGCAACAAGTGGGAGTAGCGAACAGTAGGATGATGACGCTACCGATGTGGAGTTGTGGCTGCAAAGCGGTAAGAGGGAAGAACAAGAAGGGGCGCATATTTGGCATAGAGTCAAAAGCGTGTGAGATTGGTAACTTTAGTCGTTGTTCTGTCCTGTCATCAGATCTACATTTTGACTTTGAGGAGGAGCTACAACGTAGGATGAAGCTTGTGATAGATGAACTTAGGGCTCATAAAGAGGAAATCAATACTCAAGGAGAAGATCGATGCATAGGCGACCATCATCAGTGATATGCATTCAATGGTCGACTGTTTAATCAATTCTATTGATAGGCAATTGGGTACTCCTGCTGTTGATGATAATGATAAGACACAGCTCCCAAATCACCCCCTAGACTAGTTTATTTTTTGAAACTTATATTTTGTATTGACTTTGCATTTCATGATGTTGGATCATGAAAAAACAAGTAAACCTTTTTGTTATATGGAATTTTTGATGTAATTAAATGTTATAATTATAAGTAAACCTTGTTGGTTGTATTTCTTTCTGTTCACAGGTTACCAATTAACTTTGGAATTATCATGATTGGCAAAATATATTAAAAAAAGTCTAAAAATTAGCGACGGAACTTTCATCAAAAATTTTGTCGTTGATCAGTGACGGATAATTTTTCGCCACAAATTAGTGACAGAACGCTTTCAGTCGCGAGGTCCCAAATTTCATTTGTGACGAAAACCAACATAAACCAAAAATTGACCAATGTGAACCAACTCTAACTTCCCAGTATAATAAACCAATGTAAACCAATAATTGAACCCAACGCCTTTTAATTTATTTAAATAATCACACATTAATAAAAAAAAATATCTCCAATAGTTGAGAGTGTAACCCCACACGCCATTATATTTTCCCCCACTACTATCCTCATCTTCTCCAACTCTGCTTCTTTATGTTTTCCCTCTAATGACCCCCAATAACAATTTAACAAAGAAATTCCATTTTTTGCCAGAGGGAAGGTGATGGAGATAACACAACAGGGACTACAATGAACAGAACTAAGTCACTGGGGCAAAAGTGAACATAAAAAGGACTAAAATGAATATAAACATTCTAATATGATGTCAAAGTGCAATTATTGCCAAAAAAAGATGCCAGTTTTTTCCTTTTCAGACATGGTTGAGCCTCTTCTCTTCATCCTTTAGCATTCTATAGCCTTCAAAATCATTTTGGTTTAAAGGAAATGCATCAAATATAGAGGGAGAGAGATTTTTCTCTGCTCTATTTTTTGGTTCTTAAATAAAGAAGATGCACACACAGGGGAGACATAGGAAGAACATACAGAGGACTAATTAAAATGAGGAACACATAGGCTTCAGTCTCTAAACTATGTTAAACAGACTGTGGAAGCTATGCTGGACCACTTTGGAGTCACCCACGATACATGCTGCTTAACATGGTTTACTACCTAACGTAGTTTGCTTCACTATGCTCCCAAACAGAAGAAAAATCCTTCAAACCATGTTTGGCTTGAGGAAACGTGGGTAGAGGCAAAGCTAATGTGCTCCCAAACATAGCCTATATCAAGTTTTGATTTTGACATACAACATATCAATAGGAAGAGTAATGCTCTCATAGACTTTTTAACAAGGAAATTTTTGTAGAAAAAATTTGGAGAAATTAAATGGATAAACCTAAAACAAAAGGAAAAAAGGGAGCAAGATCAATATGGACCTCTTCTTAGATCAACATCACCATTTTCAATAACACCTCTTGACATTCAACCATCATAATACGAAATTAGGCCAACCACTCCTATCCAAAATAAATTCACTCCTTTAACATACCATCAAATCCTGGCCTCCACATCTCAATCTCTTCAAAAATCAAACTCCTCTTTAACTCTAGCCCAGCAATTAGTTCAAAATTTGGCCCAGTAGAAACCCTCAAAACAAGAGTGTTTTTACATAAAGAAAGATATCAACATCCCTATTTTAGCAATAGAACAAGAATTCCTTAAACCCAATGTTACTCCAAGAGAAGTCGCTCAAAAGGTATTCCCTCCAGATTAACATTTCTTGTCAAAAAACTTAGAAAAATCAAGAACCTTTTATGAATTTGTCTTGGTAGACACTGATTCAATAACCCTTACTTATGAACATGACCGAAAGATAACCAAAAATGTTTGTACTCTAAGATTAAAATTAACAAGGTCATCACCCCCGACTCAATGGAACAACTCGTTTTACACCCCACAAACTTTTTCTCGATAGTTCAAACTTGTAATACCCCAGATATTACAATGTAATTTATAAAGGGCATAATTTGGTGGTGAAAAAAAAATTCGCGAATTAAGGAGTCATGATTAAAGTAGCGAAGGGTCCTAAAGTTTAACAAGATCTAAGACTTGTTCTTAATCAAGTGAAATTATACTGGAAAAGAAAACATAAATAGTGAAGGTAAGAGGAATGCGTAAGGACTAAAGTGAAAAGAGAGGAAATTATGAAATACTCTCGAGTAATTACCAAATGGGAATCAGCGAGGGAGAATAAATTTTATGAGGATGAAATGGCGAGCTTGGTACCTTGAAGTTGTTGGTTTAAGGCCAAAATGGAACTCGGGACATTGTGAGGGACCAAAGTGAGATAATGAGCAATTTTGGTAATCATTTAAAAAAAGAAAGGGGAAGCGGATGAATATGTTAATGGAGTGTTATGAGTACCCTAATGTTGATCAAGTTATTTCATTACCTTATGAAGTGCTAGCCAAATTATCTTCAAAAAAGACTAAATTGAAAGAGGATCGAGTGGGCCCTACTTACCCTTTTTATTTCTATCATCCACCTTCTCCCTTATATTTTCTTTGACAAATTTACCACCACACTACTCTTTTTTAAAATAATTCTTCATATACTACTTTTTCAAATTTATTTCTTCATATACTACCGTTTCTGTCAAATCAATTTTTTGTCTTTTCTTTTTATTAATAACACAAGCCGAGCCTTTTATTTTTCATTTTTATACTGTCATAAAAGGCCGAGCTTATTTAAAAAAAAATCGGTATGGTCAAAGCCGAGTTTCTGATAGTAGGGAATCTCTACGACTGCACAAATTCCCTGCATATGTGTTGAATGGGAGAAGGGGGTCAGTTTTAAATTGAAGGGGGGAAAGAGAGGTAGGTCAAAAATTAAAGAAGGGATGGAGGGATTTTGTGTGTGTATATATCTCCATTCCACCACAACACATACACACACTTCAGAGAAGAGAGGCAAGTAGCATCAGAGAAGAGAAGAGAGGCGAGCAACTGCTAAAGAAAAAGGAGAGCAGATCCAGTATAAATAAAATTTTAAGGTAAGATTATTATGTTTATTTTAATATTCAGATTAGTATATTTAAATTTGTATATTTAGTTTAATTTCAGTTAGCTAGATTTTACTGATTAGAAATTGTAGATATTATAATTTTGATCTTGTTATATACTTTTTTTATTTTTTAGATTGTGTTAGATATTTTAGCTTGTGTTATTTTATACTTCAAATTAAGGATTTTTTTTTGCTATATATAGCTTTTTTTTTTTTACTGAATTAGGATTTACTTATTTTTTAATATAATTTTAAATGTCATTTGGACTTTGAATATATTACTTTTTTTTGTATTAGTAAAAATTCTAATTATTACGTAATTAAAATAAAAAATAATAATATTTACAGATTATATATTTTAATTATTTTTTTATAAATTAATTTCACATTTTTTTATAAATTAATTGTAAACTTATGCATTTTGATTTTATAAATTTTTAATTGAAAATAAAATTAAATAATACTATTAATTATTATGTAAAATAATAAATGGAGCTATTTAATCTATAAATATTTAAAATGCAAAATAATAATATCTGTATCTTTTAATTATTAAACTTAAAGTTAAAAGAATAAATTAAAAAAAATTTGAAACATTTTAAAAAAGTAAGATTGGCTGACTTTTTTAATTTTAAAATTAATTAATTGACTTTAATAAGAGACTTTACGATAAAAGATTAATATAAAAAATAGTTGATGATATTTAAAAATTAATTGTATATTTGTTTCCTTTAGTATTTTGCATAATATGAATTATTTAAATTATATATTTTAATTATTTCATAGATTATATATAATTATTTTTTTATAAATTAATTTCACATTTTTTAAAATTAATTGTAAACTTAGGCATTTTAATTTTATAAATTTTTAATTGAAAATAAAATTAAATAATACTATTACTTATTATGTAAAATAATAAATGGAGATATTTAATATATAAATATTTTAAATACAAAATAATAATCTTTGTATCTTTTAATTATTAAAATTCAAGTTAAAAGAATAAATTAAAAAAATTTTGGAACATTCAAAGAAAATAAGATTGGGTGACTTTTTTAATTTTAAAATTAATTAATTGACTTTAATAAGAAACTTTAAGATAAAAGATTAATATGAAAAATAAATTAATCATATATTTTTTCCTTTAGTATTTCACATAATATGAATTATTTAGATTATATATTTTAATTATTTTATAGATTATATATTTTAATTTTTTAAATGAATTTTAAATTTTTTATAAATTAATTACAAACTTTTGTAATTTAATTTTATAATTAATTGAAATTCCTTTAGAGACTTTATGATATTTACAAATTAATTATAGCTTTTTTTAGTGTATTAATAGGAATTATATTGTGTTATAGGCAGTTAAGATGAGTTCTGGCATACATGCATATATTTATGTCAACGGAAGGATTGTTAAGGGTAATGAGGGGGTTAAATTTAAATCTGATATTTGTGATATAATGTCACTGAATAATCTAAATATCACTATGGACGAATTAAAAAGTATGATTCACGATCATTTAGATCTCCCTCCAAGTGAATCAGTGGCGAAAATAAGCTACAGGTACCGATTCAATGGGGAATATGTCAAGATAAATTTGAAAACTAACAATACAGTTAGATCCATGATCACGAAACATTTGAGAAGTGGAGCTGAGGACCCCGAATTGTTAGTTGAAACTTTCAGTCGTCAAATAGAACTTATCACTGAAGCCGGTACATCTCAAGACATCATTCCATTTGAGATGTCATTGCAGCCCCCCATCCAAGGCATGTACAGTTAGTTGTTGATGGCAGATGATGATGAATCGATGCCTCAACTAGATGATGCTCCTTCATCTCTCCGCCCATGCATGGATGATTTTACCGATGAGGAGTGTCTGAAAGTAATGGTTGGAACCCAAGAGGGGGGGTGAATTGGGTTTTGTAAATTTTTCACAAAACTTTATTGGAAGTTAAAATGATTTTCTGTAAAAGTGTAATACTTAAGATAATAAATACAATACAGAAAATCAATGTGCTATCAAGATGAATAATTATGAGAAGCAAGGAAATAAAGAATAGATAACAATAAGCACAAATAAAGGAGTAAGGGATAGAGAGAGCAAACTCAGAGATTTATACTGGTTCGGCTAATCTCAAGCCTACATCCAGTCCTCAAGAAGTCACTTGAGTATTTTCACTATACTTGCAAGTTTGATCCGGGTACTTGCAAACCACTACAAAGAATTTCGTTAGCCAAGGCCCCTCCACAACCCAACGGAGAATTTATGAATCCGGGCTCCTCCTCAACCCTCCGGAGAATTTCTGCTAAACTGGCTTCTCTACAACCCAAAGGAATGCTCTATCAATAAATACTCTATCAAGGAATACTCTCCTTGATAATACAACTCAAGATAATATTTGTGTTGATCAAAATCAACAATTACAGAGAAACTCTCAAAAACAGAGTAAATGTTACATTGATAAGCTCACAAGGGTATAATCTGCTCAAGAGAGAATTTACAGATGATGCTCAGCAATAGGAGTGCTCTCTCTTCTGTTTTGATAGCCCCCAAGGTTGATATATATAGCCCAAGGACGAATAAGACCGTTGGAGACAAATCCAAGATGGTTCCATAATGATGTCAGCAAAAATTAGTCGTTACAGCACATTTTTTATGTCGGTGGTCGACCAGTGTGGCACGTTGGTCGACCAGTGTGGCCCGTTGGTCGACCAGTGTGGCCCGTTGGTCGACCAGTGGTTGGCAGTAGAGAAATATAGATTTTGAACTTTATTTAAAAATTCATAATTCCCTCATTTGAACTCCGTTTTAAACAAATAATATACCATTGGAAAGCTCTTGGAGTCTAGTTTCAAATGAGCTAAGTTTTACTCAAAAATTATTTTTCGTTTAAAAGATATAATCAAAATACTGACTATAGGTCAGAATAGAAAAATTTTTTGTGTACAGTAAAATCAACTTTCAGTTTTTCAAACTATAATTTAAATAGTCATATATTTCTCATTTGGACTCCGTTTTGAATAAATAATATACCGTTGGAAAGATCTTTGAGTCTATTATCAAATGAGATTAAAATACTTGAAGAAACAATTTTTCATTTATGAGATATGATATAAGGAGTGACCAAAGGTCAAAAACTAACTTTTGTAAAACTTCATATCTCATTATCTTTTTGTTCAAAATGCTTGAGCCAATGCATGCAAATCTAAATCATTGAGTTGCACAAGTATAATAGCCTATATAAAATATACCTAATATAAACACATAGGCTATCTTGATGCATCTAAGCTTCCAAGACTTCAAATCTTCTAGTTTTTCATTTCTTGGAGCTTTATCCTTGCATGTTGTTTTTCTTGAGTGAAGCATGATATTTCTTTTCCTTGTTCTTCAATCCAATGCTCACTCTTCTTGTTTTGAACCAACCTATAAAATATATCTTACTTGCAAACCCAATGGTTAGTTCAATAGTATGATTCAATGTATGCAACAAACATATTAAATAACATAATCATGCTTAAGTACTTGTAGCATATATATGATAATTAATCTTTATATATATCAATGCTACAATTCAAATACATTTGTCATCATCAAAACTTATGGCATAAAGCCTTAAAGTCAACAGTGTCTTGGTGATGATGCTCTAGATGCTGGCTGCGATGTTGGCGGTGATGATGCTTTAGATGATGATGATGGCAATGATGCTATAGATGTTGGCAATGATGCTACAGATGTTGGCGGTGATGATGATGTCCCTGGGTAAGGCAAGGGAATTTTGGTCCCTCCCACTAGTGTTTACAGAGACCTTTCACACAACTTTTTAACAAACCTTCCAGATGAGGAGCTAATTAATGACGGCGAACTTGGAATGTCAACAAGGAATAATACCAATCTTTATGTTGAAAAGCAGTTCAATGACAAAATGGCTTTGCGACTTGCAGTGAAAGTATATTCTATAAAAAATTACCAGGACTTTAGGGTGGCCTACTAAAGGAAAGGTGTTGAGGTATATGTATGTTGTAGAAGGGAAAATGGTTGTGGGTAGAGAGTCAGGGCCATTATAAAAGAGCATAGAAATTACCAAGTGATCACGAACTATTTGGGTCCACACAACTATGTCCATGCATCGCTAGCTCAAGACCACCCAAAATTGGATAGAGACGTTATAGCAAATCATATTTTTGAATTAGTGGTCAAGAAGCCAGATCTCTTAGTTAGTCAAGTAATAGCCTTGATCTGGGTGAAATTCGATTACAATATTTCTTATGAGAAAGCATGGGCCGGAAAGTAGATGGCCATTTCAATGGCATTTTGGGCGTGGAAACAGTCATATACCTTATTACCTCGGTGGATGAAAGCAGTTAAACATTTCATGCCAAGTTCTGTGGTGGTTTGGTATACAGATCCTTGTCCCCTAAACAGAGATGGTCCACGGGAGTTATTTCGACGAGTATTTTGGTTTTACAAGCTCTGTATGGATGCCTTGCCATATTTGAAGCCCATTTTACGGGTGGACGGTACATTTTTATGGAAAGTAAAAAGGAACCTTGTTAATAGCATCATCTCAAGATGGCAATAATAAAGTGTTGCCTATTGCATTTGCACTTGTTGAACAAGAAAATGATGCTAATTGGTTATAGTTTCTTCAACATCTAAGTGAGCACATTGTTTGTGATCGTTGCATTATTTTAATTTCAGATAGGCACCACGGGCTTAGGACAAGTACACAAGTTCTTGATTGGCAACCCCATATGTTTTGTCTGAGACACTTAGCCAGCAATGTGCGCATGACATTACGTTCTAAGTGGTTAGTGTCAAGGCTCGAGCATGCCAGCATATGTCATCTTCTATTTTAGAATTATTTAGGTGCATAAATGATTTGTGCACTAACATTGTATTATTTTGACTAGGATATTCATATGACTATCATGAGGTGGACGAGGTTGTTCAAGAAATGCTTAACTTAAATGTAAATTCAAATAAGCGGGTTACAAGATGGCTTAGTGATTTGCACCTTGAGCAATGATCACGAGCATATGATACTGATGGTCGTCAATGGGGTCATATGACGACGAACTTAGTTGAATATATGAACAATTTCTTCAAGGGCGTTAGACATCTCCCTGTGCTGGCATTAGTGAAAGTTACATTGTACAAGCTAGGTTCTTACTTTGAAAAACAATCAGCGACCACGAGCGCACAAATAAACGCCAAAGAGACATATTCAGAGGTTGTGTATCAGATGATTGCAGAGCATGAAACCAAGGCATCTTCATGCATTGTGCGCTTATTTGATCGAGCCGCATGGTATTTTGAAGTGGAAAAGGCATATAATTAATTAAGACGTCACCAAGGACGCATTTACAAGCTTAGCCTTGTGGAAAGTCAGTGTGATTGTGGTAAGTTTCACGTTTGGCATTTTTCGTGTCCATATGCGATGGCAAGTTACTCACATGCAGGGCTTAACCATGATTAGTTTTTTCACCCTATTTACCGACTTGACACGATCTTATGGCTTATAGCTCACTATTTCATTCTATCGGTGGACAGGAGTTTTGACCATTGGCTGAACGTCCTAAGCTAATTTCGGATCCATCCTGCATCAAACATATAGGGCAACCACACTCAGTACGGCTACAGATGGACATGGACCATAGACAACGAGCCTAGCCATCTAGATGTGGTTTATGTAAGCAACATGGCTACAATCGAGCAAGTTGTCTACATCGGCATCCCAATTAGATTGTGTTTATGTAATATTTGATATTTTTGAATGAACAGGCTTCATGTAATCTTTGATATTTTCGAATGAATTTTTCTTTCCTACATTAAATTATCTTATTGTTTCTTTCTTTAAATTATATTATTTTTTAGTTTTTAAATTATATTATTTAAATTGTTTTAAATTGTTTATGTCATATTCTTTCTTTAAATGATATTTTTGAATGAATTGTTTCTTTCTTATGTTATAATATCTTATCAAATGGCAGATTCCAGACAAGCTGTAAACCTAAGTCCTAATGATGACTCACTTCTATATTTATAGTCTTGCCACATCTCTCAAGATGTTCGGGCAAACAAAGTTCATTTATAAATCAAATATATAAGCATTATTATTATTATTATTATTTATTATTATTATTATTATTATTATTATTATTATTATGTATTTGTTATTGTATTTGTACAGAGAGATCACATTTTACATCCACGACGATGTATATTTGTTAGCAATCCACCACCAGCAATCGTTCCCCATTTACATGCTGTTAGGTTCTATGGTATCACACAATTGGGTACATTTAAACACAGCCAAGCTCCTGTCTCAGTACTCATTGAACGATGGCGGCCTGAGACATATACTTTCACACTACGAAGGGAGAATGCACAATCACATTACAAGATGTAGCGATTCAACTAGGTCTCCCATGTGGTGGCAGACCATTTACAAGATTAGCCGCCATAGACTGGTAGGTATTATGTCAGCAATTTCTTGGTGTTGCCCTACCCTTGAGTAAATTAGATGACCAGAGGTTGAGCATGAACTAGCTTGAAGATACCTTTAACCATTTGCCAGAAAACCCCACAGATGATCAGGTTGTCTATTTTACACATGTTTATATTTTACGCTTGATCGGAGGGTACCTATTGCCAGATAAGTCTGAGATAAAGGTGTATCTCATGTACCTGCAATTCCTTGAAGACTTCAATGAATGTGGGGGACTAAGTTGGGGATCGACAGTGCTGACTCATCTTTATAGGGAGCTTTGTATGGCAACGGACCCTAAACAGAAAGAAATTGGTGGTTGTCTCACTCTCTTACACGTTTAGGTGTAGTTTAGATTCCTTCAGTTAGTGCCATCGACACGCCATGCCCAAGACATAGATTCAGAGAATTATCCTGTACTCCCACCATTAGGATTTCTGTATGTACTACTTACTTGAGTATAGAACTTATCAGTTACTAATTACTATGCGAACTCATATATTTGTGACTGTTGTAGTTAGAAGGGTGCCAAGGATTTCATTGGGCCAGCTAAAGAGGCCTTTAAGCATTATAGACTTCTGTTAGATAGAATGACTGATTCAGAGGTATCTTACTTAAACCAATATTATTTAAATATGGATGATACTTTATATGTTTATTTTTTCTAACATTTAGTTTTCACAGATCATCTGGTGCCCATATGACGGGAAAGTCATTTAGATGCTTTTAGATTACTGGGTAGGTGATCATAATGTCTAGCTTGCCTTTGTACTGCTCATTTATTTTCATATTGTCGAATGGCCCATGTAGATCACATGCATTGCCAAGTTGGCAGAGATTAGTCGATTCCTAAGCCACTTGTCAATCTTGGCCGCTGCCACACATTACAGATGATAGGAAAATATGATCAAAATTGGGTAGTGGTACATGCAGACTTTATCAACCAATGGTTAACGTGGCCTCTGTGACTAATCCAACCGCAGTATCCTTCACATCCCCTAGAGCACAACTCTGAGTATATGCATTGGTATTAGAGGTATACGAGGTGATGGATCGATCCTGCGAGCGGTTCTGAGGGTTATCGGTAAATCATTTATTTAGTATCAAATTTAAATTATATTTATAGTTCATCCGCTTTGCTTTAATTTTTATATTTTTTATAGGTTGACATGACATGGTACTTATATAGACTTGCTCATAAGGACTCGACACCTAATTATTTAGTAGAGAAAATTGAGCAGGGTGCCATGAACATCATTACAGCCATGGGTGAACAAAAAGAACTCAGGCTTACTCCACCTACTCAGCATTTGCCTACTGTAATAATTCTTGAGCAAGTGCCAGACAAGCATTCTCGAGGCCTTATTGCAGCAAGGGAACCTATTCTCTATGATGCATGCTACGATTCAGGGGCATCCATGCCATATCAGAGTGCATCGACTTTAGCCTACTGTCAAACTCAACCTGACATAGGTTCTAGTGGCGCCAGTCCTTCTTTTGCACAAAATGGAGACTCTAATTCTCCATTTGGCGTTGGCTATCATACTCCGATGTCTGCACAATCTTATTTTGATTATTCATCTTTTTTTATTGATCCTTTGACACAGAATATAGATTTCGGAATGCAATTCTTCACACCAGATCACATGATCCCTTCAGTACAATTGCCAACGTTTGATTTAAATGCTCAACCTACACCCTTAGCAGAAGGACAACAACAAGGAGGAGGAGGAGGAGGAGGAGGAGGAGGAGGAGGAGGAGGAGGAGGAGAAGAAGAAGAAGAAGAAGAAGAAGAAGAAGAAGCTAGGCAGGAAGAAAAACCCGAACAACGTCGACAGTTTAAATGGCCAATTATACGTAAGCATTGCGGGACTGGGAGTCATTTCTTTTAGATTATTTTTTTATCATTTGTTAACTTTCTATCAATTAAAAATATTTTTGTTAGTAAGTTGTAGAATTTTTAATTTACAAATTTTTATTTAATTAATCAATTGTAAATTAAATCTACATATAAATAACTATTTATGTTTTTGGAAAAATAAATAAATTAATAATATATACATAAATTAATGTGACTTCAGATAGTCAATTACATAATTATACAAAATTGATTGACTAACTTATTTTTTATATAATTTATTTATATAAGTAACTTTAAAAATATACTAATTTTAATCATTGTACAAAAATGATTAAAATAAATTAAATATTGCAATTAATAATTATTACGCAAATGAATATAATTATAATTAGTTTTAATTAAATATTACAATTACTAAAACTTAATTTAACCTATTATATTTAATATTTAGTAATGTAATTAATTATAATATTTATATCAATATCTATTAATTATAATAATTTATGTATATAATCTTGAGTTTTAATATATTCTTCTATTAAATATTAATGTTGAACACAAATACCCAGAGCATCTTTCTGCCTTAGTGGTAGATGGCTTTTTTATTAACTATTCACATGCAGGTTTGACTCTTGGGCAATGTAGTGTTTTTTTTTATAAATACAGAAGTTCGACCTAACATAGGCCGAGCTTCTGTGAGCTTTTTTTTTTTTTTTAAAAAAAAGAGATTCAGCTTCATGCAACTTTTCTCAGGCCGAGCCTTATTAGTAAAAAAAAAAAGACAAAAAATTGATTTGACAGAAACAGTAGCATATGAAGAAATAAATTTTAAAAGTATTAGATGAAGAATTATTTTTAAAAAAAGTAGTATAGTGGTAAATTTGTCATTTTCTTTTCTTCTTTCCTCTTCTCCTCCACAATCTCTCTCTCTCTGCCTGAGCGACCATGGACCCTTCCCCCTCCAAGCATGCTTCCTGCCACCGCACTGACAAGGGACAGACTCTGGCGACTTACACTCACCGAAAGGGAAGAGCTAAGGTATCTCCTTTCCCCATTCCTTTTAGAAGCATTTTCAGATCTTTGATGTATGGGGTGGGGATTGAGTTTGTTCATGAAAATTAAAGCTTGATTAGCTTCTTAAAACCTTCCAAGATGATTGTTGATCAGTTTGGAATCATAAATTCATGAATATAACAAGACTAAGTAAGATAGAAGGAAAATTAGGATTCTAATTTATAAATCCTTGATTCAAGCTCCTATTCTTGATTTTAACTTGGGGTTTTTGTGCCAAATTGATGCTAGAACGTTGGAATAGGAAACCCATGATGAAAATTGAGAGAAAATGAGGATTTTAGAGATAAAAATGCTAGAACTGCAGTTGGTTGTCAAAGTTCTGCATCTTGGCGCCGTAGGTGTCAAGCAACAGAATTTTGAATCTTGTTATGTGGTAAATTGGGGGTTTTGACCCTTTTGTCATGTTCTCTTGATTCCTAGATGTGGGAGAACATTTTGGGACTTCTTGGGATATCTTATAAATTGTGTAACCGCCTTGAAGAGATAGGAATTCAATTGTGAAGTTTAATACAAGGTGAGGGAACCCCTTGCCTATCTTGTATGTTTACTTGTATAAATGTTATTAAATTTTTTGAGTATACCTCCTCACATGTATTAAGAATCCTTGAGGCATGCGTGTTGAGTTAGAAGTATATGTGTTAATAATTAATGTTGTTAAATGTAGGGATGATTAGAGTAAGTGAATTTTCCTCATTGTATTTGTTAAATGATTATGTTGAAGGAGGATTTGCAAAGACTTGTATAACCTCATTCACGTAATGAAAAGTTTAGATAAATGACAATTGTTGATTTATTATCAAATGGATATGAACTTATACATTTATGAAATAGCTTAAATGTGTAAGGTTAAATACAGATAGCTAGTTGGCTATTTAAAAAAGATAATAAATTTATCCTTGTGAAGTAAACCATTGAGATATTCTCATGAAAGCATGAATAATGAATTTTTGATCTACATGTGGACGAAGTGTAGAATATAAAATATATATATTCTTTATGACTAAGTTCCACATTTAATGATATTGTGAATTGTAACTATGCTCATTACGTCATATGTGTCTATGTGTATTGTTCTATTGGCATTAAACTATGTATGTGAGTATGAACAGAGTACTTTAGTTAAATGAAATTTGTGAATGAAGTGAGTGTAAATACAAGAGTATGAAAACATATGAAATCTTCATGATGTACGTATTTGGAGAGAAAAATAATGATTCATATGATTTTATTTGTAAATATTGTTGATGTGACAAGCATGCAAGTTAATGTATTTCTGGTGAAAGAAATCCCAATATTGTATGATGATTGATTACATGGATGTTATGAATTTTAACTGTGTATTATGTCATGTGAAAGCGTATGTTGTGCATTGTGCGTTATATGTATATGTATACAATCGAGGCTTCGATATCATTGTCTCACATTGCTACACACACAGAGCTAGTTTGTTATGGTGGTTGAATTGCTAAGGAATCGACTGGCTTCCAACTTCAGTGTGGTTGTGATATGGTTGGGCTTTGATATCCTTGTCTCACGTTGCTGCACGCATAGGACCAGTGCATTGTGGTCGTTAAGTTGTTAAGGAATCGATTGGCTTTCGACCCATGTGTAAACATGGCTATAGGGGCTATATGATTGTATACTTATGCGTGTGAATTATTTTCGATTGCTCAATGATGGAACATGGCTATAAGTAAAATGGTATAAATGAATTCCTGGAATCGAACAGAGTAATTATGAAGTATAATGTTTGTACTCTATTGAGAGTCAATTTGAATATTATCATTTTCTTTAGTATTGTAGCATACATGTTCTATGTTTGTAAATGGGCAGGGTTTATGGTGAGTCTCGCGATCTAGACTCACTCCCTCACAGTTTCAGGTATGGTAGATTCCGCTATCCAGAGGCACATGTGCTCGAAGACCACCCCTTTGTTTGGGATACGATATCATCTTAGGTAGAGTTATTTATGTCTGTAAGTAATTAGGAAATTTTAGAAAGGCTCTGTGATCGGGTAAGTCATGCTGCGTTTTATAAGTGAATTTTTGAGAAATGTTCAGGAATGTATCTATTTGAGAATAGTATAATGATCTATGTGATTATAATTATGAAATGCATTACTAAGTTATTAAAGAGGTTGTGTGGCAGCAAGATAGGCTTGCGGTGGTATGGTCAAGGCAATATATAATTATTGGGATTACAAAAAAGCTTGGTTCAATGTAATGTTATTTAGACCTTACACCCATGGTTTGTTTGGTTCAAAAGAAGGCAAGCTGATTTCCCAAACTGGTTCTTAAAATTGTTTTACTTCTTTGGCCCAACAACATTTCTCCCAACATTTGCAATAGAAGCTTATGAACTGTTCAAAAGCAAAGTAAAATTTAGAGAAGGTACTCAGTTGTTGCATTTCTTTACTAACTTCAGAGTAACATGGATCACTACATGAGATTATACATTCATCTTAAAATTACCTTCTTCACACCCAACATATCTAGCAAGAGATTTTAGCATTAAATGATGGTCAGCATTCAATTCATCATTAATTAGTAGTGAAACAATTCTGAAGTAGATTGAAGAGCATCAAACTAAAAACTATATAAAGAGCCAGCATGATTTATAATTTTTATCATTGAAATAAAAAATTATGATAGATTTGGCAACAACAACCTCAAGAAGATTTTTTAGAAAAAATTAAAAGCACTCTCAGACAAAGCTCCTTCATAGAATAGTAATAATGAAGTTAATTCAGTCTTCATACAATCAATGAAGATGATTGTTAGAAAATAGGTCTTAATAATATTGGACAATATAATTAACTTTGGATAAGAAAATGACAAAATGATTTCGAAGATTCCTTACCCATGCAAGGCTCCAAAAGTTCTATAAAACATGCTCAATAATTGAAAAGGACGACAAGTTATCCAAAACAGTTTCAACATAGTTTTGGGACCCGAACCGACCTGACAGGTTGACCTGAGATCCAATGACCCAAGGTCGGGACCAGTCCAGATCACACATTTTTAGCCCGGATGCAAGCGACTTGGCCAAGATCCGGTCGACTCGGCAAGGTCTTGGACATCCCAGTGACCCGGGCCTTTCTCCTTTTTTTTTTTAAAAAATTGAACTTATTGTTGCTCTATTATCCTTTTTTTTTTTAAACAATCTTTTAATTTTTGAAACTAACCCAATCAATTTTGTAACTTACATATTATCATATGTTCATATAAGTATAAAAAAATTAAATTAAAATTATTTTCAGAAAAATATAACTAGACAAAGTTGACAAATATAAAAACTTTTTATAACACAATTTTCACAACAAAAGTTTCATAATCTAAGCCATTGAATGTGATTGAAAAATTTAAATATGCATTCTTGAGAAAAATTTATGTTTTGTATCTTAGTCATATTGATATGTTTAAATGATATTATTTATGACTTTATGAATTATTATGAATATTTATGATTTTATGTTAGAATTATTATGGATATTTATAATTTTAAAGTTTGAAATTTACATATAAATTATTTATTTTACTTATTTTTTAATTTATTTGTAAAGATATATAGGTATATATATATATATTTTAATTTTTTAATTTATTTATCCAGTTCAATAATTAACCCAGTAATCCAACGGTTGAACCAATAACTCAGACGTCAGTCTGGATCAATAACCAGACTGATTTCAAAAATATTGGTTCCAAGGACAAAGTTATATTAGTCTCAGTTCAATAATACAACGGATTTCAATACCTTTATTTTGTGGATTCATCTGGTTTGATGTCTACGAATTGCAAGAGATCACGATTCCGTCTCAACAAGTTTATAAATAGGAAAGAGATCAACACAATAAAAGCATCCGAAAAATTTGTCTCAAATCATCTCTGAAAATTCTCCTTGTAAATATTTTTTACCTTTTTCTTTTGTTGCTCGTGTTCTACCTGATTCATTACTTTGAACCAAAACTCTTGTAACTTTAATAGCATTCAATATTTTCAAGTTATTATTTTTTGTTATGTTTAATTTCTTCCTATTTTACAATATTAAATATTTCTCTGAAATTTCAATTACTATCTCAAATTTTTTCTAATTTTATTTAATAAACAAGCGATCTTGTCCACACGTGGGGTGTGTGTGTGTGTGTATATATATATATATATTTATATGTTATTTAAGCTTTTATTTTTTGGATCAAGTGGACTTGTGTTTGGACAAAGATCAGATAGACTTGGAGAATTGGACATTGCACTGTCGGCCTAAAACTCGATCGGGTCCCAAAATTATGGCCCGAAAGCCGAATACTCATGGGGCTAAAAACCGCTAACCAGAAAAGAAAAAAAAAAACAAAAAAAACAGGAGGCCACAAACGGGTATAAGTATGAAACCTAGAAGCTACACGAAGAACCAGTAAAGGCCATCTTCGTAGTCGTCGAGTTTGCATCTAATCTCGCATCAGCTGCCATGGCGTTGAACAACGGATTCAGATCTGCGGCAAAGCTCCTCAATTCTTCCGACTTGTTGCTTTCTAAGTCAGGTCAGTTACTGCTGTAATCCGCATCCCCGTCACACTTGTATATACCCTCTCGCCATTTGGTTGTTGAGAAATTGTTAAGAAATACTATTGATCGGTCGTCAGTGTTTGACGCAAATTCTTAGTTGCCCATTCTATCTCCTTAATACTGCTATATGAAATTTCGTGTTTTCGCGCTTAACACCTGTAGGAATGAAATGGAGATTCTTGTGTTGTTTTGATCTGAAAATGGGATTGAATTAACAGGAAAACGTATAAGACTGTCATGATTGGTCCGCACTTCTCTTTTTTTTTTGGCTCGTTTTGACGGGCAGATCGCCAAAACTTAGTAATTGCTGCCTTAAGAACCATGGGCGGTCTAAAACAATTAATTTTGGGCAGTTTCAATGTAAATTCAATGGAAAAGGACGTAAATTTTTTCAGGTTCGTGTTATACTGGAATTTAAAAAAAAAAAAAATTTGTATCGTGCTAACTCTAAAATTGTGCTATAAAGACCTACTACCTCAAGGATTAAGAGTCCCAATTCCCAAATTGAAGTTTCAAACCAAAATGACATAATATAAGACCAAAAGTAAGGCATCCTCTGCACTCTAAACCTCTTGAAAATTAGAAGGTGCCTAGGTATACTGTCATTTTGGTTTGATGATTGCTATATAGATATTGCAGCAAAACCTTTTGTTGGACTCGTGAGGAAATTGTTGTGACTGGTCTGGGTTCACCAATAAGGAAGCCTCAAGCATCATTCATATGCTATAGGTTATGTAGAGGTATGACCCTCATTGGATAGTGGATTGATCAGTTTTTGGTGACTATAAACTGATTTTCAATAAATTTATGAAGGAAAAAAAAAAAACTTAAAAGTTGATAGTTTTCTGGTAGGTGGTCTCAAGTTATATTGGTGCATGGGATTCAGACTCATTGATTCAGCAATGTTGCCAAACGGACAGATGTCTTGTACTCTGTTTGCACGGGGCATGCTTCAGGCATCAACAATGGGTTTTAGCATTGAGTTATGTCAAGTTCTTGGCTTAGTTTATTGTGGGAGCTGAGAAACATAATGGATGGTGCCTATTGATACCAAACATCTTAGGTTCTAGAAATACGGAGGTGGAAATGAATATTTAATTCTCAAGAATGACTTTCCAAGGTAATTTAGCTGATTTACCTTGAAGAGGGTGATTTCCTGATTGGATGAGAAATGGAGCAAGAGCAGGGGCAACGTACTTGTTTTTCCAGTATCAATATCCATGATGTGTCTTGTGTGGCCTGTAGAGTAGGTTAATCTTGGTGAATCCTGAGAGCAGGGTTTATGGATAAACAGCTTAAGAATGGTGAGCAGCCTAAATGTATTGGAAAACTCGATGCATTGGCAATATGGAGAAGCTGGACAGTCATGCTTGTTGATTAAGATAGAATCATGGGAAATAAATAGAGCTCATTGGCATCTAAAGAGAGTGATAAGTGATATGTGATGGGAAGCATGGTTATTAGTATCTCATGTATCCCACGAGTCATATCCCGATTCGATACCAAATCTGACCTCAACGATACAAATCGCATGGTGTATCTGTTTTGAACCAGAATCGCACACAGAATCTCGAATCTGGTCCTTGAATCGTATGAATCTCGATTCATAAGGAATCGCACGATACAGTTCCTTCAATGATTTCCGGTTTGTCTTCCGAGTCATCTTCCGTGTCGCATGACCCGGTTGCTCAGAACACAGTGTTTGTAGATTTTTTCCTTCTTAAATTAGACAGAGCCCGCCGAATATCATCCCTCCCAATAACTCAAGGAAGAAACGCAAGAGAAAACACCTAGGTCATTGCTATTTCAGTCCCCACTGTGGCTTCTCCAATGTGCGTGCATTGCCTCCTTTGTTGTGCTTGTGTTGCCTCCCACATAGACACTGATACTTTTCTATTATCTTTTCTATTTTGGTCCCCTTTGGTGGCCCCCACAAGGGCACACACTGATACTTTGCTATTGTCTTTTCTATTCTGGTCGCCTTTGATCTTTTTTGATATATGACTTGAATTTTGGATTATTTTGAAGTTTATATATGATATATCAGCTTATTGGTTTTTTTGTTTATGTTACTTATTTATTTAAAAATATTATATTTTTATTGATCTTGTATCTTACAATTCATAATAAGATTCGATTCACGATTTGAAAAATAAGTTTTCTGATTCACAATTTGAATCTCGATTTGATAACCATGATGGGAAGTCTTGACAGATGGTTCTTTAGAGCTTAGAGCAGTTGAAATTTAATAAATAAGATGCACCTATTGAATTTTGTTAATCTCTGGACGCTGGATTCTTAACTGGGTGGATTCTGGTGGGACCATTTAGACTGTAGTTAACATAATTGACAGAAGCATGCATAAATCTCTAATATTATCTCAGGTGATGGTTGTGAATCCAGCTAGCATGAGTGAAAGAGTCCAATACAGGGTACTGATAGACACCTCCAGAGTTCTTGTATTAAAATACTGAAATAGCTATTGGACCCATGTGCAGATAAATTCAGAATCCGGTATAGTAACTAGAAAATAGAGAAAAAATTGATTTTAGTATTCAAGAGGCTAGAACACAATCAATTCCCAGTTATCCCACCCTTTACAGAAATGCTAATGATGCTTTACAGACATGCTGGCTATTGGAAGAGCTTTGCTTTAATATATTTAATAGTGGAGTATAGTTTTAAATCACATTCTATGTATTACATAAGATAGTTGTATGAATTCCTTTTGCAGAGTCTAAAAGGGACAGTATTTTTCAATGATAAAAAAGAACTGGAGTACATCAGATTTATCTTTTTGCACCTGTTCTTCCAGCTAGGATCTTGGAAATTTTTTTTTTTTTAAAAAAAGGTGAATGGTGGATAGATGTGCAAACAATTTAGTTGATCATGAAGGAAAAGATAAATATACAACAACAGTTGCAAATAAAATGATCCATTCTTTTATGAATAACCAATATATATACAGCAGGTTACTCAATTGCTATCCAATGGCCATTAGACTGTTTTTTTTTTTTTTTTTCATTTTCCCTTTTTTATTTACAACCTTAAGGTCATATTTTATTTTTTATTTTTTTTGTAGTTTGCCATTTCCTTGAGGACTTGTGTTGACGCTAGCTATCTCCACTGCGATGGAATCGTCTTTTTTTTTTTGAAATTGATAAAATAATAAAAAAGCAGTCTATTTATGTATAACTTATACGTTAATTGTTCTTAGTTACTTAAGCTAACAGATTTTTGCAGTTGTGGTTTTAAACTCCAAATCAATACTAAAATTTGGATTAGAATTCTTGGTTTTCCTAGGGTTAGGTTTAAAGCCTTCTGTTTGTTGGTACTTTTGTTGCTTGCATTTTCATTATGTTTACAAGGTTGCAATTCGGGTTCTTGTTATCGACTATTCTTCAGTGATAGAACTAGCACCAGCGCTCACTACTGTCAAAAGAATTGTTATACTTAACGGTTAACCTTTAAAGTTCTCCGCAAGTCACTATTTTCTTCAGCGTTTTATTAAAAGAATGCTGCCGAATCTTCTTTCTTTCAAGATCATGACCAGAAGTTTGTTTTGCCTTTAGTGTTTTTTTTTTTGGTGTGTATGTGTGTTGTGTTATGGTGGTGGTGGTGGTGTTTGGGGGGGGGGGGGGGGGGATGTATTGTGGTCATCCTCCCCCCTTTAGAAAACTGATGCACCGTTGCCCTTCATATGTAAGCATTTTCTCTTGTGACAGTAAGCCGAGGTTTCCGTTCCACGGGGGTCAAAAGAATGGGAGGACATGGCCATGATGAGCCGGAGTATATTCATGCAAAACACATGTACAACTTGGATAAGATGAAGAATCGGCCATTGAAGATGTCCCTTGCTGTATTCACTGCCTTCAGCATAGGTGTTATAGTCCCTGTCTATGCAGTCATTTTCCAGCAAAAGAAGACAGCTTCTGGGTAGTTAGTTGTCTCACCACATGCTTTTTTGCTTGCAGTTGGGAATCCCAGACTAGCATAATGAATGATTATCTAGTTTCTTTCTGTGCTGTTTCGAGCTTTTATTTTTGTTCAAACTTCGAATGGGTTTTCCTTTTTTAATGGTAATAATTGGTACAGTGATTGTTCCCTAATGCTTCAAGCTTGAACCTTTTCATGTATTGAAAGGAAGAATATACTTTGATAGTTTAGTTCGTTGGTCCAACAGTTTGATTCCCTTAGGACAGGTTTTCCAGTTATTTCTCAACGGTTTGATCCCTTCATATTGAAATAAGACAACGTTCACCATTTATTTTCTGAAGCACCAAATTAAGACTGTATGTAAGCCTTATTAATAACCATTTAAATTATATTAAGTTCCATTGATGTTGTGAAGCTATACGTAAAGAGATGGTTGGGGTCTACTTCCGTTCATTTTAAATGGGGTAGTAGTACTTTTCAGGACTTCATGTGAACCAGTTTCGTATTGTACATTGGCCGAATAAAAAATTGAAACTGTTATATGAAAACAACGTTTTCTCAAGAAATATAATCGTGTAAGAAAAGAAACATGAGAGAAGTAAGTGATGAAGTACTAACAAAATCTAATACAAGAAGGATGTGCAAATCATTATTGGAAAGTATTATTTTTGTTATTTGTTTTTAGGGGAAGTTTCAATTTTGTCGTATATGTTTGGATCAATTCTATCACACTTGATTACAAAAAGATTATGTTGTCTAAATCATTAATAGTATGTTGATGTGTCTAAACATATGGACAGTGCTCATCAAAAGTTGCCAGGAAGTAATTTTATCTTTCAATTTCATCCTTCAAGTTTGGAGTAAGTTTTAATTTTGTCCCTTGTATTTGGGAAAAGTTTCAATTTCTCCTCAAATTTGAAGCATATTGTCTAAATCATTAATGAAAAATACTTATGCTCATTGGACATGTAATGACAACACAGGTACCATTTACTTCTAGAAGTAAACGAAGGGGACATTTGCTTTTTTTTTTTCTTTTTAAGATTAAAATGTCTAAATTTGAATACACACATGAATATTAAGATAGTTTTTGAATATGAATATTGAAAGATTAAAACTTTTTTTAACCTCTAGGCACATAGAAATAATTTATTAATAAAAAAATAATATTTAAAGAAATTATTAATTAAACATATATCATAAAAAAAATGATAAAATCAAATTTAAAAAATAGAACCATAAGTAGAATGAAAAATTTAAAACTTAAAAAATAAATTTTAATTGTTAGTCTAGTTAACAAAATATTTAACAAAATGGTTGTTTTGCACGTATTATAAAGTTTGAGGGAGTTATTTATTAAATTTTAAAGTTTATGAGAGATAAGTACACATAAAACAAATTTTATAGGGATAAAATGTATTTTTATTTAAAATGAATAATACATCTATAAGATATTAAAACTTGTCACAAGATCTAATTCATTAAGTTATATTCAAATCTATTAATTGCTTAAAATAATAAAAAAGAAAACACTTAATGGTATGAGATCTTAATGAATCAGAATTAAACATTCATTAAGTATAAATAAATAAGGCCTAAATAGACCTATTTATCTCTAATTCAACGGTGTGCTCTCTTAATCCCTCTTTGGTGGAAACCTAAATTTTAAATTTCCACCATCATCAGATAATAGGGGTGTGTGATTTCAATTATGTATTGTAAATAATTGGAATGAATTGAAACTTACTTTAAATGTGAGGAATCAAATTGAAACTTATTACAAATATGGGAGACAATTTAAACATACTCTAAACATGAAAAATCAAATTGAAACTTTAAATTACATACTGACAATATCTAATGAACCATTTTTCATGTGTTTGAACATATCCATATTTTAGAACAATGGTTTAAACCACGTTAGTAATTTGGACGAAATTAACACCTTTATATATATAAATATATATATATATATATATATATATATATATATATATATATATATATATATATATATGTGTGTGTGTGCGAGAGAGAGAGAGAGAGAGAGAGAGAGAGAGAGAGAGAGAGAGAGAGAGAGAGAGAGAGAGAGAGAGAGAGAGAGAGAGAGAGAGAGAGAGAGAGAGAGAGAGAGAGAGAGAGAGAGAGAGAGAGAGAGAGAGAGAGAGAGAGAGAGAGAAACTTGAATTTACACAAAATATAAGGAATGCATACTTAAAATTTTATATAACATAACTTACTATTTTGGTAACTTTTTTTTATCTAAAATTTAACATCATTTATTCATTTGCATTGAATAGGGATGTGAAAATAGGCTTGGTCGTCCTATTAGGCTTCTTTTTTTTTTAAATTTATTTTTTCGAAGTTTAGTTTGCTATTTTAAAAGTTTATTTTAATTTTTGAAGTTTTATAATCACAATACTAATATAGTCAAAGTAACTAAAAGTATTTTTTCAAAAAAAACTAAAAGTATTTTTTTTAAGTTTAATTTTTTTTGGGAAGCTTCATAGTCTAAATACTTAGTTTCTATTATTTAAAGTAACTAAAAATACCTTTGAAAAAAAGTAATCCATAAGTTGGAGAGAGAGAGAGAGAGAGAGAGAGAGAGAAACTTGAATTTACACAAAATATAAGGAATGCATACTTAAAATTTTATATAACATAACTTACTATTTTGGTAACTTTTTTTTATCTAAAATTTAACATCATTTATTCATTTGCATTGAATAGGGATGTGAAAATAGGCTTGGTCGTCCTATTAGGCTTCTTTTTTTTTTTTTAATTTATTTTTTCGAAGTTTAGTTTTCTATTTTAAAAGTTTATTTTAATTTTTGAAGTTTTATAATCACAATACTAATATAGTCAAAGTAACTAAAAGTATTTTTTTAAAAAAAACTAAAAGTATTTTTTTTAAGTTTAATTTTTTTTTGGGAAGCTTCATAGTCTAAATACTTAGTTTCTATTATTTAAAGTAACTAAAAATACCTTTGAAAAGAAGTAATCCATAAGTTGGTTCAACTTAGCCCATGGCCTTTGATGGATAAAGATTAGGCCAAAATTTTCAACTTATAATTTATATATAACTTAACTTGACATAATCCATATTTACCATGAATCTTGTAAAAATTTGAGTCATAAAAGGCCAGCCAATCTAACCTAGTCTATTTGACACCCCTAACATTGAAAAAAAAAGTCAAATAAATAAAAGATACATTTCACTTACTCGCCTCCAAAAGGGTGAAGATTGCCTGAGGTGGAGAAAAGAGAGTAAAGGTATCTTTTCTACAAGCAGTGCATAGTGGAGAAGAGCAAATGAGCTCAACGACTTTGACAAAAGATGAAAAGGGATTTGGAAGTTGGTTGTGGCTAGTAGTGGTAAACGGGCGGTCCAGGCTGGTCACGGGCTAGCCCGTCATGGTCTTGGCTTAAACGGACTGGTCACGGTCTGGCTCGTTTATAAACGGTCTTCGTATATAAAGACCAAGACCGCCTACATAAGACCGTGGGCCTAAACGGACTAATCGCGGTCTACCAACAACAACAACATAGCTTTATCCTACTAAGTGGGGTCGGCTACATGGATCGCACGACGCCATTGAGCTCTATCAATGACCAACTCTTTAGATATCTTATTTACTAAAAGGTCCCGTTTAATAATTTCTCTAAGTTTCCTTTTTGGTCTTCCTCTTCCTTTTTTCATAGGGCTCCAAACCATCTGCTCAACTCTCCTAACTAGCACTTCCAACGGTCTTCTTTGCACATGCCCAAACCATCTTAAATGGTTTTCAACCATTTTTTTCTCAATAGGTGCCACCCCAACTCTACCTCGTATATGATCATTATGGATCCTATCTCTTCTTGTATGACCACACATTCAACGCAACATACTCATCTCCGCCACTCCAATTTTATGTTCTTGTTGTCCTTTCATTGTCCAACATTCACTCCCATATAAAATCGCTGGTCTTATAGCAATACGATAAAACTTTCCTTTGAGTTTATCAGGTACTTTCCGATCACAAACAACCCCTGATGCCATTCTCCACTTCAACCACCCCAGCTTGTATCCTATGTTCCACATCTCTAATAATTTCGCTGTCATCTTGTATAATTGATCTAAAATATCTAAACTTTGACACTTGTGATACGACCTGATCACCAAGTTTAACCTCCATCTCGTTCCTAGCTTATCACTTGTTGAACTTACAATGCATATATTCGGTCTTACTCCTACTCAGACGAAAACCTTTCGATTCCAAAATAGCTCTCCATAACTCAAGTTTAAAATTAATCTCTTCCCTTGTCTCTGCTATAAGAACAACATCATCTGTAAAAAGCATGCACTTAGCGATTTCTTCTTGGATGTGTTTCGTCAGAACATCTAAAACCAGGTCAAACAAATAAGGGCTTAAGGATGATTCCTGATGTAGGCCAATTTTAATAGGAAAGTCTCTAGTCTCCCCTCTAGACGTTCTCACACTAGTCGTAGCCCCCTCGTACATATTTTTTATAGCTCTAATATATGCAACCCGTACACCTTTCTGTTCTAAGGCTTTCCACAGCACCTCTCTTGGTACTCGATCATAGGATTTTTTCAAGTCAATAAATGCTATATGCAGGTCTTTTTGTTTACTCCGATACCTTTCCATCAACCCCCTTAGAAGATATATAGCTTCCATAGTGGACCGTCCTGGCATGAATCCAAATTGATTTTCAAAAATACTCGTCTCGATTCTTAACCTACATTCAATCACTCTTTCCCATAATTTTAGAGTGTGACTCATAAGCTTAATCCCGCGGTAGTTTGCGCAATTCTGAATATCTCATTTGTTTTTGTAAATAGGCACTAAAGTGCTTCTTCTCCATTCCTCAGGCATTTTCTTAGACCTTAAAATCTCATTAAAGAGCTTAGTTAACCAGATAGTACCCTCTTCTCCTAAACACTTCCAAACTTCAATAGGAATACCATCGGGACCAACAGCTTTACCATTATCCATTTTTCTAAGAGCTTCCTTGACCTCATCAACCTTGATCCTGCTATAATATGCCAAATTTTGTTCTCTCTCCAAGGTTGTTAGATCTTCCATATCACAAGTCGACTCCATTCCGTCATTAAAGAGCTTATGAAAATAACCCTGCCATCTGTTTTTAATATCTCTATCTGTAACCAGAACTTTTCCTTCTTCATCCTTAACACATCTTACTTGATCCAAATCTCTAGATTTCCTCTCTCTAGCCTTCGTAATCTTGTAAATCTTTTGTTCCCCTTTTTTCGTTCCTAAATCCTTGTAAAACTCTTCAAACGCTTTAGATTGTGCTTCACTTACTGCTTTTTTTGTCTCCTTATTAGCCTTCCGATACCTTTCCCAATTTTATGAGTTATTGCACAGATGGATAGCTTTAAAGCATTCTCTTTTAAATTTGATCTTCTCTTGAACAGCCTCGTTCCACCACCAAGATTCCTTATCTCTTTGTCCAAAACCTTTTGATCGCGGTCTACCATTTTTTTTAAAAAAATAAAATAAAATAATATTCAAATAACATAATTTTTAATTTTTTTAAAGTAAAAATTCAATAATTTTTTAGTAAAATAATATTTATACAAGTAAAACATTACTTTTTTAATATTTTCAAATAACCAATCACTTTAATTTTTTATATTTTCTTTCAAAATTAACTATATTATACTTAAATTTGAAAATTTTATATTTATTTTCAAAAAAATACAAGAGTTTTTATATCCAAAATTATTATATTTATTGAATATAAGGTTATAAAATATAAAAATGTGATAAAATATAATTATTTATACTAAATAGTATATTTTTTATAAAATTAATAAAATAAAAAAAGACCGCGGTCTGCCTGCAGAGCCGCGGTCTAAACCGTTTAGCCTGCGGGCTTAAACGGTCTTGACCATTTAAACCCGTTTTTAAACGGGCCTAAATTTCTGAACTCAAGATCGCCTATTTATGGACTGTCATAGTCTTAACTGTGGGCCATGGTCTTTTTAAACAATGCCAGTTATGGCGAAGAGGATTAAGTTGTTCCATTGGAGAGTACTACACAATAGTCAATAGCTTGCCTACGAAAGGCAGATGTCAAACCTGGAATGACGGGAGCCTGACGTTTGACACCTGTGTGTGGCTTCCAGAGGACACTGCTTATATTTGACATTTCTAGTAAAGAGAGAGAGGTGCTGATGTTATTGAGGTTCATTGGGTTAAGGTGAACACTAATGCAGCTGTTAAACATGGTTGGGTTGATTTGTGATTGCAAAGGATGATGGGTTGTGGGGTTCTCAAAATGTTTGCCTCCTTGCTCCATGATCAAAGCAGAATTGTGGGGCATTATGGAAGGCTTAAGGTTGGCTTTTTAGAAAGGGTTCAAGGAGCAAGATTCGCTCCTGAATGAATAGGAATAGGAGCGTCCTGATTCTATACCAGTCATCCGATCATAGGGAGGGGTGCTAAATTTTCTTTTAAAAAAAATTGACTTACCAAATGTTCAATGCTAGCAGACAGTCCTATTCTTCAGGCAAATAGGACCAAACCTGATTGCGAGTTTAAGAGGGTGATTGTTAAGTACGATTCTAAACTTGATTTTGATGGGTTGGGTTTGACTTGAGGCCACAACGCAGAAATTGAGAGCCTTTATGACCTAATTAAGGAATGGATTGGCACGGAGTGGCCAGTGGAGGTGGTCCATGTTTGGCATGAAAGAAATGTTGTAAAAATTAGATATTTCAAAAAGAACATTTAAACGTATTGTGAAATTTTTTTTGAAATATTTTAAATTAAGCTTGTCAGCTATGATCTACTAATTCACAACCTTCAATTAGAAATTATTGGAATAATAAAATGTTTTTATTATTGTCTAGTGTAACTCTCTTACCATAATAATTTTGTAACTCCCCCATCATTATTTTCTATTACAAGTCCCCAATTTTCGTAATATCTCATTAGTTTTATTAATTGGCTTCTTCATATATATATATATACATACACAAACACACACACACACACGTGTTTTTGAGCAAGAAAAGAGATATGGGAAGGAGGTAAAAAGTCTATGATGAGATAGACTACAGCAATTTTCTAGGGTTGCAACGTCAGTTTTTGTTAGTGTTGTTATGGTATCTGGGTATCACCCAAAAGGGTCTATTTTATCCTGGGAAGAAATTTTGCTTTGTAAATTTTATCTAATTTTGTGGAATATTCCTCAAGGACAGTGCCCTCCATATTACGACTCAGACTAAATTTTTACTGACAATTTCTTCAATTTTCTAACAATCTTAAGGAATATTATGCACCTTGTTGATCTTCTTAAGAGATGCGGGTAATATTTTATTATAAATATTATTTTTCTATTTGGTTGTTGCTCACAAAAGAGAATTTATTAATAAGATAGAATTTTTTACTGTATGAGATATCTAAGATAAGGTATGTTTACAAGACTTTGGCTATATATTACCTTGTATATCTACATTATTTTTGCAAGTTCTTTTACTTGGTTTGGAAAAGTTCTATCAAATATATATATATATATATATATATATATATATAATGGTAATGTTATATGCGAAATAGCATTTGTGTTATCTGGAAACTATGAGTTTTATTGTTATAGTGATTATTAAGTAATCAATTCTTACTCCAAAGGCAATGCAATGATGACCCTACCATGAGGTATGTAAACTATTTCAATCTTTCTCTATTTTGAGAATTTTATTAATAGTAGGGGCAAGAAGAAAAATATTTTTTGATATTATTTTAAAACAAAAAGTAGTATCAAATCCAGTGGTTTGTCTAATATTCCTATTGGAAAATTAAATTGTCCTTTATGGCTTGAATGTTGTCCCTAGTTACTTGATTATTGGAAGATGTGTGATAATGTGAGAGTGTATGTCTAGGAAAGGTTCTGGCTAGGAAAGACTTGGTATTTAGATGTGTCCATTGTGACCCATTTCTTTTTCTTTGGAACCTACCTAATGCACTACTTAAAAACTAGTTTCACTATTCTTGTAATCAAAGTGAGGGATGTAAGAATATTATTATAAAAATATAAAGATTTTTTTTGTGGTTAATAGTTAGTAAGATTGTGGTTTAATTTATAGAAATTTTATGGGTTTAATATTTAACTTTTGAGAGAAGGGCAAAATCCCATAAAATTCTATTAACATGACTATTGACAACATGGAAAAAGTTTTCTTCAAGCTTATATGTGATCAAACATTAAGTTTGAAAAATACTAAAAATTATGTTTGTGGAATTTTTTTTAAATTCTACAATAAAGTGTTATGACCATATTCTTGAGTTTTCTAAAGCTATATGAAATGTAAATATGTGACCTTATAACTTGTGGTTTTTGTCATTTTAAATTGAGGATATCATCTCATTGAGATGATGATAATATGCCATATATGAAAATTGGAGTTAGCATTTTTGAAATGCTAATCAATGAGAACACTCATTGTACACAGAGGTACAATGTTGTTGAGTTATTGATCACAAAATGAGATTGAAATGTTCCTAAATGATTATGTGAAATTCTTAAAATAATATTATTATATGGTGGATGAATATATATGTGCATATGTGTGTGTGTGTGTGTGTGTGTGTGTTTTGGAAGGCCACCTATAATAATTATGAGGTTTTATATGAGTTGGGCTATCATACTCTAACAATTTTAAAATATTTTAAAATATGGGGGTATTTTGCAAAGTTTATATTGCATGACTCTAAGAAAAAGGAAATGAATTCTAAAACTTTGATTGTGTTCATTGTTATGCTGTGTATAAATTTCCTACTTTGATAATTGGGATATTTTTTTTGTATATGTATAACATGCTTATTTTTATAGTAGAGTGGATGTTATAGATATGATAAATATTTCCTTGCAATTAATCTTGAGATGAAAGACATGGGTTAAGCAATTTGGGGTTAAAATCATAAGGAAAGGTAATGGTATTTTACTATAACAAGAACATTATGTTCAAAAACTTCTTAAAAGGTTTGGTCATTTTGATGACGAACCAATAAAAACTCCTTATGATTTTAACACTCAATTGAAGGAAAACTCAAGAGAGCTTGTTGCTCAATTTGAGTATGCACAGATTATTGGGAGTATGTTGCTTGATGAACTACACCCAGTCTGAGAGGTACCATGAATTATAGTATCATATAAAGTAGATTTCCCATTGAATTAGAAGAACACAATGATGTTAACTGAATCTTTGATTCAGATGAGACAAAATCCACTAGTGGTTATGCCGTCACCCTTGGCAGTGGTATGATATCTTAGATAGCAGCCAAACAAATTAATCTTGGAGTTTGCTGAAAATGAGACTAAGTGGTTGAAAAACTTCTTAGCAAATGTTTCTGTTAGGTATGAGCCCAATGATGTAAGATACAATAGCCATTGTAAAGAACAAGATTTTCAATGGTAAGAGTAGACACTTGTGTTTAGATGCAAAGTTATCAACTAGCAGCTAAAAGATGAAAAAAGAGTATATCGATCGATTATGTGAAGTCAGATGTAATAACGGAGGCCTTAGTGTATTAGTGTTATTGGACTTCAGGAGTGTATTCTAGTATGGGGAAAAAATTTTCCATCTGAATGGAAGGGAAGCACATGGTCGAACGTTGTGTAAAACATAAATTGATAGGTGGCAAGGAGGTAAAGGACTACTTGTGGCATAAGAGGGACTTAGTGAATGATAAGTCTGTGGAGGGACTAAACTAAAATTAAATTTGTTATTTGGAACCCTTGTAGGTAAGAGAATTAATTGAAAAATTAGGAAAGTTTATGTGCTAAAGATGGAAAATTAATGATGAGGATGTGTGGTGCCTTAGATAAATGGTGTATAGACTGACAACAAAAAATTACCATTTTGCCCTCACATAAAGTGGACCTTGAGTTGACCAAGGGTGTTTTTGTAATTTTTCCTTTTGCATATACATACACTCCATTCACACCACCCATATCAGAAAATTCTCTATTCTCTCATACTCTCTTTCCTTGTGACCTAAATCATGCCTCTCAACCTTCCTTCAGCCAAGACCACCTCCTCAAGCTTCCAACCACGTTCTCTAGCGTAGATGAGACATTTTGGTGACCAACCACCACTGAAAAGGAGAAGAGTTGAGGTAAGCTTCATACTCTCCCATTTTTCTACACATTTTCATGTTAATAGAGTTTGGGGATGAAATGGGTCTCAAATGAGAGTGTTTTGGCTTGGGTTTTATTTCCTAATGTTCTTCCATGATCATTGATGGATTTGGAACAAGAAATTTGTGGAAAATCATGGCTAAAGATAGGTTTTTGATGGATTAAAGTCTATGTCAGATTTTTGTTATGAATGTTTCCTAATGTTGGGTATGAGATTTATGAACAAGAATCGTGAAATTTGACTAAGATCTGAGCTGGTTTCGAACAAAACACGAAGAAAACATAAATTTCGCAAGAGAAGAGTTGGGTTACTATCACCCATTGCTGCAATGATGAGGTAATACTATATTTGTCACTGCAGTGATGGATCTAGTCGCTGCGGTGATAGACATTAGAAGGGAATTCTTTCTTTTGGCATTTTGGGTGCTACAGCAATGGGAGTAGCATTGCAGTATCCTAAAAGCTTCTAAAACATGATTTTTCATGTCTTTACTTATATGTTTTCGATTCCAATTGTTTAGGATGCCTCTCTAAAGGATCCCCAAGGATTGCACATCAAATCATTAAGGTTTGAGATAGATTGGCTAGCTTGGAGTTGATGTGAGGGGACTTCACCTTACCTTATTTGTTTTTCTTTCTAGGACTATTTTTCCTAGTGTTGTAAATTATGTAAGCATGTGATATGGTGATATTATGTTTGAAATACATGAAATCTTACATGCTTATGGCTTAAGCAAACATATCTGTGTGTGGATATGTATGTGAATAGCATAGAGAGTCATATGCCATGTGTAAATGAACATGAGGGGATTGTGGGTAATACGTGATGTCGAATAATGGGCAATACATATGCATATGCATCGACATATTTATATATGTTTATATACATACATGAGGCATATGGGATTGGGAAATGTTACCATTATGCATGGTTGTGGATATATGGAATTAATGCCATAATTGTGTGATGAATGCATGTCGTGATATTGACTTGAGCATATGCATCATATGCTATACTCTATTCTGCCATGTATTGTAATTGTGGTTTAAGCTTGGGTCGAGGAAGCCAATGTGAGCTATCCTCCTAAAGGATATGTTCATACATTAACCTTGGGAAACATAGACCCCTAAGAAACAATGTATTCACTCTATGTGAGTGTTTGTCAGTATGAGTATGTCAGATAAAAAGGGATTTATATCTTGTTGAATGCTGATGATGCGTGATGTATGGACTATATAGGAATCCTAATTGTTGGATTTCATATATGTGTTGTGGTTTATTGATGATTAGGTTGACTGAGCATGATATGTTAGCATGACCTTGTACGGCTCAAAAAACTCCTTGCTGATTGAGTGAGCACGGTGTGATGGCATTGCCTCACATGGCTCAAGATACTCATTACAAGTTGAGTGAACATTGTGTAATGGTGACCTCATATGGCCTGGTATGATTGGTTTGATTAAGTATGGTATGTTGGCACGGCTATGTATGACTTGGGAGACTCCTTATCGGTTGAGTGGGTATGATATGATGACGTAGCCTTAGATGGCCCAAGATAATCCTTGTAATTGAATGAGCATGGTACGATGGTGGCCTCATATAGCTCGAATTATTTATTAGGGGAAATGAAACTAGAATGATGAATTGAGGGATGGTTTGCATGTAAGAGGTGAGATGCATACTGAGTTGTATGGTTTGTATTGGCTACTCCAATATGGTGTTACCATGTGATTGATTTGTAATATATATGTTCATATATCTTTATGTGTATAGTTTGTGATGAACCCATGGTTATGGATGTGCAACGTTGGATAAATTATGTGTGTACATATATATAAATATGTGCATAAATAATATAATGCATGGATGAGAATTGTAAGTGGTTGCACATGGGTACATAGGGGATGTGGTGATGTGTATGTGGGCTAATTGTGGTATTGTATAACTGATGTTGAGCTTTATGACGACTATACTACTATTGGTTTATATTCTTGTTATCTTTGATGCTTGTACACGTGTGGTGGGAAAATTAACAGAGATAATTGATGGGGTGTTTGTGCACAATTGTCTGATTATACTCCTTTGATCATGCATTATTTATATGTTATTGGCATGCATAGTCGTGTTGTAACATCCCAATTTTTTATATTCTCCTAAGATAAAAATTAAAGAGAATTTATGAAGGTCCTTAAAAAGTTAGACTAAGCGAAAAACTAGATCAGAAGGCTGACAGCCAACTGCCAGTATCAAAGTAGTCGACTGACAGACCTTAAGATATAGCAATCTCAGGTTTGAGCAGAGCAGTCGACTGATATGGAGTTAGTAGTCGACTGGCTATATCAGGAAAATAAATTAAATTCAGAATAGAGAGGTACCAGTTGACTAATAAGTGGATAACAATCGACTGGCAAATGAAAATATTAGGAAAACTCAAGAACAGAGAGCAAGCAGTTGACTAGTATGCAGACGATAGTCGATTGGTAGCTCCCAAAATAGCAAGCATAAGTCAGTTTAATCGATAAAAGTTAGTTAAGAAATTACCAAAATAACCCCATATGATCTGAAACATATGAGAAATAAGTTAGGGGCAACATGGTAATTCCACAAGAGCCTATATATGACTCTATATGTGTTCTGTGAGAAAAAGAAAGAGAAAACATAAGAAAGAGAGAGAGATGCGATTTTAAAGCTAAAAGATAGAGAAAGAGCAAGAAGAAGAAGACTAAGGCTTGGAATTCAAATATAGGACTTGATTCTTCATGCAAGGTAAGCTTTCTAGCTTAATTCCTCTTGTTTAGATAAATTCTAAAGTTTAAGAATAATAGTATAGCAAATTGTAGACTTAAGGAGAGAGAAGAAGAAGAAGGAATGGTCTGGAAATTTAGAAACAAGAGGATTTAGAAGGAAACTAAAAGAGGATTTACAAACTTCAACTCTAGGGACAACTAAAGGTAGCTAGTTTTTTTATAAAAGCAATGATATATGATGATTTAAGTGTTTTTACTATGATTTATCATTATAATATTAGAATTTTATGATGATGATATAAGTCTACAATGTGATTTATGCCTATGATATGTGTATTATGAATCTATGATGAATTGTATGCATAATATGAGGTTATATGTTTTGCTATGATTGATGAATAGTAAAAGAATAATTCCCTATGTTGATTCATGTGTCTATCATGAATTATGAATGATATATTACTGATTTCATGATATGTGGATGATAAATCTTCCCTGAATATATGAGCAAGGATTTTATGAATTGGTGCAATGCAAAACCCTTATGTTGGGTAGACCTGTGTGCATGATGAACCCTTGTTTGGTTGACTCATCTTGTATTATAAATCCATTATGACTTGGGTAGACCTATGGTGCATTTTAAACGCTATGAGGGTAGATTTATAATGCATTGTAAACCCATATGAATTGGGTAGACTTGCAAAGCACTAAGAGAAGAAGTCCAATCTCTACATTCATGAAAGTATTTATATAGACTAAGATTGCTTTTATGACTGAAATGGTTGCTATGATGTTTTCTTAAAGTAAACTAGCTACTGAGATTATATATCTTATATTTTATGTTATGACTAACCATTTCAGGAAACGAAGTATAATTGAATGGAGAAAGGAAGTCTTAGACTTGTCTTCCTATCTTAGAGAGTTATGTAAAGGATTAGGTACTCAAGTGTATGTTTAGAGGCATTAATGTATAAGAGTGTGAATCTACTAGATTCCTTAGCATGTATCTTGTAACAAGTAAATGTGATGAATGCATGTATGGGTGTTAAGGTAATCATGAGTTAAGGTTTATGTTCCAATTTAAGAAGAGGTTTTGCTTTCAGTTTTTAAGAAATGGAATTTTAAAACTAACAGTCGACTGCTACATTACAGGCAGTAGATTGGCACATTACAGAACATCAGAAATTCGAGACAATAGTTTGCCAGTCGAGTGTCTCAGTGATAGTAGTTAACTGCCAACCCTTTGTCCATTATGAGATTTTTATGTTTAAAATGCTCTACAATTTATCTAAATTTTTACTGAATGATATTTTCAAAGAATTTTGTAGAGCTTATGTCCAAAAAGCACTCAAACTCTTCTTCAACTTTAACTTATGAATTGGTCTAATTTTAAAATTTAGGCAGACATTACACATGTGTGATTGTGGTAGGGTAGAGTTTTTCTCATTGGGTCAGTGGACCGGACTCGCCCTTTACAGTTCAGGTACTAAAGATTGGTTGGCTTAATGTTTCATGTGTTGAGGATACCTTCGCATTGTTCGGGGTATGGTAACTATTTACTTTATGTTGTATTGGTATTTTTAAAAAACTCTGTAATCGGGTAGACAATGGTAGGAAATGAGTACGAATCTGAATGTATGAAAACATAAGAATTGTAATTGAACACTTGATATTATTTGAGTACTTGATGGTATATTTGTAAGTATATATTTAAATACTTATCTTAAGTATTATAGTGCTATTTTCTCATCACCATCAAAGTATTATTTCCATGTTGAATTGACTTAAATGACTTAATAAGAAGGAATAATGATTGTGTTGGAAATAGAAAAGGGTTATCTAAGCTTGCGGTAGTGAGATAAGGTGCACCGTTTGTACTAGTCACGTGTCTAGATTTTGGGTGTGACATCAAAAGTGAAGTTGGTCAATTCTTTGACTAAACATGCATGTAGGAAGGAAATTAGTCCTTCACACAATCGAAGGAAAATGCACTTAAGCCAATTGAAATTAACAATGACGGTAATCCAACTATTGTTATTAGAGATCTCATAAAGAAAGTTTGTATGGGTAATAATAAATCACTTGTTAGTTCTACTAGCAATATATCTCAGTCTTTTCCTATGGTGTAAGTGTGAAAGTGTTAGAATGCATTTGATGGAGGGGTTGAGCAAAACTTATTCTTAATGATTTTCATAGCCTTTATGGGTGATGTATTCATTGCGGATATGCTTGATGAAATCACCTATATGAGTGTGGAGTGGGGTCGCTCCTATGAGATTGTGGAAAAATCTCTAGAGCACTCATGACTAGACACATGCATGGCTGCAAACGTGCACAAACGCATTAACAACAAGAACTATGAGGGTGTGATGTGATTGGTAAGACCTTTAACTTATAATAAAAGTTTGATAGTTCATAGAAGCTATATGTTTTACCACTGACTCTATGGGTTATGCCATATCTATATAGATTTGGTTATAGTCTTAAAGACACCAAACTCGAAGAATCTATACCCAAGTTTGTAACCCAAAATATTATGTCATTTAAAAGTTTCTTTTTGAAATATGTAGTTGATTGTTGTGAAAATTAGATATTTCAAAAAGAATATTTAAAACTCTTGTGAAAATATTTTTGAAATATTTTAAATTAATCTTGTCAATTATGATATACCCATTCATAACCTTTAATTAGAAATTATAGCAATAAAATGTTTTTATTATTGTCTAATGTAACTCTCTTGCCATAATATTTTTGTGACTCCCCCATCATTATTTTCTATTGTAACTCCCCAATTTTCATAATATCTCATTATTTTCATTAATTGGATTATATATATATATATATACACACATACACATGTGTTTTGAGCAAGAAGAGAGAGATGGGAATGAGGTAAAGAGTCTATGATGAGATAGACTATAACAATTTTTTGGGTTGCAATGTCAGTTTTGGTTTTTGTTGTTCTAGTACACTACAAGAAATTTGAAATTTAGTGGCAGTTTTAATCCACAAACAGTGGCAGTTTAAATTGCCACTAGAAAATCTAGTGGCAGTTGGCGGAACTGCCACTAAATTAGGTGCCACATGCCTAACTATGGGAATAACTGCCACTAAATATTTAGTGGTGGCTTTTATGGCAGTTTGAGTTGTCACTGATTCTTTTTTTTTTTACTGTCATCGTGCACATTTAGTGGTGGTTTTGTAATTAACTGCCACTAAATAATGGTAGTTTCGTATTAACTGCCACTATATAATGGCAATTACTATTGTGAAATTACCACTATATAGTGGCGGTTAATACAAAACCGCCAATATAAGTGTCAGATTACTCAATTTGCAAAGAGTTCCTTTTTATTTTGCTTCTCTATTTTTCCCCTAATTATGCTTACATATCTTTTTCAGTCAAATTACTCAGTACATAATCCAATATACACAATAACTCATAATTAAACTTGCAAATTTAGTTTAGAAATGATTTCTTCATTGATATATAATAAGTAGACTTTGATACAGAACAAAAGTCTTCATAGAACCAAAATCTAAAAAAAGGCAGCATAAGTCTAACAAAGTCTCAATACATCAGAAATCTAAAACCAAACAACATAAGTCACTTATCATGCATGTTCATCATCGTCGTCATCTTCAGCGTCGTCATCATCCTCCTCCCCCTTTTCTTCATTATCTTGAATGCAAGATAATGGAGAGTTTGTTGCTTGACCAGAACCCTCTCCATTCTATTGCCCAAAAAATTGCATTTATAATAAAAAAAGCTAATAAATTGATTAGAAGTACAGAAATAAAGAATAACTAACAAAATTGAATGATGAACTTATTCTTCATGCCACATCTTGAGGAGTAAGCTGACCTTGGAGGATTTGGAGGAAGAGATGCATCATTTCCTCATTTCTTTTATCCATAGCCACCAACTGAGACTGTAGACTTGCTATCTCTAACTGCAATGCATGAACAGAGACACCTGAAGAGGAGGATTAGCCTGCAAAGCGAGAAGTTGGACCAAACACCTGAGTAGGGTAGGGCCTAAATCCCAAGCCACAAACTTGTCCTGGATGCTCTTGGGTTCCTAATGCCAATGCCAACGAGTCCTGAGGCAAGACTCCAGTGGCTGTAGTTCCTTGCATCTTGATTTCAGTGATTTTTTCATGCATACCGCACATGAAATAAAAAGAAATTATTAACAAACCACTAGTTAAATATAGCCACTTACATTTAGGAAGTTCAAGATGTTCAATTCACACTAATGGCTCTCACTTCATCACTTACGAATGAGCCATCCTTCTTTCTATGAGTCTTAAGCCAGAGTTATACCCTACCGATGGGTCAATCGTGCTTAGCAACTTGTAAAATTAAAGTCAGTTAATTTAATTCTTAAATAATATTAAAGATTCTTTTTTAAAAACTTAATTTACCATCTCGGCTCTTTTTCGAGCCAAACTCTTCGTGCCTCCAGTGTGATTTAGCCTCAGACATTGCATGCTTGCTTTATTTTTTTCAACTTTCTCCTGACATTTGGATGAATCATGTTAGTATATTCTTGTCATAAAATGAAAAAAATAATGTTTCAAGATGTTATTACATGGTAGTCTGAGTCATACCACATCTTAACATATACAGCCCAGTGCTCCCTTTGAAAACTCATTGAACATCTGCAATTATTTCTTCTTTTATCCTTATTTTGTTGTGTCGGGCCTTAAAGACCTCCAAGCACCCGCTTTTCCAAGCAACACCAAGTTTCTTCAAAATGTATTTTTTTTCTTCTTCATGGTTAATAACAAATTTTGTCTGGAAAAGAAAATTTGCACAGTTAAAACATATTTAATTAATGAAATTATAAATTAATAATTGATGACTATTACCTGTATCACATTTGTTATTACCAATTCCTTATAATCAACTAGAACAAACTTCTAATTCTTATAAGTCATCAACAAGGCTACGTACTTTCAGCCCATAGGACTCATGAATGAGCCTAACAACCTTGCACCTTCTCCAATCGGCTGAACTAGATCATTCCACTCTAATATTACATGCTGACTTGGAGGAAGAACCCATAAATCATTAAGCTGTACCCTCTGGGTCCTCACAACACCATTGTCATATGTACAAATTGAAATTTATTAATCTATATATAAATAAGATTGAAATTAATTACCAATCATCTCCACTGTCTAATAACCACTAGTGTGAGAACATTGTGCGAATGAAGTCCCAACTGCATGTGACAGTGATAGAGTCTCATCAGGTTGCAACGACAGTGTCTCAGCAAGCTGCGATGATGGACTCTAAAGGTGTATTGATGGAAAATCCAGCTATGGTGATATAGTCTGGAGCTATTCGACTGATGACAATGTCTCAGGAAACACTAGAGTATCGAGCGAAATGAGAAAAAGAAAAGAAACAAATAAATTAGCTACATAATAAATTATAAAAGAAAAACAGTGAAAAAAGGTAGAAGAAATACAGTTCACTCTCCATCTTCATTATCATTGATTATATGGTTAGTGGCAAATTTGTTTCACTATCAGGGAAGGATGACTAATTCTTGGAGTTGATATGATTTACTCTCATATATCAACTCATCTTCATCATTTCCAATATCATAAAAATCTCTTGATTTGAGATGAACAACTATTTTACAATTCTTGTTAGGTTCAACGTCCACATAATAAACTAATTGACTTCTGAAACTTGTATATATGGCTCATCATCTTCATGATTACCAGTATTGATCAACCATGAAAAATTTATAGATGTGAAGTCGAAGTCATCAACAATAATCCCCCTAGGATTGGTTGTATTTGCCCATTTACATTTAAATAATGTGATCATTCTTCCATAGTAATTTAACTCAATGATATCCACTACTTGACTATTTGGACATGCATGAATTTTATTGTAGTTGAGCCCTAATTTGTTGATAGTTTTCTTAGTCTCATAGAAAGAGGCTGGAATTTTGGCATCTTTAAATGCATCTGCCAATAACTCTAATATCATTGACATTACCTTGTTAGTTATCCCGCACATACACTTGATGTGATGCAATCTTATCAAGAATGACAACTTTGTAAGGGCCTGTTTAATTTGGGCATTTCCTGTTTTCATTTTCACTGAAAACAGAAAATGAACTTGAAAATGCATTTGGTTGAGTTAACTGAAAACGTTTTCTTGAAAACATTTCTTAAAATAAGCCCAAATCTGAAAACACAAAAAAGATGTTTTCAGTGTTTCAAGAAATGCATTTCAGGAAATGAAGATTGAAAATGAAAACAAAAAATGTTTTCACAAACCAAACAGACCCTAAATTTTTTGCATCCTTCGTATAGACTTTGTTGTCCATCTTCAAGTAATTCATAAAACTCTTTAGTTTCAATGTTCATTTCATTTGAGGGAACAAATGTCTCACCAACTTCCACCCTTTCATTTTCATTGTGGACACCAAATGCATCATGGACTATGTCATACATAGGATTATCCAAGTTAATTCTATCTTTTACCACATGTGCCCTTGAAATAGATTCTACAGAGGGCTCTACTATAAGTGTCTCCCCATGTTGTGACTAGAATGTGTAATCTTGAGGAAATGACTTGATTATTAAGTGTTCGTGTACAACTCTATCTTGCCACTTTTTTAAATTTGCATTTGGGACATGGACAGATGATTTTACCCTCAACGCTATTATTTGCTAATGCAAAATCCAAGAATCCATTAAGTCCCTCTAAATATTTAGGAGTATTTTGAGGTCTAACAACCCAAGGCTTATCCATTATGTTCTGTAACCAATAACAAAAAAAGGGAAGAAACCATTTTAATAGGAAAAAGGATCTTTAAACATTTTAGTAACAATTAGTAAGAGATTTATATTAAATTAACAAAACTAACTACAACAAAATACATGCATATTATCCACATTCGTATTCCTAATTCTTAAATTGAGTAAAGCACATTAGGCACAACAATAACATACAATAACAATCATTAAAGTCTAAATTAAAAAAAATTGCCTCAAAAGTAAATATTCTAACCAAGATCAAGTCAAGTCTTCAATATGTGCAATAAGAGGCAAAATGGAACATTAAACTGGAAAATTAAAGTAACCAGAAAAATATCATTAGAATTTATAAATGTCAATAATTTAATAAAAGAAAGAAATTTTAAAAAGTAACTTTTGAGCATTACTTACCTAACAAGGAATGGGTTATTGAAATCCGACAGAGTCCCCCCTAAAAATTGAATGTTTCCCAAATTTGTACAGTCAAACAAAAGCTAGTATAACATAATTGAAGCAAAATTAGAATCAGTCAAACATATATGGCCACCACAAAAGCCTACAACCAAAACTTGAAAGACCAAAAAGGTTCAACTAAGGGATTGCTAGGTTGGAATCATGAATAGCTTATGTCAATGAAAACATACATTCCCTTATTTAGCACACTTTTTTCCTTGTTCAATCATTTATCACTATTTCACGAAATTCGACAATAGTGCACCAAGTTCAAATCCCATACATTACATTTCCCAAGTTTCAAAACATATATTCCACCCCCTCAAGATTAAAAAACGTCATCTTCCTCACTTAATCACACAAATAATTTCAATCTACATGAAGATTTGTCTTCTAAATGAACAAAATAGAGTTGTCAGCGAGGCCATGTGTTATGTGGTTTATCTAGAAATATCATTTTTAGTGTGTTTATTGTTGAAAGAGTGATCACTTGATTAATATATATGTCACAAAGAAAAAAAAACTAGGCACATGTCATTAGGAACTTACTAGAAAAAAAATAACTAGAACTTGATTTTGCTAGTGAAAAAAAACTTAATGGAAAAAAATCTAGGCACCAGCGAAAAGGAAATGAATAATACAAATGGCATTAGAAACTTACTAAAAAATAAACTAGGAGAAAAAACTATTAGAAAAAATACTAGAAGGAAAAAATAATAGAGTTTGAAGAGGGGGACTTACTGACGATGACGTGGCAGACTCGATGGCAAGGCACCAAAAGGAACCGGCAACACAACGGTGAGGGATCCATGAACCAGCAACAAAGCAACGAACCAACATGGGTTCGGGAGAAAGAAGCGACGAGAAAAAAGTCAACAGTGGGGAGGAGCGAGATGATAACGGGGAGGAGTAAGCTGACAGTGAAGCAGCTATAATCAGTGGTGAGAAGCAATGACACAAGGGGCCAAGGTTTAAAGACTCTTGTGGCTAGTAAGACTTGTAGTTACTGTGATTTGAAATTGGGGATAATAGGATTTAATCCTTTTTAATGAACTTATTGGAAGTTCCATAACCACCACTAAAAGAACTACCACTATATAGTTAATTTAAATTACATTCTATTTAATATTTTAAACATAAATAGAATATATAATCCTTAAATTATTCTTTTTCCACCTTTTGAGCAAAAATAAATTTCATATATATATATATATATATATATAATTTAATGTTATGTTTGCATGATTATTTTTGTAATTGAGACATAGACTTAATCAAATGAAATAGAATTTAGTGATGACCGATAGCAAAACTCAACTTCTTCAAACTATACTTCCAAGCTAACTAAATTTTTTAAACAAAAAATAAATAAATAAGACACACAATGTATAACACTAAACAAGTAAATTAGTTATTTCTCATATTGATCATCACAAGACTTATTAATATAGTACTCTCTACTATGAAGTCCCCAACCATGTCTGACTTAAATTATTTGTAATCTAAATTATTATACAAACACACAATTAATGATGAAAAACACAATACCTAATAAATTAGAAGCAAATACAATGGCAATATCTATGTAACCACCTCACCCCTCACTATAATTACAACTAATAATAGATGCCTTCATAAATAGCTTTATGGAGCAAATAATCTTGATCGAGGGTTGAATAGTGACAGTGACAATAGAGAGACACGTACGATCATTGACAGAGGGGGGCATAAACCGATAGGTTTTAGGGTTTAGGGATTTAACTAGTTTAATGACAATTTAGTCAAAATTGTCACTATAATCTTGATAGAAGAGTGAATAGCGACAGTGACAAAAGAGAGTACGTACAATCGATAACTAAGGGGGGCATTAATTGATAGTTTCTGGATTAACAAATTTAGTAGTAGTTTTATCTAAACTGCCAGTATATGGTGGTGGTTAGTTTTAACCGTCACTATATAGTTGATGTTAAATCTCAACTTCCACTATATAGTGGTGGTTTGGTTTTAACAGCCACTATATAGTGGCGATTGAGATTTAATTGCCACTATATAGTGGCGGTCATATTAAACCGCCACTAAACTACTTTTGGTTTTTTAGTGGTACTTAGTTATCACCCAAAAGGGCCTATTTTATCCTGGGAGGAAATTTTGCATTGTAAATTATTTTTGGTGTCTTAGAATATTCTTTAAGAATAGTACCCTCTATATCACGACTCAAGCTAAATTTTTATTGATAATTTCTTCAGTTTTTCCAACAAGAAATACTTGTGCAAGCTTTCTAGCGAATCAAGGATGTGTTAAGATTTTAGGTTGATTATTCATAAAAACCCCACTGAGTTGAACTTGTTAATCCTGGTTATATGATGGGCCTCTTAAGAGGCCAGCCGTAGAACTGAAGTCTAGTCCATTTTGCTTTCCTCCTTTGGACTTTGGCCCCATTCTTGTCCCAAAAAAAAAAGAGATACATTTCTCCCATTATCTATACTATTGTATTAACCCCTTTCACTCCTATATTATTATATGAGGTAAAAAAATCATTTATTTTTCTTGATTACTTGGCCTCTATCCAAGAATCAAAATAACCATTTTATTTATTTATTAAAATCATATTTGCACTTAAAATGCATCTTTGCAAAATATGATATGGTTTTTGTGCATATTTTTAATATCAAAGCCAAATGATAGAAATATAATATATTATTTTAAAAAGTTTAGAGTTTATTATCTTTCAACTTTAAAGTTAACTAAATCCATTAAACATCATATTCTCTTCTATTAAGAATTTCTTTTTTTTTGTGGTAAAAGTCTAAATAATGCTTGTCCTCCTTAACAAAAAGAGGTAAACTCAACAAAAATGCATCACCAAATGGGCATTGTATGCCCCTTTTGCCCAACCTTATTCACAATTGACATTCTCTTTTGCCATATCTTCACTCTCAACTTCTTCCTTCCTCCTCAAAATATTTCAAGTATTGTACACCCAATACTACCTCCACTTATAAATTATCATTTGTCTAATTTTTTTTTACATATTCCTAATGTGACAATTAGAACAGGATAAATATGTTATTCAATCAAAACATGACTAGTGTATAGTCATAAAAAAATTATTGTATTTTTTAGAACTTAGCATAAGAGAACAAAAAACAAATTAAAGCAAATAAGAGGTAATAACATGAAGAAAAATTTGAAACATGGCATATTTTAAATGGGAGTAGCACTAAAAATTGAATTCTATGGAAGAACTAAATATTTATTTCTTCCTCCCACACCACTTTTGCATCATTCTCCCCATCCACCTTTTTAGCTTTCTTAGCACTAGCTTTGTTATTGCATACTTCTTCACCACTATCAAATTCGTCTTCCCCCTTTCATCCTTACCTACTCTTCAAAACCAACTTGTTTTAAAAATCCATATGAAGTGGATCAACCTTAGCTTTATGATTAAGATCTAAGGTTTTAGAATCATGTTGGTATTTAACTTGCTAAGGACTCAGATTCAGAGGGCTCCTTTCTCCCTCCGCTTTGCAAATCCTAATAATGGGGGTGACTCACAATATAGATATTACAAGGGAAAAGGGACAACATAGAGGGCCTTATATTGTTTGAAAAAAAAAAGGCTTTGGATTGTTTTCCTTTTTTTTTTGGTCCCATTTTATATTGTTTGAAAAAAAAAGGCTTTGGATTATTTTCCTTTTTTTGTCCCTTTCAAATAAGAAAAACAGAAGAAAAGTCTGAACAAAAAGGTGATAGAAAGGAAAACACTGGCACGAAATAACATTATAAGAATTTTTTTGCAGGGAGGTCTGTATTTATCGTGATTAAGAGTTTCTTCATCCCTCAATTTTCCAAATGGTTATAGCCCATACACATTTCCAAGGATAAGCATTGTCTACACCTAGTTCATGAATCAAATTCTAAGTTTTTCCTATCATTTTGCAATGTGTAAAGGTAGTCAAAATTGACTGATGGCTGAGGGATTGACTAGTCCCCACCAAACTAGTGAAACATAAAATCTAGGTAATGCCACTTGACAATATGGAAACAAATGAGTGAAACATAAACATGTCATACCTCATGGTCAACTAAATAGTGTTCTGGAATTATCTGTAACACTTCACCAGCATAAGGGCACCAAACAATCTACACAAAGAAATTGAATATGATAAAAATAAAACATATATAGTACTTTAGAACATGGTTTCAAGTAGGATACAACTGAATTACTCATCCTATCTAATAAAAGTCTATAACGTCTCAAGGATTAATAGTAAATAATAAATAATAAATTTAAGATGCAAGCAGGTATTACATACCAATAATCCAATGAAAATTAGATACAGAGTTATCAGAAATTCCACAAGCTCCATTCAATCTATCAATAAAAAAAACATAGAAAAGGGATTTATTTCACCATATGAGCAATTTTTTTCAAAGTATAGCATATGGACAATTTTTTGACCAAAGTATAGTATAAAGCCAGACTTCTCACAAAACAGAGTCTTGACTCTTAGTAATAAAGGATCGCTCTCAATTGCTTCCTCGACCATGCTTGGCTTTAAGGTGTTAGGTTTATTTATTTAATTGGGGCTCATATGTAATATTAAAATATGTTGGGTTGTCATTTAAATAAACAAAAGTTAAAAGTGATCTAATTGAGGATAAATTTTTTGTTTGAGGGTATAATTATCATGAAATATTTAAGTGCAAATGCCATAGTGCAATTTCAAATTCGATGAGGGGCAGAATTAGAAATTGTACAAAACTTGAAAAGTAACTAAAGTTTATAAGTTACATACGTTATGGTACTAATTGTAATAGACATTATATTTTTCTTTTATTCCCCAGCAAAGAGAATCTAAAGAAAACTTAAGGCAAAATTACAATTGGAAGATCAAAATCATGTTGCCCATTGATTGTAACTCCATGGATTCATCAAGTATGTTTTCGGTTTTGTTTCTCATTATGAATTAACATGGGTCAAAGTTTAAAGTAGAATTGAAATTGGAGAAACATATGTTGTTAGAAATCTTATTTATAATTCTAACAAGTGGTATCATAGCCACCCATGTCAGTTCGTGTATCAGAGCTACCCATGTAAGTTCATGTTGAATCATTCCAATCTCAGTATTATAGTGGTTTTGATTATTTTCAATTTATCCAATCCTTTCGGTTTATGTTCTTTGAAACTGCTTTCCATATATGCATAATTCATTTTTCAGAATCCCAGATTCAATTTATATGTGTATGTGTTTTATAATTTTATCAACAAATACATCAAGAACATTGATTTCATCCTATGTTTCTATCTCTTATTATCGTCTTTGTCCAAAAGAAAACAAAAAAGAAACTATCACGTTGTGTTTGTTTTTTCTGAACGAAGACTAGAACTCGTGCCATCTTGAGTGTCTACATGGGATAATGTTAATTGTTATTATTATAAATTTCTTTTGATGAATATTGATGTTGGAAACTGACATAACTGTGAGTAATGAGTATCATGATGTTTTGAGATTGATAACCCATACAATTATGATATGCAATACTTGGCTTACTTCATATTCATCAATATGTATCCACTATTTTGAATAATTTGTACGATTATAAACATAATATTGATAAACTAATTAATAAATATTTAAATAACAGGTATGTGGGTTGCTCCTAGACAATGCATGGTTTTGGCAATCCTCCATATATATATATATATGTATATAGATATTCGTGTACAATTAAATATATATATATATATGGAATTTATTAATTTTATTTCAATAAAAAAATTAAAGTATAAGGTTGTTTAATATTTTTAAATGAGTTAATTGAAGTAAGAAGTCACCAAAGTGACCTCTCTTATGTAAATAGCTTGTGAAAAATGTCAAATATTTATGTATATGTAAATCCATATGAGTATTAATCGACCTAAAGGAAGATTAATACTTGGCCCGACTAAATATGTACCTGTGATGGTAAACACATGATGATTATAAGGTTGTACATGTGAATAATAAATTAGATCCTAAGATGGCTTTATTATTTGACATGCATTATTATCAGTGTTTAATCATTGCAGCAAGAGTACCATTAGCAGTTAGTATTATTATCCAAAGACTTGATGTTAATGTTGCACTAGGTATCATGAGATAGGTAATGCCTTTATATTGAATTTATTGATTTAACTTTTGGTTAGTGATGTGAGCATATATTTATTATGTTTTTTTTCTCTTTATCAGCTATTGCGACAATATCTGCTAACTTTAATTTAGTTTTGGTACTTAATGGTACTAATTTTAAGGATTAGAAAGAGAACATTGTTATCGTTCTTGGTTGAATGGATCTAGACCTGGCACTTATGAAACGACAACCCCTTTCTCTTATGGATGCAAGTACCCTTGATCAAAAGAGGTATCATGAGAAGTAGAACTGTTCAAATTGCATGAGTCTAATGATCATGAAACGTGGCATTATAGAATCCTTTAGAGGTGTGATGTGTGAAGACATCACTAATGCTAAGGATTTCTTTGCTAAAATTGAGAAACGCTTTATTAAAAGTGATAAGGCAGAAATAAGCATGCTTTTGCATAGCTTAACTTCCATGAGATATAAAGACAAAGGAAATACCAGGGACTACATTATGGAAATATCTCATTTTGTTTCAAAACTCAAGGCTTAAAGATTGATTTATCAGAAGATGTACTTGTACATCTGGTCTTGAATTCACTTCCTGCATAATTCAATTAGTTTAAGGTCAATTTATAATTACCAGAAAGAGAAATTATCTCTAAATGAGCTCATTTCATGTTGTGTTTAAGAGGAAAAAAGATTGAAACAAGATAAGACTGACGGTGGTCATTTGACTAGCACCTCTAGGGGAAAAGGAAAAAGGAAAAATTTTGAGAAGAACAATGAGGCTGCTAACAAGATTGGACATGTGAAGAAGGACTATACATGCATATCTTGCATGGATTGATAAGAAAGGTACCTTCCTAACTTTGGTTTGATCTAAGGTCAATTTAGTTTTAGTACCTAGAAACACTTGGTGGTTAGATTTGACTGATACTACTAACATCAATGTTTCAATGCAAGGTTGTCTGAGCTATTGAAGGCCAACTGATGCTGAGAGACACATCTATATGGGAGATGGCGAGTCAGTAGAGGTAGAAGCTACTGGGCATTTTATATTGTTATTTTGTATTGGATATTATTTGGATTTTCTAGACACTTTTGTTGTACCAATTTCCAGACGAAATTTAGTTTCTGTTTCCTATTTGGAAAAATCTAGATATTTTTGTAATTTTGAAAATAATGACGTTATTTTGTCTTTAAATTCAAATGTGATTGGAATTTGTACACTTACGGTGTATGACAATCTTTATTTGCTTGAAACTATAATTTTTTATCATGAAATCTGTAACGTCCTTATTTTACTATACTAAAATCTGAATTTTTTTTAAATTCTAATGCTTAATACTCATATCTTCAAAAAGAACATTCTACAATTGTTCTCAGTACAAATCATCATTGGTTATACATAATAATTGAAATTCTAAACATAAGATAATTTTACATTCGTTTGAAATAAATTACAAATCTGTCGTACATAGTAATTTGATATCTAAACTTAAAAACATAATCTATAATTCTAATACTTAATAAACTTGAGTGCTCTAAAAGTGTTCAATCAATCTTTACACCTTTCCCCTTATACTCAGCCCCTGAAATGGTCAGTTGGAAAAGCACAAAAAGGTGAGATAAGGGTATCTCAGTATCTAGCATAATTTTATAAACATTTATAAATATACCATTTCAGTCATAAAAGCACTTATATCATAAAAATCAGTCCATGTAATATAAATTCTCAGTTCAGTGTAATAGGTTGATGAAAAATTAGCAAGCTGATATATGAATAAATCATGGAATCAAGAATAGTTGGTGGCACACTCAACGACATGGAAAAGATAGTCTGCAGAACTATTTTTCCAAGCTAAACATGAGAAAAAGGCTATTGCAGTCCTTTAACTCAAGCTAGAAAGATTCCAAACTAAAACATGAAAATATAATTTCCAAGCTGACATGGAAATAGAATTTCCAAGCTGACATGGAAGCAGAACTCCCAAGCTGAACATGGAAGTAAACTTCCAAGCTGATATCATGCTAATTTCATCATGAAAAATATATTTCACTTCAAATAAAACTTCATGGACATAAAATATTCAAGTAGTAAAACAAGCTTTTATGAATTGCTAAGCTACCTGTACTTTGTAGTCTGACTTTTTAGCTCAAATAGCTATTCAATCTGTCTTGAAATTCATTTCATGATTTTTGACCGTTGACCGTGGGGTAGTCTGCACTGGTTTTGGTTCTGATTTTTTCTTCCTATTCACTGCCACTTCTCCCTTAACACTTGTGTGGGTTAGTAATAAAAGAATCTCCTCAAAGTAGCTCAGTAAAATCGAGTTTAACGTTGCTATTTGCTTCTTCCAAAAACCTCTATTTTATGGTTGAAAAAACAGAGGAATTTTTTTCTGCTTCTGTCCAAGCTGCTAGATTCTCTTTTTCTCGCTCTCTCTCGACTGTGAATAGTGCAAGGAAAGGGGAGGAAGATGTTGCTATTTATAGCTAAGAATGGGAGGCAAGTGGAAAATTCCTTTTGAAAATATCTCTCTAAAGCCTAGAAATGTTTAGAAAACTCAAGATAACTCAAGATAAACCTAGACTAACCTAGAATTCTCTAGAATTATCTATACCATTCTACAATATTCTACACTTATCTAGGAAATTCAAGAATATACAAGATATCTGTAGAACATATAAGATTCCTCTAGAACAATCTAGATTCATCAAGGACATTCAAGAGATTTCTAGAGTTTCAAAATAAAAAAAATATTAAATATTTATTCCATAATAATTTGGGATGTTACAAAATCCTACATGTTGAATCCCATGGTACTAAGCGAGAGATTGAAAATAAAAATTCAAGAGCACAATGGCACAAAAGCCTAGGTCACATATAGGGCTTATTATCTATATTGAGTGCATTAAGGGAAAACAGACCAAACAGAAGGAAATATGTGCATATAGAGTTTCTAATGTCTTGGAATTGATACATATGGACATTTGTGGATTATTCCCTTCTTGGAATGGTCAGCAATATTTTGTATCATTCATAGATGATTACCCTAGATATGCATAACTATTTCTAATTCATGAAAAGTCCCAAACTTTAGATCTATTCAAACATTTAAGCTGAAGTTGAGAATCAACTTAATAAAAGGATTAAGAGTGTCAGATCTGATCGTGGTAGTGAATACTATAGTAGGTCCAATAGTTTAGGTGAACAACATTCGATTCCTTTTAGAAAATACCTAGAAGAATGTGGGACTGTTCCACAGTACACCATGCCAAGATCACTTAGCATGAATGGTGTAGCTGAGCGACAAAACCAAACTCTTAAGGATATGATAGGGAGCATGATATGCCATTCAACTTTACCAGAGTCCCTTTGAGGTGAGGCAATAAAGATTGCAACTTACATTCTTAATAGGGTGTCAACTATAGCAACTGTTAAAGAACCTTATGAGTGGGTAGGCCAAAACCCTAGTTTAAGGGATTTGTGTTGTCACACCCCCAAATCTAGGGACATGACCGGCACGTTGACTAATTCCATATCATCACAGCAAGCCTGACACCACACATGTTCAATACACTAAATGCATAAAAATAGTCCATTTATAATTTAAAAGGTAAGATTTCCTTTTCCTTTATGTTGTTCTTAATCAAATCAAACACAACAGGCATTCTCAATTAATGGAAGAAAGAATAACTAAACTCATTAATAATTCCTCCACAACATCACAAACATCCTAGGAGTTCTATGCACTATAGAGCGACTCAATAACCCGTATATACTTGAAACCACTACTATCAACCCGAAGTCGAGATGGGTCGTAAACTCAGAGACTCCTCTACTCCTCTCATGGAGACCCACCAACTGAGCAAGAACTTGCAAGGATAAACAACCAACAACGGGTGAGTACAAAAGATACTCAGTGAGAAAGAACAACACCAACATAAGTTGTAACCTAGGCACTGCTAACAAAAGTAGGACCTTAGATAGTATTCCACCCATAACTACAACCAGACCAACCTCATCCTCAACTATGCAACTAACTTGGTTAGACAAAGATATCCAAACCATAGCATAAACAATATGTGGGATTATATCTCACCAAACAAGGCATGATCTAATTTACTACATTGCCTATAAGTACAATCCTTTTTGGTAATTTCACCCAAGTTGCACAAATATAATAATAATAATAATAATAATAATAATAATAATAATAATAATAATAATAATAATAATAATAATAATAATAATAATAATAATAAGCCAAATCCAATATTTCATTTTATCATAACATGATTATATGCACGCGGAATGATCTATGGTTTCACAAAATTCATCTATCTCAATAATTTCCTCCACAACAATACACATGGGAGCAAGCAATACATGATAATATGGTCATCACCTTTCTTTCACAAGGTGGTTATAAAGTGTTCATTGCCTTTCCTTCACAAGGCAGTTATAAGGTGTTCATTGCCTTTCCTTCACAAGGCGGTTATAAGGTGTTCATGGCTTTTCCTTCATCCCCAAGTATGGCATTCCCGAGGGGTAGGGTCACTTAGCCACATCATGACTCATTGTCAGACCATCCCACTAACAACTCAATAATGCACCGTTCCAGCATTTTAGGTCACGGAGATCAATTTAGCCCCATAGGCGTCTTACACAATTCATATACAACACAGACCACAAGTTCCAATCAAGGAAGATGTATTCAACATTTTGAAGATTTTTCCAATACAGACATGAGACCCCACATGCAACAGCCACAAGTGTTTTCCAGCACAGACCATTAAGGTAAAATAATATATATGTATAAGCATAAGCATGCATTCTAAAAATATACTCAACACCATAGTTAATCATAATCACTCTAACCCTTGGAAGTTAAAATAACAATATATATCATCACCAACATGATGTTTTATTATATAAACGTTATATATGATTGCCATCACTAAGGTTCATTATACATCACAGGTATAATTATGGGGGTGGTCCCCAAACTATTTTAGGTCCATCCTCCTTTCTAGGATGACAAAAAGATACAATTTGACTATTACACATGACAATGTCATAATGCAATCAAGGCATAAGTTCAATCACAATACTAAATTTTCGTCACAATTATGTTTACGCGAATGCAACCATCACAGAATAATGCACTATATTACTCCAACTCATTGAACACATATAATTAAATTTCCAAAGTCCGGTATTCATATCCATATGTGAAAGATAATGCCAACAAGAAATTCATCATACCACTTAACACTTGGTTAAGTGGGTCAATTTCTAAGCCATTAGAGATTCACCCTAGTTTAGACACCACGTGGCAAATTAAAACATTTCAACAGATATATAACATAATACAACCAAGATATAATTAAAGTCAATCCCTTGAAAATGTTTTCCTTAACAAGATTTCAACTTTAGATTAAATAGTCTTTCAGTTACACCATCATCACAAGTCATAAAGGCCTTATAGTATTGGAAATAGATAAACCATAATATTTAAATATAAACAACAATTATTATTTACAACACTGATTTTAAAGTCTTGTGGAATATTCCACCACATAAGCATAAACAAGACAAAGATTATTTCTCTTCTATAAAATCCCAGCATGATGTTTTCCTTCATGGCTTGACAACATCCCAAAAGGAATCCCTCCTCAATTTAAAATTTCCAAGGGGATTTGAAATAAATTACTTCCATAAGTAAAACAAAGAGCCCTCACCTTTGCTTGAGCTTATGTCACTAAATCCGTTATCTAGAGTGTCCTTGCAAGTCTTAAAGAACAAAAAGGCTCTAAGAGCTCACCTGAGCCTAGGGACCAAAGAAACAGTAGAGAAGACAAAAATTTCATAAATTGGGGGAAAATTACAAGTAGTGGCACCATGATCGTTCTACCTATTGGCTCATTGGGCGCCCACCTTGGCACCTAGGCCTCGACCATTATCTTCTCTACGAGTTTCTGCCCACCCTAGGGTGCACATGGCTGGCAGCCATGGATACCCATGGGTTCCTCCCCAAACCTTGCCAAAATTCACCTGTTTGCTTCCAAAACTTTATGGGTTCATCTAAGGATGATTAAAGGTGAAAATGATGCATTAGAAACAGCCCCAAACACTTAAACAACTCCTACACATCAACCAATCTTCCTTCATAAAGATTTTTTAAATTTCCTTCCTATAAATTTTAATCATTCAACACTCATTTTTAACTCTAAGAATTTGGTTCCTCTAATTAATTGGTAAATTATGTTTTTTAGAATACTTCTCCATCCAACCTTAAAATTTCTCTGAAAACATTAATCTTGCCATCTAGGGTTTCAAGATGCAAGAAGGGAAGAAGAAGAAGAAGAACCATATACTTACTTGAAGATCCCTCAAGCTTAAACCAACAAAGAAAGCTTCCTTCCCCTTCCATCCCTTTTGGTCAGCCACCACAAAGAGTCACAGAGAAAAGAACACGAAAATAAGGAAGAGAAGGAATGAGGAAGAATGAAGCCACAAAGGTATTTATGCTACCTTTTCAAAAATTCTACCCATTGGCCATTTCCCACACTTAACAAAATTTGCAACATAACACTTAAGATTTTCCAATAAAATTCCCTACTAAGAATTTTTAATCATTTCACTCAAGTCCTTTTAAAAATATTTATTATAAATAACTATCCAAAATTTCCATCAGAAATTTACCCATCTCAATAATTAAAAGAAATTTTCTCACACAAAGCAACATAAATGCACACCTTGCAGAGATGAGACAAATCAAACTAAAAAAAAATCACTGGTATTACATGCGTGTTTGGTGTTGTCCAACTGAGGCAAGGCCTTATAGGGCAAATTAAAGGAAACTGGAACGCAAAATAGTAAACAATTACTTTATTGGCTACTCTAAGCAATCTAGGGGTATAAATTTTATGATCCCAAATCAAAGACAATTTTTGATACGAGTACTGCTACATTCTTTGAGGATATTGGGTTTGAGGGGAGAAATAAGATTAGAGACTTTCTCTTTGATGATGAATCAGTTTCAATTTCTGAACCAAATTTGGAACAAAATCTAGGGGGTATATTGAGTTTCAATTCTTGACTTGCTTCTGATGAAGCAAATTCGGAACCTTGAAAAGACATTGTTGTTCAAACCCCTATTCTAGATAATATAGTTGTTCCAAAGGAGCAACCTACAGAACAAACTTAACATCCTCAAGAACCTGTGCAACAAGAACAAGTTCCTTTGCGGCGATCCACTAGAGAAAGAAGAAGCATTATTCCAGATGATTATATGGTGTTTCTTCATGAACATGAGGAAAATGGTGGTATGATGAAGGATGATCCTATCAACTTCCATCTAGTCATACAAGGTTCCAATTCAAAAGAGTGGATTGAAGCAATGAATTAAGAGTATAAGTTTACACAAGATCATAAAGTTTTGGAACTTGTCCCATTACTAAAAGGAACGAAACCTATTGGTTCCAAATAGTTATTTAAGACCAAACGAGATTTGAAAGGTAATATGGAGAGGTATAAGGCATATCTTGTAGCTAAAGGTTGTACTCAAAAGGATTTTAAAGAGACTTTCCCTCAGGTTTGATCAAATGACTTTTTTAGGATAGTCATGGCCTTTGTTGCACATTATGATTTAGAGCTTCATCAAATGGATGTTAAGATGGAGTTTCTCAATGGAGACATTGATAAAACAATTTATAAGGTGTAACTTGAAAACTTTGTAGTTAAAGACCCAAAAAAATGGTTTGCAAATTGACAAAATCCACCTATGGACTAAAACATGCATCTCGTTATTGGTACCATAAAATTTCCTCAAGTAATTCTCTCATTTGGTTTTAAGATAAATCTTGTTAATGATTATGTGTATCACAAATTTAGTGGAAGCAGATATATTTTCCTGGTCTTGTATGTTGATGACATACTACTAGCCACAAATAATAAGGATATGATGCATGAAAGTATGAAACCAAGAAATTTCTATTGAAAAATTTCAAGATGAAATATCTTGGTGATGCCTCCTTTGTATTAGGAATCTAGATACATCGGGATCAATCACAGGGAATTCTAGGATTGACACAGAGGAGCTACATTGATAAGGTCTTTAAAAGATTTGGTCCACTGGGTTGCAAACCGGATGACACCTTAGTTGCTAAGAAAGATAAGTTTAGTATCAGTCAATGCCCTAAAGGTAATCTTGAGATTCAAAAAATGCAAAAGATTCCCTATTCATCAGCTATAAGGAGTCTAATGTACATTCAAGTTTGTAGATGTTTGGATATAGCATACATAATTGGTATGTAAGGCAAATATTTAAGCAATGCAGGTATGGATCACTAAAAAGTAGCTAAAAGGGTAATGAGATATTTGAAGAGAACAAATGATTATATACTCACATATAGGTAGTCAGCCCATTTGGAGGTCATTAGTTATTCTGACTTCGACTTTGCCGAATGCCAAGATAATGTAACATCCCAGTCCTTCAGGGTGATGTTAGTTCAAGTGCGGATAGTTTTTGTGATGTCCCTTATGAAAATTTTCTTCATATATGATTAAATTGTTGGATTTATAGTTTGGAAAAATTTATGGATGTATTAATATAATTTTCTTGTTAGGTTTTATTTGACTTTAGAGTTAAGAAAATAATTATGAGTATGGTCATGCTTGTTTATAGCACCCCATATTATAAGTGAGTGCATTTTAGGTGCATTTAGAATTAAATTTATTAGTGTTAATTGGAAGGAGGGACTTGGGTGGAATTAAGGAAATTGTTCTCACTTAAAATATCTCCTAATGCCTTTACCTTCCACTCCATACACTCTACTTCTTTACTTCCTTCAGCTTCCTCTTCTCCTCTTCATCTGAAGCCGTAGCCGTCCCCCATTTTCCTTACATGCTGGTGGTTTCCTCCTCCCTTAAACATCCAAGTAAGTGGCAATGGCTTCTCTTTTCTTCTTCTTTCTTTTTTCATTTTCTTTCTTTGTAGTTAAGGAACCCTAGGTAATTTGTGGGAGGAATTCTGGAGTAGATGAGGTAGGTATGATTTTAACATCTTCCATTGTTGTTTATGAGCTTGGAAAAAGTGTTTTGAAAAGTCACATTTCTGAAACATCTTGAATGGGAAATAATGAACCAAATGGAATTTTTGTTGGACTTGCGTTTGATCTTGTTGGAAGGGAATTAGGGTTAATAAATACTAACTTGAGCATGAGCAATACTGTTCTGGAAACCTAAAATGTTGGTTAAACTGAGCTTAGAGGTGCTAGGAACCAAAGAACAAGTTTTAGGGTACAGAACAAGGTAATCACGATTCTGCAAAATTTTCTCTCTGTAGCACATCACTGCAACGATGGATTTGCCCTTGCTAGTCACTATAGTGATGGCTAGGCAGAGAGCAACGCCGTCTATTCTGCCATCACTGTAGCAACAAAAATTTCCCCCTAATCAGCATTTTTTTGTCTTATTCTTGCATTTTTCTTGGTAAAATTTTAGGAAATCATTTAGGGATGATCTAGTGACACATTTTTACAAAGACCTTGCATAGCAAAGGTAATTTGTACCTCAGTCAAGGTGAGTAGGAAAGGTCTTATCTTCTTAATTATGTTTAACTTTCTTTTCACACATATTGATGAAAGACATATGGATTGTTATGTAAAGAGTGCTTGAATGATTTCCAACCAATATGTTCTTGGATCCTTAACTCTAGAAACACCCTTGTTAAATTATTTTGGCTTGATAATTTGTCATTTGGGACTTATAATAACTTCAGGTTATACTTCTTATGTAATGGTTAATAATTCTTTCTTTATGATCCCTTGCATCATAATGAAAGCATGCGGTATATCTCAACTAATGAGTGTAATGAATTACATAAATGTATGTTGAGCATCATGTTGTTGTTGGACCTTAAATGAAATGATGAAATATAATTTAATATGTTCTCTCTTGGAAGGCATATAAAGGGTATATTTTATAATGTGTGCATATGCATATACATGGATGTTCACGTATAAGGTTTAATTCTAAGGAGATTATAATAATTTGCATGCATATAGATAGTAGGATATGCTTAAGATGGATGGTAATAATATATATATATACATATACACAATGTAATACTTATGCTTATGAGGTCATGAAGTATATGTGCATACAAACATATATATAACTATTTATAAGTTACATTGGTACACAAGGAAGTGTTAGAAAGTGGGTATGCACATATGTATCCTACTATTCCTTCGATATGTGAAAGAGAGATATATGGTTGTATATATCTACATACATATATGTGTGAAATATGTGGAATTTATGTTTTATAGATAAAGAGACTCCGGTATATGTATATATATATATACCCACGGTCATAAGAGTACATGCATACACTACATTGTTCTTTTCACAAAATCATTGTTTAGAAGGATAGTCTTGGAGAGGCATATATATATATATGAACAAATACACCCAAATAGTTATCCTAACTAGCAATTAAAGTAGGGTAGTTGTAGTCCTTCGGTGACTTAACTTCTTGAAGATGTGATGCATCTGCATGATAAGTATTCATGGATTTTGTGATGTTATATGAATGATGAAATTGTGATGAGGATTGTGAATTAATTATGAATTAAGTTGAGATGTGGTATATTGGATTTCTAAACTTATTCATTTATGGTTGGATGATATATGCCCTTGTAATGGGTAATGATTTGATTATATTTGTATTCTTTACCTTATGGTGGATGCATAAAGTTATTTATGTGTGCCAGAGTTATTGGCACTTGGTTTATTTATTCTAAGTCGTGAGTGGTACCCATGATAATTGAGCCGTGAGTGGTACCGTGGCATTGAGTCGTGAGTGATATCTGTGGCATTGAGTCGTGAGTGGTATCCGTGGTATGAGTCGTGAGTGGCATCCGTTGCATTTGAGTCATGAGTGGTACTCATGGCAATTGAGCAGTGAGTGGTATCTATGGCATTTAAGCTGTGAGTGGTACCCGTGGCATTTTAGCCGTGAGTAGTATCTAGGGCATTTAGTGCCATGTGTGGCAGGCGACATAATTGTGCTAGGTGTGACAGATAGTTGTACCATGGTGTGGCACTACTGGACAATTGTGTCGTGGTATGGCACTTGGGAAATTCTAAAGTAAGAGTTTGGGGGATTTCATATTCTTATAGCAAATGAGGTTTGAGCTGGTTTCCCTTACGTTATGCTTTGGCTAATTATTTAAGTAGTCAAGAATGTGGAGGCTTGTTGAGTTATTTATCACTTTTATATATCTGTTGATGTTGTTATTTACTCACTGAGTATCTCAATTACTAATTTTGGGCATTTTTATATGCAATTTAGTCCATATCTTAACCTATTTACATTTCCCAAATTTTTAAACTCCAATTTTATTATGTTTTGGATTTATTGTGTGTAAATTAAATATAGAATTAATATGCTTCAATTTCATAATTTTATCCCAATTAATTTAATTATGTATTTTTCATATAAATATTTAGAGAGTAATTTGCTGACTTAGAGGCCACTTAGATGTTGGCATGGAATTCTAGGGCTGACTGGGTGTTGACTGGACTGGGGCCCACTATTTTTGCACTTTACAACAGCAACCAGAAAGCAAACAGCAGCTGAAGCATGCATTAGAAAAAGCAGCAAAAACCAAAAATGGTAACCATTTTTTTCCACTAGCAAAAGGGAGTTTCTGTAGCACTATTTTCATAAATCTGTTCTGCACTTTTGCTGTATCAGAACTACGTATCAGAATGTGAAAGGGACCTAACTAGAAGTGCAAATTCGTCCCTCTCTCCTGGCAACAGCTTAAGAGACATTCAAACCACCATTTTACCTTGTTGAGGACTTTTTTCTGTAATTCGTAGGTTGCCCCTCCCCCTAATTTTCTTCTTTGTTTTGTTGTATTTTGGCCTCCATGGAAGGCTAAAACTCTTATGTAATCAATCCATGAATGATCTGGAGCTTGTAACCTGAATTCCTGAGCAATCATATAAGTTTTCTTGTTGATATTTCTTTTTCATTTCTGTTCTTGCTTTTTATCTCTGCTTTAATGTTTGTTTCAGTTCTGGTTAGACCTATATGAACATAATCACTAGTTTAAATGCTTGAATCTGAGATGTTTCTTAATATTACTAGTTGGTGTAGCAAGTACAATAGAAATAGCTTGCTTTGATGATTTATCAAGCATGACTTAGGTTATGACTTAATCAGATTGCATGTGGTTAGGTTTAACTTATGTGTAATCTAGCTCTAGGAAGTCTTTTGGAAATATTAGTTAGAAAACCTATGACAGAATGCAACTAGAATTAATCTAAAGATGATAATGATGATAGTTACAACTCTAAGGACTTTATGACTGATTGCATTTGTGTTAGTGTAATTTCATTTATGTTAATTTGTGTTCTGTTTCTATGTTATGTTTTATTAGTTGTTATTTTAATTCAATTTTAAGCTTTAATCATGCAATCACCCCCCGTTGGTAATTAGGCTGTAATTAGGTTCATAGATTATTTAGTGTTAGAACAATTAATTAGGCAATTAGAAGCAAGGCTCCTTGAGAGAGTACGACCTAAGATAATCACTATATTGTAAGTTGCCACGAATCTAATTTTGGGTGACTCGGTGCTCGTAGTGGCTTGAACCTAAATTTTGGCGTTGTTGTCGAGGAACCAAGTTGTTTCTGAATCATCTAATTAGTTGTTCAATTATGTCTTCATATAATTTTTAGTTTGATTGATATTGGCTAAAGTGGTTTGCAAGTTTTCATTTTTTTTCGGGTTACAATTCATGCACTATTCACTTTTGGCAAAGTAACTCAGAATGACTTGAAAACTAATAGTCCACTAAATTTCGACATTCTGAGCAAGGCTCTTTAAGTAATTCATCACTCGAGAGCCCCTCCCTATTTTCACCAAATTCAATTATTTAGACTTTTTTTCCATTTTATAATGTTTTTCATGATTTTTCTAATATATTGTGATTTTTTGTTTGATTTTGGTAAATCATATTTTTGAGCCCTGTTTGTTGTTTTTGTGCCTCCATCTTGTGAAGGATTTTTCTAAACAAAAATTAGAATTTTTTTGAGATACTTGATTTTTGGGTGTTTTTCATAAGGTGGTCATAGAAGCAATAGCAGAATTGCTTTTTTTTTTTTGTGTTTGTCTTCATGTTTTCTTTGTACATTTCATCTTTCTAGACTATATTAAGGTCTATCAAGAAAAATTAGCAAGTTTTGGTCCAAAATTGGATAAACCATTTCCTTAGGCTAGTTAGAGTAGTTGTGTTAAGAGTAGTGTAATTGTTGTTGTTGTTGTTGTTGTCTATAGTGTAGTTGTTGTAATTGTTATAGTTTTTCTTCATTTTAGTAGCATTGTTGTTTTTGGCATAGATCAGAGTTTAATTCTGTTTTGAGGTTACTTCTAGTGAGTCAGATTAGGACCTTGCCCATGGATCCATATAAAGCTGAACATAGCTTTGATGAACTCGCATCCATAGTGAGGTACCTAACCCTTAGGCAAGAACAACAAGAGTCACCACTACCCCCTCCCCCTTCTCTATTTGTGAATGGCATAGATTCCTTATCTACACATAAGACAGACCAATATCCATAATTCCAAGAAAGTACAGAGTCCTATATAAGAGTCTTTTATGGCCTTAGGGAGTTTCAACAAGATCCTCAACAATATGACCTTTACCCACCACTTACATTTTTGAATATGAACATCCAAACCTAGGGTATGAGAGCTTATCCTATCCACCATATGAGCACAAAATTCATCCTCTTTACCTTGGTGATGTACCTCCTCCAGCCACCCCTAAGGAGACTAAGTTAAGTTTGGAACACTTGATTCAACAATTGGCCACAAATACCCTGTAGTTCCAAGAGCGAACTGAGGTAAGCTTATAAAGTTTAGAATCTTAATTAGGCCAACTAGCTAGTACTGTGGTGCGTATAATTTTATAGCACATAAAATATTCCAGCAAGTATACTGGGTCGCAACAAGTAATAAAGTGATGAGTAGAGTATCGTCCCACAGAGATTGAGGTATCAAATAAAATTCAATTAGGCTAAGTGAAATGCTATTAAGACTTATGAGGGAAATTTCAGAAATTACATAAAAAAGGGGGGGTGATGATCGAAACAACACAATATAAATAACTGAAATTTAAATAACTAGATAGAAAACAAAACAGAGAAAAGATGTGGATTGGTCACAAATTTCATGGAATTGTACATCATCATCATTTCCTTTGAATATTCTTGGCTAATTCTATTATGTAATCTTCAATCTAAAATTCTCAGAAAGTCTTCTAAGACTGAATTATATTAAAATTATAGTTAGGAAGATCTTCACTAATCTATAACTCAAATATAATCCGATGAAGTCCTAATTACATCAATGCCCCGCAATCACATATGACATGTTATCTCTTGTCCTACTCGTTACAAATACATAGCAAACGCATGCATGTATAAATAACAAGCTTCATAGAACAATAAATAAAATAGAACTTTGGCCAAGAAAATACTCATTGGTCCAAATGAATTAAAGTACAATTTCCATTTCATCAAATGACCGACTACACAAGAAAATGAGATTGATTTCGTTGGTCTAATCCGATTAATTCATAGACAAATTAATCTTTGAATCATTGAAAAACAATTCAATTAAATTACAATCCATTCAATATTGGCCAATTTTCTAAAATATGATTGAATCCAAAAGCTTTGAAATTACAATCTAACTTATCCAAAATAATTGACTAAAATCTTAGATCAACCATTCAATTAAGTCATGAAGCTCAAGAAAATTATTCAAGCCACATAAATAAAACTATCAATATCTAGATAATCTAATTTATGGTGGAAATTACAAGGTCAAGCTCAATATCTAGCTAACTCTAGCATAGACATAAAAATCCCAAACTCATTGAAGGTTCATCAAACATTCAAGAGGAAGAATAATCAGTAAAATCCATTCCATTAAACGAAAATGCATTAAAATCGAAATTGTTCAGCAATAAAACATCATAGAACCAAACTACATCAATCCTTAAACTTAGAAAATTACATGGAAGAGAAGGAAAAATATGACAGAAAACAGAAAATACAACAGAAATCTAAGAAACTATGAAGGAAAATGCAAGAAAATGAAGGAAAATGGGAGAAGGAGAGCCATTCCCAAGTGGGAAGGCTTCCTTTCCCTCTAACCAAGCTAGAGAGTTGCCTCTATGTTCCTCCCAGCCACTACTGCCCAAGGAAGGCAGAAAAATGGTGCTAGGACTTCACATCAGAAAAATGACTTAGCCTCCTTAATAAATTTCGATTTTTGCAAATATAAAACTGATCTAACACATGTCTAACGGGATATTCTGCCCTAGATGCCTCCTTGGATGCCTCTTCCATGATATGGCAGCACTTTGACAGCAAAACAGCAGCAAAATTAATATTTCTGCAGCAGCAGAAAAGTATGGCAGCAGCAGAATGGTATGGCAGCAGCAGCAGAATTAATATTTCTGCAGCAGAAAGTGACAAACAGCAGCAGAACAGCAGCAGAATATCATGGCAAAATTAATATTTCAGCCATGCTTTTCTTGACCTACGAAAATTAATATTTCTGCCCAAAAATTCTGACTACATGGCATTGAATAAGAGTTCAAGTGGGCCCCATATCCAGCATATCCTAGTAAGCATCTACATCACCCAAAAAGTGCCACATTAGCATCCAAATCATCATCCTTGTCCATGTCAACACTTTTTCTCTCCAAAATTAAAATTTGTAGGAATTAAATTGAGCATTTTACAATTCAAGTTCTAAAAATATAAAAATTGAGACACATTCAATCCATAAATAGTTTATACCCAATAAATTCCAAAACATAATAAAATTAGAGAATTGACAAAATTAAAGAGGCAAAAAGGACTAAAATAGGGACTAAAATAAATGGAAAAAGTATGTTATCATACTGTTAGTGAATTGACCAATCAGGGGTTTGATAGTAGTCCACCTTCTCCACCCATGGCCGACCAAAGAGCTAATGACAATGTCATTTCTCTAAATGATGACACTCAGAGAGATAGTCTAGCCCTCCAACTTGAATTAAAGGAATTAGAAGAGCTAGATGGGAAAAATAGGGAGTCTTTCTTCCTCAAGTGGCACAAGTGAGAAAAATGAGAATGAGGAAGCTGATAAGGTTGAGCCCCATTTCCTTCATAGACCATCACCTTTTCCAAATAGGGTCATCCAACCTGAGGTTGTTGAACTTGAGCTAGAAAAAGAATTAAAACCCTTAGGAGAAGAAGAGATTGACATAAAAGTATTGGAAAATGAGAGTGAGTTTGTAGGAAATTTAGATTTTACTTGTGACTGTCATACTTGCCATGCATGCTTAGAAATAGAAAAAGCTTTAAATCTTGGCAATTGTGATGATTTTGTTGAACCTGAGCTGAATGCATATGCACTTGAATCTAAATTGAATGCATCCACATCTAAATGTGCATCTGATTCTGTAGCTGCACATGAATTCAATGCATCTAAATTTGAGCATGCAAGTGTATGTAAATTTGATTCTGAATATGACTCTAATTTCACCTCTGTTCTATTATGAATTCTGATTCTATCCCTTGTGTTTTAAATTTTGTTTCTAAGTTAGATTTTGTTCTAGGTGATAGTCTTAGTTTAGATTCTGTTCTAGATAATTCTGTTTTAGATTATTCTATTATAGATGATAGTTTTAGATTAGATTGTGTTATATATGATAGTTCTGTTTTAGCTAGTAGTTCTATTTTAGATAATTCTAGCTTAGATGATAGATTTAATTCTTATTCTATTTTGTGTAAGATTTTTAATTTTAATTCTATTTTAGAAAGTAGTTCTCTTTTTGTTTTAAATTGTGCTTTATTTACTCCTTCTTCCTTATCTTTTTGTTTTTCTCGTTTCTTCTCACCCCTCTGTGGTAAGCGAAGCTTCTTCTGTTTTTCTTCAGGTTGGTGACATAAATTTAATTCTTTCCACTATCCAACCTACTACTGAGAAAAACTTCTGAAAGAAGCCAATCATAATTGAAAAATACGGAAAAGGCACGCCAAACTGATAAGGTTGTTTTCTTTTCCTTTTTTCTCTTTTATTTTCATGTCCTCTGATTTGCTATGCTTTGATGATTATATGTGCTGATTTACATTGAGGACAATGCAAAATTTAAGAGTACGGGGACAATGAAATGGTCTTTGTTTTTAAATTTCATGCATTTTTTTTAAAAAAATTTTGTTATATTTTTATTTGCTTCTTGTTATTTTTTTAGCCTCTTCTCTGTACTTTTTGGAGTAATTAGTTTATGTTTTTTGTGTAAAATTTTAGCATGATTTTAGATTAGTTTTTAGTGCTTTCTTTTTTGTTTTTGGAAGAACATTTTGTTATGAAAATATGCTTGCTGGAATAGTCTAGATTTGGATTGATTTTAGCATGACTAGAATTTAATCTTGCTTTTCTAGAGTTCAAGCTTAAATGGAAATAAATTTGGTTCCAATGAGTTTTAGTAATAATATTTAAACTGTGAGGATTTTGAGCCTTGAATGAAAAATGCTATTCTTTCTTGTTGTGTGTGATTAACTATCATATTTTTCACTCTAGAACTTGTCTTGAATCATGTTGAGGCTACATTTACATATGCATGCTTGGATATGATTTAGGCATTTCTTTGTGAACCATTTTCAACCAAATAGCCATCCCATGTGTTGTTTCAAATTGTGTACCATTTTGTGCCTTGTTTCCACTTTTCTTCTTGCATTTTCCACCACATTTTCTTCCCAAACCAGAATTTTTGCTTCCAAATTTGAGAAATGAAGAGCATTTAAATTCTTTTAGAGATTTGTGTGCTGAAAATTTTTGTAAATTTTGGGATTCTTTGAAATGAATATTTCTCTCCACTCCCAAGCAAAAGAAGAAAAAAAATATTATATTGAAAAGGAAAAATGATGTCGACGTTGAAAAGAAAAAAACAAAAGAAAAGAAGTATAGAAAGAAAGAAGAAAAAAAAAGAGGAGTAGAAAGAGTTGTTTACACCCAAAATTTATTTTTATTCAATCTCTTATATATTATAGTTAATGCTCTTCATTGTTCTTAAGTTGTTCCCCTTCATTTTCTCAGTTGTGTCCTTCATTTTCTTGAGTTGTTTCCACTCTTTATTCTTGTTTTTCTTCCTTTCTTTCCATTGTTTTTCACCCAACATTTCAACTCTTGTAAAGTCCTTTTGATTCAAGCATGCATATGGATATGAGTAGTGGAGATTTAGATACTTGACAAGCTTATGGTAGTGATTTTGTGATATGCAGAATTTTGAGTGAATCACCTTAAACACTTGAGAGAATAGAGAAAGAATAGAGAGTAAACACATCCCTTGTGAGGAAGGCTAATTACTTGAATTCATTCTTGTCAAATGAAATTGCCATGATGATTGCAGTTTAGAAATTTAAGATTGAATTTCTTTAACTGCTAAATCTTTTCAAATTTTAATTATTTTATCCTTGCATGCTTTCCACACTTTTCCTTTGGTATCTTTTGGTGTTCTGAATTTGATTTTCCTAGGAGTGCAAAAGGCTAAGTGTGGAAGATTTGATATCGAGTATTTTTATATGCAATTTAGTCACTATCTTAGCTTATTTACATTTCTCAACATTGTAAAATCTCCAATATTATTACGTTTTGGATTTATTGGGTGTAAATTAATTATAGAATTAATAAGCTTTAATTTCATAATTTTATCCTAATTAATTCAATTATGTATTTTTCAGATAAATATTTACAGAGTAATTTTTTGACTTGGAGGCCACCTGGATGTTGACATGGCATTCTAGGGCTGATTGGGCATTGACTGGACTAGGGCCTACTGTTTCTACACTTTACAACAGTAACCAGAAAGTAAACAGCAACTGAAGCGTGCATCAAAAAAAGCAGCAGAAACCAAAAATGGCAACCGCTTATTTACACCAGCAAAAGGGAGTTTCTGTAGCACTATTTCCATGAATCTATTTTGCACTTTTGCTGCATCAGAACTACATATCAGAATATGCAAGGGACCCTATCAGAAGTGTAAATTTGTCCCTCTCTCTTGGCAATAGCTTAAGAGACATTCAAACCACCATTTCACCTTGTTGAAGACTTTCTTCTTTCCACCTTTCTTCTATAATTCGTATGTTCCCCTCCCCCTCCCCCAATTTTCTTCTTTGTTTTGTGGTATTTTGGTCTCCATGGAAGGCTGAAACTCTTATGTAATTAGTCCATGGATGATCTGGAGCTTGTAACCTAAATTCTTGAGCAATTAGATAAGTTTTCTTGCTGATATTTCCATTTTATCTATGTTCTTGCCTTTTATCTCTGTTTTTATATTTGTTTTGGTTTTGGTTAGACCTATACATAATCACTGGTTTAAATGCTTGAATCTGAGATGTTTCTTGTTATTACTAGTTAGTGTAGCAAGTACAATAGAAATGGCTTGCTTTGATGATTTATCAAGCATGACTTAGGTTACGACTTAATCAGATTGCATGTGGTTAGGTTTAACTTATGTGTAATCTAGCTCTAGGAAGTCTTTTGGAAATATTAGTTAGAAAACCTATGACACAATGCAACTAGAATTAATCTAAAGATGAGAATGATGATAGTTACAACTCTAAGGACTCTATGGCTAATTGTATTTGTGTTAGTGTAATTTTGTTTATGTTAATTTGTGTTCTATTTCTGTGTTATGTTCTGTTAGCTGTTATTTTAATTCTTTTTTAAGCTTTAATTATGCAATCACCCCTCCCCTATGGTGATTAGGCTATAATTAGGTTAATTAGTGTTAGAACAATTAATTATGCAATTATAACTAAGGCTCCTTGAGAGAATACAACATGGGACAATCACTATACTGCAAGTTGGCCTGAATCTAATTCTGGGCGACTCAGCAGTCGTAGTGGCTTAAACCAATTACTCACACTCCTTTACTCTTTGACCTTTTCAGTGTTTGTAGTTGGAGTAAGTGGTCTCCTTGAAGAGTAACAGTCTCCTGAGCTTACTGATCCCACCTTTGATTCTTGGTTGGTCTTTAAATGTTTTGATCTTAATAAATCATTTGGCCTCTAGATGTCACTCTGTGACTACGTAGGTTTCATAGGACTTTTTGTGCATGTATTTTTTTGTGATGTGATCTAAGATATAGATATTTGTTTAGAAATGAAAGATGGGATACCATCTATACTTTTGTATGAATTATATAATGTCATGAACAAATGCTAAATGATTTCAAGATTGTTTTCTTATTATCTTAGAAACAGTTATTAGCATTATATTTGTTGTTTGGGTTATGTTGTTAGGCTTACGGTGTAAGAATAGTCTTCTACCATGTCGATCACATGCCGTATTTTGGGGATGTGATAGATAGTAGGAGATCCACTTCATGCTACATCTATTTATGGGTTGGTGGACCAGATTCTTGGTGTAGTGCACAAACTCTATGATTGCAAACCCTCTTATAAAGGGTCTTCCACCCAAGGTCTTTCATTAGCACACTGCTCACATTGGTCTATTACAATATGATGATTCTTTAGTTTAGTGGGAGTTTATCATTCATGTATTTGATGTTTTACGTTTTGTTGTGTACACATGTTTTATTTGATTATTTTTACTTTGATCAGAAACAAAGTTTGTTTTTCAGTTTATTGCACTTTGTATAATAAAGTTATTTGATTGCTCACTAAAGTAAAGTAGCATCAATTGAAAATCAACATGTACAGATCATATTCACGTAATTTTCATGCTCTACATTTCACGATTGATCTTTGTTATTTGGTTGTATTAGTATTAGTGATCATTGATAGGTTTAGTTATAATTAATTTAGTGAAAACTTCTTTGGTCCTATATTGAGACAGCTAATGGAAGAGATTGTTTGGATATGCCTTCTAGATATGATGACAAAATTTTGAGCTCATAATGTTCAACACATTTATAAGGATACATATGTGGCCCAGTGGGAGACTGTTAGATTTATTTATCTAATTGGGACCAATATGCAATATTAAAATGTGTTGGGTCATCATTTAAATAAGAAAAAAATTAAAAATGATCTAATTGAGGATAAATTTTTGTTTGAGGGCATAATTGTCATGAACTATACAAGTTCAGATACCAGAGTGCAATTTCAAAGTTGATGAGGGCAAAATTAGAAATTGCACAAAACTTGAAAAGTAACTAAAATTTATAAGTTACTTGCAAGGGGTTATGGTCTCCAATTGTAGTAGACATTCTATCTTTCTCTTCTTTTCCATCAAAGAGAATCTAAAGAAAACTTAAGGCAAAATTACAATTGGAAGATCACGATCCCATTATTTATTGATTGTGACTCCATGGATTCATCAGGTACGCTTTTGGTTTTGTTTCTCATCATGAATTAACAAGGGTCAAAGTTTAAAGTTTGGAGAAACACATGTTGTTAGAAATCCAATTTATAATTCTAACATAAGAACCTAGGCACATAAATTATTCCCATCTTTTCTATACTTCCACTCAACATATTACTTCAATCTTACTTAAAAATGAACCCAGATTTTTAAATTAAAAAGAAAAAGGAACAAAATGATGAAAAAAAATCTCATTTCATTTTACACTTCACATATGCGGATAATGGTGAGGGATGAAAGACGGTGGAAGAGAAGATAGCAAAAGGAAAATGGTAGAAAGTGTCTGAAAACTCTGATTGTGCTAATTATATAAATATGCTAAAGCTTATTATATGACAGTTGTTATAGGTTTCTCTATGGGGCATTAGATACAAGGAACCTTATATTTCTAGTAATTGATTTCTAGGAATATGACATTTCATGCTTGGTTTATTATAAACATTCGGGAATACTTTCTAAATTCCTATGAATCTAACATTTTCATGTTTGGTTCATGCTAACATTCTTAGGAATCTTTTGCGAGTTCCCAAAATTATCCCTATAAAAATAATGTTAAAAGGGGCAGATTTATGTAGACTCGAGGTGTGCTACCAATAAATGAGCTAGTGTGAGATAGCATGTTTATTAAATGAGCTCATTATTTAAAATCTATATTCATCTACATTAGCTCACAAGCTCAATGAGTCTATCGTAGGCCAATATCTCACTCTTTAAAAAATTACTAATTTAGTTTATCTTCTTTTATATATATTTATATTTTTTTCTCACTTCATATATATTAATAAATATAAGGAAATTTTATCTCATTTAAATAGGTTTCAAATAGTAATGTTAAACGAACCAGCCCCATCTATCATAGGCAAGCCATTTAAGTTGGGCAACCTAATCTAGGCCAATTTGTCAAATGGTCCAATTTTTACGTGAGAATAATGGCTAAAACCCAAGACGGGGGTGAATTGGGTTAATAAAAACTAATTGAAAGTTCTAGTAGAATTAAATGCTTATTTGAAAAATATTGACAATGCAAAGCAGAGAAATATCAAGATCAATGTGGATGAGAGCAATAAATCAAATATAAAGCTTTAATCAATTAAAGAGATAAAGTAAAGAGAAGAACACAAATATTTATACTGGTTCATCTTAACCCAAACCTACATACAATCCTCAAGAGCACTTCTTGAGTATTCTACTATGAACCACAAGTTTGAACAAAAGGGCACTTGTGAGCCACTACAACAGAGATCTTTTTCTTTCCAAGGGTGTTTCTCCTCCTTACAAATTATTTTCTCTCAAAAACAAACTCAAGGAACACTTTTCTTGGTCAATACAAGTAAATGAATGGGTAGAAAATAAGTGACTCTCTAAAATAGAGTAAGTGTGTAAGTGAAGAGCAATATAGAATCAATAGATTGACAAGGGATTTTGCAATTCAAGAATCAGAGGTAAAAATTCGTGTGTTGTGATCCTTTCACTGCCTCTGACGTCAATATATAAGCCCTAAAAGTTTTTGGCCCGTTGGAGGAGGATCCTTGTTGATATCAGTTGAAATCTTCATAAAATAGCCGTTGAAACTGATGTCATCATGCCGGCAGTCGACTGATTCAATATCGTCAGTCGACTGATGCTCTTTAATGTCTCAATAGTCAACTGATGAGTGTGTAGCAGTCGACTGATGCTTCCCTGTCTCAAATGTTAAAAAATCTCAGAATTGATCAGTCGACTGATTGAAGAAGAACAGTCGACTGATGGGTACTAGAGGTTAATACGAAATAGGATAGTGATAAATTTATCGACTGATTTTATGGAGTCAGTCGACTGATTAGTCTCTGTCTTAAAATTTAAAAATCTTCAGAGTCTATTAGTCGACTGATTCAAGGAGATCAGTCGACTAATCGAAATTATAACCTTTGGAATTTGAGACATTGGCTGATCAATAGACTGTTGTTAACGATGCTATGTTGAAATATTAGACAGAGAGGCATCAATCGACTGTTGTATGTATATCAGTCGATTGATGTCTTCTGATTTGGTTTTTCCAAGAAATTTTTGCTTTTAGCATCAAAAACAACTTTTCATCTTCAAAGAAATTTTCAAAATAAGTTTTCCATAAAAGAACTTTCTTGAGCATTATGGAACAATTTGCAATTTAAATTTGTTTGTTAATCATCAAAAGTTTTAAGAGAATCTTTGAAAGCAATGGGGTCAACAATCTCCCCCTTTTTGATGATGACAAATAAATTTAAATTAGTTGTAAGGACTCCCCCTGAATTGTATATTCTTCGTCAAGTGAGCATAGTAAGATCGCAGCAAGATATCATAACAGAGTATTGATCGCAATGGAAATATATATCAGAGTTAAGCAGCAACTAAAACATATGTTAGTTAAGAAGTAACTAAAATATATATCATGAGTCTAATGTTAGTTCAAAGAGTCTAAATCAACAAATGTAAATAAACAACAAATCTTCTCCCCCTTTGTCATCAACAAAAAGAAAGGGGGTCTTCATCCTCATCCCAAGGCCACTTAATCCCTGTGTTAAAGAGCGCGAACAGCTTCGGTGAGATCATGAAGCGCCTCAGACTGAGATGCTGAAGTGCTTTCTAGATGAGAAAGCCTAGCATCAAAAGTTTTCATACAATCTCTTATTTCAGCAAGCATACCCATCATAGTGGTAGATTTGTCAAGTAATTCATTGAGTAACCGGGTTTTCTCCCCAATTTGAAACCCGTGAGCAGATGGGTCTGAGGCCAAGTCTTCTTCTTCTCCCATATCTTCATTCGCTTCCTTAGCTTCTTGGTGCCTTTTACCTCTTGCTCGCTGGACTGTTTTGTTTGGTTCTCCCCTCAGCCATTCTTCCTTAAGATAAATAAATCCCATTCTCCTAAGGGAATTTTCATCAATGACTGAGGACTTAGTTTCTCGTCCAAAATGAGCATTAATGTTGGCATCCTCAAGAATCTGAGAAATAAGGCCAGCATAAGGGAGAGGGGATTTCCTCCTAGTATAGGATTCCATCCTTTTCATAATTGAGGAAGATTGATGGCTCTCCCTTGCATGATACATGCCATGACAAAGTATTCAGACTCACAAGGATTGGCATAGCTCCCAGATTTGTTGAAGATGATATGACTGATTATATAGAGAAGGAGTCAGTCATTCGCATTCATCTCACTAACCCATATATCCTGACCATCTCAATCTTCTATCCTTAAAATAGTGTTGAAAGTATCATGTTTATTGTAGAAGATGGGAGAAAGGGAAGAAAGGAGTTCATTAAAGCATAAGTCATCTGGTTTAGGAGCAGGGATACCTAAAATCCCAGTCAGTGATCCCTCAGTGATTTCCACAGGCATATCTCTTAGGGTTTAGGGTTTTAACCACTTCCTATACTCAAGATTGGTATAGAATGTTTTAACCACTTCCTCACTCCAGGAACTTTTTCGACTAATGAAACTTCTCAAACCATAATTCTGAAGTAGACCAATCAATTGAAAGTTCTGAATGGAGAAATAGTTCTAATCAAGATGTTTACTGGGAATTACCTTGCTTTTTTTGAAGCTTTCCTAAAATTTTTCCAGTTGGTTAGGGTTCAGAAGATTCCCCATTCGTCATTTAGACACATCCTTAATGTAGGGGCATTTGGAAGAAGAGGCAATCTAGAAATATAGAGTGAAGTGGAGAACACGAATCAATGAATGTTTCTCTAGAGAAGCCCAGGCCTTGAGATCTTCGAACTTGGAGAGGAGAGGAGATGAAGGAAGAAGATGATTTCAGAGAGAGATGTCTTCGGCGAGAGGAGCGCTGAGAGTGGTACTGAGAGCAAATGAGAAACTGATGCCCATCAGTCGACCGAGCTTCCTTTAAAGGGCTTCGATTAATGATCCATCAGTCGACTGTCGAGGATACATCAGTCGACTAATTTCAGGAAATTTTGAAGATTTCGAAGTCACCTTGAATTAGTCGACTGTCGAGGGGTCATTATCGACTAATGGCTCTTGGGTTCCTTTTTCTAAAAAAAAATTGCATTACTCAGTGATATCGGGCATTTTTATATACTTTTTAGTCCCTATCTTAGTCCTATTGCTATTTCAATGTTGTCAACTCTCCTGTTTTATTATATTTTAAATTTATTGGGTGTAAATTAATTATAGAATTAATATAATTCAAATTCATAATTTTATCCCAATTAATTCATGTGCTTAATTCCAGATCTAATTATTTGAGAGAAAAATTGCTGACATGGACGTTTTGCTTACTTGGAGGCTACCTGGACATGCTGACTGGGCATTGACTGGTTGACTAAGGCTAACTGGACTTCTGGTCCTCACTGTTCTACACTTTATAGCAAAGGGGAATGTGGTTTCTGCTTTGACAGCATGGGCCTTCTGCAACAATCAATGGCAGACAGAAACAACAAAGGAGTGGAGTAACTTGTCTGCTGCTGTTGCCACTTTTCTGCTGTTGTCTTGCTGCCCACATCATGGAAGAAGCACCAAGGAGGCATCCAAGGAGGCATCTAGGGTATAATATTCTAAGGCATTGAGGGCATCAGTTTTAAAAATCAGAGGACACTTTTATTTTCGGCAACTGAGGAATTTCGTAGCTCTCTTTCCCTCTCTGTTTTCTCTTCTGTCATTTGCTGATTTGCTCTCATGGAGGGCTAAGTCTTCACTGTAATCAGTCACTAGACCACTGGGATGTTGTAGCTTGAACTAAGAATGCAAGCTAAGTGTTTTATTCTCCATTTTCATCTCGTTTCGTTTCTGTTTTGTTGTTATGTTTATGTTGCTATCAGATTCTGATTAGAGCTTGAGAAGTAACATAAACTAACTTATATATATAAGATATAACTTTGCTTGACTGATTAGGAAAGTGAGGGAGGCGAAATGACTAGTTAGATGATATATTTAACTTGGTTTGGTTGAGATTTTCCACTGAATGCATCTGGTTATAGTAGAGAGATGTTCTTGACTGTAATTAGTAGCATTAAATTCTAGATGTTATTCTAGAACCATTTTCATAAAGAACCAAACAATGGAATGAGAACAAAACTGAATCAATGAGTTAGGTAATGATAGTTGCACTCCCATGAATCCTAGTGGCTGATACATAGTTTCTTTACTGTCAACACCTTGCAAATTTCGCTGCTGCTGTAGTTGTAGTTATTTGGTTGCTGTTCTGTTCTGCTTTTATTAGTACTGCCAACAAACCCCCCCGGTTTATGTACTTTTCATTAGTGTTTGGGTGTTTAGAACGATTAATTAGTGTTTAGAAGTGAGGCTCCTTGAGTGAATACGACTTGGGGATCACTATACTGCAAATTGCCACGAATTCAATTCTGGGCGATTCGGCATCGTAGTGGCGTGAACCAGAATTTTGGCGCCGTTGCCGGGGAGCCAATTCACTTCCAAGTTATCTAATTAGTTTTTTAAGTGTTTCATTGTTTAATTTTAAGTTATTTAATATTGTTGAAACGGTTTACAAGTTTTGAGTTTTTATCGGTTACTATTTATAGGCAAAAAACTAACTACCTCCAATTGACCTCAAACTTGGTATACCACTAGTTTTCGACATTTTAAGCAAATTTCATCCACTTGATTATCCAAAGGATCATCTTGGACGGCCATTTTGCCAAACTCCATCGTTTAAGCCTCCTTTTCTATTTTTTAATATTTTTTTGATTTTTCTAATTAATTGTGATTTTTAGTGTGATTTTTGTAGTTTGAATTTTTGAATTCTATTTTTTTTGTGTTTGTCTCTCCAATTTGGGAAGGATTTTTCTATGAAAAATCAGATTTTTCTGAGATACTTCAATTTTTGGTGATTTTCATCGGTTGGAGTCTTTTGTAGTGATTTAGTTGTTTTTATTGTTTTTATTGTTTTCTTGTGAATTTTTGCCTTTCCTAGTATATGAGAAGGTCTGGTCACGTGGACTTACCACCTTTTGATCCAGAAATTGATAGGACCTTCCATATGCTAGTAAGAAGCAATAACATTAGAACTAGTATAGTTTCTGAAATTCTTGCTGAAATTGTTGAATTTGCTATCAATAGTGTAGAAGTTGAATCAGATTCTGAATCTGATATTGTGTTGGAGTCTACTGATTGTGAGTCAGCTGGGATAACTGGGATGGATAATCAAAATGCACAAGTGCCTCAAAATAGGCAAGAACAATCCATTAAAGAGTTGATTGCACCTGATGTGCATTATCAACCATTGTGCATAAATTATCCTGAGTTGGATGCTAATTTTGAACTAAAATCTGGTCTAATCCATTTATTGCCTAAGTTTCATAGTCTTACAGGAGAAGATCCGCACAAGCACTTGAAGGAGTTCCACGTTGTCTGCTCTACTATGAGACCACATGGAGTTGGAGAAGAACATATCAAATTGATAGCTTTCCCTTTCTCTTTGGATGGGGCAGCCAAGGATTGGCTTTACTACCTGCCCACTGCCTTAATTACAAGATGGGATGAACTGAAGAAAAGGTTCCTAGAAAAATTCTTCCCAGCCTCAAGAACAGCAGCAATCAGGAAAGACATAAGTGGGATTAGACAAGCAAGTGGTGAATCATTGCATAAGTACTGGGAGATATTCAAGAAGCTGTGTTCAAGATGTCCCAACCATCAAATTTTGGAGTAGCTTCTCATCCAGTATTTCTATGAGGGATTATTGCCTACGAACAGATACATAGTTGATGCAGCTGCTGGTGGGGCATTGGTGGATAAGACTCCTGCTGTAGCAAACGAATTGTTGGCCAAGATGGCCCAAAATGCTCAGCAATTTGGCACCAGATTGAGCGATCCAACAGTTACTGTCAATGAAGTGAGGACACCTCCCATAGAGCAACAAAGGATAGAAAATAAATTGGAAGAGTTAGCTTCAATGGTGAGGCAATTGGCATTAAATCAGAGAACACAACAATAAGCCCTTCCTCCTTCAGCCTGTGGTATTTGTTCCCTGAATACCCACCATACTGATCAGTGCCCTCAGCTGCAAGAGACCCCAACTGAGTCATGTGCTGGTATATTCCCTAGTAGACCCATGCAGCCACAACAACAGAGATATGACCCATATTCCTCTACCTACAATCCTGGGTGGCGTGATCATCCAGCTTTCAAGTATGGGAATACCTCCAACCCCCCTTACCAGCAACCCCATGCAAGATACAATCAACCTGAACCTAGCCATACACCTCCTCCAGCACCCAAGAAACCTGAGCCTAGTCTTGAGGATCTAATGAAGCAACTGACTGCCAATACTCTTCAGTTCCAGCAGAGAACAGAAACCAATATGCAAAATTTGGAGACTAAGATTGGTCAGTTAGCCACAACAGTCAATGAGCTGAAAAGTCAAGGTTCAGGGAGTTTGCCATCCCAACCAGTGATCAACCCAAGAGGCAATGTGAGTGCCATCATCTTGAGGAGTGGCAAGCAAGTAGACAGTCCAGCTTCTGAATTTGAACCAGAAAAATCAAATGTCCAGCAAAGTGTTCCTTCATCTTCAACCAGTGAGCAAAATAAAAAGGATGAAGAAGTGGTTCAGAAAATTCCTCTTCCTTTCCCCAATAGGCAGACTCAATCAAGGAAAGCTTCTGAATCTGACATGGATAAGGAGATCATGGAGACCTTCAGAAAAATAGTGGTTAATATCCCACTTTTGGAAGCCATTAAGCAAATCCCCAAGTATGCCAAGTTCCTCAAAGAGTTGTGCACTCATAAGAGGCGTTTAAGGGGTAATGAGAGAGTCAATTTGGGGAGAAATATGTCTGCACTCATCCAACCACCTATGCCACCCAAGTGCAAAGACCCTGGAACTTTCACAATACCATGCACAATAGGCAACATGGAGTTCTCCAATGCTATGCTGGATTTGGGAGCCTCAATCAATGTTATGCCCAAATCAGTATACTCAAGCCTCAAGATTGGTGTTCTTTCACCAATTGGTGATTGTCCAACTTGCCAATAAGAGCACAGCAGATCCAGCAGGAGTTCTAGAAGATGTCCTGGTAAGAGTCAAAGATCTCATTTTTCCTGCTGATTTTTATGTGCTTGATATGGAAAATGATAATACTCCTGGCCATGCACCATTAATACTTGGTAGACCTTTTTTAAAAACTACAAAAACCATTATTAATGTGCATGAAGGGACTTTGTCAATGGAGTTTGCTGGTAACAAAATTGATTTTAACATTTTAGATGCCATGAAACATCCTATGGAAAATCATTCCAATGTGCATGTGGTTAACTTTTTGGATTACTTAGTTGATGAGGCATGTGATGATTTCCAAACTGAATTAATTTCTGATTTTCCTGAATTTTCTGATTTGGTAGATGCCTTTGAATGCAATTGTGCTGGTTCTGAATTCTGTCATGCTTGCACTGAAATTGAAAATTCTCTAATTGCTGACAATTCTGAATTGCATTCTAATTTACATAATGGTTTGGATTCTGATGTGCATTCTGATTCTGTAATTTTCTCTAGCTTAGACTTAGATTCTGTTTCTGTTTTAGGTAGTTGTAGGTGTAGTGATTTAAACTGTAATGGTGTACATTCTTCATCTCTTTCCTCTTGTGCTGCTAACCCTTCCTCCTCTTTAGCCAAGGATTCTATCTTTGAGCAATCTGAATTTGAGGTGCCTCCTTGGATGTGACTCCATAAAAACTGATTCCATCATCCATCCAACCACCTGCATTGGAGTTAAAGGCTTTACCAGAAAACCTCAAGTATGCCTTCTTGGGGGTAGGAGACAAACTTCCAGTCATTGTGGCCAATAACTTGAATCCCAATCAAGAAGAAAAATTGATCAATTTGCTGAAAAAGAATAAGAAGGCGATTAGGTGGACTCTAGCAGACATTCCTGGGATTAGTCCTTCAGTGTGTATGCACTGAATTCTCCTTGAAGAAGAGACAAAACCAGTAAGGCAACCCCAAAGAAGACTCAACCCCATGATTCTTGATGTGGTCAAGAAGGAGGTAAGTAAGCTCCTCCAAGCTGGTATTATTTATCCTATCTCTGATAGTAAGTGGGTGAGTCCAGTACAAGTAGTGCCAAAGAAAACCAGGGTAACTGTTATAGAAAATGAAAAAAATGAGCTAGTACCCACTAGAGTGCAAAATAGTTGGCGTGTTTGCATTGATTACAGGAAGTTAAACCAAGCAACTAGAAAAGATCATTTTCCTCTTCCTTTTATTGATCAAATGCTTGAGAGACTTGCTGGCAAGTCTCATTACTGTTTTCTTGATGGTTTTCTGGATATTTTCAAACTCACATTGCACCTGAAGATCAGGAGAAGACTACCTTCACCTGTCCCTTCGGTACTTTTGCATATACACGCATGCCTTTTGGTCTCTGTAATGCACCTGGCACTTTTCAAAGATGCATGTTAAGCATATTTTCTGATTTGTTAGAGGATTGCATAGAAGTGTTCATGGATGATTTTTCTGTTTATGCAGACTCATTTGATGCATGTTTGAAAAATTTGGAGAGGGTACTTAAGAGATGTATAGAGAAAAATTTGGTCTTGAATTATGAAAAATGTCATTTCATGGTAGAGCAAGGAATAGTCCTAGGCCACATAGTGTCATCACGTGGCATAGAAGTAGATAAAGCCAAAGTTAATGTTATCTCTTCTTTGCCTTACCCCACTTTTGTGCGGGAAGTTCGCTCTTTTCTTGGCCATGCAGGATTTTATAGAAGATTCATCAAGGAGTTCAGTAAGATTGCTCTACCCCTATCTAAACTCCTCCAAAAAGAAACTGATTTCATTTTTAATGATGCTTGCAGGTCAGCTTTTGATGAGTTGAAGAAGCAACTTACCTCCCCTCCTATCATGCAACCTCTACAGTGGGAGCTTCCCTTTGAGCTCATGTGTAATGCCTCAAATTTTGCTGTGGGAGCAGTACTTTCACAAAGAGTAGAGAGGAAGTTGCATGTCATAGCCTATGCGTCCCGTACCCTTGATTTAGCTTAATTAAATTACATAACCATGGAGAAGGAGTTTTTAGCAATTGTTTTTGCTTTAGAAAAATTTAGATCATATTTGCTTGCCTCAAAAGTAATTGTGTTTTCTGACCATGCAGCACTGAAATATTTGTTGAAGAAACCGGATGCAAAGCCAAGATTGCTTAGATGGATGCTACTCCTCCAAGAATTTGATGTGGAAATCAAGGATAAGAGTGGAGCAGAGAATGTAGTAGCCGATCATTTAAGTAGGCTTTTGGAGCCTCCTTTGGAACATCTTCCTATTAAAGATCACTTCCCAGATGAGTGTTTTCCCTTTTGCATGGTATTAATGAGCCTTGGTATGCTGATTTTGTGAATTATCTTGTTGCATTTGAATTACCTGCATACCAAAATAAACATTAGTTGAACAAATTAAGAAGCGAGGCTAGGTACTATGTGTGGGATGACCCTTATTTATGGAAGATTTGTAGTGACCAAATTGTTAGGAGATGTTTCCAAATCATGAATTTGCATCTGTGCTGAATTTTTGTCATACTCTTGCATGTGGTGGACATTTTGGTTTCCAAAGAACAGCTAGAAAAGTGTTAGATTCTGGTTTATATTGGCCTACTTTGTTTAGGGATGCCTATGATTTTTGCAAGAACTGTTCTAGGTGTCAAAGAACTAGAAATGTGTCTAGAAGAAATGAAATGCCTCAACAACCTCACCTCTTTTGTGATATCTTTGATGTTTGGGGTATAGATTTCATGGGTCCTTTTCCTGTTTCTTTTGGCTTTATGTATATCTTGGTTGATGTGGATTATGTGTCGAAGTAGGTGGAAGCAAAAGCCACTCGAACTGATGATTCTATTACTGTTGTAGACTTTCTTCGTTCACATATTTTCTGCAAATTCGGTATCCCCAAGGTCATAATCAGTGATCAAGGATCACACTTTTGCAATAGAAACATGCAAGGGCTATTAAAGAAATATGGAGTGGTGCATAAAACCTCTACACCTTATCACCCCCAAACCAATGGGTAAGCAGAAGTCTCCAACCGAGAGATAAAGCAAATATTAGAGAAAACTGTACAGCCCAATAGAAAAGATTGGAGCAAGAGGCTTGAAGATGCGCTTTGGGCCTATAGAACCACTTTCAAGACTCCCATCGGCATGTCTCCATACCGTTTGGTATTTGGTAAAGCATGTCACTTGCTGGTGGAGATTGCACACAAGGCATATTGGGCAGTTAAGCAATGCAATATGGACATGACCCTAGCCGGTAAGGAAAGGAAGTTACAAATTCAAGAATTAGAAGAACTAAGGCTAGCGGCTTATGAGAATGCACGCATCTATAAAGAGAGGACAAAAGCTGTACATGATCAGAAAATTGAGAAAAAAGAATTCCAAGTGGGAGAGAAAGTCCTTCTCTATAATTCTCGCCTCAAGCAAATGGCCGGTAAGCTTCGCTCTAGATGGGTTGGCCCTTTTGTTATTACTAATGTCTTTCCTTTTGGTGCAATAGAAATTCAAAATGAGGCCACCAACAAGAAGTTCATGGTAAATGGGCAAAGGTTGAAGAAGTTCTACGAGGGCTTCAAAGAAGAAACTGTAAAGGAAATCCAACTCTACAATGTTCCGGCTCCATGATAAGGTCGTACTCTTTTCTTCCTTTTTAATTTATGTCCTCTTCATTTTATTTGATGTTTGGTAATAATTTGCATTGAGGACAATGCAATGTTTAAGTGTGGGGGGAGAGAATTTAATTGAAGCTGATTTTCAAAAAAAAAAAAATTTTCCTATTGTCTCCTCTGTTTTCTCTGTTTCTGTCCAGAATTTTTGAGCTGTCTTGCATGAATTTTCTGTACTGATTGGCTACGAATTTTGCTAGTTTCTTTACATGTTTTTAAAGTTTTATATTTCTTATAGCTATAGAATTTTATTTGGTGTCTTTCGCATTTGTTTTGGTGTAGTTTTGTGTCAATAAAGCTGAGTCGTCAGAATTTCTGCAGTGCAGAATTTTGCTGCTCCGCTCTGTCCGAATTTGATACTCTATTTTTGAAAAATTGATGAAGTTTTTGTGTGAAAGCATGCATGTTGTGAATTGACTTAACATCAAAAGAATTCAGTCTTCTTTTTCTAAGGAACTCAAGTAAAATGGCAATGACGTTGTTTTTAATGAATTTTTAGTAATAGTCTTTAAACCGTGAGAATTTGAGCCTTCACTGCAAAATAATATTCTTTCTTGTTGTGTGTATTCCCTATCTTGATTTTTACTCCAGAATTTGTCTTGAATCTTTGTTAAGGCTACATTACATGTACATGCTTGGAAATGATTTAGGCATTTCTTTCTTGTAACCATTCTAGCCAAATAGCCATCCTATGTATTGTTTCCATTGTGTGCCACTTTGTACCTTACTTCCACCTTTCTTTCTTGTGTTTTCTAGCTCTCTCCCACTTTAAAACATATCATTTCTTTTTCCCAAACTTAAGATTTGAAGAGCTTTAGAAACCTCTTTCTTTTGAAAATAGATTGAATTGAGCATGTGCAAAAAGAAGGATTTGTAGGCTGTTTTGAATTTCAATTTTGCTATTCAAAAAAAAAAATTTGGCAACTCTTAATGAAAAAAAAATTATATATATTTATATATATACCATATGGAGATAAAAAAAAAAGAGAGAAGAGATCAAAAAAAACAAAAGAGCAAGAAAGAGAAAAGAAAAGTAGCATTGTTGTGCCCAAATTTCAAAGTTCAATCTCTTGTAACCTTATTGATTGATGCTCTTCATTTCTTTAAGTTCTTGTTAAACTTTGTTTTGTGTATTTCTTTCTACCTCCCAATCATTCCTTCACCCAACCTTATACCCTTCCAAAGTCCTAATAATTCAAGCATGTATGTGATTCAAGTAGTGGAGATTTAGATTCTTGACAAGCTTATGGTAGTGAATTCTGTGATAAGTTAAATTTTAAGTGATTTACCCTAGACACTTGAGAGAATAGAGAGTCAACACATTCCTGGTGAGGAGGCTAATAACTTGAATTCATTCGTATCAAATTAAATTGCCATGACGCTTGGAATCTCAGAAATTTAAGATTAATTTTCTTCAAGTGCTAAATCTTTTCAAAATTTTAATTATTCCATTCTAGCATGCTTTCCACGCTTTTCCTTTGGTGCCTTTTCGTGTTCTGAATATTATTTTGCCCAGGAGTGCAAAAAGGCTAAGTGTGGGGGATTTGATATCGGGCATTTTTGTATACTTTTTAGTCCCTATCTTAGTCAGAGTGCTAATATTCCTTATTTTCTTTTTCTAAATCAATGCATCTACAACAAGGACAATTATCTTTTGGAGAATTGAACAATGATTTCATGCTTGCATTTTCTTCTATCAAAATTGAATTTTGTTTTTCAAGGTCCATATTTTCTTTCTTGAGTGTGTTGAGATCATCTTTCAAACTTAAAATTTCACTCTCAAGCAAAGAAATCTTTTGTTTTGAAATCCTTAATTTTTTTTGCAAGCTGTAAAGATTCATCATGCAATTCTTCAAAAGCTTCTTGCAATTCATCAAATGAATATAAAGGTTCAAAAGGTGTTACCTCTTCATTATCTCTTCCCATGAGACAAAGATTAGCTTCTCTACTTTCCTCCTTTTCTAAATTACTTGAAGTGCCCAGCTGTATAGCCAATTTTTGAATTTCTTTCGCCATGAGGCAGAGGTTAGCTTCTTCATTATCTTCATCTAATTCACTGTCAGCCCAGATTGAAGAAACATATGCCTTCTTCTTACTTTTGTCATGGCCCCTCTTTTTTTCTTGTTCTTTGTTGAGTTGTGGACATTCCCATTTGAGATGCCCAACCTTTTTGCATTTATAACATGTAGGGCCTTTTTTACTATCTTGGTCTCTTCTCCATTTTCTTGTTTTTTTGTTTCTCATAAATTTTTTGAATTTTTTGACAAAGAGACCAAGATCTTCTTCATTAATCTCTTCTTCTTCATCACTTACTGCTTCTGGTTTCTTAGAGGAGGATGATTTTAAAGAGAGAGTCTTCTTTTTCTTGGACTCATCCTCTTGCCTCATTTCCAGAATTTTTGGCTCATAGTTTTGGAGATTTCCAAATAGAGCTGTAAGTAATTTCATGGATTCTCATCTAACTTCCATGATTGCTATCCTCTTAGCTTCCCATTCAGGAGGGAGACACCTCAATATCTTGGTGGTTTGAGAAGATTCTGCATAATTCACACCAAGAGCTCTCAAATGGTTAGTGATGTGAGTAAATCTTAATTGCATTTCACTTATGCTTTCATCACTCTTCATCTTGAAATTTTCATACTCATTTGTGAGAGTACTAATTTTTGATTCCTTAACCCCTTGAGTTCCTTCATGTGCAACTTCCAAAGTATCCCACATTTCTTTGGCAATTATACAGCTAGAAACTCTAAAATATTCATCTTGACTTAAGGCAGTAACAATAATCATTATAGCTTTAACATTTAGATGAACAAGTTTCTTTTCTGATTCAAACCATTCCTTTTTGGGTATTGGAACTCTTTGCCCTTCAACAACCTTTAAAGGTATGTACGGACCATTTTCCACAATATCCCAGAGATCTAGGTCCACTGCATTAAAAAATAGTTTCATCTTGGATTTCCAATAGCTATAATGATTACCATTAAAACCAGGGGGTTTTGTAAAAGAACTTCCTTCAGGTAAAATACAATCACCAAGGCCAGCCATTGTATACTCTTAGACTGTTAAGTCTTTAATCAAGAGCCCAAGCTCTGATACCAATTGAGAATAATGGCTAAAACCCAAGAGGGGGATGAATTGGGTTAATAAAAACTAATTAGAAGTTCTAGTATAATCAAATGCTTATTTGAAAAATATTGACAATGCAAAGCAGAGAAATATCAAGATAAATGGGGATGTGAGCAATAAATCAAATATAAAGCTTTAAGTAATTAAAGAGATAAAGTAAAGAGAAGAACACAAATATTTATACTGGTTCAGCTTAACTCAAGCCTACATCTAGTCCTCAAGAGCACTTCTTGAGTATTCTACTATGAACCACAAGTTTGAACAAAAGGGCACTTGTGAGCCACTACAACAGAGATTTTTTTCTTTCCAAGGGTGTCTCTCCTCCTTACAAATTGTTTTCTCTCAAAAACAAACACAAGGAACACTTTCCTTGGTCAATACAAGTAAATAAATGGGTAGAAAATAAGTGACTCTCTAAAACAGAGTAAGTGTGCAAGTGAAAAGCAATAGAGAACCAATAGATTGACAAGGGATTTTGCAATTCAAGAATCAGAGGTAAAAATTCATGTGTTGTGTTCCTTTGACTGCCTCTAAGGTCAATATATAAGCCCTAAAATTTTTTGGCCCGTTGGAGGAGGATCCTTGATGATATCAGCTAAATTCTTCATAAAATAACCGTTGAAACTGATGTCATCATACCGGCAGTCAACTGATTCAATATCATCAGTCAACTGATGCTCTTTAATGCCTCGATAGTCGACTGATGAGTGTGTAGCAGTCGACTTCTCAAATGTTAAAAAATCTCAGAATTGATCAGTCGACTGATGGGTACCAGAGGTTAATACGAAATAGGACAATGATAAATTAGTCGACTGATTTTATGGAGTCAATCGACTGATAAGTCTCTGTCTTAAAATTTAAAAATCTTCAGAGTCTATCAGTCAACTGATTCAAGGAGATCAGTTGACTGGTCGAAACTGCAACCTTTGGAATTTGAGACAGTGGCTAATCAGTCGACTGCTGATGAACGATCAGTCGACTGTTGTTATCGATGCTATGTTGAAATATTAGACAGTGAGGCATCAGTCGACTATTGTATGTATATCAGTCGACTAATGTCTTCTGATTTGGTTTTTCCAAGAAATTTTTGCTTTTAGCATCAATAACAACTTTTCATCTTCAAAGAAATTTTCAAAATAAGTTTTCCATAAAAGAACTTTCTTGAGCATTATGGAACAATTTGCAATTTAAATTTGTTTGTTGATCATCAAAAGTTTTAAGAGAATCTTTGAAAGCAATGAGGTCAACATTATGTTCATATTCGCTTACATGGTCCTCAAGCGAGCCATTTTCTTATTTATTTTTTGTATTTAACTAATTAAATATTAAACATTTTTTAAGTAAAAAAACCAATCATTTTCTAATCGCTAAATAAGAGGTTACCATTTTCCCTTGAATGCTAAAGCCTTAACCAAATTTTGGCCAAACTTGAATTTATGAACCTTTCATTAAGGACCACCTCAAACATCAAACACAAATTTATCCTTAACAATAGATTTGTAGAATGCTAACCAATTTGGGGTATCTTTCCCTTTCACACAAGCATACTTCCTTATCCTTTATCTTTTCCTTTCCCTAGTATTATTCACATAATGTACAAGGTGTATGTTGTAACTAAATTTTTTTTTTGGGAGACTTTTACATTCTAATGAAATTACTATTTAACTTATTAGAGAGTCTAAATGATATCATGTTCACATTTCCGAGTCATATCAATTTTTCCTTATCTTCGTATCCCATCCAATTAACCAACACAACTCCTAATAAAACTTTGTACATCTTTCAAAATTGCTCCATTGGTATGACAAGTGTGATAAGCACTATTTCCTATACATCTTAGGTGAAATAGAGTGTCCAATCTATTCCAAGTTGCTCGTTCATTGACGCAATGGGGGCCATGTAGATGCTTCTTTACAAGCTACGTTCTTATCCAGAATTGATGTCTCTTGTGTCCTATCGGAGGTGACAACACTTTTGCTCTATGAGTACTCTGCTCACGATAGAGAGAAGCCGAGTATGACATGAAAGAAAGACACCAACGACTCATAGGGCCTCTTGCAGATCTTCACCCTACGTTCGTGCCACAGTTCATGGCAATAGGGAGAGGTCCCACAAAAGATGCCTTATACCTAACAACTAGGATCTGATACCAACTCTGTCACAACCTAACTCTGGGCATGTGACCAGCATAGTGACGATTCCCTATGTCACTGTAAGCCTAAACTATTCTCCTATATTTCCTTATTAACAAGTGATTTCATTAGCTTAATTCATTATGCTTTTTTAGTTTAAAACTTAATGCAAAATTCAACTTATCCTTTACGGCCTGAATGTTATCCCTGAAAAATTTAGTTACTGGAAAGATATGAAATAATGTAAGTAGTATACCAGGTAAGTTGATATCGAGCATTTTTATATACAATTTAATCCCTATCTTAGTCCTTTTTGCATCTTAAATATTGTAAACTCTCCTATTATATCATATTTTGAATTTATTGTGTATAAATTTATTATAGAATTAATATGCTTTAATTTCATAATTTATCCCAATTAATTCTTATGCTTAATTTGTAGATTTAATTATTTAGAGAGTGTTTTGCTGACTTGGATGCCACATAGACGAATTTACTGATGTGGCACTGACTTGGAGCATTCTAGGGCTGACTGGATGTTGACTAAATTTACTGACTGTATGGTCCCCATCTTCTGCAAAGCAATGTATTGTGCTGCTGCATGTTGTCCAGATTCTTAACAAAAATGGCAAGCTCTTTTCTGCACCAGAAAAGAGTGTTCTACAGCACCATTTCCTTCCTCTCTGCTGCACTTTTCTAGCCAGAACAGCAAGGGAAAATGACAGCACCTGAAGTTAAATTCATCCTCCCTCCTTGGCTGCATATTAAGAACACTTTCAGACCCCATTTGTGCTTGTTGAAGAGTTGTCTTCTTCCACCTTTGTTCTATATTTCATTCCCCCCTTGTATTTCTCTTCTATTTTGTGGGTTTTAATCACCATGGAAGGCTAAAACTCTTGTGTAATCAGTCCATGGAAGAATAAAGTTTGTAACATGAATTCTTGGAGCTTAATCAGTAAGCTTTCTTGTGGTTTTCTCTATTTCATTTATGTTCTAACTTTCCTCTGGTTTCATATTCATATTTGTTCAGTTTAGACTTTTATGGATGTGATTTATGGTTTGAATGGCTTAAATCTGAGATTTTTTCTTGCTTTTACTATTAGTGTAGTAAGTAGAATGGAAATGGCTTGCTTTGGTAATTATCAAGCATGATTTAGGTTAGGGTTTAGTTAGATTGCATGTTGATTAGGTTTAGCTATTGCGTAATCTAGTTCTAGGAATTTTTTAGAAATTTTAGTTAGAAAACCTAATGATAGAGAACACTAGAATTATTTTAAAGACAAGAATGATGATAGTTGCAACTCTAGGGACTCTATAACTGATTACATCTTTGTGTTCTGTTCAATTTCGTTTCTATCATTGTGTTTTTGATCTGTTCTGTTTTTATGTTTTAGCTTAGGTTTGTGTTTTATATTCTGATCTGATGCTTAATCTGCAAACACCCCCGGTGGTAATTAGTAGATAATTAGGATAGATTGGGGTAGATTAGTGTAGATTAGAGTAGATTAGTGTCTAGAACAATTAATTAGGCAATTTAAAAGCAAGGCTCTAAGAGTGAAACTACCTGGGATGACTATTATACTGCAAGTTGCCACGAATCTAATTCTGGGCGACTTGGCGGTCGCAGTGGCACGAACCATAGGTTCCTAAGAAAGAGAGATGAGTCACAATTAACACACTTAAATGTTAAGTATTTCCTAGCTAGAACCTTTTTAGATATGTACTCTTACATTATTACACATTTTAATTTAAATACCAAGTCCACATTTATCATAATTTAAATAAAATCAGCTATTTATATTTTAATTTCAAAACAAGCTCATGTACAAAATTTACTTCAGATATAAACAAGTTCCAACTTCTCAAAGTTTAAAAACAAATCAACATCTATATAGACCAGAAATTGTCGAATGGGGTAAATTTAACATATTCACCAAAAAGAAAGTTTAAACCAGATCTCCTAGGTGACCTACGATGTTATAAAGCATCCTAGACAATGAACTGAATGAAAAGACATAAAAACAATATAAGTCCGAATCCATAACGGGAAAGGCGACTGTGCTCTCTGTTACTCCTTGGTAACCGGTTGATTTGTATAAGAAAAATATATATGGAGGGTATGAATTTTAAACTTAGTGAGCAGTATGGTGATACCATAGTCGAACCCAAATACTTCACAAGTTAAACAACATGTCCGAAGGACACAGTTATACATGAGACAAAATAGAACAACAATATCACAAAATCAACATTTCAATATCAATCATCATCATAAACACATGTGGTACTCGTCTAATGGCGAGGTGCCTTTCAGGAGTCCAGCTCAACCCGAGCATCCTCTTCCTCATATCCACTAATGTACTAACTATCTTAATAGTAACATGACCCTCAGGAGCTATACTCAACTTGGTCTCATCCATCTTACCGTAAGATGTGTCCATCACTCGTACTTCGACAAGGCGACCCTTGGGAGTCTCTGCTCAATTTGGTTCGATCCTTACTCATTGTCGTTTCAGGGGAGGGTACCAATAGCACAAACCAACATCGTACATTCAAAAATTAATATGCAACCATGATGCATACAAGTTCCCTTCTTGGGAAGTCATACTTGGAATCCTCGCCAACCCCAACAGTCAATACATGATGCAATGCAACATTATTCTGTGTTATGTATTGTCTCACATGATATCACATTCATCACAACCATATAATCATCAATCAAAATTTCTCACTATGTTCTCAATCAACTTAACCTAACTGCATGTTATCTAATTTATGACGCTAAGATAAGGCTAGGGAATCATCAAATCCACTCACTTGGATTCCTTGCTAATCTTTAACGCGTTCTACCACAATCCTTTGAGTAAAAGATGTCATGATGGATCTTTCTACTGATTATTAAAAACTAAAAGGGTTAAAACTTAAAATAGAAAACTAACTTAAATTCGATTATTACCTTTGCGCACTATTTTGGTCATATCTCCCCAAATAGTAAAGAAATTTTTGACGAATTCAATTTCGTATGAAACTAGACAAAAAGAGCTTTCCATTGATAGGTAGCTCGTTAAAATTGGAATTTTTGTGAGGGAGATATGGCCGATTCAATGTGCAGGAAAATTTATGGAATTGAATTTAAAATTAACTTATCTTACCTTATTTGTAACTTTCCTCTTGAAGTATTTTCTTGAACCTCTTGATTAGGGTCTCGAATTTGCAGAACCTAAGATGTGTTTGGGTGTTGTGTGATGGTGTAGAGGCTAGGGTTTGTTGTGACTAGGGTGTTCTTGCTTTGGTAGAGGGAGAGAGAAAGATGATGGCTTCTATGAGGAAAGGGGGGAGTGAGTGAGTGGATGAGTGAGGAATTTGTGAAGGCTTAGGGTCTATTTATATGTAGGGGTTTAGGCTTAGTTAGGAGGGAAAATTTTAAATTTAATTAAGATTTTATAGATTTGTGTTTATCCTAGGTTTATTTATTTATTAATATTTTATTTTAGTTATTTTATTTAATTTTATTTATCTTATTTCTAGAAGGTTTAGTACTATTTATTATTATTATTATTATTATTATTATTATTATTATTATTATTATTTCCTTTGTTTAATTTCAAAATAAGACATCTTAGATCTTGGCTTATCTTTATTAATATTTATCTCATGTTATTTTATTTTTTTGTATTTCTTTATTGCTTCTAGAATTTAGGTTAAAATATTATCTTTTAATATAGGTTTATCTAATATAGTCTAATTTATCTATTGTTGGTATTTATCTCATGTCTCATTATTTTATTTATTAATTTCTTTAATTATCTTAGCTAGACTTAATTTTAATTTAGTTGTTGAAGTTTTGATTCTCCAATCTTTTATTTGGATGTCATAATTTAAACTAAAACTTAGGAAGTTTATCTAGAGGGATTTAATCTAATTGCTTAAATTACTTTCTTTATTTAATAATTCCTACTTATCTGATTTGTTTAACCTTTGTTTATTATTTATATTTTTTTATATATATAATATTATTTGTCCCAACTCCCTTTTGGATAATTGTTTTATTTCTTTCTTTATATGGTTTATTATTATTATTATACTACATATATATATATATATATATATATATATATATATATATTCTGCCACCATAGGTATATATAATATATCTATATATGTGTAGTGTTTTCTTGTATTTTTTTATTACTACTATTTCAATATTTAGTATGTTCATTATTCTCGTTAACTTGTTTAATATATCTATTCTTATATTTGTATCTAATTATATTAATCCTAACTCAATTATGCTCTTGTTTTTAAACTAATACTATTATTTAATAAGTTTTACTTATCCTATTGTTTATTTATTTTGACATATTCCTCATCTTATTGTTACTACTTTTTATTACTATTTTTGTATTAATTTCGGTGTCATTATTTATCCATTTGATATTAATATTTATCCTATTTATTTTATCTACGTTATTCATTCTCCTAATTATTGTTATTATGTAATATTATTCTATGTATTCTTTTTGGGCTTATTTCTTAATTGGGCTTCCTTTCTAACATTATTATATTTTTTGTAATTATTATTATGAACATCCATATTGGACCTAAGTCTTATTTGGACTTTTCTTATTAATAATATATCATTATTTTTTTTTTGAAGCTCTAAGTCCGTTATGCTTTCCTTTTCCCTTCTCAAGCCACAAGCCTCACACCCCAAGCTCAAACATAAAATAGCATTAATTGAATTAAATAAAAAAAAAGATAGCCCAAAAAAAATTCAAGTTTTCAAATACGGGTATTACATAATTACCTATTTTAAAAATTTCGGTCCTTATATAATCTCTAATCTTAAACAGGTATGAATAACTAGCACACTTGTTTGCCTCAAAATCTCACGTGGCCTACTAAACTAATCATTTCAATAATGATTATGACAAAAATTCTCACGGTACCTATTTTATTACACAGAATAAGGATAAAGTATTAAATTTATATATAGAAAAATTCCCTCCATTATCATACCCACTTTTGTCCATACAAATGCAAAATAAGAATTTCATGAGAATGCATTATCTTTCAAAATTACGTATCAAACACACAAATATAACATTTTCATAAAACATTCATAAAAATAATTGAACATTCCTCCGTACTAAACGCTCTCAGTTTAAGTTAAGATAATAAATATCAATTATTTTTTTATGATATAATTAAAATATTACTATATGTATTATTAATTCTCTCAATAGTTTTATTCATCATTTCTATTCTAAATGAACAGGTTCGAGTTACAGCTTAAAAAAATAATACGATTTCGTACTGAAGCTTCAGGCGTCTCCGTGATATTTCTAAATCATCAACTACAACAACGGAAAAAGTTGAAAAGATTTTTCCACTAACTATATATATATATATATATATATATATAGATCAAATGTCTCGGTCATATTTCTAAATCAAGATAGACATTACTGATTTAAAACTACAAAAGAATTTACAGAGTAAACTCTTATGTATTCAAAATAACCAAAAGGAAAAAGCAAGAATTTTAGACGTAATTCAATTCAACCTCCATATTTTCAAATGTAAATCTTTCCAATGCATTGAGCTGAACCACAATGGCAAGTATTACTCCATACCTTGCTACTACTATCTGCATTAGAATTTCCCCTCATGCAATTGTAGTCATAATACAGTTCTCGCCCAGAAGGTATGCTCTTCAAAGCAAACAGCATTTTGCGGGGAAATCTCTGATCATCGTGATCATACAAAACATCTTTGACACACAGATTAGGAGAACAGCTATGATTTATAAATCTTCCAACATTACCACGTTTTGTTGCATCAATGAAGCCCTTGCCCACACCTGCAGAAGCAGAATTCAATTCACCTCGGAAAAGAAGTCCAGAAAGATATAAGTAAGGGAGTGTTTGATTGCACTTAATGAGTCCCATTTAGATTTTATAACATAAGTAATTTTTTTCTTTTTCAAGTGCTTATTTGCTGTAAATACATCTTAGTTGATCATATCTCATGAAAAATCTTTAAAACTCAGACATACTGTTTTTAATACATCTTTACATACATGTATTTTGTGTGTAAAAATGTTGAAATAACAACAATCTTGATTATTTATTTTTTTCAGATTTAGGGACTATCGTAATAAATCTAGTATGTATCTAGATCTAGAGTCATGGTATGATATGTCTCAATTAATTAGCTCTCTCAACAATTCCTTTTAAAGCTAAATTTTGTTACAAATTTGGCTTTTCAAAGAGTAAAATGATGAGCCATATAAATACCACTCTTCCACCTTGGAATAGTTGCAAACATTCTCCTAAATTTTCAAAACAAAGAAATAATCCCTAAAACTATAAGCCTCCTTCAAGGTATACTTCCTTTATTCACCTCTATGAACAGAAGAATATTGTCGGGTTTCACAAGTTATTAAGGCATTGGCAAATGACCCAAAGTTCGGGAGGGTATTTGCTTTTTTCCATAAATGAAACTGTACAATCTTTGCAAGAGTAAATATTTAATAAATATGAATTAAAATTTTATCAATAGAAAATAGAGAAAATCTTTAAGCCAATTGACATTGCAGGAAGCATCAAAATGGAATGAGAATAAAACTTTCATGAACATACCTAGATTAAATGAATATTGGTCAGCATCCATCCCTGAAATAGCTTCTCTATCAAGGCAAATTTCTCCAACAAACTCACAAACAAAACTTCCAGAAGGGATAAAAGAACGTGTTCTAACACCCCAACCCTTCATTTCGGTTCTGAATATTTCTAGTTGGAATTGAATCCCAAATTGAGTTACCCTGTTGGTGCAAGAAGAGGAGCACTTAAAAGAAGGACCACACTCACAAATAAGCGAGTTTGTTTGATCAGTAAGTTTCCTACTACAATCATAAGGCAATCTTCCACCATTTTTCAAAGCACATGCACATTTCTCATTGTTCATAAATCCATCAATAAAATCACAACCGTTAGGAATAGCCTCAGGATGCACATACCCCTCTGGGTAAACATTATTGACTATGTAATCAAATGGGGAAGGCTTCAAATCATCATGATTAATAGATGTAACCACACGAATAGGAACCTTTTCTTGTCCTTGTGAGATGTCATTAGAGCAAACAACCTCTCTTTGAGCTACTACACAACTTTTTGGCTTATGGTTATGGATCATCTTTCTTAGACAAATAGAAGTTGGAGGCTGCTCAGAGATTCTAGTCATAAAAAAACTGTAAACAAGTTTTCCAAATTCTCCTCTCACTTGAGTCATTTTCTCCACTAAATACAAGCCATCATATACAAATGTGATGTTAGATATACTACCAACCTTCAAAATCACTCTCACAGGACTTTTAGCTTCCATGCTATTCATCATAGCAAGATTTCCTTGTGTTAGTTTCTGATCTGTTGGCTTTATACGCTTAACCCTCGGATTTCCTCCTTGGCCTATATAAGTCAAGGAATTACTTGACTTTCGAACATTGGCATAGCGCTTAGACTCTACAATGCTTGTGGCTAACAATACTCCATCCTTCTTCATGTAATCAATACCACTTGCAAATTGACAATGAAGACCAATAATTTTCAGTTCAGCCCTGCACTGAAACTTATCACGTAATTCAATTCCTGGGATTGGCCCTAGCTGTTTCCAAGTGTTGACCCATTTGTGTTGCTTCTTGAGATACATGGCTACCTCCATCCGTACTTTTCTTCTTACATTGGCCATGTGTCCTTGTTCATCGGCCTCATATTTATGCAAAAGTTTGGAAGATAGTTCCCTATATGTGTTCAATACTTCCTCCACCCTACGACGTTTCAGATTTACCTTCACATCTTCACCTGGAAAGTCTTTTTCACACGCTGGAAATGAGGCGGATGGCTTTTCAGCTGCTGACCATCTAAGTTTTCCTGAACACAGGTCATCGCCCATTATATTTCTGGAGGAAATGTACTCAGGCACCTATAATGAACAAGAAAGTTATTTAAGAATCCTGAAAAAAGGATTTAGATGTTTTTAATTTCTTAAAAATTGACAACGTCAATTTCAGAGAGATTTACATATGAATGGTGGATCGTGATGCCGTGAATATTATGCCTTTTAGTCTGAAATAGACAATAAATTCGACAAAACTCTGAAACAATTCTTCCGTACATGTGGACCACACGTGCAGAAAACCTGGACCGTTGCGTATACAAACAACACATGTATGCCAGAATTTTTTAAACTTCACTGCAACTTTAGTGTTTGAGATCAAATTTTCCCGATAAATACATCAACAGCACCGCATGATTGGGTATTAAAAAAATATATTCCTTATATGTTCACTTTTATTGAGGAATCACTGACAGCAAACCTGGTCTTAAGCCTAATCCTTCAAATCCTAAAAAAGGCATGCTCTGTAAATGCAGGTAGGATGTTAGTACCTTTGGCATGATTAAGTGGGACCCATGACATTGTGATCTCCCATATGAATTAGTTGACTCCATGTTGAAAATGTTGATTTCCAGATATTCTACATACAAGGAAGAAGTATCATAAAGTTACGAGTTGGAAAAAAAATAATCCTGAAACCCCAGAACATCTTATAAAATGTCAAAAAAAAAAATTACAGAACAAAAGAAGGCTTCAGTAAAAACAAAGAAATGATTGTGTAAGAAGCAAGAAATAAAAAAATAACAGAGATTCGGCCACAGAAACAAACACTTCAAGGAACTCGCGAAATTGTAGAAACAATGAAACATACATATAAAGCTATAAACAGTAGTATCATTCATACAGCCCGGTCAAAGCTAAATCATCTCGGTAAAAACAATAGCATCTTTCCTCTAGGTTACATTTCTCTGAGGATAAGCGTGAAATAAAACATCTAAACGCGCTAGATTGCCGGAAAAAACTGTTCAGGAGAGAATTTTTTTCTAGAAAAATCAAAGCAAGGCACAGTAGTATCACTTAGAAGAACACTTGCAATAAAGAATACGCTCATGTAGAGCAGTAAAAGAAAACCGTCTTGAATCATTTTCAAGAAAAAAAAAATACACACATAAGTTCCGAAAGAGAAACAGAGCAGAAAGGGAAAATAATTATCTGGAGATTCACGAGAAAGAAAAAGACATAGATCGAACCTCCGTTTGGAATAGTGAGCAGAACAGAGAAATAGAAAAATTATAGCAAGGCAGTAGTGTTGCTTAGAAGAAGACTTACAGAAAAGTTGAGTTCACGTAGAGCAAGTTAAAACCTTTGGCTTACAGTGAGCACACTCACACACAGTATACTAACTCTGTAATCTAGCAGATATGGCTCACAGCTGTCATTGGCTACAAGAGTCAAAGTTCCCTTATACGGATTAGTTATACAGGTGTACAGATTTTGTCTCTTACCTTTATAGCTGTAATTGGTGGGTCTGTAATATATATGTAATACCCGTACTGATACTGGAACATATACAAATTTAATTCTGCACCATCTTCTATATTTTTCCTCTGTTGGTATCAGAGCCATTCTTCCATCGTCTTCTTCATCATCATGAGTTCTTCGACTTCAACCAATTTCACCAATTCCCAATCGTCGAAAAACCAAAATTCGTTTCCAAACAAAACACTAGCTTCTGCCCTTTCTCAATTGTGTTCTGTCAAACAATTTTCTCTTGTGAGAGTCCTGCGTCTTACCCAGGACATAGACTTGAGGGCTTCATCCTTTGGTCAAAACCATGTCCACAGATGTTCATCACTGAAGGAACTGAGACGAAACAGAACCCTGCATTCGAAGAGTGGTCAGCTACTGATCAACTACATCTAGGCTGGATTTACAACACATTGACGGCAGATATTGCATCTCAAGTTATTGGATGCAAATCTTCAATGGAACTCTGGAAGTCGATCAAAGATCTGTGTGGTGCTCATACGAAGGCCAGAATAACCTTAAGTGTCAACTGCACAGAACTAGGAAGTGAACCTCAAAAATGGCTGAATATTTAGCCAAAATGAAATCCTTTGCAGATAACTTACTGCTAGCTGGTTGTCCGATCTCTACTGATGATTTGATTACACAAACTCTTGCAGGTTTGGATGTTGATTATAATCCTATTGTGGTCCAGCTCTCTGACAACGATAACCTCACCTGGGTGGACCTACGGGCGGCACTGCTGACCTATGAAAGCAGACTTGAGCAACTCTCAAGTCTAACTACATCTTTTCAGTTGCAAGCTAATGTTGCTGCTAAGACCAAAAATGGAAATACTGATCAATCTCAGCATCAAAACTCTACCTGGAGAGCTCAAAACCAGAATCACAGTGGAGGAAGGACAAATAGAGGACGTGGTAGAGGCAAAAATAATAGCAACAGACCAGTGTATCAAATTTGTGGGAAAACTGGTCCTACTACTTTAGGCATGATTGTTACTTTAGGTATGATCACGTGAGTTGGGTCCGTCCATTAAGTGGGGCCCACATATTAAAAAAAGAGGAAAGAGGCAAAAGGCAGGGGTCCCACCATTGAAATTTGCAAGCAAACAGGAGAGAGGCGGCCGAAATTTAAAGTGGAACTAGCCACCATTTTTTCTGCATGATTGAAGGAGAGAAGAGAAGTTACTCTACAAGTTGAGTTTTGTATCCTCCCTTCCTCATCTCACATATCAATCCTCACGTCTACACAGAAGGAGAGTAAGAGAAAATAAAAAGCTGAGTTTTTTTAAGAACAAAATAATGAGTTAATTTGATAAGGTAGTACTCACAAATTAATAAAATATTGTTATTATATTTTTGTGAAAGAGATCTAGAGTTTTGTATTTTTATTATTATTATAATAAAAGTTTAAGTGGCTATGAGTCTCATGGTTTTTTTACCTTTATTTGGAGGGTTTTTCACGTTAAAATCTTTGGTGTTATTTTTGTTTATTTGGTTTGGGAATTATACTGGGTTGTGTGAGAATTCATTTTTTTCTACAAACACCGTATTTTTCCCAACAAAGCAGTCTCAGAGCCATGCTATTCACGAATACATACGAGTATTATTCGCGAATACTGTATAAGTACTATTTATATATATAGGCACTATTCATAAATATGAATATTATTCATATATACGGTACTGTTTATATATACTAGTACTATTCATATGTACTAGTATTATTCATTATCGAAAAAGTTTTAAGTTCGGCGAAACTTGTTCACTACTGTTCAAAATGGAGGAGAGCACCAGCAATATGATTAAGTTGACTGTGTTTAATTATGAAATTTGAAAGCCAAAGATGGAGGATCTTTTATACATTAAAGATCTATGGAAGCCAATCATGATGCCGAAGGAGAAAGCAGTGACAACTCCAACGAATGACAAAACCGAAGGAAAAACAACAAGTACCTTGACAAGTGTAATACCCATGAAAAATAAAATATAAATGCGTGTTTACAAACTATTATTACTATTTCAGTATACGGTATTATTCACTCGTATAATACTATTTACGTATATGGTACTGTTTATTTATACAATTAAAATGTCAAGTACTAGAAGTGGTTTGATCATAAGAGAAAACTACAAAGAAGTTCGTAGGAAAAAAATGACATTTTATGTGTAAAAAATACTCTCAAAGACTAAAGCGAAAGGACTAAATTGAAAAGAAACTTTAAGATTTAAGGTGAAAGGATATTTTTCTCTTTAAGTTCCAATAGTAATCAAAACATAAGTTGAATTATTAAGGTGCACAGGAAATTGTATTATTAAAAATGTCATTTTCATAAATAGTAAATTGAATATTTTATTAATGCATAGTATCAAATAGTACCATTGACTTTTCTTATAAATAGGTCCTTCCATTTCACTTCTAAACTCACACCTTCAACTTCTCTTCTTCTCTCCTTAAGTTTCTCTTGCTCCGACGCTAGGCCTCTGAGATTTTGGGTCTTTCCTTTTCAGCTTAGGTAAGGATACTATACCCTTTTTATGTCTTTCAAATTTTAGAAGTTATTCTCTTAAGTATACTCTATGGTTGCAGCTTTGGCTGATCTTCCACATCAGAAAAACTGTCCTTAGTTGTCTATATGTTATTTTAATTCTCTGATTACCGAAATAGGATGTAAACTGTGAAGAATACATGTCTAGGAAAGTTCTGGCTAAGGAAAGACCAGATTTTTAAGTGTGTCCATTGTGACCCTCCACTCTTTCCTGGGAACTTATCTGGTGTACTCTTTTACAGATTGTATTATCTATTTCTGGTATGAATAGTAGCTGTATGTATGAACAGTAACCGTACTTATAAACAGTAACTGTACGTATGAACATTATCTGTACGAAAACAATCCTAACGTATTTTCTCTAATCTTTCATGAAAATCTCTGTAGCGGAACACTGAAATTCATCTGGGTACTCTTGTCCGTAACGACTTAGAGAAGCGATACTCGTACGGAATCTAAGTGAGTGGAACGACCCCATTTTAATGAGGTTTTAGCATTACTGGTGATAAAAAGTATGTCGTGGGACACTCCCAAGATTCATAGGGGTAAACTGGATTCAGAGTGGCAAATCTTGAGAGATAATTAATCCAGAAGTATGGATAAAATGACATAAGTATCTCATGATGATGTGAAATTTGAATCTTTTCAAAAACAGATTAATTGTTATCTTGATTTGTGGTTTATAAATCTATAATATAGTTATATACTATACCTGTTATATGGATGAATATTATATTGTGCTTCTGATTATGATATGAAATATTGTACTATTGATTGTGATTGAGCGGGACAGTACCCCCTCTCACGGCAAGACAGAAAACCCAGTTTAAAAGGATGTCTTGACCAACGAGTGTGGAGACAACGATTCCCTCAGTAGGGATATAGCCCGGATCGGTGACAGATCCGTGAGGCGCCCTAGCTAAGAGGATGAGGTTGTGCGTCATGGCGGAAATATACAAAATTGGTGAGCCGGCCTGTGTGCGCTCTCCGGGATATATTGCCATTGATGAGTACTAGTAACGTTTGTTGAATTGGATGAATTTTTATCTTCCAGTATGTATTTTCTAACTATGTCTATTGGTTGAGTTTGAGCCTTCGGATATACTTGCATGACTGGTGATGTATTTGAATTTTATTAACGCGAGGCCGATTCGCTCACTGAGTTTAAAAGCTCACACTCTCTGTACAATTTTTTTGTTCAGATCAGGTTGCCAGCGAAGAACATCCGCTAGAGGAGTATATCACTTTGGACCTTCCCGTTGTCGGGTAGGCCCCTCTTTTGTTATAGATTATGTTGCTCTGTAACCGTCTAGGACATCTAGATCAGGGGATTGGTATTTGGCTTGTATTTCAGTATGAAAATGTATTTTGTATTGAGGATCTATTATTTTTAATTAAGAAAATTTGATGTATTTTCTTTGTATTTATTAAAGAATGGTATTTTGAGAATATAGATATAAAGACTAATAATTTTACTTGTGGGTAGAATTTATCAAAAGGCTTACAGTGATGGGATATTCATCATTGTACCGGTCATGTGCCTAGAAAATGGGTCGTGACAAAGTTGGTATCAAAGCATAGGTTGTTAGGTCTCCTAGTGATTACAGAGCAAGGTGTCTTTAATGGGCCTTTCCCTATTATCGTGACTGCAGCAGGACCATAGGACGAAGATCCACCAAAAGCCCTATAGAGTTTAAAATCATTTTCTTTCGTGTCTTTCCTTGAAGCATAATAGTGACGATACATATTATTTTTAATTATAGAATAAGTTTAGATGGCACCAAGAAAATCAAACTCTTCTGAAATCCGCACAAGATCTGGCAGGCCCTAGTCCCTCCAGTTGCTCAGTCAGCAGATGCAAGGTTGGAAATGCCTAATCATGCAGAAGGTAACCGTGCACAAAACAGAGAGATACCCACTGAAAATCCTGGAAGAAGTGGTGGAGTACCATCACAAATTGACGTGACTGTAGTGATGGAAGCATTAGCTGCAATGCAGAACGAGGTAAATGGGCTGAAGGAACTTCTGATGGGACAATCATCTGAAGACGGCTCACAGGCATCAGTATATGCTACAAGAGTGCAAGAGACAGACCATATGCCACCCCTACCCCCTCCTCAAGATTGGGTAGGGACAGAGGTCAAGATCTCAGAATTTATGAAGTTGAATCCGCCAACCTTTGCAGGAGATGTTAATGAAGACCCACAGCGTTTTCTAGATGATTGTGAGAAAATCCTTGACACGTTAGAATGCCCTAAACCTCGAAAAGTAACCCTTGTTACTTTTCAATTAAGAGGTAAGGCAGACCGCTGGTGGCGAACATGGAAAAAGGGCATGGCAAGAAATGCCCCACCCCTCAAATGGAAGGACTTTAAAAGAATTTTTCGAGAACAATTTATTCCGGAGAGTATACGAGAAGCAAAGATGAATGAGTTTGAGACACTCTGGCAATGAGCACGAACCGTCGATGAATACGACAATCTGTTTGTGGAGTTATCTGAATATGCTACTCACATGGTCCTAACTGAGAAAGAAATGATCCGACGGTTTATTAAAGGCCTTCGAGAGTCCCTATTTGACAGGGTGGGATTGAAGATACGAGATTTTTCATCCTACACAGAAGCCGTCGACATTGCCCGTATGATGGAAGAAAGATATATGTATAAAGAAAAATGGAATAACAAAAGAAAAGGGAAACAAGATGAGAAATCACGCTACCACGGAGAGAGTTCTGCACCCACTAAAACCATTGGACATGCAGCCTCTACCGCTAGTGCACCACAGCGTCAACAAAGTGGTACAGGGGGTCAACAAAGGCCCTGGTGCTCTAAATGTGAAAGAAACCACTTCGGAGCTTGTTTTGCCAACAACAACACTAAGGTTTGTTACCAATGTGGTCAACAAGGCCACATCAAAATAGATTGCCCCCAACTCCACATGAGATCTGGCCAAGGATTAGTACGCCCTAATCAATCAGAGGCCACTGTTGCCAACAGAGCCCCTGTAACTGTAGGAGGCAATGGAATCGGAAGAGGTGCTGGCAGAGGACAAGGTGGTCGAAGTTAGGCTTCAGCAGACCGAGGGACCACTCGAGTAATCGCCTTAACCTGAAATGATGCTCAGGCGTCTAATATGGTGGTAGCAGGTACTCTTCTGATTGAATCAAATTTTGCACATGTTTTGTTTGACTCTGGCTTTACGCATTCCTATGTGTCACCATTCTTTGCTAAGAACTTTAAGCAAAAAGTTGTTAGATTAGAATGTCCGTTTTTAGTAACTACGCCTACTGGAGGCACCCTACTAATAGAACGAGGCTACTGAGCTTGCAAAGTAAGAGTCGGAGAAATAAATACAACAGTAGACCTAATGCTGTTAGATATGACAGACTTCGATGTCATCTTAGGCATGGATTGGCTGGCATCTTGTCATGCCACCCTAGATTGCTATAATAAGATAGTTAAGTTCAATATTCTGGGGGAGCCCTCCTTCGTATTTCATGGTGAACGGAGTGAGATTTCTGGAAATCTTATATCCTTAATGTGTGCCCAACGTTTATTGCGAAAGGGCTGTCAAGGATACTTGGCATTTGTTAAAAATATTAAGAAAGAAGAACTAAAAGTAGAGGACGTTCCAGTAGTCCAGGAGTTTGTAGACGTCTTCCCAGATGATCTACCAGGTGTACCCCCAGATCGAGAGATTGAGTTCCAGATAGAGTTAGCACCAGATACTCGCCCAATCTCCATACCCCCTTATAGAATGGCACCAACAGAATTAAAAGAGCTAAAGACTTAGTTACAGGACTTGCTAGACAAAGGCTTTATAAGGCCAAGTTATTCACCTTGGGGAGCTCCTGTTCTGTTCGTGAAAAAGAAGGACGGATCGATGAGACTATGCATAGATTACAGGCAACTGAATAAAGTAACTATCAAAAATAAATACTCGTTGCCTCGCATCGACAACCTCTTCGATCAACTTCAAGGAGCCAAGTGTTTTTCAAAGATTGACTTGAGGTCTATCACCAACTAAGATCAAGGAGGAGGATATGCCTAAAACAGCCTTCGTACCAGATATAGGCACTACGAGTTCTTAGTAATGTCATTTAGACTAACAAATGCACCAGCTGCTTTCATGGATTTAATGAATAGGATTTTTAAATCCTTCTTAGACAAATTCATTATTGTTTTCATAGACGACATTTTGGTGTACTCAAAGACTTCAAAAGAGCATGAACAACACCTTCGTATTGTGTTGAAGACATTGAGGGATCATCAGTTGTATGCCAAATTCTCTAAATGCGAGTTTTGGATCGATCGTGTGACTTTCTTGGGACATGTGATCTCCAAAGATGGCATCCAAGCAGACCCAAGCAAAGTAGAAGCGGTCAAAATGTGGCCTAGACCTACCCCCTTCACGGAGATTCGCAGTTTCTTGGGATTGCCAGGACATTATCGTCGTTTCATCCAAAAATTTTCCCAGTTAGCCCCCCCTCTCACACAACTGACTAGGAAAGGAGTAAAGTACCAACAGGATGACGCTTGTGAAGAAAGCTTCTAAGAACTCAAGAAAAGGTTAATCTCTGCACCTGTATTGGTCTTACCCTCAGGACCAGGAGGTTTTACAGTGTACTGCAATGCATCAAAAGTAGGGTTGGGATGCATTCTCATGCAGTATGGCTAGGTAGTGGCATATGCATCGAGACAGCTTAAGAAACATGAACAAAACTACCCCACCCACGATCTGGAAATGGCAGCAGTAGTTTTTGCCCTAAAGATATGGCGACACTATCTATACGGAGAAACCTGCGAAATCTACACTGACCATAAAAGTCTAAAATATATTTTCAACCAAAAAGACCTAAACTTGAGGCAAAGGAGATGGGTAGAATTACTAAAAGATTATGATTGCAATATTCTTTACCACCCAAGCAAAGTGAACGTGGTGGCAGATGCTTTGAGTTGAAAATCTATGGGTAGTCTAGCCCATATAGCAGTGACAAGAAGACCATTAATCCAAGAACTACAGGAGCTGAGAGCAAAAGGTGTTACTCTCGAGGTTACAAGGACAGGATCATTCTTAGCCCATATCAGGGCTAGATCTTCCCTTATAGACCAGATATGAATATCCCAAATAAAGGATCCTGAGCTTGTCCAAATTATGGAAAAGGTGAAGATTGGTGAAATGAATAGTTTTACACTCGATGATACAGGAGCCTTACATTTTAAACAACGATTGTGCGTACCAGATGTCGGAACTCTTAGACGAGACATCATGGAGGAAGGCCATAGTGCTGCATATGTTGTACATCCAGGAGCCACCAAGATGTATCAAGATCTAAAACAGATCTATTGGTGGAAAGGAATGAAACAAGACATAGCAGAGTTTGTATCTCGTTGTCTAACCTGTCAGTAGGTTAAGGCTGAGCATCTAAAGCCAGGAGGCTCGTTACATCAATTAGAGATTCCTGAATGGAAATGGGAACGAGTGACGATGGACTTTGTTATTGGTCTACCTCGCTCCACAGGAGGTTATGACTCAGTTTGGGTCATTGTTGACCGACTAACCAAATCAGCACACTTTATTCCAGTCAAAACCACTTATGGTGTAGTAACGTTAGCACAATTATATATTAAGGAAATAGTGAAGCTACATGGAGTACCTATATCTATCATTTCTGATAGAGGTCCTCAATTTACCTCTCGTTTTTGGAGGAATTTTCAAGAGGCATTAGGTACTCGAGTAGACCTTAGTACCGCTTTTCATCCACAGACAGACGGACAGTCAGAGCGGATGATTCAGACTCTAGAGGACATGTTACGAGCTTGTGTTCTAGACTTCAGTGGTAGTTGGGAGAAGCATTTGTTTCTTGTAGAGTTCGCATATAACAACAGCTACCAGGCCACTATTGGGATGGCACCCTATGAGGCCTTGTATGGGAGACGTTGCAGATCTCTGATAGGTTGGTTCGAGGTAGGTGAAGAGAAAGCATTAGGACCTGACTTGGCCCAGGATGCCCTAACCAAGGTTAAGACAATACAAGATAGGATGCGAGTAGCTCAAAGTAGACAAAAAGCATACGCTGACCACAGACGACGTGATTTGGAGTTCTCAGTCGGCCATATGGTATTCCTAAAGGTCTCTCCAATGAAAGGTGTGTTGAGATTTGGAAGGAAAGAAAAGTTGAGTCCTAGGTACATCAGGCCTTATGAGATTTTAGAACGAGTAGGAAAAGTGACTTATCGGCTTGCCCTACCTATGGAACTGAAGGGATTCACCCTGTTTTTCACGTGTCCATGTTGAGGAAGTACCTTCCTGACCCTTCTCACATACTTCACCCTTCTCACAATGATTCTATCCTAGTAGATGAAAACTTGTCATACGAGGAGATACTGGTGGCTATCCTCGATAGTCAAGTAAAGAAACTCCGATCAAAGGAGATTCCATCAGTCAAGGTTTTGTGGAGGAATCAAACTCACGAAGAAGCCACATGGGAAGCCGAGGCCGACATGCGTTCTAGATATCCGCATCTTTTCACGACTTGGTAATTTAAATTCGGAGGATCGAATTTCTTAAAGGGGGTGATAATGTAATACCCAGGAAAAATAAAATATAAGTGCGTGTTTACAAACTACTATTACTATTTCAGTATACGGTACTATTCACTCGTATAATACTATTTACGTATATGGTACTGTTCATTTATACAATTAAAATGTCAAGTACTAGAAGTGGTTTGATCATAAGAGAAAACTACAAAGAAGTTCGTAGGAAAAAATGACATTTTATATGTAAAAAATACTCTCAGGGACTAAAGCGAAAGGACTGAATTGAAAATAAACTTAAAGGTTTAAGGTGAAAGGATAGTTTTCCCTTTAAGTTTCCAATAGTAATCAAAAATTCAAAGCCGTCGTGTCTTTCCGCGTATTGCACAGTAAGTTGAATTATTATGGTGCACAGTAAATTGCATTATTAAAAATGTCATTTTCATGAGTAGTAAATTGTATATTTTATTAACGCATAGTGTCAAATAGTACCATTGACTTTTCCTATAAATAGGCCCTTCTATTTCACTTCTAAGCTCACACCTTCAACTTCTCTTCTTCTCTTCTTCTCTCCTTAAATTTCTCTTACTCCGACGCTAGGCCTCTGAGATTTTGGGTCTTTCCTTTTCAACTTAGGTAAGAATACTATGCCCTTTCTATGTCTTTCAAATTTTAGAAGTTATTCTCTTAAGTATGCTCTGTGGTTGCGGCTTTGGCTGATCTTCCACATTAGAAAAACTGTCCTTAGCTGTCTATATGTTATTTTAATTCTCTGATTACCGAAATAGGATGTAAACTGTGAAGAATACATGTCTAGGAAAGTTCTAGCTAAGGAAAAACTTGGTTTTTAAGTGTGTCCATTGTGACCTCCACTCTTTCCTGAGAACTTACCTAGTGTACTCTTTTACAGATTGTATTATCTATTTCTGGTATAAATAGTACCCGTACGTATGAACAGTAACCGTGCATATGAACAGTAACCGTACGTATGAAAAGTATCTGTACGAAAACAATCCTAACGTATTTTCTCTAATCTTTCATGAAAATCTCTGTAGCGGAACACTGAAATTCACCTAGGTACTCTTGTCCGTAACGACTTAGAGAAGCGATACTCGTACGGAATCCAGGTGAGTGGAACGACCCCGTTTTAATAAGGTTTTAGCATTACTGGTGATAAAAATTATGTCGTGGGACTCTCCCAAGATTCATAGGGGTAAACTGGATTCAGAGTGGTAAATCTGGGAAGAAAATTAATCCAGAAGTATGGATAAAATGACATAAGTATCTCATGATAATGTGAAATTTGAATCTTTTCAAAAACAGATTAATTGTTATCTTGATTTGTGGTTTATAAATCTATAATATAGTTATATACTATACCTGTTATATGGATGAATATTATATTGTGCTTCCGATTATGATATGAAATACTGTACTATTGATTGTGATTGAGCGGGACAGTACCTCCTCTCAAGGCAAGGCAGAAAACCCAATTTAAAAGGGTGTCTTGACCAACGAGTGTGGAGACAACGATTCCCTCAGTAGGGATATAGCCCAAATCGGTGACAGATCAGTAAGGCGCCCTAGCTAAGAGGATGAGGTTGTGCGTCATGGAGGAAATATACAAAATTGGTGAGTCGGCCTGTGTGCGCTCTCTGGGATATATTGCCATTGATGAGTACTAGTAACGTTTGTTGAATTGGATGAATTTTTATCTTCCAGTATGTATTTTCTAACTATGTCTATTGGTTGAGTTTGAGCCTTCGGATATACTTGCATAACTGGTGATGTATTTGAATTTTATTAACGCGAGGCCGATTCGCTCACTGAGTTTAAAAGCTCACACTCTCTGTACAATTTTTTTGTTCAGATCAGGTTGCCAGCGAAGAACATCGGCTAGAGGAGTAGATCACTTTGGACCTTCTCGATGTCAGGTAGGCCCCTCTTTTGTTATAGATTCTGTTGCTCTGTAACCGTCTAGGACATCTAGGTCAGGGGATTGGTATTTGGCTTGTATTTCAATATGATAATGTATTTTGTATTGAGGATCTATTATTTTTAATTAAGAAAATTTGATATATTTTCTTTGTATTTATTAAAGAATGGTATTTTGAGAATATAGAGATAAAGACTAATAATTTTACTTGTGGGTAGAATTTATCGAAAGGCTTACAGTAATGGGATATTCATCATTATACCGGTCATGTGCCTAGAAAATGGGTCGTGACAACAAGCACATCAAATGCTGACTAGGTCATGTTGAATCGGAAATGTTCTGCTCAAATCAGGCAATGGATTAATAAGAGCATTTTTCAAAACTTTGCTAATGGACATAATGCTTATTTTCCTTGGAAAAAGTTAGAGAAAATGTATGCAAGGACAACCATATAGAATAAAGTTAATCTGATGTGACGATTAGTCAATCTGAAGTATAAAAATGGGAGTAGTGTATTGGAACACATGAGTAAGTTCCAAGGCATTGAAGATCAACTCAACTCGATGGAGATGACTATCGATGATGAGCTATGAGCATTGATGCTGTTGAGTTCTCTACCAAAAGTTTGGGACACTCTAATTGTGTTAATCAGTAACTCTACCCGTAAAGGCAAGGTTAACATAAATATGGTTAAGAACAAAATGTTGAATGAAGAATCTTGACCAAAAGACAAAGGATATAATCCTGAGTCTGAAGCACTTGTACAGAGAAACAAGACAAACAGGAAGGGCGTAGAAGAAATAAAGGTAGAAATTCTCAAAGCAAAAATCAACAAAGAGGATGATCAAAGTCTAGAGCGAGACACGATAAGAAGTGTTATCACTATGGCAAGTCCGGATATTTCATTCGAGAATGTTGGAAGTTAAAGTAATCCAGAAATTAGGAAGTAGAAAACCAAACAATTGACACCATAACTATCACCGAAGGAGTTGTCGTTGTTTGAGATGTTGATTATGTCAATGTGGCATGTCAAGACTTTACATGGGTAGTTGACTCAGGCACTTCCTACCATGTCACCTCTATATGGGAGTTCTTCTTAACCTACACTCAAAGTGATTTTGGACAAGTGAGGATGGGAAATGATGATGCATCCAAAATTGTTGGCATCAACACATTTATTTGGAAACTAAATGTGGATGCAAATTACTTTTGGAAAATGTGAAGTATGTGGTGCGTAGATTTTATAGCACATAAAATATTCCAGCAAGTATACTGGGTCGCAACAAGTAATAAAGTGATAAGTAGAGTATCGTCCCACAGAGATTGAGATATTAAATAAAATTCAATTAGGCTAAGTGAAATGCTATTAAGACTTATGAAGGAAATTTCAGAGATTACACAAAAAAAGGGGGTGATGATTGAAACAACGCAATATAAATAACTGAAATTTAAATAACTAAACAGAAAATAAAACAGACAAAAGATGCGTAATTGGTCACAAATTCCATGGAATTGTACATCATCATCCTTCCCTTTGAATATTCTTGGCTAATTCTATTATGTAATCTTCAATCTAAAATTCTTAGAAAGTCTTCTAAGACTGAATTATATTAAAATTATAGTTAGGAAGATCTTTACTAATCTATAACTCAAATATAATCCGATCAAGTCCTAATCACATCAATGCCTCGCAATCGCATATGACATGTTATCTCTTGTCCTACTCATTACAAATACATAGCAATCGCATGCAAGTATAAATAACAAGCTTCATAGGACAATAAATAAAATAGAACTTTGGCCGAGAAAATACTCATTGGTCCAAATGAATTAAAGTACAATTTCCATTTCATCAAATGACCGACTACACAAGAAAATGAGATTGATTTCGTTGGTCCAATCCGATTAATTCATAGACAAATTAATCTTTGAATCATTGAAGAACAATTCAATTAAATTACAATCCATTCAATGTTGGCCAATTTTCTAAAATATGATTGAATCCAAAAACTTTGAAATTACAATCTAACTTAACCAAAATAATTGACTAAAATCTTAGATCAACCATTCAATTAAACTATGAAGCTCAAGAAAATTATTCAAGCCACATAAATAAAACTATCTATATCTAGATAATCTAATTTATGGTGGAAATTACAAGGTCAAGCTCAATATCTAGCTAACTCTAGCATAGACATCAAAATCCCAAACTCTTTGAAGGTTCATCAAACATTCAAGAGGAAGAATAATCGGTAAAATCCATTCCATTAAACGAAAGTGCATTAAAATTGAAATTGTTCAGCAATAAAACATCATAGAACCAAGCTACATCAATCCTTAAACTTAGAAAATTACATGGAAGAGAAGGAAAAACATGACAGAAAACAGAAAATACAACAGAAAACTAACAAACTATGAAGGAAAATGGAAGAAAAGGAAAGAAAATGGGAGAAGGAGAGCCATTCCCAAGTGGGAAGGCTTCCTTTCCCTCAAACCAAGCTAGAGAGTTGCCTCTATGTTGCTCCCAACCACTGCTGCCCAAGGAAGGCAGAAAAATGGTGCTAGGACTTCACATCAGAAAAATGATTTTGCCTCCTTAATAAATTTCAATTTTTGCAAATATAAAACTGATCTAACACATGCCTAAAGGGATATTCTGCCCTAGATGCCTCCTTGGATGCCTCTTCCATGATATGGCAGCGCTTTGACAGCAAAACAGCAGCAAAATTAATATTTCTGCAGCAGCAGAAAAGTATGGCAGCAGCAGAATGGTATGGCAGCAGCAGCAAAATTAATATTTCTGCAGCAGAAAGTGACAAACAGCAGCAGAACAGCAGCAGAATATCATGGCAAAATTAATATTTCAGCCATGCTAATTTTTTGACCTACGAAAATTAATATTTCTGCCCAAAAATTCTGACTACATGGCATTGAATAAGAGTTCAAGTTGGCCCCACATCCAGCATATCCTAGTCAGCATCTACATCACCCAAAAAGTGCCACATTAGCATCCAAATCAGCATCTTTGTCCATGTCAACACTTTTCTCTTCAAAATTAAAATTTGTAGGAATTAAATTGAGCATTTTACAATTCAAGTTCTAAAAATATAAAATTGAGACACATTCAATCCAAAAATAGTTTATACCCAATAAATTCCAAAACATAATAAAATTAGAGAATTGACAAGATTAAAGAGGCAAAAAGGACTAAAATAGGGACTAAAATAAATGGAAAAAGTATGTTATCAGTATGTCCCTGATATCCATCTCAATTTGATTTCCACCAGAGTACTTGATGATGGTGGCTACAGCAGCTATTTTGGTGAAGGAAAATGTAAGCTCACCAAAGGAAACTTGATAGTAGCCAAAGGCAAGAAAGATTTATCTCTCTATGTTGCGGAAGCAAAGTTATGTAAAGGAGATGCAAATACCACCAAGAAAGAAGTTCCCACCGACTTATGGCATAAGCGACTCGGCCATATAAGTGAAAAAGGTCTCAGAATTCTTTGCAAGAAAGATCTCTTGCTAGAATTAAAAGGCACACCTTTGCGTACTTGTGTTGACTGTATTATAGGAAAGCAACACAGAGTCGCATTTCGTAGTTCTTCATCCTCTAAAAAGGCAAACATTCTAGATTTGATACACACAGATATTTGTTCAATGAGTAATAAGTCACTAGTTGGTGCACTTTATTTTGTGACTTTTATTGATGACCACTCAAGGAAAGTATGGGTATTTGCTTTGAAAACTAAAGACCAAGTACAAGAAGTTTTCAAGCAATTTCATGTAAACGTTGAGAGAGAAACTAGCAGAAGTTTGAAGTATGTATGTGCAAATAATGGCAATGAATATTGCAAACCATATGAGGAGTACTGTAGAAGTTTCAGTGTCACAACCCATTACCTGAGCACATGACCGACATAATGATGAATCTCCCATCATTGTAAGTCTTTCCATAAATTCTACCCACGAGTTAAATTATTAGTAATTATCTCTGTGTTATCAAAATAATCATTCTTTATCAAATAAATACGGAGAAAACATATCAAATTTCCTTATTTTAAATACACAGAGATGAATTGCATATAATAATAGATCCTAATTATGAAATATATTATTATACTGAAATACAAGCTAAATATTCCAAACCCCTGACCTAGATGTCCTAGATGATTACAGAGCAACAAAATCTACAACAAAGAGGAGTCTATCTAACAATGGGAAGGTCTAAAGTGATCTACTTTTTTAACAGATATTTTTCACCGGCAACCTAATCTGAACAAAAAGACTTCATAGAAAGTGTGAGCTTTAAAACTCTGTGAGCAAGTCGGCCTCACATTAACAAAATTCAAATACATCACCAGTCATGTAAGTATACCCGAAGGCTCAAACTCAACTAATAAATATAGTTAGAAATTACATACTAGAAGATATAAAGTCATCCAATTCAACCAACGATATTCGTACTCATCAATGGCAATATATCTCAAAGAGTGCACATAGGCTGGTTTACCAAATTTATTTATTTTCACCATAGTGCACAACCTCATCTTCTCAGCTAAGACGCCTCATAAATCTATTACCAACTCGAGTTATATCCCTACGGAGGGAATCGTTATCTCCACACTCATTGATCAAGACACCCTTTAAACTGAGTTTTTCGCCTTGCCGTGAAAGGGGGTGCTATCCCGCTCAATCACAATCAATAGTACAGTATTTCATATCATAATCAGAAGTACAATGTAATATTCATTTATATAATAGGTATCGTATATAACTATATCACAGGTTTATAAACTGCAAATGAAGATAACAATTAAGTTGTCTTTGGAAAGATTCAAACTTTATATCACCTTAAAATACTTGTTTCGTCTTATCTATACTTTTGGATTAATTTGAATTACCTCTCTAAATTCGCCACTCCAAACCAGTCTACCCCTATGAGTCTTGGGAGTGTCCTACGACATACTTTTTATCACCAATAATGCTAAAACCTTATTAAAACAGGGTCGTTTCACTCACTTGGATTCCGTATGAGTATCACTTCTCTAAGTTGTTACAGACAAGAGTACACAAGTGAATTTCAATGTTTCGCTACAGAGATTTTTATGAAAGATTAGAGAAAACAAGTTAGGGTTGTTTTCGTACAGATATTGTTCATACATATGATTACTATTCATATGTACGATCACTATTTATACATATGATTACTATTCATACGTACGAGCATTATTCATACATATGGTTACTGTTCATACTAGAAATAGTGAATACAATTTGTAAAAGAGTACACTAGGTAAGTTTTCAAGAAAGAGTATAGGGTCACAATAGACACACTTAAGTACCAGGTCTTTCCTTAGTCAGAACTTTTCTAGACATGTATTCTTTATAGTTTACATTCTATTTTGGTAATCAGATAATCAAAATAACATATAGACAGTTAAGGACAATTTTCTATTGTGGAGGATTAGCCAAAGCTGCAACCACAGAGCATACTTAAGAATATAAATTATAAAATTTGAAAGACATAAAAAGGGTATGATATCTTCACCTTTGATCTAAGCTAAAAAAGAAAGGCCCAAAATCTCAGAGGCCTAGCGTCGGAGCAAGAAAAACTTAAAAAAAGAGAAGAAGAAAAGTTGAAAGTATGAGTTTAGAAGTGAAATGAAATGACTTATTTATAAGAAAAGTCGAGGGTACTATTTAATACTATGCACTAATAAAATATTTAATTTACTATTCATGAAAATGATATTTTCAATAAAATAATTCAATTTATTGTGCGCTTTAATAATTTAGCTTAATGTGCGAATCACAGAAAGACGAAGGCTGCTGAATTATTATTTACTATTGAGAACTTAAAGGAAAAATTATCCTTTGACTTTAAACCTTTATTTTTCTTTTCAATTTAGTCCTTTCATTTAGTCCCTGAGGGTATTTTCTCATATAAAACGTCATTTTCTCCTACAAACTTCTTTCTAGTTTTCTCTTATGAGCAAACCACATCTAGTACTCGACATTTCGATTGTATATGTGAACAGTACTGTATATATGAATAGTATTATATAGGTAAATAGTACCAAATATTGAAATAGTAACCGTAGTTCGAAAACATACATTTATATTTTATTTTTCACGGGTATTATATTATCACCCCCTTTGAGAAATTCGGTCCTCTAAATTTAAATTATCTCAAGTCGTGAAAAGATGCGAATATTTAGAATGCATGTCGACCTCGACTTCCCATGTGGCTTCTTCATGAGTCTAATTTTGCCACAGCACCTTGACTGATGAAATCTCCTTAGACTAAAGTTTCTTTACTTGACTATCCAGGATAGCTACCGGTATTTCCTCATATGACAAGTTCTCATCTACTAGGATAGAGTCATTGTGAGAAGGGTGAAGTATGTGAGGAGGATCAAGAAGGTACTTCCTCAACATGGATACGTGAAAAACAAGGTGAATCCTTTCCAGTTCCTTGGGTAGGGCGAGCCAATAGGCCACTTTTCTCACTCGCTCTAAAATCTCATAAGGCCCAATGTACTTAGGACTCAACTTTCCCTTCCTTCCAAATCTCAACACACCTTTCATTGAAGAGACTTTTAGAAATACTATATCGTCGACTAAAAACTCCAAATCACATCATCTGTGGTTGGCGTATACTTTTTGTCTACTTTGAGCTGCTCGCATCCTATCCTGGATTGTCTTAACTTTAGCTAGGGTATCCTGGGCCAAGTCAGGTCCTAACGCTTTCGCTTCACCTACCTCGAACCAACTGATCGAAGATCTACAATGTCTCCCTACAAGGCCTCATAGGGTGTCATCCCAATAGTGGTCTGGTAGCTGTTGTTATATGCAAATTCTACGAGATACAAATGCTTTTCCTAACTACTACTGAAATCTAAGATACAAGCTCGTAACATGTCCTCTAGTGTCTGAATTGTCTACTCTGACTGTCTGTCTGTCTGTGGGTGAAAAATGGTATTGAGGTCCACTCGAGTACCTAATGCCTATTGAAAACTCCTTTAGAAGCGGGAGGTAAATTGAGGACCTCTATCAGAAATGATAGATATAGGTACTCCATGTAGCTTCACTATTTCTTTAATGTATAATTGTGCCAATGTCACCACACTGTAAGTGGTTTTGACTGGAATGAAGTGTGTTGATTTGGTTAGTCAATCAACAACAACCCATACTAAGTCTCAGCCTCCTGTGAAGCGAGGTAGACCAACAACAAAGTCCATCATCACTCGTTTACATTTCTATTCAAGAATCTCCAATTGTTGTAATAAGCCTATCAGCTTCAGATGCACGATCTTAACTTGTTGACAAGTTAAACAACAAGATACAAACTCTGCTACATCTCTTTTCATTCTTTTCCACTAATAGATCTATTTCAGATCCTGATACATCTTAGTAGAACTTGGATGTATGGCATAAGCGACACTATGGCCTTTTCTATTATGTCCATCTAAGAGTTTCAACATTTGGTACACCAACGGTTGTTCAAAATACAAGGCTTCTGCATCGTCAAGAGTGAAACTGTTCACTTCACCATCCTTGATATTTTCCATAATTTGGACAAGCTCAGGATCCTCCATCTGGGATATCCATATCTGGTCTACAAGGGAAGATCTAGCCCTAATATAGGCTAAGAATGATCATGTCCTTGTAAACTCCAAAGTAACACCTTTTGTTCTTAGTTCTTGTAGTTCTTGGATCAATGATCTTCTTGTCACTGCTATATGAGCTAGATTACCCATAGATTTTAGACTCAAAGCATCTGCCACTACATTCGTTTTGCCTGGGTAGTAAAGAATGTTGCAATCATAATCTTTTAGTAATTCTACCCATCTCCTCTGCCTCAAGTTTAGGTCCTTTTGGTCAAAAATATATTTCAGACTTATAGTCAGTATAGATTTCGCAGGTTTCTCCGTATAGATAATGTCGCTATATCTTTAGGGTGAAAACTACTACTGTCATCTCTAGATCGTGGGTGGGATAGTTTTGTTCATATTTCTTAAGTTGTCTCAATGCATATGCCACTACCTGGCTATGCTACATGAGGATACATCCTAACCCCACTCTCAATGCATCACAATATACTATAAAACCTCCAAGTCCTGAGGGTAAGACCAATACAAGTCCAGAGATTAACCTTTTCTTGAGTTCTTGGAAGCTTTCTTCACAAGCATCATCCTATTGGTACTTTACTCCTTTCTTAGTTAGTCATGTGAGAGGGGCAGCTAACTGGGAAAAATCTTAGATGAAACGACAATAATATTTTTCCAATCTCAAGTTGTGAATCTCTGTGACGGAGGTGGGTCTAGACCATATTTTGTCCGCTTCTACTTTGCTTGGGTTTACTTGGATGCCATCCTTAGAGATCACATGTCCCAAGAAAGTCATGCGATCAATTCAAAACTCACATTTGGAGAATTTAGCATACAATTAATGATCCCTCAATGTCTGCAACACAACACAAAGGTGTTGTTCATGCTCTTTTGAATTCTTTGAGTACACGAGGATATCGTCTATGAAGACAATAACGAATTTGTCCAAGAAGAGTTTAAAAATCCTATTCATTAAATCCATGAAAGCAACTGGTGTGTTCGTTAGTCTAAACGACATTACCAGGAACTTATAGTGTCTATATCTGGTACGAAAGGCTATCTTGGGCACATCCTCCTCCTTGATCTTAAGTTGGTGATAACCAAACCTCAAGTCAATCTTTAAAAAACACTTGACTCCTTGAAGTTGATCGAAGAGGTTGTCAATGCGAGGCAATGGGTATTTGTTTTTTATAGTTACTTTGTTCAGTTGCCTGTAATCTATGCATAGTTTCATTGATCCGTCCTTCTTTTTCACAAACAGAATAGGAGCTCTCCAAGGTGAATAACTTGGCCTTATAAAGCCTTGGTCTAACAGGTCTTGTAATTGAGCCTTTAGCTCTTTTAACTCCGTTGGCGCCATCCTACAAAGGGGTATAGAGATTGGGCGAGTCTCTGGAGCTAACTCTATCTGAAACTCAATCTCTCGATCTGGGAGTACACCTGGTAGATCATCCGAGAAGATGTCTACAAACTCCTGAACTATTAGAACGTCTTCCACTTTTAGTTCTTCCTCATTGATGTCCTTAATAAATGCCAAGTGTCCTTAGCAGCCTTTTCGCGATAAACGTCAGACACACATTAAGGATATTAGGTTTCTAAGAATCTTTGTTCACCTTGAAATACGAAAGAGGATTTCCCCGAAATATTAAACTTAACTATCTTATTATAGCAATCCAGGTTGGCATGACAAGATGCCAGCCAATCCATGCCTAAGATGACGTCGAAGGCTGTCATATCTAATAACATTAGGTTTGTTGTTGCATTTATTTCTCTGAATTTCACCTTACAAGCCTAGTAGCCTCGTTCTATTAGAAGGGTGCCTCCCGTAGGTGAAGTTACTAAGAATGGACATTCTAATCTAACAACTTTTTGTGTAAAGTTCTTAGCAAAGAATGGTGACACATAGGAATGCTTAGAGCCAGAGTCAAACAAAACATATGCAAAGTTTGATTCAATCAAAAGGGTACCTACTACCACTGTATTAGACATCTGAGCATCCTGATGGGTTAAGGTGAATACTCGAGTGGTCCCTCAGCCTACTGAAGCTTGACCTTGGCCACCTTGTCCTCTACCAGTGCCTCTTCCGATTCCGTTGCCTCTTACAGTTATAGGGGCTCTGTTGGCAATGATGGCCTCTGATTGATTAGGGCATACGGATCCTTGGTTGGATCTCATGTGGAATTGGGGCAATCTCTCTTGAAGTGGCCCTGTTGACCATATTGGAAATAGACCTTAGTGTTGTTGTTACCAAGTGGTTCACGCCACTACGATGCCAAATCGCCCAGAATTGAATTTGTGGCAATTTGCAGTATAGTGATCTCCAGGTCGTATTCACTCAAGGAGCCTCACTTCTTGATACTAATTAATCGTTCTAAACACCTAAACACCAATTAAGAGTACATAAACGTGGGGGGGGTTTTGTAGCAATACTAACTAAATAAATAAAACAGAACAGCAATTAAACACTACAACAGCAGCAAAATATGCAGCAACAGCAGTAACAGCAGAAACAGCAGCAGCAGCAGAAATTGCAAGAAATTGACAGTAAAGAGACTATGTAATCAGCCACTAGGATTCATGGGAGTGTAACTATCATTACCTAACTCATTGATTCAGTTTTGTTCTCATTCCATTGTTTGGTTCTTTATGAAAATGTTTCTAGAATAACATCTAGAATTTAATGCTACTAATTACAGTCAAGAACATCTCTCTACTATAACTAGATGCATTCAGTGGAAAATCTCAACCAAACCAAGTTAAATATATCATTTAACTAGTCATTTCGCCTCCCTCACTTTCCTAATCAGTCAAGCAGGGTTATGTCTTATATATAAGTCAGTTTATGTTACAACTCAAGCTCTAATCAGAATTTGACAGCAAAATAAACATGACAGCGAAACAGAAACGAAATGAGATGAAAATGGAGAACAAAACACTTAACTTGCATTCTTAGTTCAAGCTACAACATCCCAGTGGTCTAGTGACTAATTACAATGAAAACTTAGCCCTCCATAAGAGCAAAACAGCCAATAACAGAAGCAAAAACAGAGGGGAAGAGAGAGCTGCGAATTTTTCTAAGTCTGGTTGCCTAAAATGAATGTATTCTTATTTCTAAAACTGATGCCCCTTCAATGCCTTAGAATATTCTACCCTAGATGCTTCCTCCATGATGTAGCAGCACTTTGACAGCAAAACATCAGTATAATTAATGTTTCTGCAGCAGAAAGTAGGCATGGCAGCAGCAGATTTAATATTTCTGCAGCAGAAAGTAGGAAACAGCAGCAGAACATAGGTATGGCAGCAGCAGAACAGCATGGAAGAATTGATATTTCAGCCTTGCTTTCTGACCTACGAAATTTAATATTCATGCCCTCAAATTCTGACTACATGGCATTCAATAAGAGTTCAAGTGGGCCCCACATCCAGCATATCCTAGTCAGCATCTGCATCATCCAAAAAGTGCCACATTAGCATCCAAATCATCATCTTTGTCCATGTCAGCATTTTTCTCTCTAAAATTAAAATTTGTAGGAATTAAATTGAGCATTTTACAATTCAAGTTTTAAAAATATAAAATTGAAACACATTCAATCCATAAATAGTTTATACCCAATAAATTCCAAAACATAATAAAATTAGAGAATTGGCAACATTGGAATAGCCATAGGACTAAGATAGGGACTAAAAAGTATATAAAAATACCCGATATCAAATCCCCCACACTTGGCCTTTTGCACTCCTGGGCAAAATAATATTCGGAACACCAAAAAGACACCAAAGGAAAAATGTGGAAAGCATGCTAGAATAGAATAATCAAAATTTTGAAAAGATTTAGCACTCGAAGGAATTAATCTTAAATTTCTTAGATTCCAAGCATCATGGCAATTTAATTTGATACGAATGAATTCAAGTAATTAGCCTCCTCACCAGGAATGTGTTCACTCTCTATTCTCTCAAGTGTCTAGGGTAAATCACTCGAAATTCAACTTATCACAGAATTCACTACCATAAGCTTGTCAAGAATCTAAATCTCCACTACTTGAATCCAATACATACTTGAATCAAAAGGACTTTACGAGGTTGTAACGTGGGTAAGAAAAGTAGTGGGAAACAAATGGAAAGATTGAACAATGAAACAAAATATGGTAACAACTCAAGAAAATGAAGAGTATTTACAAGTGAAATATAAGAGACTGAGTATAAATAAATTTGGGTCTCAATGTTCTATATGTTCCTCTTTTTCATTATTTTCTCTCTTTTTTTTTTTCAAATTTTTTTTTTAATTCTTTCTTTCTTTCTTTCTCTTTTTTTTTTCTTTTTTTTTTTTCTTGAGTGGCCAGTCTTTTTCTTTTGCTTGAGAGGAAGTAGAAGAAATATAGTTCAAAACTCCCCAAAGTTCACAGGATTTTTTTTCAGCATATCGATCCCTTAAAAGAATTTAAAATACTCCTCACATCTTAAGTTGAAAGAGAAAAATGTTGTTTGTAGGCAGAAAAAGTGGTGGAAGGACGCAAGAAAGAAAATGGATAAGGCACAAAATGACATACAATGGAAACAATGATAATGGATGGCTATTTGGCTAAAAGTGGTTACAAGAAACAAATGCCTAAATCATTTCCAAGCATGTACAAGATATGTAGCCTCAATCAAAGATTCAAGACAAGTTCTAGAGTGACAATCCATGATAAAGAACACGCAACAAGAAGAATAGCATTTTTCACTTAGGCTCAAATCCTCACAGTTAAAAGACTATTACTACAAATTCATTAAAGTCAACGTCATTGCCATTTAACTTGAATTCCTTAGAGAAATAAGGCTAAATTCTCTTCATGCTAAGTCAATCTACACTTTAACTATTTCATCATGCATAATTCCACACCAAAACTCCATCAATTTTTTTTTTTCAAAAATAAAACATCAAATTCGGGCAAAACAGAGTAGCAAAATTCTGCACTGCAGAAATTCTGGCGACTCAGCTTTACTGACACAAAACTACACCAAAACAAATGCGAAAGACACCAAATAAAATTCTACAGCTAGAAGACATATAAGGCTTTAAAAACATGTAAAGAAACTAGCAAAATTCGTAGCCAATCAGTACAGAAAATTCATGCAAGACAGCTCAAAAATTCTGGACAGAAACAGAGAAAACAGAGGAGAAAGCAGAAATTTTTTTTTTTTTTTTTTGAATAAACTCAAATTCTCTCCCCCCACACTTAAACATTGCATTGTCCTCGATGCAAATTATTACCAAACATCAAAAAAAAATGAGGAGGACATAAATTGAAAGGAGGGAAAGAGTACGGCCTTATCATGGAGCCGGAACGTTGTAGAGTTTGATTTCCTCTACAGTTTCTTCTTTGAAGCCCTCGTAGAACTTCTTCAACCTTTGCCAATTTACCATGAACTGCTTGTTGGTGGCCTCATTTTGAATTTCTACTGCACCAAAAGGAAAGACATTAGTAATAACAAAAGGGCCAACCCATCTAGAGCGAAGCTTACCGGGCATTAGCTTGAGGCGAGAATTATAGAGAAGGACTTTGTCTCCCACTTGAAATTCTTTTTTCTCAATTTTCTGATCATGTAAAGCTTTTGTCCTCTCTTTATAGATGCGCGCATTCTCATAAGCCCCTAGCCTTAGTTCTTCCAGTTCTTGAAGTTGCAACTTTCTTTCTTTACCGGCTAGGGTCATGTCCATATTGCATTGTTTAACGGCCCAATATGCCTTATGTGCAATCTCCACCGGCAAGTGACATGCTTTACCAAATACCAAGCGGTATGGAGACATGCCGATGGGAGTCTTGAAAGCGGTTCTATAGGCCCAAAGCGCATCGTCAAGCCTCTTACTCCAATCTTTTCTGTTGGGTTGCACAGTTTTCTCTAATATTTGCTTTATCTCTCGGTTGGAGACTTCTGCTTGCCCATTGGTTTGGGGGTGGTAAGGTGTAGAGGTTTTGTGCACCACCCCATATTTCTTCAATAGCCCTTGCATGTTTCTATTACAAAAGTGTGATCCTTGATCACTGATTATGGCCTTGGGGACACCGAATCTGCAGAAAATATGTGAACGAAGGAAATCTACAACAACAATAGAATCATCAGTTCGGATGGCTTTAGCTTCCACCCACTTCGACACATAATCCACAGCAACTAAGATATACATGAAGCCAAAAGAAACAGGAAAAGGACCCATAAAGTCAATACCCCAAACATCAAAAACATCACAAAAAAGAAGAGGTTGTTGAGGCATTTCATTTCTTTTAGACACATTTCCAGTTCTTTGACATCTGGAACAATTTTTGCAAAAATCAAAGGCATCCCTAAATAAAGTAGGCCAATATAAACCAGAATCTAACACTTTTCTAGCTGTTCTTTGGGGACCAAAGTGTCCACCACATGCAAGAGTATGACAAAAATTCAGCACAGATGCAAATTCATGATTTGGAACACATCTCCTAATAATTTGGTCACTACAAATTTTCCACAAATAAGGGTCATCCCACACATAGTACCTAGCCTCGCTTCTTAATTTATTCAATTGATGTCTATTTTGGTATGCAGGCAATTCAGATGCAACAAGATAATTCACCAAATCAGCATACCAAGGCTCACCAGTACCATGCAAAAGGAGGAAACACTCATCTGGAAAATTGTCTCTTACAGGGAGATGTTCCAATGGAAGATCAGAAAGCCTACTCAAGTGATCTGCTACTACATTCTCTGCCCCACTCTTATCCTTGATTTCCACATCAAATTCTTGGAGGAGCAGCATCCATCTAAGTAATCTTGGCTTTGCATCTGGCTTCTTCAACAAATATTTCAGTGCTGCATGGTCAGAAAACACAGTTACTTTGGAGGCAAGCAAATATGATCTAAATTTTTCTAAAGCAAAAACAATTGCTAAAAACTCCTTCTCTGTGGTTGTGTAATTTGATTGAGCTGAATCAAGGGTACGGGACGCATAGGCTATGACATGCAACTTCCTCTCTACTCTTTGTGAAAGTACTGCTCCTACAGCAAAATTTGAGGCATCGCACATGAGCTCAAAGGGAAGCTCCCACTGTGGAGGTTGGATGATAGGAGGGGAGGTAAGTTGCTTCTTCAACTCATCAAAAGCTGACCTGCAAGCATCATTAAAAACGAAATCAGTTTCTTTTTGGAGGAGTTTAGATAGGGGTAGAGCGATCTTACTGAAGTCCTTGATGAATCTCCTATAAAATCCTGCATGGCCAAGAAAAGAGCGAACTTCCCGCACAGAAGCGGGGTAAGGCAAAGAAGAGATAACATCAACTTTGGCTTTATCTACTTCTATGCCACGTGGTGACACTATGTGGCCTAGGACTATTCCTTGCTCTACCATGAAATGACATTTTTCATAATTCAAGACCAAATTTTTCTCTATGCATCTCTCAAGTACTCTCTCCAAATTTTTCAGACATGCATCAAATGAGTCTCCATAAACAGAAAAATCATCCATGAACACTTCCATGCAATCCTCTAACAAATCAGAAAATATGCTCAACATGCATCTTTGAAAAGTGCCAGGTGCATTACAGAGACCAAAAGGCATGCGTCTATATGCAAAAGTACCAAAAGGACAGGTGAAGGTAGTCTTCTCCTGATCTTCAGGTGCAATGTGAATTTGAAAATACCCAGAAAAACCATCAAGGAAACAGTAATGAGACTTGCCAGCAAGTCTCTCAAGCATTTGATCAATAAAAGGAAGAGGAAAATGATCTTTTCTAGTTGCTTGGTTCAACTTCCTATAATCAATGCAAACACGCCAACTGTTTTGAACTCTAGTGGGCACTAACTCATTATTTTCATTTGCTATAACAGTTACCCCGGTTTTCTTTGGCACTACTTGTACCGGACTCACCCACTTACTATCAGAGATAGGATAAATAATACCAGCTTGGAGGAGCTTACTTACCTCCTTCTTGACCACATCAAGAATCATGGGGTTGAGTCTTCTTTGGGGTTGCCTCACTGGTTTTGTCTCTTCTTCAAGGAGAATTCGGTGCATGCACACTGAAGGACTAATTCCAGGAATGTCTGCTAGAGTCCACCCAATCGCCTTCTTATTCTTTTTCAGCAAACTGATCAATTTTTCTTCTTGATTGGGGTTCAAGTTGTTGGCCACAATGATTGGAAGTTTGTCTCCTACTTCCAAGAAGGCATACTTGAGGTTTTCTGGTAAAGCCTTCAACTCCAATGCAGGTGGTTGGATGGAGGATGGAATTAGTTTTTGTGGAATCACATCCAAGGAAGCACCTACAAATTCAGTTTGCTCAAAGACAGAATCCTTGGCTAAAGAGAAGGAAGGGTTAGCAGCACAAGAGGAAAGAGATGAAGAATGTGCAACATTACAATTTAAATCACTACACCTACAACTACCTAAAATAGAAACAGAATCTAAGTATAAGCTAGAGAAATTTACAGAATCAGGATGCACATCAGAATCCAAATCACTATGCAAATCAGAATGCAACTCAGAATTGTCAGCATTTAGAGAGTTTTCAATTTCAGTGCAAGCATGACAAAATTCAGAACCAGCACAGTTACATTCAAAGGCATCTACCAAATCAGAGAATTCAGGAAAATCAGAAATTAATTCATTTTGGAAATCTTCACATGCCTCATCAACTAAGTAATCCAAAAAGTTAACTACATGCACATTGGAATGATTTTCTATAGGATGTTTCATGGCATCCAAAATGTTAAAATCAATTTTATTACCAGCAAACTCCATTGACAAAGTCCCTTCATGCACATTAATGATGGTTTTTGCAGTTTTCAGAAAAGGTCTACCAAGTATTAATGGTGCATGGCCAGGAGTATTATCATTTTCCATATCAAGCACATAAAAATCAGCAGGAAAAATGAGATCTTTAACTCTTACCAGAACATCTTCTAAAACTCCTGCTGGATGTGCTGTGCTCCTATTGGCAAGTTGGACAATCACTCCAGTTGGTGAAAGAACACCAATCTTGAGGCTCGAGTACACTGATTTGGGCATAACATTGATTGAGGCTCCCAAATCCAGCATAGCGTTGGAGAACTCCATGTTGCCTATTGTGCATGGTATTGTGAAAGTTCCAGGATCTTTGCACTTGGGTGGCATGGGTGGTTGGATGAGTGCAGACACATTTCTTCCCAAATTGACTCTCTCATTACCCCTTAAACGCCTCTTATAAGTGCACAACTCTTTGAGGAACTTGGCATACTTGGGGATTTGCTTAATTGCTTCCAAAAGTGGGATATTGACCTCTATTTTCCTGAAGGTCTCCATGATCTCCTTATCCATGTCAGATTCAGAAGCTTTCCTCGATTGAGTCTGCCTATTAGGGAAAGGAAGAGGAATTTTCTGAACCACTTCTTCATCCTTTTTATTTTGCTCACTGGTTGAAGATGAAGGAACACTTTGCTGGACATTTGATTTTTCTGGTTCAGATTCAGAAGCTGGACTGTCTACTTGTTTGCCACTCCTCAAGATGATGGCACTCACATTGCCTCTTGGGTTGATCACTGGTTGGGATGGCAAACTCCCTGAACCTTGGCTTTTCAGCTCATTGACTGTTGTGGCTAACTGGCCAATCTTAGTTTCCAAATTCTGCATATTTGTTTCTGTCCTTTGCTGGAACTGAAGAGTATTGGCAGTCAGTTGCTTCATTAGATCCTCAAGACTAGGCTCAGGTTTCTTGGGTGCTGGAGGAGGTGTATGGCTAGCTTCAGGTTGATTGTATCTTACATGGGGTGGCTGGTAAGGGGGGTTAGATGTATTCCCATACTTGAAAGCTGGATGATCACGCCACCCAGGATTGTAGGTGGAGGAATATGGGTCATATCTCTGTTGTTGTGGCTGCATGGGTCTACCAGGGAATATACCAGCACATGACTCAGTTGAGGTCTCTTGCAGCTGAGGGCATTGATCAGTATGGTGGGTATTCAGGGAACAAATACCACAGGTTGAAGGAGGAGGGGCTTGTTGTTGTGTTCTCTGATTTAATGCCAATTGCCTCACCATTGAAGCTAATTCCTCCAATTTATTTTCTATCCTTTGTTGCTCCATGGGAGGTGTCCTCACCTCATTGACAGTAACTGTTGGATCACTCAATCTGGTTCCAAATTGCTGAGCATTTTGGGCCATCTTGGCCAATAATTCGTTTGCTGCAGAAGGAGTCTTATCCACCAATGCCCCACCAGCAGCTGCATCAACTATATATCTGTCCATAGGCAGTAATCCCTCATAGAAATACTGGATGAGAAGTTGCTCTGAAATCTGGTGGTTTGGGCAGCATGAGCAAAGCTTCTTAAACCTCTCCCAATATTCATGCAGAGACTCACCATTCAATTGTCTAATCCCACTGATATCTTTCCTGATTGCTGCTGTTCTGGAGGCTGGAAAGAATTTTTCTAAGAACAACTTCTTCAGCTCATCCCATCTTGTTATCAAGGCAGTGGGTAGATAGTAAAGCCAATCCTTGGCTGCCCCATCCAGAGAGAAAGGAAATGCTATTAATTTGATCTGTTCTTCTCCAACTCCATGTGGTCTCATGGTAGAGCAGACAACATGGAACTCCTTCAAGTGCTTGTGCGGATCTTCTCCTGCAAGACCATGAAACTTAGGCAACAAATGGATTAGACCAGATTTTAGTTCAAAGTTAGCATCCAACTCAGGATAATTTATGCACAATGGTTGATAATGCACATCAGGTGCAATCAACTCTTTAATTGATTGTTCTTGCCTATTTTGAGGCATTTGTGCATTTTGATTATCCATCCCAGTTATCCCAGCTGACTCAGAATCTGTAGACTCCAACACAATATCAGATTCAGAATCTGATTCAACTTCTACACTATCAACAGCTAACTCAACAATTTCAGCAAGAATTTCAGAAACTATACTAGTCCTAATGCTATTACTTCTCACTAGCCTATGGAAGGTCCTATCAATTTCTGGATCAAAAGGTGGTAAGTCCACGTGACCAGACCTTCTCATATACTAGAAAGGGCACAAATTCACGAGAAAACAACAAAAAGAACAAAAAGAGCAAAATAAGCACAAAATGGTCCAACCAAGGAAAATGACCAAAAATGAAGTATCTCAGAAAAATCTGATTTTTCTTGGAAAAATCCTTCACCAATTGGAGGCACAAAATCAAAAAACAGAACTCAAAAATAAGATCTACAAAAATCAAACCAAAAATCACAATTAATTAGAAGAATGGCTAAAATCATTGTAAAATGGAAAAAGTGGTCTAAACGTTGGAATTTAGCCGAGATAGGGCGGTGCTCCTCACGACAAAGTCGTAGGAGTTTTGCCCGAAAGGGTCGTGTTTAGTGGACTACCAATTTTTCAAGTCAATCCGATTTAGTTTTTTAAGCTGATGAATAGTGACTGAAATATACTAGGAAACTTGAAAAGTTGACTTGAAAAATTTGTAATCACTTCCAACAATACCAGGCCACTTAAAATCAAACAAGAACACGATAGAACAACTAATTAACACTTTGAAATAAATTGGCTCCCCGGCAACGGCGCCAAAATTCTGGTTCACGCCACTACGATGCCAAATCGCCCAGAATTGAATTTGTGGCAATTTGCAGTATAGTGATCCCCAGGTCGTATTCACTCAAGGAGCCTCACTTCTTGATACTAATTAATCGTTCTAAACACCTAAACACCAATTAAGAGTACATAAACGTGGGGGGGGTTTTGTAGCAATACTAACTAAATAAATAAAACAGAACAGCAATTAAACACTACAACAGCAGCAAAATATGCAGCAACAGCAGTAACAGCAGAAACAGCAGCAGCAGCAGAAATTGCAAGAAATTGACAGTAAAGAGACTATGTAATCAGCCACTAGGATTCATGGGAGTGTAACTATCATTACCTAACTCATTGATTCAGTTTTGTTCTCATTCCATTGTTTGGTTCTTTATGAAAATGTTTCTAGAATAACATCTAGAATTTAATGCTACTAATTACAGTCAAGAACATCTCTCTACTATAACTAGATGCATTCAGTGGAAAATCTCAACCAAACCAAGTTAAATATATCATTTAACTAGTCATTTCGCCTCCCTCACTTTCCTAATCAGTCAAGCAGGGTTATGTCTTATATATAAGTCAGTTTATGTTACAACTCAAGCTCTAATCAGAATTTGACAGCAAAATAAACATGACAGCGAAACAGAAACGAAATGAGATGAAAATGGAGAACAAAACACTTAACTTGCATTCTTAGTTCAAGCTACAACATCCCAGTGGTCTAGTGACTAATTACAATGAAAACTTAGCCCTCCATAAGAGCAAAACAGCCAATAACAGAAGCAAAAACAGAGGGGAAGAGAGAGCTGCGAATTTTTCTAAGTCTGGTTGCCTAAAATGAATGTATTCTTATTTCTAAAACTGATGCCCCTTCAATGCCTTAGAATATTCTACCCTAGATGCTTCCTCCATGATGTAGCAGCACTTTGACAGCAAAACATCAGTATAATTAATGTTTCTGCAGCAGAAAGTAGGCATGGCAGCAGCAGATTTAATATTTCTGCAGCAGAAAGTAGGAAACAGCAGCAGAACATAGGTATGGCAGCAGCAGAACAGCATGGAAGAATTGATATTTCAGCCTTGCTTTCTGACCTACGAAATTTAATATTCATGCCCTCAAATTCTGACTACATGGCATTCAATAAGAGTTCAAGTGGGCCCCACATCCAGCATATCCTAGTCAGTATCTGCATCATCCAAAAAGTGCCACATTAGCATCCAAATCATCATCTTTGTCCATGTCAGCATTTTTCTCTCTAAAATTAAAATTTGTAGGAATTAAATTGAGCATTTTACAATTCAAGTTTTAAAAATATAAAATTGAAACACATTCAATCCATAAATAGTTTATACCCAATAAATTCCAAAACATAATAAAATTAGAGAATTGGCAACATTGGAATAGCCATAGGACTAAGATAGGGACTAAAAAGTATATAAAAAAAATACCCGATATCACCAAGACAAGCTCCGAAGTGGTTTCTTTCATACTTAGGTCACCAGGGCCTTTGTTGACCCCTTGTACTACCCTGTTGAGGTTGTGGTGCACTAGCGGTAGAGGGTACATATCCAGCAATTTTAGTGGGTGTAGAACTTCCTCCGTGGCTGTATGACTTCTCATCTTGTTTTCTTTTTCTTTTGTTATTCTAATTTTTATTGTGCATATCTCTTTCTTTCATCATACGAGCGATGTCAACAGCCTCTGTGTAAGGTGAAAAGTCTCGTATCTATGATCCTACCATCGAAAATAGGGACTCTCAAAAGACTTTAACGAAACATCAAATCCTTGGTTTCTCATCTAGGACCATGTGAGTAACATATTCAAAAAAACTCTACAAACATATTGTCGTATTCATCAATAGTTCACGCTCCTTACCAGAGTGTCTCAAACTCATTCATCTTTGCTTCTCGTATGCTTTCTGGGATAAATTATTCCCGAAAAATTCTCTTAAAGTCCTTCCATTTGAGGGGTGAGGCATTACTAGCCATGCCCTTCTTCCATGTTCGCCATCAGCGGTCCGCCTTACCTCTTAATTGAAAGGTAACAAGGGTCACTCTTCAGGGTTCGGGCACTCCAATGTATCAAGGATTTTCTCACAGTCATCTAGAAAATATTGTGGGTCTTCATTAGCATCTCCTGCGAAGGTTGGTAAATTCAACTTCACAAATTCTAAGGTCTTGATCTTTGCCCTTACCTATTCGTGAGAATGGGTAGAGGTGGTATCTGGCCTGTCTCTTACACTCTTACGGCATGTACTAATGTTTGTGAGCCATCTTCAGATGACTGTCCCATCAGAAGTTCCTTCAGCCCATTTGCCTCGTTCTGCATTGCAACTAATGCTTCTATTACCATAATTGAGTCGACTTGTGGTGGTACTCCACCTCTTCTCCTAGGGTTTACAATAGGTATCTCTCAATCTTGTGCATGGTTACTTCCTACACAGTTAGGCATTTCCAACCTTGCACTTACTAACTAAGCAACTGAAGGGACCAAGGCCCTACCAGATCCTGTGTAGATTCTAGAAGCGTTTGATTTCCTTCGTGCCATCTAAACTTATTTTACAATTAAAAATAATATGTATAGTCACCATTATGCTTCAAGGGTAAGATACGAAAGAAAATGATTTAAACTCTATAGGGCTTTTGGTGGATTTTCATGCTATAGTCGTGTTGTAGTTACGACAATAGGGGAGGGCCCATTAAAGACACCTTGCTCTGTAGTCACTAGGAGACCTAACAACCTTTGCTTTGATACCAACTTTGTCACGACCCGTTACCTAGGCACATAACTGGCACAATGATGAATCTCCCATCACTGTAAGCCTTTCCATATATTCTAACCATGAGTTAAATTATTAATAATTTTCTCTGTGTTATCAAAATAACTATCCTTATCAAATAAATACGAAGAAAACATATCAAATTTCTTTATTTGAAATACATAGAGATGACTTGCATATAATAATAGATCCTCATTATGAAATACATTATTTATACTGAAATACAAGCCAAATATGCCAAACCCTTGACCTAGATATCCTAGACTATTACAGAGAAACAAAATCTACAACAAAGAGGGACCTACCTGATAGCGGGAAGGTCCAAAGTGTTCTACTTTTCTAGTGGATATTCTTCACCGACAATCTGAACAAAAAGATTTCACAGAGTGTGAGCTTTAAAACTCAGTGAGCAAATCGGCTTCGCGTTAATAAAATTCAAATACATCACCAGTCATGCAAGTATACCCGAAGGCTCAAACTCAATCAATAAACATAGTTAAAAATTACATACTAGAAGATATAAAGTCATCTAATTCATCCAATGGTATTAGTACTCATCAATGGCAATATATCCCGGAAAGTGTACATAGGCTGACTCACTAAATTTATTTATTTCTGCCATGATGCACAACCTCATCCTCTCAGCTAGGGCGCCTCACGATCTATTACTAACTCAGGCTATATCCCTACCGAGAAAATTGTTGTCTCCACACTCGTTGGTCAAAATACCATTTAAACTGGGTTTTTCGCCTTACCGTGAGATGGGGTACTATCCCACTCAATCACAATCAATAGTATAGTATTTTATATCATAATCAGAAGTACAATGTAATATTCATTCATATGGCAGGTATCGCATATAACTATATCACAGGTTTATAAACTACAAATCAAGATAACAATTAAGTTATCTTTGGAAAGATTCAAATTTTATATCACCCTAAAATACTTGTTTCGTCTTATCCATACTTCTGGATTAATCTGAATTACCTCTCTAGATTTGCCATTCCAAACCAGTCTACCCCTATGAGTCTTGGGAGTGTCCTACAACATATTTTTTATCAATAATGATGCTAAAATCTTACTAAAACGGAGTCGTTTCAGTCACCTAGATTTCGTATGAGTATCACTTCTCTAAGTCATTACGGATAGGAGTACATAAGTGAATTTCAGTGTTTTGCTAGGGAGATTTTTATGAAAGATTAGAGAAAATAAGTTAGGGTTGTTTTCGTTTAGATACTATTCATACATATGGTTACTATTTATATGTACTGTCATTATTCATATGTATGGTTACTATTCATACATATAATTACTATTCATACATATAATTACTATTCATACATACGGGCACTATTTATACATATAGTTACTGTTCATACCAAAAATAGTGAATACAATCTGTAAAAGAGTATACCAGGTAAGTTCCTAGGAAAGAGTAGAGGGTGGCAATAGACACACTTAAGTACCAAGTCTTTCCTTAGCCAGAACTTTGTTAGAGATGTAGTCTTCATAGTTTACATTTTATTTTGGTAATCAAAGAATCAAAATAATATATAAGCAGTTAAGGACAGTTTTTCTGTTGTAGAGGATCAGCTAGAGCTGCAACCACAGAGCATACTTAAGAATATAACTTCTAAAATATGAAAGACATAAAAAAGACATAGTATCCTCAACTCGGATCTACGCTAAAAAGGAAATCCTCAACTTAGATTTACACTAAAAAGGAAAGGCCCAAAATCTCATAGGCCTAGCGTCGGAGCAAAAGAAACTTGAAGAGAGAAAAGAAGAAAAGTTGAAGGTGTGAGTTTAGTAGTGAAATGGAAGGGCCTATTTATAGGAAAAGTCAAAAGTACTATTTGACACTATGCGTTAATAAAATATCTAATTTACTATTTATGAAAATGATTTTTTCAATAAAATAATTCAATTTACTGTGCACTTTAATAATTTAGCTTACTGTGCAAATCACGAAAAGATGAAGGCGGTTGAATTATTAGTTACTATTGGGAACTTAAAGGGAAAACTATCCTTTCACCTTAAACCTTTATGTTTCTTTTCAATTCAGTCCTTTCATTTTAGTCCCTGAGGGTATTTTCTCACATAAAACGTCATTTTTTTCTACAAACTTCTTTCTAGTTTTCTCTAATGAGCAAACACATCTAGTACTCGATATTTCAATTGTGTATGTGAACAGTACTGTATACGTGAATAGTACCAAATACTGAAATAGTAACCGTGTCACTAAAAGGATGAACAGAACCATTTGTGTGTATGATGTATGCTCTCGAATGCAAAATTGCCAAACTCCTTTTAGGGGCATGTAATGAGGACAACAGTTGATTTAATCAACATTTCTCCATCAATTCCACTGAACTACGATATACCAAAAAGAGTCTAACGGGGAAAGATGTTTCTTACAAACATCTAAAGGTGTTTAGCTGCAGAGCATTTGTTCAAATCCCAAAAGTTGAGATGTTCAAGTTGGAAGGAAAATCAAAACAGTGTATTTTTGTGGGATATGCCCATGAAGAATTCGACTATAGACTATGGATCTTGTTAGTAGAAAGATAATTAGAAGCAAGGACATGGTGTTTCTTGAAGATTAGACAATCGAGGACTTTGAGAAGCCACAGTTAGATGAGATTACAGTTAATCTAGGACCAGACTCTCCATTAACAAATTCTAATGTCGGGGGAGCTATATCAGATACTGATGATGCTGATCCACCAATTAGCAGTTCACAATCGAAGCAAGTTCTGGAGCAGGTCCAACAAGAAGCACCATTAAGGAGAACCACCAGAGAGTGAAAACCAAGTCATAGATATTCTCTTAACGAGTATGTAATGCTCACTGACAAGGGAGAACTAGAGAGCTATAATGAAGCTATTAATGACCAGCACAAGAATGAGTGGTTAAAAGCCATGCAAGAAGAAATGAAATCCTCATATAGGAACCACAAATTTGACCTTGTTAAACTACCACAAGGAAGGAAAGCTCTCAAGAACAAGCGGGTGTACAAAGTCAAAAGTGAAGAAGGCAGCTCATGACCACGTTATAAAGCAAGACTGGTTGTTAAAGGATTCAGTCAAAGGAAGGGCGTTTACTTTAGTGAAATATTCTCATCGATGGTAAAAATGTCTTCTATCCGAGTTGTTCTTGGTTTAGTAGCTATTCTCAACCTAGAGGTTGAACAACTTGATGTAAAAATCATCTTCCTACATGGTGATCTTGATGAGGAAATCTACATGCAACAGCCTGAAGGTTTCTAAGTGAAAGAAAAAGAGAAGTAAGTGTGCAAACTAAAGAAGAGTTTATACAGTCTAAAACAAGCACAAGGCAGTGGTACGAAAAGTTTTACTCATTTATGGAGAAAAATGAGTACAATCAAATGATAGTTGATCACTGCATCTTCATCAAGAAATTATCTGATGGTGACTTTATCATTCTTTTTCTCTATGTTTGATGACATGCTGATTTGAGGTCAAAACATTGACAACATTAACATGTTGAAGAAAGAGTTGAGAAAGTCCTTTCCAATGAAGGACTTAGGACGTGACGACCTGCAAAGCAGATTCTTAGCATGAGGATTACCTGTGATAGAAAAATCGTAAAATCTGGCTATCTTAAGAACAATAAATGGAAAAGGTTCTTGAAAGATTCAACACAGACAAAGAAAATGTTGTTAGCTCTCCACTTGCAAGTCACTTTAAGCTTAAAGTGAGTCAATATCCTTCAAGCAAGGAGGAGAAATTAGAAATGAGAAAAGTGCCTTATGCATCATTGGTTGGCAGTCTAATGTACGCTATGGGATGCATTAGACCAGATATTGTTCATGTTGTTGGCATTGTGAGTTCCTAAAAAATCCTGGAAAGAAACATTGGGTAGCAGCCAAATGGATACTCAGGTATCTCAAAGGGACTTCCAGTCATTGTTTATGCTTGGGTAATATACAGATTCAGACATGGTTGGAGACATGGATACTAAAAAGTCTATATCTGGGTATCTAATAACATTTACAGGGGAGCTGTCTCATGGCAATCACAATTACAAAAGTGTATTGCCTTAAGTACCACAAAAACAGAATACATTACAATCACAGAAGATTGTAAGGAAATCCTGTGGATGAAGAAGTTCCTACAAGAGTTAGGCCAGAACCAAGAAAGTTGTGTTCTCTATTGTGACATTCAGAGTGCAATAAATCTCAGCAAGAATGTAACCTTCCATTCTAGGTCAAAACACATTGATGTAAGGTATCACTGGATCTGTGATGTGCTGGAAAGTAAATAGTTAAAAGTCAAAAAAATTCACATCAATGACAATAGGGTTGATATAATGATGAAAGCCTTACCAAAAGAGAAGTTAGAAGATTGTAAAGAAGCTGCAGGTTTAGCATCAATCCCACTTAAGTCGAGAGGAGAAGATTTGTGAGGTAGGTCCCTCCATTAAGTAGGGCCCACATATTTTAAAAAAAAAGATCATGGAGGCAAAAAGCATGGGTCGCACGATTGAAATTTGCAACAAAATAAAGGAAGGAAAAGACAGGGGAAAGACAGCCAAAATTTAAAGAGGAATTAGGCATTGTTTTTTTGTGTGATTGAAGGAGAAAAGAGGATAAGTTACTTTATAAATAGAGCCTTCACATCCTCTCTTCCTTATTTCATAGATCAATCCTTACATCTTCCGGAAATGAGAGTGAAAGAAAATAAAGAGCTTCAGAAAGAGTTTTTTTGAGAGGGAAAATAGTGAGCTAATTTGAGAGGGTATTATCCACAAATTGAAGAAATATTGTTGTTGCATTTTTGTGAGAGAAAGATCCACCTAAGGGTGAGTTTTGTATTCTCATTATTATTATAGTGGTAGTTTAAACAGCCCATAAGGTCTTATAGTTTTTTACCTTCATTTGGAGGATTTTTTATGCTAAAATCTTTGGCATTATTTTTGTTTATTTGGTTTGGGAAATATCTCAAGTTTTGTGAGAATTCATTTTTATTTTACAAACACTGCATTTTTCCCAATAGAGCTTTAGGGGCTAACAATGTTTTTGGATCTTCAAATACTTCAGGAGGGCATCCAGCATACTTAGCTACTGCTAGCACCATTTTTGACCCAAATTGGTAGATGGGCAGTGGCGTGAGTAGCCACATTACCAATGATACCTCAAATCTTGAACAAATCATATATCCATATGGTGAGGATAAAATTCTTGTTGGCAATGGTGATAAGTTACAAGTATGTCACTCTCATTTAATTATAAATAAAAAATACATAACAACTTAAATTATAATAATTTTATAATTGCATTACAAGTCTCTAGATACAACAACTCATAATATATGAGTGATACATATTGAAATAATACTATATATTATATAACATAAAATACATGATAAATTATTGAAAATCATGCCAAGTATCGAAATTATTTATAAATTATATCTATATATTAATAAAAATTAAAACATACAAATTATATAAATGATACATATTAATATTATATATGTATATAGAATATTCTAAATACTATAATTTTATTATTTAAATTAGTAATTTTTCATTTTAAAAAATTTCTAAAAATAATTCAGGCTTCTCAAGTTCGAACCAAACTTAAAAAAACTCAAACCTAATCTGTAATCTTTAGGAATTTTTGTTCTTCAAACTCAATTTTTTGGGTCTATTTTGAATTTTTTTTATTGGTCTGGCCAAGTGGAATTTCGAAGCAAAGATCATATCTAATCTTAAGAACATAATATTTAATTATGACAATCTCAATATTTGTGGATTACTGGCTTGAATATAAAAGGACTTATTCCATTGAATATAATAACTTTATGAATCTTAATTTTTGAATATAGAATCATTTTTTAAATCTTGCACATGTGTAACAATTAAGGAATCAATATTAACTAACATATGAAATAAGCAAAAGAAATGAATGAATGCAGAGTGCCTTTAGCAGTTGTGGAGAGTATTATTTATACTGTGATGAATACATCAAGTTACAACAATCAATTACACATGCCGGTGAATCCATGAGAGCAGGGAATTGGTTAGTAGGTGCTGGAGAGGTTGAATATATAGCTCGCTTACATATTTGCACAATAACAGAATTTCTAATGGTTTTGACAGATGGCACAACAGATGGCATGAGATGCTTGAGCTACTGAGTGTGTGATGGCTATGCTGTTATCTTATCATTCCCCTTCAAACTTGAGTGGGAGAAAGATTGAACATCAAGTTTGTCGCCAAGGTATTTGAATTGACTGTGATAAAGAGGCTTGGTCAAGCAATATGCTATTTGGTCAGTAGTTGGAACATATCTAACTTCTAGTTCTTTAGAAAGAAGCTTGTCTCGGATAAAAGGTATATCTATTTCGATGTGCTTACTGTGAGAATGGAGAACAAGATTTATAGCCAATGCTTGGGCACTAATGCTATCACACCATAAAACAAATGGAGAGTTTACTAGAAAATGAAGTTCTTGTAATAAGGATCGAATCCAAAGCAATTCTGCTACCAAATTAATGAGAGCACAATACTCAGACTCTATGGAAGATCAAGACAAAACTTGCTACTTTTTAGAGGACCAAGAAACTAAAGCATTGACATAGAAAACACAGTACCCACCTATAGATTTCCTATCAGTAATCAAGCCTGCCCAGTTAGCATCTTAGAAACCTTGCAATTGGAGAACTAGACTAACTAAAATAGAAATGCCATAATCCTTTGTTCCTTGTAAGTACCGAAAGAGCCTTTTTATAGCTTGCCAGTGGGTTACCCGAGGACTCTATAAGTACTGACTTAGTTTATTTACTACAAATGATATGTCTGGCCTCGTATGTGTAAGGTATTGTAAAGCTCCTAGTGCACTACGGTAGTCAGCTAGATTTGGAAGAAGATCAACTTCAGTGTTAAGATCAGTACCAACAACAATGGGTGTGTGACAGGATGATGACTAATACATATTAAATTTTGTGAGCAAATAAGCAATGTATTGTTCTTAGTTTAGAAGAAAACCTTCTGATGTTCTGTGAATCTATATACCTAGAAAATAATGCAGAGCACCAAGATCTTTAACAAAAAAATGTTTACATAGACCACTTATAAAACTCTACAAATATTCCAACTTATTAAATGTGACCAGTACATCATCTATATAGATCAAGATATATAAAACCTTATCATTTTTAAAGAGAAAATAAGGACGAATCTGATTTGCTGTGTTGTAATCCCTAGCCCAGCAATGTGACTCTAAGCTTGTCAAACCAAGCTCTAAGGGCTTGCTTAAGGCATAGATAGCTTTGTTCAATTGGTAAACATGTGAAGACAATTTAGAATTGATGAACCTAAGAGGCTATGTCATATAAACCCTTTCTTGCAAAATGCCATTCAAGAAGGCATTATTAAAATCTAGCTGATGCACAGGCCATTGAAGTGATGCTACAAGTGTTAAAATTATTCTGATGATTGCTAGCTTGACTATAGGACTGAAGGTCTCGAAAAAATCCACTCCTGAGGTTTGGGTGAAACCTTGGGCCACTAAATATGCCTTGTACCTTTGTATTGAACCATCTGAATTATGTTTAATTTTGAAGATCCATTTGGAGCCAACCACATTCATTGAGGCAGCCATAGGTACCAAGTCCCATGTTTTATTTTTCATGAAAGCATCATACTCCTCCTGCATGGCCTTTTTCCAGACTGGGATTTGCAAGGCTTGAGTAGCACTAGTTCGTAAGGTAGTTGATAATGTCAAATCAGTATATCTAATGAAAGGGATTTTGGGTTTATGAATTCCTTTTTGGCTTCTAGTTTGCATAGGATGAGTGGAAATGGCACGGGGCAAAGCTGTTGCTAGTCTTTCACAAAGGTTGGAGTTATTTATATTTTGTAAATCAAAGTTAAGATTCAAACAGTATCTGGTGGAACTATCGGAAGCAGAATTTGGAGAAATTAAATTGAGATTAGTATTGGTTTTTAATGAAGTGTCAAATTAGAATTGAGATTAGTATTTGTTTTAAATGAACTGTCAGAATTAAAATTGGGACTTAAAGCAAACCTCGATGGTGTAAAACCCAAGGGCATTGATACTTCTGCAAAGGAGATTGTTTTGATAGTGTAGTGCTGTGGGCAGAATTCCTTGGTGGGTTTTTTGCAGAAGCTGTAGGCTCTGGGCGAAGATTCATTATAATCCTTCATTGGTTACAAAATATTTCAGTCTATTTCAGTAGCTCTTGGGGGCAGTGTTCTTTGTATCCTTCTTATTTCTTTAAATATTACAGTGATATTTGAGTGTTATTTTCTGGGTTCTATCAATTGGTCTGACCTGCCAGGTACCAAGATGTCGCCGGAACCAGCTAATATGGTGGAAGTTGTTGGAGCTTGTGTGGACTCCGTCAAATCTTCATTTGCATCATTGGAGACTACAATGTGTGATATTTTCGCCACTTTTCAATAGCGCCAAGAAGTTATCCTCCAAAACTTATTTAGCAAACTTGACCAATCAACTATATTCTTTGATAACCGTGAACGCTAATCTAATAATGCGTTTGGGTGTGCATCCTCTTTGATGGCGGCAGCACATGTTCCTTCATCATTGCAATCTACTCAAAAATTGGTTTTGAGTTGGGCTTTAAGTGGTCGAGTCCCTCAAATGGGCCAACACAACCAAGCATTCCTAGAACTGGATCTTTCATCGGGTCGGGCTTGCGTAACAACTCGATTAAGACTCCATTTTTGACATCATCATAGGGAAGCATTGCCAGAGGTCCTACACTGGCGAAGGTGGCACGAATAGCACCAATTTTGTCTCAGGTGAAAGGAAATTGAAGATCGACGCTAGCGGTGAAGAGGAAGATGAAGATGAAGAAGAGGATCTCAGCCACCATGTGAAAAAGCTCAAAAGATAAAGGGCTAAGCACAAATGCGACACCAGGAGGCGCTAAACCCTGGACGACGAAGCTCTTTACTGTCGAAGGAATAGGAAATATGAAAAAAGATGGAGCTCACCTGTGGCTGTGGAGACAAGTTCAACACATGGGGAGAGGAAGATGATGAAGAGGAAAGACTGAAAAGAAATAAGTGGATCTTGGTAGATCCAAACTTGGGTAACCCGACCTAGCCACCTTGGTTTAAGTCAATTATGGGCCCAAGTCCAACATATGAGGCCCAATATCTTTGGGCATGTCAGTTGCTAAGAAGAGTGGGAATAGGTAACTTTTGTTGTATTTTTTTTTTTCTATTTCAGTGTACTGACAAAAAAAAGTTTATTTTAGCCTTGAGGCAAGGCTGATTTTAAGGGGTGGGAAATGATAGGTACCTAGTAGAGAAATACAATGTGTGTAATGTGTAATTATGTGAGTTTGTTAGAGGGGTAATTTAGGAAATGTAGTGGGTCAGAGTTGGTTATAAATTGGGGAGTAGGAGTGTGAGTGGAGTAGGCAGAAAGAATGTTTTGCCAGTGTAGTGCTATGGGCAAAATTCCTTCGTGGGTTTTTTGTAGGAGTTGTAGGCTCTGGGGGAGGATTCATTGTAATCCTTCATTGGTTCCAAAATATTTTAGTCTATTTCAGTAGCTCTTGGGGGCAGTGTTCTTTGTATCCTTCTTATTTCTTTAAATATTACAGTGATATTTGAGTGTTATTTTCTGGGTTCTATACCTGGCCTTGAGGTGATAAACATTTATATCCCTTATGAGTTGTACTATAACCTAAGAAGACACACTTCAATGAATGAAATTGTAATTTATTTTGGTTATATGGGGTTAAAGAAGGATATGTTGTACAGCCAAAGAGGTGAAGCATATGATAGTCTAGTTTTTTATTAAGTAATGTCTGGAAGGGACTTTTGTTATCAAGAATAGATGTGGGAAGCCTATTTATTGGATAAGTTGCAATTTGGAAGGCTTTAAGCTAATAATCTACTGGAATATGAGTTTGGGCTAATAAAGTTAATCCCATTTCTGTAACATGCTTTGCTTTCTCTCAACTCTCCCATTTTGAGCAAAGGTATAAGGGCAAGTAAAAATGTGAGAGATACCATTATCATTAACGAATTTAGTGAAAGCCTTATACTCACCTCCAGAATCACTATGAATGGTTTTTATTGGTGTTTCAAGTTGCCTTTCTATCATGTTTTTGAATTGGCTGAAAGTTTGTAGAGCTTCACCTTTACTTTTAAGAGGGTATAGCCAAAGGAATCTACTGTAGCCATCAACAAATATGATGTAATATCTGTACGCATTTTTGGAAATCATAGGGGTACGTCCCTATATATCTGTATGAATGACTTCAAGAGGTTTGGAGGCCCTAGACAAAGAAAGCCGAAAAGGAAGTTTGTGATTCTTATGCATTTGACAAGTTGAACAACAAAAACTATCAGTTTTATTAATGGAGAGGTGTGGCATACAACTTTTAAGGACTTTGAGACAAAATTTGAAAAGATGGGTGTCCTAAAATTCTATGCCATTTTAGCACATCAGAATGTTGTTTTTGTGTAAGTAAAACTTGCGAAGCTTGTGGATTAATGGTGGATTGGCTAGTTGGTGATAATTGATATAAGCCTTCTTTGATTCTCCCTTGAAGAAGTACCATCCTTGGGCTCTTGTCCTTCACAAGAAAACAATCAGAATTAAATTCAACAATAACTTAATGTTGTGAAGTAAGCTGTGAAAAATTGATTAAGTATTTTTTAATTTCAGGTGTATGAAGAATATTTTTGAGAACAAGTGGTTTAGAAGAAAGTTGAATTGTAATAGTGCTAGTGCATGCAATAGGAAGGATTTGTCCATTACCAACTACCAAGTTAGTGTTACCATTGTTTTGTTCAACTTGCTGCAGCACATTTGGATTGTTTGTAACATGGTGTGAGGCACCACTGTTGAGATACCAGCTTGGATCTGAGACAGTTTCATTTGACGTGTTGTTTTTGTTCTAGTTTGGAGAATTTCCCATGTAAGAGAAATTAGTTCAGTAATAACAGATACTGGTTAAGTGGCCTATTTTCCCACAAATTTGACAAACTGGTCTGCCATTGTTGTTTCTCCCTCTGCCACCGTGATTGGAATTGGAATTGGAATTGGAATTGGATGCTTTCCAATTTTTGTTGCTGTTATTCTTAGAGTCAAAGCTATTGCTAGCAAATCTTTGAGACTGATTTGTGTTAGCAGTAGAGGAATTTATATTCAAATTTTGAAAACACTGAATTTGCTCTAATCGACTTTCAAAGGATAAAAGGGATGTCTGAAACTCAACCCATGAAATTTCTGTTTTATCCAGAAGTTGAACCACTATGGGAGTATATTCACTATCTAATCCATTAAGTATTTGAGTGAACCGATCGAACTGGGAAAAAGGACATCCAGCGAGTTTCAAGCTGTCAACCAAACCTTTCATCTTGTTAAGATACTCTTGCATCTTCAAAGAGCCCTTCCTTGTTCTTGAATCTCACCTTTGTACCACGTAATCTTTAATTTTGTATTAGCTCCTGCAATTCTTGAATTTGACTCCATAATTCTCTGCTTGTGCTGCAGTCAATCAGCCGTGTGGCCATATCCGTGGTCATTGAACTATATAGCCATCCTAGCAGAATCTGGTCAAGCACTTGCCACTCTTCATACTTTCCATTATGATCATTATGAGTTTGAACACCCTCTGTTTCGAGGAATTTTTCTGGGACAGGTTTGGATCCGTCAATGAATCCTTCTAGCTTGTTACCCTTTGATTATGGGTAGGAGCATGGTTTTCCAAAGAAGAAAATAGTACTGTCCAACTTGACAGGAGAGAATAAGCCAGGGAGGTGTTTGGATTAGGAAGTCTTAGTGGCTGAATGCCTCAGGTAGCTCATGCACGCATAACTATTGATAGCGTTGAAGATTTTATCAGCCATGGATCGATAGTGTTGAGCTCACACCTCTGATACCAAGCTAAAATATGAAATAAGCAAATGGAATGAATGAATGCAGTATCAACTGCGGAGAGTATTATTCATACTGTGATGACACAAGGTTACAAGAATCAATTACACGTGGCAGTGGATCCATGAGAGCAGGAAATATACAGCTTGCTTACATATTTGCACAATAACGGAATTTCTGATGGTTTTGACAGATGGCACAACAGATGCTTGAGCTACTGGGTGTGTGCTGGCTATGCTGTTATCTTATAAATACATAAAATATTGTGAGGACCATTTTGAATGAGTCCATAATTTTTGTCCAAGCTCATTTATTTAAGAAATTAATAATTAGAAAGAATAGAGATAAAGTAATAAATTTATATATAAAAAAGTTCCCCCCCCCCTCATACCCACTTTTGTCAGTACAAATGCAAAATAAGAATTTTATAGGAATGCATTATTTTTTAAAATTATTTATCAAATGCAAAAATATGATATTTTCATAAAATATTCACAGAAATGATTGAACAATACTGCATACTAAACGTTCTCTTAATATCAATTATTTTTTGTATAATATAATTAAAATATTACTTATATTAATTCTCTCGAGTTTTATTTCATCATTTCAATTCTAAATGAACAGACTCGTGTTACAGCTTAAAAGAATAATACGATTTCATATTGAAGCTTGTCATATTTCTAAATCATCAACAACAACGGAAAAAGTTGAAAAGGCATTAGTGATTTAGAACTACAAAAGAATTTACAGAGCAAATTCTATGTATTCTAAATCGAGATAAGGCATTAGTGATTTAGAACTACAAAAGAATTTACAGAGCAAATTCTATGTATTCAAAATAACCAAAAAGAAAAGGCAAGAATTTTAGATGTAATTCAACTCAACCACCATATTTTCAAATGTAAATCTTTCCAATGCATTGGGCTGAACCACAATGGCAAGTATTACTCCACAACTTGCTACTATCTGCATTAGAATTTCCCCTCATGCAATTGTAGTCATGACACAGTTCTCGCCCAGAAGGTATGCTCTTCAGAGCAAACAGCATCTTGCGGCGAAATCTCTGATCATCATGATCGTACAAAACATCTTTGACACACAGATTAGGTGAACAGCTATGATTTATAAATCTTCCAACATTACCACGTTTTGTTGCATCAATGAAGCCCTTGCCCACACCTGCAGAAGCAGAATTCAATTCACCTCAGAACAGCTATGATTTATAAATCTTCCAACATTACCACGTTTTGTTGCATCAATGATTTGCTGCCAAATACATCTTATTTGATCATATCTCATGAAAAATCTTAAAAACTTTCAGATATACTGTTTTTAATACATCTTTACATACATGTATTTTGTGTAAAAATGTTGAAATAACAATAATCTTAATTATTTATTTTTTTCAGATTTAGAGACTATTGTAATAAATCTAATATATATCTAGATCTAGATTCATGATATGATATGTCCCAATTGTTCAAAGAAGACACCGATATTAATTAGCTTTCTCAACAATTTCTTTTAAAGCTAAATTTTGTTACAAATTTATCTTTTCAAAGAGTAAAATGATGAGACAAAAATTTTCAAAACTAAAAATTAATCCCTAAAACTATAAGCCTTCAAGGTATACTTCCTTTACTCACCTATATGACCAGAAGAATATCGTCAGGTTTCACAAGTTATAAAGGCATTTGGGCAAATGAATGGTTCAAGAGGATATTTGCTTTTTTCCATAAATGAAACTGTACAATCTTTGCAAGAGTAAATGTTTAATAAATATGAATTAATATGAAGTTTTATCATTATAACGACAGAGAAAATCTTTAATCTATACATACCTAGATTAAATGAATATTGGTCAGCATCCATCCCTGAATTAGCTTCTCTTTCAAGGCAAATTTCTCCAACAAACTCACAAACAAAACTTCCAGAAGGGATAAAAGAACGTGTTCTAACACCCCAACCCTTCATTTCGGTTCTGAATATTTCTAGTTGGAATTGAATCCCAAATTGAGTTACCCTGTTGGTGCAAGAAGAGGAGCACTTACAAGAAGGACCACACTCACAAATAAGCGAGTTTGTTTGATCAGTAAGTTTCCTACTACAATCATAAGGCAATCTTCCACCATTTTTCAAAGCACATGCACATTTCTCAGTGTTCATACATCCATCAATGCAACCACAACCGTTAGGAATAGCCTCAGGATGTACATACCCCTCAGGATAAACATTATTCACTATGTAATCAAAAGGGGAAGGCTTCAAATCATCATGATTAATAGATGTAACCACACGAATAGGAATCTTTTCTTGTCCTTGTGAGATGTCATTAGAACAGACAACCTCTCTTTGAGCTACTAAACAACTTTTTGGCTTATGGATCATCTTTCTAGAACTAATAGAAGTTGGAGGCTGCTCTGAGATTTTAGTCAAATAAAAACTGTAAACAAGTTTTCCAAATTCTCCTCTCACTTGAGTCATTTTCTCCACTATATACAAGCCATCATATATAAATGTGATGTTAGATCTACTACCAACCTTCAAAATCACTCTCACAGGACTTCTAGCTTCCATGCTATTCATCATAGCAAGATTTCCTTGTATTAGTTTCTGATCTGTTGGCTTCATACTCCTAACCCTCGGATTTCCTCCTTGGCCTATATAAGTCAAGAAATTACTTGACTTTCGAACATTGGCATAGCGCTTAGACTCTACAATGCTTGTGGCTAACAATACTCCATCCTTCTTCATGTAATCAATACCACTTTCAAATTGACAATGAAGACCAATAATTTTTAGTTCAGCCCTGCACTGAAACTTATCACCTACTTCAATTCCTGGGATTGGCCCTAGCTGTTTCCTAGTGTTGACCCATTTGTGTTGTTTCTTGAGATGCATGGCTACCTCCATCCGCACTTTTCTTCTTACATTGGCCATGTGTCCTTGTTCATCGGCCTCATATTTATGCATAAGTTTGGAAGATAGTTCCCTATATGCGTTCAATACTTCCTCCACCCTACGACGTTTCAGATTTACCTTCACATCTTCACCTGGAAGGTCTTTTTCACACGCTGGAAATGACGCAGATGGCTTTTCAGCTGCTGACCATTTAAGTTTTCCTGAACACAGGTCATCGTCCATTATATTTGTGGAGGAAATGTTCTCAGGCACATATAATAACAAGAAAACTATTTAAGAATCTTGAAAAAAGGGTTTTAGATGCTTTTAATTTCTTAAAAATTCACAATGTCAATTTCAGAGATTTACATATGAATGGTGGATCGTGATGCCATGAATATTATGCCTTTTAGTCTGAAATAGATACTAAATTCGACAAAACTTAAAAATAATTCTTCCGTACATGTGGACCATACGTGCAGAAAACCTGGACCGTTGCATATACATACAACACATGTATGCGAGAATTTTTTAAGCTTCACTGAAACTTCATAGTGTTTTGAGGTCAAATATTATATTACATCAACAGCACCGCATGATTGGGTCTTAAAATAATATATTCCTTATATATTCACTTTGATTGAGGAAGCACTGATAGCAGGGAGAAATATATAGTTACCTTTGGTATGATTAAGATGGGACCCATGACATTGTGATCTCGCGTATGAATTAGTTGGCTCCATGTTGAAAATATTGATTTCCAGATATTCTACATACAAGGAGAATTATATAGTTACGAGTTGGTTAAAAAACAAACCTGAAACCCACAGAACATCTTATAAATGTCAAAAAAAAAAATTTACAGAACAAAAGAAGGCTTCAATAAAAACGAAATAATGATTGTATAAGAAGCAAGAAAAATCAAAGCAAGGCATATCACTTAGAAGAACACTTGTATTAAAGAATACGTTCATGTAGAACACTTGCAAAAGGCAACCGTCTTGAATCATTTTACTGAGGTGAAACAGACCCCTGCGTTTAATCTTGTGCATTTGCCGTATCGTGCTGTTAATATATTACAGAACTGAATGCAGAAAAATACAAAACAGAATAGAAAGGAAAATTTTTGCACTGTATAATCAACTCCTCAATATAAGAGAAAGTTGACACCTTTAAGGGAAAGTTGACACCTTTATCTATTGCCCAGCTGTAAGGGAAGTCAGATAAATCAAGTAGGTATTATTGTGCGGGCCCACTGTGGGTCCATATGTTTAACTATTTTCAAGAAAAAAAAAATACACACATAAGTTTCGAAAGAGAAACAGAGCAAAAAGGGGAAACAATTATCTAGAGCTACACGAGAAAGAAAAAGATAGATCGAACTTCCATTTGGAATAGTGAGTAGAACCCAAAAATAGAAAAATTATAGCAAGGCAGTAGTGTTGCTTAGAATAACACTTAACAGAAAAATTAAGTTCATGTAGAGCAGTAGAAAGCAACCGTCTTGAATCATTTCGGAGAAAAAAAGAAAAAACACACAAGTTCATAAAAAAAAAAAAAAACAGCGCATAAAAGAAAAAATATTATCTAGAGATTGACGAGAAAGAAAAATGCATAGACCGGACCTCCATTTGGAATAGTAAGGATAACCGAGATCAACAACATTAAGCCACTGGAGAGAGAGCACACATTTCCACACTTCAAAAGACCATACGAAAGTGGAAGAAAAAGAGAGCAGCAAACTTATATGAGTAAGAAACTTGAAGAACTATCTGGAGAAGAAATCTGGCTAAATGAACGGACATTAGCCTCCTAAACTAGAGATTCACGAAAAAGAAAAAGGCAAGGGTCGAAAGTCCATTCGGAATAATAAGCAGAAACCAGAAACAACATCATTAAGCCATTGGAGAGAAAACAGTCAAACACACATTTCCACACTTCGAAGACCTGATGAAAGTCGAAGAAATGGAAAGAGGCAAACCTATGAATAAGAAACTTGCAGAAACATCTAGAGAAGAAAGATGGCTAAATGAACCGACATTCTAGAGATTCATGAAAAAGAAAAAGGCATAGATCGAACCTCCATTCTAGAGATTCATGAAAAAGAAAAAGGCATAGATCGAACCTCCATTCGGAATAATAAGCAAAAGCCAGAAACAACAATATTAAGCCATTGGAGAGAGAATACACATTTCCTTACTTGAAAGACGAAATGAAAGTGGAATAAAAGGAAGGAAAGCGGCAAACCTATGAGTAAGAAACATGCAGAGCCATCTGAAGAAGAGAGCTGGCTATATTATTTAACCTGCTAAGATTTCAAATCGCCATTAATGCGGTCAAACTCAACATTAGGCCGAGTAGATTAGAGCAGAGTAGGCATGCAAGAAGATGGAGAGCACTGATGTGAAATGAAATAGCATTATGCATCGTTTAGATCGTGGGAGGGTCGTGCCTTTGTATCCCCGTGAATATCTCTGCAACTTCTGCACATTGAAGGGAAATCTTTCCCTTTACGCCAAACGGATACCGACCGTACCGTTACTAGCTTTGGTGCTTGTCAACCTTTTTCGAATTTCAAATTTGAAACGGTTAGTAGAAAGATTATTGTATCCCCAAAAAAATAAACAAATTAATATTTTAAGTGATTGAATATTTTTATTATTAAATTATCTTGAGATCTGTGTAAACTATTTTTTATTATCATACAAACATATCTAAAAATTATCCAAGGATAAAAATACTCAAATTCTTAAGAAGTTAATATCATGTTTAGTTCGCAATACATAATAAAAATGAAAAGGAAAGGAAGAATAAAAAAAAGAGAATAGAAAGGAAAGAAGGAAAATGAAAAAAAAAATTGTTTAGTTCACAGTAAAAAAACAAGAAAGAGATATTAAATATTTTGATTTGTATTTTTTAAAAGGAAAAATGACCATAATGCCCCACACTTACCCATATCTCTCTTTTTTGTGTAGAAAAATTGATTTCAGCAAGAACCATTAGAAAACCCTAATCTTCAAAGCACCTTCCCCACAATCAACCACTCATCTTCGTAAGGACTCTACCCTGGACGAAAGACACACCGGTGACGGATTGCAGCCTCAACTGAAGAGTTGTCAAAGTCGGTGAAGGAGGAAGAACAACTTGATTTTGTGGATTTTGAAAGAAATGGTTGAATCCCAAGAGGGGGGTGAATTGAGTTTTATAAAAATTTCAAAAAACTTAATTGGAAGTTAAAATTGATTTTCTGAAATTGGACAATGCTAAAGATAATAATTTAATTCAGAAAATCAAAGTGTTATCAAGATGAATAATCTTATAGTGCAAGGAATTAATGAGCAAATATAAATCTACACAAATTAATTAATACTTGAGGTAGAAATCAAATATAAACGCAAAGCATTAATTAATTAACTTCAAATGTAAATAGAGTAGGGATAGAGAAAGCAAACTCGGAGATTGATACTGGTTCGGCTAATCCCAAGCCTACATCCAGTCCTCAAGAGACCACTTGAGTATTTCCATTATAATTGCAAGTTTAATCCAGGTACTTGCAAACCACTACAACATAGATCTTTTCCCCCTCAAGTGTGTCTCTCCCCCTTACAATATGTTTTCTCTCAAACACTAACTCAAGGAATCAATCCTTGAGCAACTAAATTTGAAGGCTTAAGGAAAATAATGGTGGACACTCCCAAAGTGTAGATAACGCAAAAATTAAGTTCAGAATTTTTTTCTAACAATTTAGAGAGAATGAAATTCAAGATAATATGACAAATGAACAATTGAAGCTTAATACAAATGATGCTGTGAAGTCCCCTTTATATAGTGAAACCTTGCTGCTACAGTGACTGCTTTAGTTAGAATTACTACAGTAAGCTTCATCATCATTTTTCAACTTTTCTACAACAACTAAAAAATTTTATCAACTTTTTTCAACAATCAATATTTTTTTTCAAATTTGCTACAGCAAAAAGCATTCTTTTTCAAATTTTATTACAATACCCAATAAACTTTATCATACTTTTTCAACAACCAATAAACTTTATCATACTTTTTCAACAATCAAATTTCTTTTTCAAAAGTGCTACAGTAAAAAGTATTTTTTTTCAAGTTATATTATAACAACCAATAAACTTTATCATACCTTCTCAACAACCAATAAATTTTATCATACTTTTTCCACAATCAAATTTCTTTTCCAAAAGTGCTACAGTAAAAAGTATTTTTTTTCAAATTATATTACAACAACCAATAAACTTTATTATACTTTTTTAACAATCAAATTTCTTTTTCAAAAGTGCTACAGTAAAAAGCATTCTTTTTCAAATTATATTAAAACAATTAATAAACTTTATTATACTTTTTCAACAATCAAATTTCTTTTTCAAAAGTGCTACAGTAAAAAGTATTTTTTTCAAATTATATTAAAACAACCAATAAATTTTATCAAAAATTAATTTATATTATAAATTTTATCAAAAATCAATTTATATTACTATATATAAATATATAAAGCATTAAATATATTTGGGCCAAGAAAAATTGAATCATGCATTTTGGCCAAGAAGATTAAATCATTCATTTGGGTCAAGAAAATTAAATCATACTATTTGGGCTAAGAAAGATTAAATCATACATTGGGCCAAGAAGATTAAATCATTCATTTGGGTCAAGAAGATTAAATCATACTATAATTTTCACATATTTGTCATCATCAAAACTTATAGCATAATATATTAGGGCTAACAATCTCCCCCTTTTTGATGATGACAAATCACCAAAGAAAAATATGTTACAATGTAATAATCATTATACAATATACACATATTTTTCTTTCCATATCCTCCTCACCCTATTTGACATCAACAAAAAGGTATAAGGAAGACAATATATAAAGGTTAAAGCGTATTCCTTCTTTAAGCAAGAATATCATATGACGTTATGGGGTAAAATTTCATCAAAACTTATCATTGATATGCCAAAAATATATAGTTAAGGAAAATATTGCATCTCAGATAAAGTGAACCTAAAAATATAGATGATTTAAGTATAGATTAGGCTCCCCCTCAACCAATGAATATTAAACAAATGTAATTTTCAAAATTTATTCATATATGTATCTTGAGGATGAGTACCTGCAAAAATTTTGACAACCACTCTGATGCTTAAGTTAGTAATATAAATCAAATATTAAAGGCAAAATTAACTGCTTACGGTCGCATGCATCAAGCATTATCATAATGCAAGGAAATCATTGCCTTTCACTTGCCCACAAAAGCATTATATGTAAGTATGTGTAACTATGATTATGTATCATCCTCTACACATTTCATTTTATTCAAAAAATTTTTTTTTTTGACTTCTCATTTTCTATGAGTGCAAGTGGAATCATGACATATTATTCTTAGCCATAGCCTTCGCTTATGATGCATGAATAGCATATACAACATATGTTCTTAGATACATGTAATCATAGCATGATGCAATCAATCATGTATATTATACTGAAAGCTCTCAAAAACAACACAACAAAGCAGAGAAATACGGTTCTGTTTATCACCATTTTATTAATCCTTAAAATTTTTAATCAAAACAAATTAAATCAGCCGCAAATCCACCGAAAATTAACTTCCGTGGTTTTGCCATTAATGCGAAGCGTTGTTAGTGTGCATGCGTACCCTAGACTTCTGGCTTCCAGCTTGCAGAAATCCATAAGATGAGCGTGTAGGGGTACGGCGAAGAGATATCTTCTTTGGCTCTAAGTCATAATTTTCTCTCTATAAAGACTGCCCCAGAGTTCTCAATTATCACACCACAAAGCGTATTCATCTCTGAGCCTACAACTTCCTGACATTCCTCTCTCTTCATACTCCTACAAAAATTTCTAAAATTTTCCAAACCATGGCCACAAGAAAGTTCATTGATCTCACAGTAGAGGCTAGGGAGGAATAGCTCGACTTAAACTTGAGTCTAGGCAAGGACAAGGGCAAAAAACCTTTGGAGGGATCTCAAGAGAACCGAAAGAAGAAGATAAAGATCGAAGAAGCTGAGGAGATTAGTACAGGCCATATGTCAGAAGACAAAATTGCTTGTTTGGAGCAGGAGGTGAAGAAACTCAAGAAGATGATAGAGGACATGGAGAAGTTAGCTAAACGTAACAATGTGGCAATGACTTCAAGAATAAATAGGTTCTTCTATTGGTCTACCCAATGCTTCTACAATCAATAACAAAGAAGTGTTGATTGTATGAATGGGATTTACACTACCCTCCGTGACATTGCTCAGTCTCTTGCTCCAAGGAATGGCCGAGGGGTGATGATACAATACAACCCTCCTAATCCGAGACCACCTCGCCTGTAGATTGCTCATGCATGAGTAAACCCTTTTTTTTTTGCAATGTAATCCTTCAGTTTGTTTTTTTTAATGCAAGTGATTTCTTTTATTGGACGGTACTCTAAAAAAATAATAATAAAGAAAGATAAAGGAAATCAGCCACATAAATTCAGCATAGTAGAAGGATATATATATTTTGAAAAATATATATCATTTTAAAGAAAGAATTTTCTGACATGGATATATATATCATCATTTCAAAGCAAAAGCAAGTTACATACTTACTCAAGATAAAACATATTATAACCTAAGTATGTAGTAGTGAAATTAAGGTGATATGGATTAATAAGATATAATTGGATATAAACTATAATCCATAACCAATGGTCCATAAACCATAGCTTTGAAAAGATATGACATGTATAATGCTCAAACTATGATGAATGGTATAAAGACAATATCTTTATATACAATGATATGATCAAATATGTAAGATATCAGAGAACAATATATCATTGCAATGAAAGTATGTCACTAAAAAAAATTGCCAACATAGCCAATTATGATCAGGGAGTATCACTCAATTAAATAGTAAAGTGGTAAAGAATAGAGATACTTATCAATTTTGGCAAACTCTTATTACTTCTTGAAGTTCCTCCTCAAGATTTTGATATCCTTGTTTTGCTCATTGTTCTTCTTTTGATCTTCTCTTCTTGCAACTTTTAATAATTTCCTTTGATTGATTATTTGCAAGATCCTCAAAACAATCTCTTGTAAAATCATCCATGAACCTCTCATAAGTGACCTATCAGTCGACTATCAAGGGGCGATCAGTTGACTGATTGCTGCTGATTTGGAATTTTTTTTTTGTTGTTGCTGTCATCGATTAGTCGACTGTCGAGGGCGATTAGCCAACTAATGCCTCTCAAGTCCAACAAAAAGACTCAGCGTTCAGCGTTGGTCCCTCAACGTTCGACGTTGGCACATCAACGTCTAGCGTTCGTGTCAGAGGTCAGTGATCTATGATTGATCAGTCGGTTGATGATCATCGGTTAGTCGACTGATGGCTTCTGCACTTAAGGTGCATTTTGGACAAAGAGTTCCCGGTCGACTGATCATCTTTTATTAGTCGATTGATTACATCTGACACGCTTATAGAAGATCTGACAGAGCTCTCCCGGTTGACTGATAAGCCTGCAGCAGTCGACTAATTGACTTTTGATCTTCAAATAATTTGACAATTAATGCATTAGTCAACTAATATCATCCTTTTAGTCTATTAATTCATTGTAGAAGACCATTTTCTGATATGCTCGAGACAAAATGAGGTGAGTGATTTGAGAGGATATAATTGAGGATATTATACTTGCAAAACAAGCTTGAGGAGCACTCTAATGCTTGGTTCACGCTACTACGATGCCGAATCACCCAGAATTGAATTCGTGGCAATCTTGTGGTATAGTGGTCCCCAAGTCGTATTCACTCAAGGAGCCTCACTTCTAATCACTAATTAGTTATTCTGAACACTCAAACACTAATTAAAAGCACATAAACGCGGGGGGTTTGTTGACAGTAGTAACAGAAGTGGTAACAAAACAGCAACAATGGACAACAGCAGCAAAATAAGTTTGACAATAACAGAAGACCATGCAACCAGCCACTAGGATTTATGGGAGTATAGCTATCATCACTTAGCTCATTGATTCAGTTTTGTTCTCATTTCACTACTTGGTTCTTTATAAAGAAAATGATTCCAGAATAACATCCAGAATTTAATGCTACTAACTATAGCCAAGAATATCTTCATTAACTATAATTAGACGCATTTCAAGGGAAAGCCTCAACCAAATCAAGTTAAATATCATCTAACTAGCCATTTCGTTTCATTCACTTTTCTAATCAGTCAAGCAAGGTTATATCTCATATATATATATATATATATATATATATATATATATGTTTATGCTCTTTCAAGTTCAAATCAAAATATGAGAGCAACATAAACATATGAGCAGAACAGAAATGAAATGAGATGAAATGGAGAATAAAACACTTATCTTATACTTTCAGTTCAAGCTACAACATCCCAAGGTCCTAGTGACTGATTACAATGGAGATTTAGCCCTCCATGACAACAAGACAGCAAAACAGAAGAAGGAAAATAGAGAGGAAGAGAGAGCTGCGAAAATTGCTCAGTTATAGAAAATAAAAGTGTCCTCTGATTTTTAAAACTGATGCCCTCAATGCCTTAGAATATTCTACCCTAGATGCCTCCTTGGATGCCTCCTTGGTGCTTCTTCCATGATGTGGGCAGCAAGACAACAGCAGAAAAGTGGCAACAGCAGCAGACAAGTTACTCCACTCCTTTGCTGTTTCTGTCTGCCATTGATTGCTGCAGAAGGCCTATGCTGTCAAAGCAGAAACCACATTCCCCTTTGCTAAAAAAAGTAGAACAGTGGGGACCAGAAATCCAGTCAACCTTAGTCAACCAGTCAATGCCCAGTCAGCATGTCCAAGTAGCCTCCAAGTAAGCAAAATGTCCATGTCAGCAATTTTTCTCTCAAATAATTAGATCTGAAATTAAGCACATGAATTAATTGGAATAAAATTATGAATTTGAATCATATAAATTCTATAATCAATTTTCACCCTATAAATTCAAAATATAATAAAATAGGAGAGTTGGCAACATTGAAATAGCAATAGGACTAAGATAGGGACTAAATAGTATATGAAAATGCTCGATATCAAATCCCCCACACTTAGCCTTTTGTACTCCTGGGCAAAATAATATTCAGAACACCAAAGACACCAAATGAAAAGCATGGAAAGCATGCTTGAATGGAATAATTAAAATTTTGAAAAGATTTAGCACTTGAAGAAAATTAATCTTAAATTTCTAAGATTACAAGCATCATGGCATTTAATTTGGCATGAATGAATTCAAGTAATTAGCCTCCTCACCAGGAATGTGTTTACTCTCTATTCTCTCCAGTGTCTAGGGTGAATCACTCTAAATTCAACTTATCACAGAATTCACTATCATAAGCTTGTCAAGTATCTAAAATCTCCACTACTCAATTCCACATGCATGCTTGAATCAAAAGGACTTTACAAGGATGTGACGTTGGGTGGAAAACAATGAAAAGAAAGTGAAGGGAAAAACAAGGATAAAGTGTGGAAACAATTTGAGGAAATGAAGGAAACAACTGAAGAATATGAAGAGTATTAGCTATGACATTACAAGAGATTGGAATAAATTTTGGGTATAAAAAGTTCTATCTACTCCTCTATTGCTTTCTTTGTATTCTTCTATTTTTTTTTCAACGTCGATGCAAATTTTTTTTTTCACAATTTTTTTTCTGAATGGCCATAATTTTTTTTAGAGTAGAGAGAAATATTTGTTTCAAAATATCCCAAAATTTTACAAGAATTTTTTTTTAGCACATCAAATCTCTAAAAGAATTTAAATGCTCTTCACTTCTCAAATTGTGAAGCAAAAATTCTAGTTTGGGAAGACCAATGGTGGAGAGTGCAAGAAGAAAAGTGGAAACAAGGCACAAAATGGCACACGATGGAAACAATACGTGGGATGGTTATTTGGTTAAAAATGGGTCACAAAGAAATGCCTAAATCAACTCCAAACATGCATATATAAAAAGTAGCCTCAACAAGATTCAAGAAAAGTTCTGGAGTGAAAATTTATGATAAGTGCAACACTCAACAATAAAGAATAGCATATTTGTAATTAAGGCTTCAAATCCTCACAGCTTAAAGACTATCACTAAAAATTCATTGAAACCAAATTTATTGTCATTTAAGCTTGAACTCTAGAAAAGGAAGATTAAATTTCTAATCATGCTAAAACAATTCAAGAGTAAACTATTTCATCACGCATGCTTTCCACAAAAATTTCATCAAATGTTGAAAAAGAGAGCATCAAATTCGGATAAAGCTGAGCAGCAAAATTCTGCACTGCAAAAATTCTGGCGATGCAGATTTACCGACACATAACAACCTCAAAACAAATGCGAATCACTCCAAATAAAATTCTACAACTAGAAGACATATAAAGGTTTAAAAACATGTAAAGAAAGTAGCAAAAGTCGTAGCCAATCAGTACAGAAAATTAGTGCAAGACAGCTCAAAAATTCTGGACAGAAATAAAGAAAACAAAGGAGACAGTAGAGTTTTTTTTTTTAAATCAGTTCCAATTAAATTCTCTCCCCCCACACTTAAACATTGCATTATCCTCAATTCAAATCAGCATCAAACATCAAATAAAACAAAGAAGACATAAATTAAAAGGGGGAAAGAGTACGACCTTATCATGGAGCCGGAACATTGTAGAGTTGGATTTCCTCTACAGTTTCCTCTTTGAAGCTCTCGTAGAACTTCTTCAACCTTTGCCCATTTACCATGAATTGCTTGTTGGTGGCCTCATTTTGAATTTATACTGCACCAAAAGGAAAGACATCAGTAACAACAAAAGGGCCAACCCATCTAGAGCGAAGCTTACCAGGCATTAGTTTGAGGCAAGAATTGTAGAGAAGGACTTTGTCTCCTACTTGGAATTCTTTTTTCTCAATTTTCTGATCATGTACAGCTTTTGTCCTCTCTTTATAGATGCGCGCATTCTCATAATTCGCTAGCCTTAGTTCTTCTAATTCTTGAATTTGTAACTTCCTTTCCTTACCGGCTAGGGTCATGTCCATATTGCATTGCTTAACTGCCCATTACACCTTATGCGCAATCTCCACTGGCAAGTGACATGCTTAACCAAATACCAAACGGTATGGAGTCATGCCGATGGGTGTCTTAAAGGCGGTTCTATAGGCCCAAAGAGCATCTTCAAGCCTCTTGCTCCAATCTTTTCTATTGGGCTGTACAGTTTTCTCTAATATTTGCTTTATTTCTCGGTTGGAGACTTCCGCTTGCCCATTGGTTTGGGGGTGATAAGGTGTAGAGGTTTTATGCACCACTCCATATTTCTTTAATAGTCCTTGCATGTTTCTATTGCAAAAGTGTGATCCTTGATCACTGATTATGGCCTTGGGGACACCAAATCTGCAGAAAATATATGAACGAAGAAAGTCTACAACAATAATAGAATCATCAGTTTGAGTGGCTTTGGCTTCCAACCACTTCGACACATAATCCATAGCAACCAAGATATACATAAAGCCAAAAGAAACAGGAAAAGGACCCATGAAATCTATACCCCAAACATCAAAGATATCACAAAAGATGAGAGGTTGTTGAGGCATTTCATTTTTTCTAGACACATTTCCAGTTCTTTGACACCTAGAACAGTTCTTGCAAAAATCATAGGCATCCCTAAACAAACTAGGCCAATATAAACCAGAATCTAACACTTTTCTGGCTGTTCTTTGGGGACCAAAGTGTCCACCACATGCAAGAGTATGACAAAAATTCAGCACAGATGCAAATTCATGATTTGGAACACATCTCCTAACAATTTGGTCACTACAAATCTTCCATAAATAAGGGTCATACCACACATAGTATCTATCCTCGCTTCTTAATTTGTTCAACTGATGTTTATTTTGGTATGCAGGCAATTCGGATGCAACAAGATAATTCACTAAATCAGCATACCAAGGCTCATTAATACCATGCAAAAGGGAAAAATACTCATCTGGGAAGTTATCTTTAATAGGAAGATGCTCCAAAGGAAGCTCCGAAAGCCTACTCAAATGATCAGCTACTACATTCTCCACTCCACTCTTGTCCTTGATCTCCACATCAAATTCTTAGAGAAGTAGCATCCATCTAATCAGTCTGGGCTTCGCATCCGACTTCTTGAAGAAGTATTTCAATGCTGCATGGTCAGAAAACACAATCACTTTAGAGCTAAGAAAATATGATCTAAATTTATCCAAAGCAAAGACAATTGCTAAAAATTCTTTTTCTGTGGTTGTGTAATTTGATTGAGCTGAATCAAGGGTGTGAGAAGCATAAGCTATGACATGCAACTTCCTCGCTACTCTTTGTGAAAGTACCGCTCCCACAGCATAATTTAAGGCATCACACATAAGCTCAAAGGGGAGCTCCCACCGTGGATGATAGGAGGGGAGGTAAGTTGCTGCTTCAACTCATCAAAAGCTAACCTGCAAGCATCATTAAAAACAAAATCAGTTTCTTTTTGGAGGAGTTTGGATAGAGGTAGAGCAATCTTACTGAAGTCCTTGATGAATCTCCTATAAAATCCTGCATGGCCAAGAAAAGAGTGAACTTCCCTCACAGAAGTAGGTAAGGCAAAGAGGATATAACATTAACTTTAGCTTTATCTACTTCTATGCCATGTGATGACACTATATGGCCTAGGACTATCCCTTGCTCTACCATAAAATGGCATTTCTCATAATTCAAAACCAAATTCTTTTCTATGCATCTCTCAAGTACTCTCTCCAAATTTTTCAAGCATACATCAAATGAGTCTCCATAAACAGAAAAATCATCCATGAACACTTCCATGCAATCTTCTAACAAGTTAGAAAATATACTTATCATGCATCTTTGAAAAGTGCCAGGTGCATTGCAGAGACCAAAAGGCATGCATCTATATGTAAAAGTACCAAAGGGACAGGTGAAGGTAGTCTTCTCCTGATCTTCGGGTGCAATGTGAATTTGAAAATATCCAGAAAAACCATCAAGAAAACAGTAGTGAAACTTTTTAGCAAGTCTTTCAAGCATTTGATCAATAAAAGGAAGAGGAAAATGATCTTTTCTAGTTGCTTGGTTCAACTTCCTGTAATCAATGCAAACACGCCAACTATTTTGCACTCTAGTGGGTACTAGCTCATTATTTTCATTTTCTATAACAGTTACCCCAGTTTTCTTTGGCATTACTTGTACCAGACTTACCCACTTACTATCAGAGATAGGATAAATAATGCCAGCTTGGAGGAGCTTACTTACCTCCTTCTTGACCACATCAAGAATCATGGGGTTAAGTCGTCTTTAGGGCTGCCTGACTGGTTTAGTCTCTTCTTCAAGAAGAATGCGGTGCATGCATACAGAAGGACTAATCCCAGGAATGTCTGCTAGAGTCCACCCAATTGCCTTCTTGTTCTTTTTCAGTAAACTTATCAATTTTTGTTCTTGATCAGGCTCTAGATTGTTGGCTACAATCACTGGAAGCTGATCTCCTACTTCTAAGAAAGCATACTTGAGGTTTTCTGGTAAAGCCTTCAACTCCAATGTAGGTGGTTGGATGGAGGATGGAATCAGTTTTTGTAGAGTCACATCCAAGGAGGTACCTACATATTCAGATTGCTCAAAGACATAATCCTTGGCTAAAGTGGAGGAAGGGACAACAGCACAAGAGGTAAGAGATAAAGAATGTACAACATTACAGTTTAAATTACTACATTTGCAACTACCTAAAACAGAAACAGAATCTAGATCTGAGTTAGAGAAAATGACAGAATCAGCATGCTTAACAAAATCCAAATCAGCATGTAAATTAGAATGCAACTCAGAATTGTCAGCACTTAGAAAATTTTCAATTTCATTACAGGTTTGACAAAATTGAGAACCAGCACAATTGCACTCAAAGGCATCAACCAAATCAGAAAACTCAGGAAAATCATAAATTAATTCAGCTTGGAAATCATCACATGCCTCATCGACTAAATAATCCAGAAAGTTAACTACATGCACATTGGAATGATTTTTCATAGGATGTTTCATGGCATCTAAAATGTTAAAATCAATTTTGTTGCCAGCAAACTCCATGGACAAAGTTCCTTCATACACATTAATAATGGTTTTTGCGGTTTTCAGAAAAGGTCTACCAAGTATTAATGGTGCATGGCCAGGCGTGTTATCATTTTCCATATCCAGCACATAAAAATCAGCAGGAAAAATAAAATCTTTAACTCTTACCAAGACATCTTCCAGAACTTCTGCTGGATGTGTTGTGCTCTTGTTAGCAAGTTGGACAATTACTCCAGTTAGTGAAAGAACACCAATCTTGAGGCTTGAATACACTAATTTAGGCATGACATTGATTCAGGCTCCTAAATCCAGCATAGCATTGGAGAACTCCATATTGCCTATTGTGCATGGTATTGTGAAAGTTCCAGGATCTTTACACTTGGGTGGCATGGGAGGCTGGATGAGTGCAGAAACATTCCTCCCTAAATTCACTCTTTCATTGCCCCTTAAACGCCTCTTATGAGTGCATAACTCTTTGAGGAACTTGGCATACTTGGGAATTTGCTTAATTGCATCCAAGAGTGGAATATTGACCTCTATTTTTCTAAAGGTCTCCATGATCTCCTTATCTATGTCAGATACAGAAGCTTTCCTTGATTGAGTTTGCGTGTTTGGAAAAGGAAGAGGTATTCTCTGAACCACTTCTTCATCTTTTTTATTTTGCTCACTGGTTGAGGATGAAGGAACACTCTGCTGCACATTTGATTTTTCTAGTTCAGAATCAAGAGGTGGACCATCTACTTGCTTGCCACTCCTCAAAATGATGGCACTAACATTGCCTCTTGGATTGATCACTGGTTGAGATGGCAACCTCCCTGAACCTTGACTTTTCAGCTCATTGACTGTTGTGGCTAACTGACCAATCTTAGTTTCCAAGTTTTGCATATTTGTTTCTATCCTTTGCTAAAATTGGAGGGTGTTGGCAGTCAGCTCTTTCATTAAATCTTCCAGACTAGTCTCAGGCTTCTTGGTTGTTGGAGAAAGTGTATGGCTGGGTCCAGGTTAATTGTATCTTACATGGGGTGGTTGGTAAGGAGGAGGATTAGAAGTATTTCCATACTTAAAGGCTAGATGGTCACGCACCCAGGATTGTAGGTAGGGGAGTATGAGTCATATCTCTGTTGTTGTGGCTGCATAGGTCTACTAGGGAATATGCCAGTACATGACTCAATTGGGGTCTCTTGCAGCTGAGGGCACTGATCAGTATGGTGGGTATTCAGGGAACAAATACCACAGACTGAAGGAGGAAGGGCTTGTTGTTGTGTTCTCTGATTTAATGCCAATTGCCTTACCATTGAAGCTAACTCTTCCAATTTATTTTCTATCCTATGTTGCTCTATGGGAGGTGTTCTCACTTCATTGACAGTAATCGCTACTGGATCATTCAGTCTAGTGCCAAACTGTTATGCATTTTGGGCCATTTTGGCCAACAATTCATTTGCTGCAGCAGGGGTCTTGTCCACCAATGCCCTACCAGCAGCCGCATCAACTATGTATCTATCCATAGGCAATAATCCCTCATAGAAATATTGGATGAGAAGCTGCTCCGAAATTTGATAGTTGGGACATCTTGAACACAGCTTCTTGAATCTCTCCCAGTACTCATGCAATGATTCACCACTTGCTTGTCTAATCCCACTTATGTCTTTCCTGATTGCTGCTGTTCTTGAGGCTGGGAAGAATTTTTCTAGGAAAATTTTCTTCAGTTCATCCCATCTTGTAATTAAGGCAGTGGGCAGGTAGTAAAGCCAATCCTTGGCTGCCCCATCCAAAGAGAAAGGGAAAGCTATCAATTTGATATGTTCTTCTCTAACTCCATGTGGTCTCATAGTAGAGCAGACAATGTGGAACTCCTTTAAGTGCTTGTGCAGATCTTCTCCTGCAAGACCATGAAACTTAGGCAACAAATGGATTAGACCAGATTTCAGTTCAAAATTAGCATCCAACTCAGGATAATTTATGCACAATGGTTGATAATGCACATCAGGTGCAATCAACTCTTTAATTGATTGGTCTTGCCTATTTTGAGGCACTTGTGCATTTTGATTATCCATCCCAGTTATCTCAGCTGACTCACAATCAGTAGACTCCAACACAATATCATATTCAGAATCTGATTCAACTTCTACACTATTAACAGCAAATTCAACAATTTCAGCAAGAATTTCAGAAACTATACTAGTTCTAATGTTATTGCTTCTTACTAGCCTATGGAAGGTCCTATCAATTTCTGGATCAAAAGGTAGTAAGTCCACGTGACCAGACTTTCTCATATACTAGGTCTGGTCTTGCCTATTTTGAAGCACTTGTGCATTTTGATTATCCATCCCAGTTATCCCAGCTGACTCACAATCAGTAGACTCCAACACAATATCAGATTCAGAATCTGATTCAACTTCTACACTATTGACAGCAAATTCAACAATTTTAGTAAGAATTTCAGAAACTATACTAGTTCTAATGCTATTGCTTCTTACTAGCCTATGGAAGGTCCTATCAATTTCTGGATCAAAAGGTAGTAAGTCCACATGACCAGACCTTCTCATATACTAGGAAGGGCAAAAATTCACAAGAAAACAATAAAAACAATAAAAAAAAAACTAAATCACTACAAAAGACTCCAATCGATGAAAATCACCAAAAATTGAAGTATCTCAGAAAAATCTGATTTTTCTTGGAAAAATCCTTCACAAATTAGAGAGACAAACACAAAAAACAGAATTCAAAAATTCAAACTACAAAAATCATAGTAAAAATCACAATTAATTAGAAAAATCAAAAAAATATTAAAAAATAGAAAATGAGGCCTAAACGATGGAATTTGGCAAAATGGCTGCCCAAGTTGATCCATTGGATCATTGAGGGGTCAAAACTTGCTTAAAATGTCGAAAACTAGTGGTATACCAAGTTTAAGGTCAATCGGAGGTAGTTAGTTTTTTGCTTATGAATAGTAACCGATAAAAACTCAAAAACTTGTAAACCGTTTCAACAATACTAGATAACTTAAAATTAAACAACGAAACACTTAAACAACTAATTAGATAACTTGGAAGTGAATTGGCTCCCCGGCAACGGCGGCAAAATTCTGGTTCACGCCACTACGATGCCGAATCGCCCAGAATTGAATTCGTGGCAATCTTGTGGTATAGTGGTCCCCAAGTCGTATTCACTCAAGGAGCCTCACTTCTAATCACTAATTAGTTATTCTGAACACTCAAACACTAATTAAAAGCACATAAACGCGGGGGGGTTTATTGACAGTAGTAACAGAAGTGGTAACAAAACAGCAACAATGGACAACAGCAGCAGCAAAATAAGTTTGACAATAACAGAAGACCATGCAACTAGCCACTAGGATTTATGGGAGTGTAGCTATCATCACTTAGCTCATTGATTCAGTTTTGTTCTCATTTCACTACTTGGTTCTTTATAAAGAAAATGATTCCAGAATAACATCCAGAATTTAATGCTACTAACTATAGCCAAGAATATCTTCAATAACTATAATTAGACGCATTTCAAGGGAAAGCCTCAACCAAATCAAGTTAAATATCATCTAACTAGCCATTTCATTTCATTCACTTTTCTAATCAGTCAAGCAAGGTTATATCTTATATATATATATATATATATATATATATATATATATATATATATATATATATATATATATATATATCTGTTTATGCTCTTTCAAGTTCAAATCAAAATCTGAGAGCAACATAAACATATGAGTAGAACAGAAACGAAATGAGATGAAATGGGGAATAAAACACTTATCTTGCACTTTCAGTTCAAGCTACAGCATCCCAAGGTCCTAGTGACTGATTACAATGGAGATTTAGCCCTCCATGACAGCAAGACAGCAAAACAGAAGAAGGAAAACAGAGGAAGAGAGAGCTGCGAAAATTGCTCAGTTACAGAAAATAAAAGTGTCCTCTGATTTTTAAAACTAATGCCCTCAATGCCTTAGAATATTCTACCCTAGATGCCTCATTGGATGCCTCCTTGGTGCTTCTTCCATGATGTGGGCAGCAAGACAACAGCAGAAAAGTGGCAACAGCAGCAGAGAAGTTACTCCACTCCTTTACTATTTCTGTCTGCCATTGATTGCTGCAGAAGGCCCATGCTGTCAAAGCAGAAACCACATTCCCCTTTGCTGAAAAGTGTAGAACAGTGGGGACCAGAAATCCAGTCAGCCTTAGTCAACCAGTCAATGCCCAGTCAGCATGTCCAGGTAGCCTCCTAGTAAGCAAAACATCCATGTCAGTAATTTTTCTCTCAAATAATTAGATTTGGAATTAAGCACATGAATTAATTGGGATAAAATTATGAATTTGAATCATATAAATTCTATAATCAATTTTCACCCAATAAATTCAAAATATAATAAAATAGGAGAGTTGGCAACATTGAAATAGCAATAGGACTAAGATAGGGACTAAATAGTATATGAAAATGCTCGATATCAATGCTCAAGTGAGTAATGTTCAAATAAATCTCAAGCAATGGGAAAAATAATATATTATGTTCAACATATGTCATGCTTCAATAAAATGCAATTTTGCAAGAAATTTTATTTCGTTTAAATACGATTACAATAACGATAAACACTACATGCAGTAGTAATCTTATTGCTGTGAAAAGCAAGAGAAATATGTATGTAATGGAAGCAAGTTTTTGTGATGTGGTGAATAAAGAAGTTTGAGTTGTATTTATAGAAAGATTTGAGCTCAAAACGAAACTTGAATCAATAGGCCGCACACCTAAGAATTGTTTTTAAACATAGCATGCATGAATATCAAAGATATATGTAAGGCATACTAGAGAGTAGATATAAACATTAAATACAGTAAACATATCTATCAAATTTCTTACAATACATTCCAGCTTATATGTTTACTTGTCCATTACCTCTTTTTGATGCAAGAAAGTGGAGTTTGAATGATGTAGCCATTAAAATATCATTTCCGCTCCTTACTTTGAGGCGAATCTGCAAACTAATCTTTTGTTTTTGGTACCCAAATTTCTTTGGATCCGCCTGGGTCATGAGTTCCTTTTTGAACCCATTTCATTTTTACTCCATGAACAAGATTTTTCTTATAAAAGTAGGAGTAAGATTTATGTCCTTTTAGTCTACAATAAAAACAAGTGCAAGATAGACCATTGGACATATTTGAACAAACAAATAAAGTTTTGAAATACTTTTGGTTTGACTTCTTTTTAGAAGCAGGACTGGCTTTGTTAAACCTTCTTCTTTATTTCCAAACTGAGGTATTTAAAATTTCTCTACCTTGAGAAAATTTTGCAAGTGTGTTTATAAGATTATCATTTTCCTTTTTCAAAGAATCATACTTGATGTAAGAACAGTTTTTGTTGGTAGAGATAGTTTCCTTTAAAGTCAAATTCTCTTCTTGCAAAGTTATGTTTTGATTTTCAAAAACAAAGTTCTCTTTCTTAGAAATAGAAAATTCAATTTTCAACTTTTCCAATTCATTTTCAAGAGAAGAGTTTTTCTGTTTTGAAACAACTAATTTCTTTGCAAGTTTTAAAGATTCAGCATGCAAATCATCAAAATCTTCTTGTAATTCATAAAGTGAATAATCAAATGAATTTACCTCATCATTGCCTCTGGCCACAAGATAAAATTTGATTTCTTCATTTAAGTCTTTCATGCTATGTTCCAAATATTGATCTTTCTTTTCATTCACCTCTAGTTGTGGTTGTAGTTTTTCTTCTTCTCCATTTTTAGCCTTTGTCTCCTTGGTGATTTGAGATTTTTCTGTATAAACCTCACCAAGAACTTGCAATTGATTAAGCACAAGATGTATCTCATTAATGGTTTCACTATTTTTCATTTGAGCAATATCAAGATCATTAATGAGATCACAATATCTTAATTCCTCATCTCTTAGAGTTTCCTCATGTACAACTTCTAAAGTTTCCCACATTTCTTTTGCAGTTGCACAATTAGAAATTCTGAAAAATTCATCTTGACTCAATGCACAAGAAATAATTAATTTTGCCTTAGCATTAAGTTGCACTAAATATCTTTCAACATCATCCGATTCATTTTTGGGTTTTGGAATGATTTTTCCTTGTTCTTCCTTGGAAGGAATACAAGAACCATTTTCTATAACTTCCCAGAGTTTATAGTCTACTGAAATTAAAAACATTTTCATTTCATACTTCCAATATTGAAAATGATTAGCATCAAAAATTGGAGGTTCTGTGAAAGAACAATTTTCAGACATAAACCAATCACTAAATCCAACCATGTTTACTCTTAGACGGTTAAGTCTCAAATCAAGAGCCCAAGCTCTGATACCAATTGAAAGAAATGATTGGATCCCAAGAGGGGGGGTGAATTGGGTTTTATAAAAATTTCAAAAAACTTAATTGGAAGTTAAAATTGATTTTCTAAAATTGGACAATGCTAAAGATAATAATTTAATTCAGAAAATCAAAGTGTTATCAAGATGAATAATCTTATAGTGCAAGGAATTAAGGAGAAAATATAAATCTACACAAATTAATTAATACTTGAGGTAGAAATCAAATATAAACGCAAAGCATTAATTAATTAACTTCAAATGTAAATAGAGTAGGGATAAAGAAAGCAAACTCGGAGATTGATACTGGTTCAGCTAATCCCAAGCCTACATCCAGTCCTCAAGAGACCACTTGAGTATTTTCACTATAATTGCAAGTTTAATCCAGGTACTTGCAAACCACTACAACATAGATCTTTTCCCCCTCAAGGGTGTCTCTCCCCCTTACAATGTGTTTTCTCTCAAACACTAACTCAAGGAACCAATCCTTGAGCAACTAAATTTGAAGGCTTAAGGAAAATAATGATGGACACTCCCAAAGTGTAGATATCGCAGAAATTAAGCTCAGAATTTTTCTCTAGCAATTTAGAGAGAATGAAACTCAAGATAATATGACAAATGAACAATTGAAGCTTGATACAAATGTTGTTGTGAAGTCCCCTTTATATAGTGAAACCTTGCTGCTACAGTGACTGCTTTAGTCAGAATTACTACAGTAAGCTTCATCATCATTTTTCAACTTTCCTACAACAACTAAAAAACTTTATCAACTTTTTTCAACAATCAATATTCTTTTTCAAATTTGCTACAGTAAAAAGCATTCTTTTTCAAATTTGCTACAGTAAAAAGCATTCTTTTTCAAATTTTATTACAATACCCAATAAACTTTATCATATTTTTTCAACAACCAATAAACTTTGTCATACTTTCTTAACAACCAATAAACTTTATCATACTTTTTCCACAATCAAAATTTTTTTCAAAAAGTGCTACAGTAAAAAGTATTCTTTTTCAAATTATATTACAACAACCAATAAACTTTATTATACTTTTTCAACAATCAAATTTCTTTTTCAAAAGTGCTACAGTAAAAACATTTTTTTTCAAATTATATTAAAACAATCAATAAACTTTATTATACTTTTTCAACAATCAAATTTTTTTTTTCAAAAGTGGTACAGTAAAAAGCATTTTTTTAAATTATATTAAAACAACCAATAAATTTTATCAAAAATTAATTTATATTACTATATATAAATATATAAAGCATTAAATATATTTGGGTCAATAAAAATTGAATCATGCATTTGGGCTAAGAAGATTAAATCATTTATTTGGGTCAAGAAGATTAAATCATACTATTTGGGCTAAGAAAGATTAAATCATACATTAGGCCAAGAAGATTAAATCATTCATTTGGGCCAAGAAGATTAAATCATTCATTTGGGCCAAGAAAATTAAATCATACTATAATTCCCACATATTTGTCATCATCAAAACTTATAGCATAATACATTAGGGCTAACCGATTTGTCGTTAATAGAGGAGGGAAAACTTCTTCATCGTCGACGGTATGTATAGTGCTATTCATATATGTCGTTTTTTTTTCCCGTGATGTTTGTCGTCCACGCTATTCGCTTCCCTACTGTTTGTCAACTATTAATGCTTTTGAATGTAATTATAATATTCATAAGCTCCCAACTATGATTCGTTTGTTGTCTAATGTCATGGAAATGTCATTTACTTAGTTAAGCTAATTAATTAATTCATCAAACCAAATTTTGGAGAATGACAATTTCAAAACTTATAGCAAAGTCTTCCCATTCTTCATTTCTTTCCATTTTCGTCAAATCCCCCTGCTGGTCAACAAGAACAGAGCACTACAGAATGAGAACTGGAAACAGATGCCTAGAATTGGGCAAAGAAGTCATGGGATGTGAGAAGGTAAAACAAGGCATGAGAGGTAGGGAAATAATCTCCTTCTATTCTGCCTTTGGGATTTTCTGATTTATGTTAGTAGAGAACCTAAGACTTGGATGTTGAATTTAGGAATGGAGTTTTCTGCTGTATGTTGAAACGAAAATAAGAGGAGATTGAAACTGAATAGGTGTAGAATTTCCATGAGACATAGTCAAGTGAATTTTAATATTTCAAGAAGTTAGAACTGTGGGATTTGGATTGTTTTAAATTGATTGTTTTGCATTGCATTTTTCCTTTTGCTTTCTACTGGATTGGAGCTGATTGAAAATATTCTTGTCTAAATTGGAAATATGAGTGAAAGTTGATGTTGTGAGCTACAGATTAAAGCTGACATATGACAGATATAGCTAAAAGAAGGTGACTAAGTAAATAAAGAATGAGCAAAGGTTAAGTCAAAAAAGTGCTATTTCTAATTTAATTAAATGAAGCTCATGACAAAATAAATATGGGTAAAAACTAAAAGTGTAGCTCTGTGTTGAGCAACTATGTATTTTAGGTATTGTATTTAATGGTTGTGTAAGGGATGTCAATGAGTAATTTTGTACATTAGTGATATTACATTTTACTGATGGAGTAAGAATGTGATGATATAAAGTAAAGGACATTGTACTGGGAGTTGGAAATAGTAAACTTATGTTGAGCTTGATTTGATAATTTTTACGATGTAGATATCCTTATTATATCATAACCTGAGGTGGTGGTAAATTAAGTTAAAATGCGAGCTATTGCATTCTGTGTTGCATTTTGTTATAAATGAAATTTGGATTCTATTTAGGTGTTGACGTTGAGAGTTTTCTTTGATCTTAAGGTGACATTTAACTAATAAAGAAATGAGATAATTATACATGCCCATCTCATATAAATAGCTTTTAGATTGATTGATAGATGCTAAGAAAAGTGATGTTTCTATAATTTTGTTTTAGTTAAAATATATTTAGTGAGGATTGAAACATTAAATTAGTTTCATTTCATGAGCAATTAAATACATGTAATTGTTTTTTGAATTTATAGGTACAAGATGAAGTCCTTAAATGTAGATGATGGCTCTACTAATGGGGTTCTCAAGTTACAAGAAAGATATTGTCACTGCAATTGATGTGTTGCAATCAAGATCTCTCATTCTGAAAAGAATCCAAAGCTTGTCTATGTAAGGTATGAGTCTGGCAAGTGCAAGTTCTTTGAATGGGTCAAGATTGAGGTAGGAGAATAGAGGGATGAAGTGGACAGCAAGATTCGTGCACAGTCTGACAATATAGCCATTGCCTAGCTCTGTGACCAAATGGTGCAGCTTCAGAGCGATGTTGCCACGATGAAGAGACAGATTTAGAACATGGCAAAGCCACGGGATGAGGGCTTTAGGAGGCCTAAAATGTACTTTGATTAGGCAACAATGGTTGTAGTCATAGTTTTTTTAATAGTTGTGATATTGGTTAAAATCTAGTATGATAAGAATGGCAGGTGTTAATCCTTGTATTGTTGCGTAGGATAAGATTTACCTTAGTACTTATGTTGTTTTGTTTTTAGGATTATGTTGTCAATATGTAAGAACTTTATTCCATGTATTAATATCTAAAATCACATTTTTTGTACCTCTATAGCACTATTTCTTCTCATTAATAAAATATTCTTTCATCCAAAAAAATATTAAAGGCCAAAAACTGAAACATAAGGTTCAGTATTGCAAATTATAGGCTTCTTCGACTTGTGGGTATTAAATATATACGTCTTATATAGGAGATTCATGTATAATGCCCATGTTTAGTTATACATAATAATCTTGCATATTTGAGCACAAATTTAACTAAAGTGCATTTTGATATCCAATATATATGGGTATCGGGGAATCCATGTATGCACAACAAGGACACCATCTAAAAGATTCTCAGTGGACTCAAACAATAGAAAAACGCAAAGCAAGAGACGACCAAATCTGGTCTTCCTAATAATTTCATCACTCAGCACATCCATGGCTAACACATGCTTATGAGTTTGGAACTAAAAGATCAAATCTGGTCTTCCCACCACTATGACATTAATCAGTAACATTGGTTCTACAAAGTTCAGTGGAAAATGCTGGAACAAATAGACAATGAGCAACAGTAACGACTTTAACAAGGGCCAACCAATAAAAAAGGCTATACAATATAACATACCAAAAGACTTGTCATCGTAGTCATTTGAGGTTTCCTAGTCTCATCGAACAAAATCCTAATGTAACAAAAAGGGATATCTAGGATTTGTCCTTGCTGAATACATAAAACAAAAGGAAATTATATAGGTATCTTCCTTACAAAATACATAGATACATTTTACTCAAGCATAGTCACGTACTTAACTATTGACATAACAATATATCCATCACATTTTAGAAGACACAAAAGTCACATAGCATGCTTGTAAATGACAAATCGTATCCATGCCACCTTCATTGCATATGGTATGGCAGGGAATTGAACAAGCAAGCTGTGTTTATCCACTATCACCAAGTTAGCTTGGATGACTTCATTTTTTATCAATCCTAGCACCTTCATTAGGTCTTCAAGTAGCCTTTACTTCCTTTCAACCATATTAAATTCATGATTTAACATCTTAAACGAGGTGGTAATCGAAGCAGATGCAACCTGCATCAACTCCCTTAGACCTGATGTCAGGTTAAATAAGGCTATAGCAACATCATCACCGCTTCTTCTTCGTTTTCTACTCGAAGTAGATGTTGCCTCAGACATGTTTACAGCAGTAGTGGCAGGGATATCAAATATGGGCTCCTCAAAAGCACCCAGCTCCTCTTCTGCAGTGGGTATGGTATTGACCTTTGGTTCTCCCTTAATAGCGCTCTCTTGTCTGATGTCAACAGATGTTTGTGTGTCCCTTCCTGATGCATGATCTCCCCCTATACAATTGTCAACTGCTCATAGAAGGGGAATGGTTTGTTTCGCCACCTCTGTTTGATCGGGTTGGCCTGTAGATGAGAGTTTAGACATGAGATATACAAAACGATGTAGACAAGCCACAAATAATCATGGATCTGATACATACCTATATATATGCATCCCAGATTGTAGGCTCAGCTACAACGCATTTGTTCACAGGGTCCCATCCAAATCCACTTTTATTCTCTACATGAAGCAAGTCATGTACGACTTGCCATGAATTCTTCAAAGTCTTAATGCGGGACTATATGTGCGGGTTAGCCTTTATGCCGTGACCAGGAGCCTTCTCTGCAAGCATTGACTCAAGCTTCTAGTGGAACTTTTATGTCTATATGTGTTCCGTCAAGGGCATCGATACAATTCTGTAAAACATTATCAAAAATAGTTAGGCAGCCAAGTATAGACACTATTGCTTTAAGTAACTCAAGATAGACAATTGCCTTGAACCACTTCCAACAAGTATCTACTGAATCTGCAGTCACAGGCTCAGGGGATTTGAAAAGCGGATGCATTATGGCATTTAACACCCTCTTGAAATGTCTACTCACACTCTCTCCTGATCTCTTAAATCCAACTTGGATGACCCTATTCTTCACATGGTAAGACAAGATGTATGCAAAGATAGCAACTTGCTCATCTACAAGCATATATCTAGTGGGTCTAAGTCCACCTATGGTGTGAAGCATTAAACACATATTATCTAAAGTTGCCATTTTCATCCTCTTTAGGCTATGGCAAGCAGTGCCACTGCTATAATATGGGCTCCTAAAATGGGCCCTATGAGCATGAAAACCAACAGTATAAGGTCTTATACTAATTTGGTGTCTACAAAGCACAACTCCAACAGTAGAAACATAATAGCTACATATAATGAGGATCACGTTGAACCACCAAGTCATAGTAGCAATAATGATCCTTGTTCTCAAGTCAGCCATAACTAAACATGGTTGACTGAAATAATTTAATTAAACGAGCTTACTATGTATAGTACACGACTATGAAAAACTAGACTGTGAAAACAAACTAATCAAAAATTTATGCCAGGAATTTACCAAGGCAGGCTATAATTTAAAGACAACTAGAACTGAGACTAAGTACCAGACTTATTTTCAATGCTTAAGAAAACTACTAATCATATTTTGTTCCCTCACATACTTTATTTCACTGAGGTCGAGATACATTAGAGTGTAGTTAGAATAGGCATACTTTTTTTCATAGGTGATTACAAATGAGTTCTTCTCTGTAACTAATCTTTGCATAGATAATAATAAATAAAGACTGCATTTCGGCCATACAAAGCATCCAACAAGTGTAATATTCTCTTACCTTATATATTTAAATCATAAAATAAATAAATAATACCCCAATCTTCCTTAGAAGTGATCAAACCACCAAATCTATTGTGCGAAGTCCATCTAAACTCTACAGCACCCAATAGACATTAACTTAGCCCTGAGTTGTCATATTACTAAACCACCTTACCCCAGCTGGCCTTAAAAAATTCTTAATTTTACATCCTTTTAGTCTAAATGCATCTTTAAATATTAACCTTTGTAAATCTTACTTTGGTTTTGGTATATACCATTATTCTTACATAACATCCCTAATCTTATTTAATTATCTATCAGCCCTTGAGTAAGTACGATGTAACATCAATAAGCAAAACTCGGCTTATATGAAGAAATTGGCAGATTAAGAACAATTCAATAGTAGTGAAAACTTAAACTAAGCACCATTACAAATTTTACTCATATAAAAGAACCAGAATTTCATAACACAAAAGATATTGACCCGCAATACTACTTTCCTACAAAAATGTCCTTCAAAATTTCCCATTAACATGGGTCAAACATTTCAAAAAAAAAGAAAACGATGACCACTAAGTTACTTCTGCTAAAATGCGGGTAATTGGCTCCATAATTGCAACTGATTATCATGTAGTTTACAACTTAAGTTTGGGGAGAAATTTGAAGAGGAGAAGAAAGTATAGAATATTGGAGCACATCAGAAAAACCTCAATCTATGAATTAAGACCAAAATCAGCTCAAACCCATTTCGATTAACAGGCTAAAATGTTTTAACCTACCTTATACTATGAAAGATGACCAAATATAGGCAACATTTAAAAACTAAACAACTAAAGTTATATTTACCTATTTTTCCTCTGCAACTTCAATTTAGTTTTACCGAATATAGGCAATAATAGGGTTCTAAAACAAAAGGAAAGCCAGAAAAGAAGTCTCTATAGCAAACGTAACCCACCCATATAGCAAACGTATCCCACCCACACAACAAACTAAATGGGCAACATCGAAAATAACCCACATAACAGCAAACATAATAGACCAAGGGCTTAAAAGATGAAATCTACAGGTAATAGGTTGAAGACGAACTACCTAACAGCAGCACTGGTGATTGAAGGCGAACGCACCAAACCAGAGGAACGAATAGCAACACAAATGTTTCCACGAGACGAAGTGAAGAGCAAAGTCGGGCTTAGGGATTCTTCCAAGATAAAAGAGAAAGTAATGGACAACATACGTAGGGGCATAAACGAGATTTCACTTCATTTTCTATTCACCGCTCGTGCAATCCCATGGGAGAGACATGAAAGCTCTATACCACTAAAAAAGGAAAATAATGGCGTGTTGGAATGGAGTTGATGCCCTGCTCATGGTGAACCAGACAAGGAAGGATATACTGTTGATGGGAATTATACTTTTCATTCCTGTTGGAAACTCGAACCAAACATGCCGTAAGGGTCTGTTTGGTTTATGAAAATATTTCCTATTTCTATCTTCAGTCTTTATTTCTCGAAATGCATTTCCTAAAACATTGAAAATATCCTTTTGGTCTTTTCAAATTTGGTTCTATTTTAAGAAATGTTTTCAAGAAAACATTTTTAGTAAATTAAACTAAACATATTTTCAAGCATGTTTTCCATTTTCACCAAAAATGAAAATAAGAAATACCCAAACCAAATAGACCCTAAATTTTCTATAGACGTACCTATTTCAAATTAGTCTCTTCATTCCAGTCTTTTTTTCATTTTATTAATTATAATGATATATGATATATTTTTATTTTACCCAAAATTTTAATCTAATTTTTTAAGGATCGTGCTCTATAACATCCCAAAAGTCAAGGTCCACTGCATCAAAGAACATTTTCATCTTAAACTTCAAATAAGTATAATGTTGACCATTAAACTTGGAGGTTTTAGGAAAGAACTTCCCTCTAGTAAGACACAATCATCTAGACCAACCATATATCAAACTCTTAGACTACCAAGTCTTGATAAAGAGTCCAAACTCTGATACCGATTGATAGAAATTGCTAGCTCCCAAGAGAAGGTGAATTGAGTTATTTAAATTTTTTACAAAGACTTGTTGAAAGTTAAATAGAATTTCAAAACCAAAGCCAAATTTTTTAAATCAGAAAAATAGAGTGTGATCAAGATGAATAATATTGAAGTACAAGGAATCAAAAATAAGACTTAAACAATTAAAGAGTAAGGGAGGATAAGATTGAATAATAATATTTATACTAGTTTAGCTTATAACTAAAGCCAACATCTAGTCCTCAAGACCACTTCTTGAGTATTTCACTATAATCCAAAAGTTTATACAAATGGACACTATGAGCCACTACACAGAGAACTTTTCTTTCTCAAGGGTGTCTCTCCCCCTTACAATGTGTCATGGCTGTTAGAATCGATATTTTATGCAGGATTGGAAGGGACACATGATAGATTGATCGTATGATCGAATCAAAGATAGTAAGATCCTATCAAAAATATAAAATAATATATAAAAAAATATATAATGACATAAATTTTGTAAATAATACAAAACTATCAAAATCTCATTATATTTCAATAAAACAAGCTCAAATATCATACAATTAGTAAAGAAAGAAATAGAGAGCAACCTCCACTTTTTATTGTATTTAAAAACCTTTTTTTTCCTCACCAAATAGACATTTTTTATTCAAAACTTACAATATTATATCTTATTGTTAGCTTTCATTAAACTAAGTTAAAAATTGAACAAACTATGAGTGGTAAGACTGTAATTGTATAGTATTAGTAAAGGCTTAAGTTAGTTTAATATTTTTTTTAATTCCAAAATACCTAATAGATTAGAAACATATCAACAAATAAAAAAATGACAAAAATTCAAAATGTTATAAGATCGATAAAATCATAAAATCGTAGAATTTTAAGATTTAAATTGAAATCCTACTAAGATCCTAGTAGATTTAGATTGCAAGATCAAAATCGTTTGGGTTGTTTGGAATTGTAAAATCGTAAGATCTTAGGATTTAGATCGAAATCTTGAGAAGCATGCAGCATGTTTAATTCCAAACATCAAATCAATTAGTCCACTCCTTGATCAAACAACTCAAAAAAAGACAAGGAATATCAAAGTCAACTCTCTTTAAAAGTGGATATACAATTGAAAGTTTTCTAATTAATAAATGATTAACAAGAAACATTTTTCAGAGATTTAGCAGTAAAGAGAATTTTTTTTTGATGATTTGACACCTACTGTAACTCATATAAATAGCCCAAGGTGTAAAAGATCCGTTAAAGAAAGTTGGAGAATGATATCAGCAAAAAATAGTCGTTATTATTGATGTCAGCATGCTAGCTGTCGACTGGTAGGCCCATGACAGTTGACTGGTACATTTTAAGAGGTATCGGTTGACCAGTAGCTACCAGACGGTTAATTGGTAACTCTCTATTACCTTTTATAAAAATGTTTTAACTCTAGCTGTCGACTAGTAGGCTACTGGAAGAAATTTGATTTTAAGACAGACAGTGTTTGGTTGACTGCTTGTAGGCAAGCAGTCAACTAGTAGTCTATTAGAAGTCTTAGGATTTTTAACTTGAGAGCAACCGATAGATTTCTTGCAAGCAAGCGATCGTTTGGTAGACTACTAAAAGTTTTAGAAATTTTAACTTGAGAGCAACCGATCGACTGGTGGCCTATTATAGGTCAAAAATGATATTTTCAAAGGACTTTAAATTTTTAAGACCTAAGTAGAGCTATTCTAGCATTTATAAAAACTTTTCCAACTTATGTAAATGTTTAAAAATATATTTAATGCTTTAAAATCAATTTTCTTGCCATTTAAATACTTTTACAAATATTTCTAAGTCCTTAGGCATTATAAAATAAAAAGACTTCACTTTTAGCTTGTTGCCTTTCACTTCTCCAAAGATTCCTGAAAATGATATGTCAATATAATCCAAAGAATTTATTTTAATTTGTTTCTTGTCATCAAAATTAGATTTTTACATTTTCACATGCAATGAGGCCAACAAAGGTGCATAGAAAAGAAATCCACTAGGGTATTGATTTGGAAAAATTCAACAAACAAGGCCAATCTACAAAGTCAAAGTGACAAAATACTCATTCCTTAGGTCAGCGGCCTTTCCATTTTATGATACCAATATCACATATCAGATTATGCACTTAGAGCTATAAGATCTCCAGTGAATCATGAGTTAACCGTTGAAGAATTATTGAGGAGTCTTCTCCAATGGCTAGTAACTTCAAAACATATAAAAAGGCTCTCTTACTCATCTTCAAATTATGGATTAATGAAGGAAAATATTGAGAATCGCTAGTGATTAGAGTGTAATTCTCTTTCCCTACATTTCTTGAGAGATTGTTGTACACTGGTCCTATTTTCTAAGTGAGTGTATATCTCTTTATCGTTCTAAGTAAACTTTATCCTACTTTGTACTTATTGTTGGTATCCCATGTGGGGATTGAATTGTTATGGATTGGGTATAAACCTCGTTGCTTATTGTCCCGTGTGTGGACAGGTTGTTGTTAAGGATCTAGTGTGATCCCTGGTGTTTGGTGTAAAAGTCTATAGCTGAACCTCTAGGGTTTGAGAGATTGTAAAACTTCTGGGGTGACCAACCAAATGGTAAGTTTGCTAAGCTCTTATAAAAACTTAGTGGATTATTTGTGTAAAAGAAGGGTGTGGATCCTTAGCTTGAGGTTGCTAATTGTGGTAGCATATAAGCAGGGTGTGTTGATTACATGTTATCCTTTTTCCTCTAATAAAATTCTCTTACTTTGTGTTTAAGGAGTTGATATTGAAATATCTCTTGAGATATTTTCAAACCACTATATATTGTATGTGTTTTTCTCTCTGCCTTTATCACTTGTCATTGTTATTAAAAATGAAACATGTGTTATTAAGAAGAATCATTTTAAGTGAAAATTTCGTAAACAGAGTATTGATTTCATAATAAATCACTTTTAAGCAACCTTCTAGTTTTCACTTAAAGTCTTTGAAAAGAAAAATTACCTAAAGATTTTCAAATAACTAGGTACCCAATTCAACCCTCATTATTGGGTACATACATGTTTTAACATATGGTATCAGAGCAATTCTCCAGTCTTTTACAGGATTAACATCCTGAAGAAAAGATTCAGAAGATGAGTCAGTAACCTGGTGCACAAGGTCAAAGTGCTGATAGACCTTCCTTCTTTGATGAGACAAACTACACCTACTGGAAGACATGCAGGGAGATATTTTTAAAATATCAAAACATGCAAGTTTGGAGGGTGATTGAAAATAGACCCTATGTTATGTACCAATGAAGATCATAGATGGAGTAGAGATTCCTAAAACGTTAATTGAATGGAATGTTGAAGATGATGCAAAAATAAAAATCAACTACAAGGCCATCAACTACGTGCTTTGTGCAGTCAATGCTGAAGAGTTTGAGAAATTATCAACATGCCAAACTACAATAGAAATATGGGAAAAGCTACTGATCACTCATAAATGCACAATAGAAGTTAGAGAGACCAAAACAAACCCAATAGTATAGAAAGAGGACCCTGTTTAACATATCAAGATGACATCTTGCTAAAATGCGAATCAGTTATAAATGAACCTAAGGTTTCCAATCTGTTTCAGAAGAGGAACTTGATGAGGTAAATGATTCTCCCATATATCTTGTGATGAATTATATCAAGATTTTGATGCTTTAGTTAAAGACTCTAAGAAAGTACTTAAAAATATCATGAGATCAGACAAGATCATTTAAGGCTCTTAAAGAATTTTGAAATTGTGACTAGTGGCAAAAAATTCTTGAAAAAAAAAATTCGTCAAATGAAGGAAGAGCAATTTCTTTGCTCTCAAATAACAGAAAATAGGACCCTAAAAGCAAAAGTTGATTTTCTAACATATGACCTAAGTAAGTTTGTCAAAGGATAAGAAAATTTGGATCATATGTTAGGAAGTCAAAAGAAAAGTCATGATAAGGCAGGATCTGAGATATGATAATTATGAAGAAAATTGTCTCAAAAATATTTTTGAAAAATCCAATTCTTCTAAAGGATGAAAAACTTGTTATGAATGTGAAATGAAAGGACACATATCCTATCAATGTTTAAGTAAAATTAGAAAATTTGTTATCAAGAAAATTTGGGTATCAAAAGGCACAATAGTGCAATCAACTATCCCTTAAGGACCCAAAAGGATTTGGGGACCTAGATTTAATTATCATGCTGACATGTATGCTTAAGGACGAAAGAAGTTAAAGAATGGTTCCTCAACTCAGATTACTCAAGATATATGATGGGGAACAAAAGTAGTTTTTATGAGCTTCTCACCGCAAGATCTTGCCAATATAACAGTGACGATAACAAGGGTAAAATTGTTGGCATAAGAAGAGTAAGTATCATCTTCTCTCTTATTTTTTTGATAATGAGTTTATGGCTGATAATCTAAAGCATGAGTTTATCAGCATAATCCAATTATGTTATAAAGGATATGTACTATCATATTTAATTTTGTTAGGTGCATAATATAGAATATGGATAATAGCACCCTAACAAAAGGATATAAACATGATAATCTCTTACCTACTAAAAATTGCTATTTTTGAAGATATATTTTTAGGGTATTGAAACCATAGTAAAGCATTCAACAAGAGATTATCAATTAAAGAAAACATTATGTTGTTTTTAAATGAATCTAACCAATGTTCATTGAGAAACATTAAAGTAGAGGATGATGAGGATATATATGCAATTTGAAGCCATAAGACACAAGAAAATGAGAGAGCATATGAATCAAGAAAACATCGACAATCTAAAAATTAGCAAATGCCATTCAACACAAGGGTTGAACTATGATCCTTGAATGAGCAACCAAAAAGTCAAACAAATCAACTTACTAATTCAGTTGATTAAGATCTTATTCCTCCATAGTCAACTAAACAGAGAACAAATTTCTTAATAATGGGGACAAATGCCAAATTATCTAACAAGCAAGCATAAGAGGTACCTGAAAACCATATACTGACGGGCTCTCTTCGTTTACATACTTGTTGCATCTAAATGATGAGTCAAAATGTTTCTTCTTACTAGTTCCTGATACAGATAAATGAGTATAAATTCTTCCTAAAAGTTAATAAGTCATATCATTTTTGTGAAAAATGCTAAAAAAGTGACTAATTCCTTTAAATTATTCTCATAAGAACTTGAACAACTTGTAAAAGTATTATAATAAATCTATAGAAAGTTTAACCTCTTAGAAGGCTGACTTTTTACTATTGAATTACTTTAAAATCTACGTAAAGTATTTTTTTCATTACTATACTAATAGATCTTTAGGTGATTTAATACTAAAAAAACTCAAATTCTTAAGAGTTCAAACTCTCTTTGGACTTTTTCAAAAGAGTAGGTTTACAAAAAGTTTGATCTCTTAGAAGGTTAAAACGAGTTTAAGTATTGTGAAGCATATTAATTTCTAATGCCAAAAAAAATAATAAAAAACTCTTATTGTGTCTTGAGCATTATACTTTTTAGTTATCGAATAATGATAATGTAGTTATATAAAACAATCATTTTATTTTTGCATGTTTTCTTAACAAAATTGTTTGTCCCGGCCTCACATTATTTAGACCCAAAAAAATTTTGAAAATTAATGTCACGTTTTTTGGGTAACAAAAAAACTTTTATTAATTTCTTTGAATGTATTATTATATATGTTTGTGAATAGTTTCATAACGTCTTTTTAGATGATTTAATAGTAAAAAAATCTTACACTCTCTATTTAGACTTTTCCAAAAGAGTAAGTTTACAAAAAGTTTGATATTTTAGAAGGTTAAAAGGAGTTTAAGTATTATGAAGCATATAAATTTCTGATGCAAAAAAATTAATAAAAAACTCTTATTGTGTCTTGAGCATTGTAATTTTTAGTTATGGAATAATGATAATGTAGTTAAACAAAACAATCATTTTATTTTTGCATGTTTTCTTAAAAAAATTGTATGTCCCTCACATTATTTAGACCCAACGAAATTTTGAAAATTAAGGTCACGTTTTTTGGGTAACAAAAAAAATTACTTTTATTGATTTCTTTGAATGTATTATTAGAGATGTTTGTGAATAGTTGTTTATTCATAGTGTCTTTCTAATCCTAAAAAATTATTTCAGCAATCAAACAAACCTAAATATTTATACCTATTTATCATTTCGAAACATTGAATAAGCATGGGGCACGTATGTGGTACAAGCATGCTTTTTTATTTAGTACCAAAATTAGCTCTTACAACATTATTTAGAGCCCGTTGAAAATTCAACATGTCTTAAAATGTTAAGTGAGTTTTTTCTTTCTTAATAGACAACATATGCTATAAGCCTAATTTTCTTCGTTATAAATATTTATACTTGCTATTTCAAAACGCAAGTCAAATAAAATGGAAGAAAAATCGTGTGGTAAAAACCATCCATTTGAGGAGGATTCTATTTATTAGGCTCAATAAACACAAAGATAATTAATTTTTTAAATCTAATTGAATAGAGGGATATTTTTTACCAAAAAAATATTTTTTATTACAAAATATTTAAAATTATTTACAAGGTGAATAATTATAAAAACACTACTGAACTTGTAACTCGAATAATATAACATCATATTTGAGTTTGTGAGATACAGATTATGAAAATAAGTATAAAAATTATGGAACACATATTTTATATTAAGTACTGAATCCAAACTTGAGACAAATTTATAAAAACCAAAACTAAAATTGTTATATAAAATATTTCATGTTAATGTTGTGCGCAAGATTATCTAAATTCAGAGAAGAGGGATAAACTCAGAACATAAATTCGTAAGATTATGCTAAGTTTCTAGTTCCTAAACAAATTTTAAGAATTATATCCATTAGATATCAACATGCTCATTCTCCTTAAAAATAAAATAATTAAAAATAACCATTGACTCAGTATATACATATATAAGAAGGCTCATAAAATTAGATATTATGAGTCATCAGTGATCGGTTAGTATATACACATGTAAAGTTAAATTTGCTTAAAGTAGAGTTTAAATGACAAAATTATGAATATTTAAAGTAAACTTGAAGATTGCAAGTCTATTGGTAGCACCTGTAAGTTTACTACTTCAGACATTTAGTCGCTATTTTGATCATATCTCCTAAATAACAAAAAAAATTTTGAATAAGACTTGTTTCAATTGAAAATAGACTCAAAAAGCTTTATGACTATATATCATTTGCTTAAAAATAGAGTCCAAATATGAAAATTATAATTGTTTAAAGTAAAATTAAAAACTCTAAGTCTTCTAGTAACATTCAAAAGTTGATTGTTTTTTGCTTTTGGTAACTCTTTTGATTATATCTCCTAAACAACAAAGAGTTTTTGGACTAATCTTGTTTCATTTGAAACTAGATTTAATGATTTTTCTAACGATATGTCATTTGTTTAAAACAAAGTACAAATGAGAAAATTATAATTGTTTAAATTGAAATGTAATGTGTAAATTTGATTAAACTGAATGAGTTTGACTGAGTTCTAAGTTTAAGATCGAATTTGCTCAATTCAAGCACCTAAAATCATAAAATCAAACAAATTTAAGAGTTAAATGGTGAGTTTGACAACTATGACTGTTTGAAAACCAATCAATAAATTGGAGTGGAAAAAAAATCAAGAAAAAGAATAAATTGCATTGACTTTGGAAAAAAACACATATTACAGCGTTTCAAAGAAATGAAATTACAAGAAATATAAAGCAGCGCAGCAATACACAAGGTAAGAAACTTGAAATGGGATCGGTGTCCATGCTTGTTTTAATTTTGGTTGTCAAATTTCAAATCTAACAATTTAGACTTTAATATTTTTAAAAAAATAAAAAATTATTAAAATTATTATTTGATATCTAAACTGTTAGATCTAAATTTCAATTAACCATATTAAGACAAACACCAAATTAGGAGTGAAGAAACGTGCTTTAGAAGGAGAAAGTTGGCTATGTATGTGTTTGGTTACGCATTCATTCTGCAGTATCAATGTTTACTGTGCCTTCAACCATGGTTTGTATGAATCCAAAATAGTAAATCACAGTAGATTCACCACGTCATTTTATTACTTCTCAATCAACGTGGTTTCAACAAAAGTGAAGTTTCCTCTGGTACCCTTGTTGGTTTTGAAAAATTTATTGTTATTTTGGTTTAATTGAGGTTAAAGTGAGTTAAAAAAGAAGAAAAGATAGAAAAACAAAGAGAAAAGAGGAAGAAAGATGAAAAATGGACTAGAATCAGAGCTTCTTGACGGCAACAATAGAGGATATTATTTTGGCAAAAATTACATTTTTGAGTATCTATTTTTTCAAAATTTTACTTTCAAATTAAAAACTCTCTATTCATTTTAGTCCCAACTATTTGCAGTTTGTCCCTTTGTTTGAATGGCTTCCTTGTTCGCGATGCTGTAGTGGAACCCAATATTCTGAGGCAATCTTTTTGTACATATATTTTATCTAATATATTTTTATACTTTAATATATCATATTAATTTCTTATTATTATTATTATTATTAATATTGAATTTTTAGATCATAGATCCATAACAGAAATAATTTTAATTTTAAAAAAGTTAAAAAATTTAATAATTTTTAAATAATTTTAAAATTAAAAAGTTAAAAAAATTAATCTAATTTATGTAATTACTTTAAAAACCTAATTTACATAATTAAACACCCTAATTATTTTGGTTAACTAATTATATAATTAATTTAATTATATCATTATATAATTAAGAACATAATTTTTTCTATTATGAGAATGAACTTCTGAATTTGTTTCATGCAATTAAGTTCTATAATTTGCATCTTGGTCATTACTAGTATCATATTTTTTTTCATAAGTAATTAGTGATTAATCAAAATTTTAATTAGTATTCACTAAGTTAGTTTTAAATGAATGACAATGAATAATAATGATAAATCAAAAAATAAAATAAAAAATTTATATCTTTTTTAATAATTATACATTCAAAATCACGTTTACACATCATCCAAATATTATGCTCTACACCAAATTACGTTTATCTAAATATTTTTTAAATATAAATCACGTTTATCCAAACTTAATTTTATCAAAATACAATCAATTAAATTTAATTTATCTAACCCACATTTAAATCCTATATATCAGATATGAACCGACCTTGTCTCAACCTTTTTGCCGTTAATGTAGAAAAATTAAATTTATTTAAATTACAAAGTTAGAAAAGAAGTTACATTAATGTCAAACTCAGCATCATTATTGAGAGTGTAGAGCAGGAGGGTGGGTTGAAAAGAGCGCTGAAAAGAAGTGAGTGGTCGTACCTTTTGTGTGCTCGTCTGCGGCAACTTGGCTGGCAGGGGAACGTAACTGACACTGACAAACAGTAGCCGGAAAATGCTTGACGTCACGCCAAACGGACACTTCCGCAACGGGTCCCACCGTTACAAGTTTTTGTTCTATTTTTTATTTTTTTGAAATTCAAATCATTTCAATTAATTTAGTAAATATTTGAAAAGCCAGGAAAAAGCTTTTAAATCAAAATTTTACAGTAATTATATGATATTTGGTTTAAAATTTAAAATTAAAATTTTACAAAATTAATTTTATTAAAACTTTAATTTGTCCAAAATTTAAGTTTCTTCAACTATTTTTTAAACAAGTACTTAATTTAAGTCATATCAATATACAATCTTCTAACTAATGTTTTAAAAATAACCGGTAATACATGATTGGAAAAAAGTTAGGAGTACTAAAAAGCATGTTTAGAGTTTGTGAACACAAATTTACTTTGCTTGATTATGCAACAAAGCATGAATTGTAAAATTAATTTTTCACTAAACCTCGACTTGTTTTTGTGTTTACCAAACTTTAATTTGTATTAATCCAAAAATCTCTTCTCTCTTTTGTCCCTCAAGTAAGCTAGAGGAGAGAGGAAACATTTTGAACTGGGAAGTCTTTTCATTTTATTCCTTGATCATTTGTTTTTTATTGAATTGATTGCAATCCCATGCTCTTTCATATTAGAAGAGCACTCTGCTCTTTGTAATTTTGGCCGTTCAATAAAGAGTTTTAACAAACGAGATTGAATGGTTGTAAGAAATGATAGATCATTGGATCAAAGCGATTCAACAGTTTTAATTGTTTCATATTTTATTTACTGAAATGGTGTATTTTATTTAAGGGATTTTTTTTTGCTTGATTCCAACTGTGACGCGTGTCCCTTTGTTGCCCGCCTACCCACACTTTGAAAAGGCTCCCCATACCCAACTTGGCCAGCCAATCGCTGAATAACACATGTCCCAATACTTTTACTTTTTTGATACTCTATATGTTGTAATTTTTTCCCTTGTTGCTTCTTTTAATTTTTTTAATTAACTCTACTTTTATCTGTATCATATATTTATGGTTTTGAAATTTTTTATCATCATCACGAATACATATGATTTAAAATATAAAATCTATTAACTTATATGTGAAAGAGTATTATTTTTTATTATTTTAAAATATAATAAAAACTATTATTATTATTCTTATATTCAAAATTTAAAAATATATACTATAAAACCTTTGAAAAGCATTATTAATAAATAATAAATAAAGTGTTTTTCTTTTTGTCATTGATTAAATGTTTGTTATTATTTGTATACCAAAAAAATGTTTATTTATGTATTTGCGCATGTTTGTGAAAAATGTTAAACATATATTTGACAAAAATATAATAATTGTTGTTATTTAATAAATAAATATAACTATTGAAGAAACATCACCAAGTAGTTTTTAAAGTTAACTAACTATAAGATAATATTTAATGATAACTTTTGTAATAAACATATATACATCTAAATGAACATATATTGTCATTCATATAACAATATTGGAATAAACTCAAAAAAATATTGGAATAAATTAAATTTGTGATTGTGAAAAAAGAATAAGTTTTGACATAATAATTGAAGATGCATATTTTTTTTTAATAGAGTGTAGACCAATTACAGGGCATAACTAGCAATAGAGTAGTACTGCGAAGAAAATTAATTTCTTGAAGAAACATTGAACAAAGACCTTGCGATGTACAACATTATTTGCCCCCTTTTCCCTTTCATTTGCACCATGACATATAGATAAATAATTGATCTTTCCAAAAAGGAGCAATTACAAAAGAAAAAGCATCACAACAAAGAATAACTTAAGGGGAAGAAGAAACTACAACGAAATTGAAGATACAAAAATATCAGAAGGGGAGAATGGACAAATTCTCATGACATGTAAACATCATTAGATACACACAAATTTGCACCGTCCCATTTATGTAGTGTATAGAAAGGGAGCTTGGGAGATAAAGTGTGCCTTTATTGCTTAAGCAGCTTTGTTTGCTTTAGAAAATCCAATAGAGATTCGGTGTTTGATGACTGCTGAATTGGCTGCAAAGCAGGGTCCTTATAAGTAGTGATCAATTTATTAAAATCTCAGCCATTGTAGTATCATTATGGTCATGTCTGTTCTTCTTTATTATGGTCATGTCTGTTCTTCTTTGTTAGAGTTTGGAAACACAAACCTAAGTCATTAAAAAGAAGAGTAATGATTGGCAAGGGAATCATCAAGGAGGTTGCCAGAGAGAGTTTTTTCAGAGCAAAAATTCTCACTGTAATAGTGTGTATGAGGACAACTCAATTTACAAATTATTCCTAAAATCAGGCTTCCATAAACAACAGACAGCTAGAACTAAGGCCTTTAAAATCTTCCATGGGACTTCAGTAATTTAATACCTAGTTCAAATTCACAAATCCACTTTATTTGAATTGTTATGCCTTTCCAATCAGTCGCAGCATAAAAGTTTCAATCATGGTAACAAACTCAACAATGCAACATACTTAGCAATGGAACATACTCAAGACAAAAAACATATATTTTTTTTTGGAACTAACCTCAATGGTTTATTTGTGAAAAATCGTTAGTAAATTACAATTCTTCTAATGACGCCATAGGATGGTTAATCGACGCCTAAATTAAGAAATAGTGTATATTATAGTTCTTACATATTACAATATCAAAAAAAAATGCTATGTTACATAATGAAAATCTAACCGTTAGCATCTCAGTGAAGCTTATTTCAGGAGCATGTATCTGGGGTATTGGAGGTGCTGAGCAAGTCACTTCTTGTACCTCTTCATTCCTTTACACATAGAAAGGTGAAATGAGTTAGACATATTAGAATAAGGGATTAGATGGACAAAATGGGTTTAGGATCAAACACATGAAAACACAATTTACTGACTTTAGTTGGTATTACTCCTTGCTTCTTCTTCCCTCAGCTTTAAACACAACTCCTAAAGTGCCTTTTGTTGTTTGCTTTATCTCACTGCTAGAATCTTGTTGGTTGTGGTATGGAAGCGGTGGTGGCATTGAGATCAACATCCAAACTCTTCCTCATCAAATGAAGCTCAGTAAGTTGCTTTTGCAACTCCAACATTAAGTTCAACATCAATGAGGTTCCTTCCACTGAATTGCATACTTCAGCTGATAGAATTATTAATTTTAGACTGTGGTCCCTAAACCGATGTATAGCCTATAGCCTCAGGTCCTTCTCTATCTCTCTCCCAGTAGCATCATATACAACACCGACTTTTGCCTTTTTCATCAATCGAGGTATAATGTATCATGCAGGGAGTAATTTTATGTCATTGACGTCATAGACATTTAATGCATGGTAGCAGAGAATACCAAAGGTCTCGAACTTCCGATAAGAACACATGATTGTGTGATTCGAAGAATCAAATGACACAATGTAACCTTTCTCCTTATCAACTAAAGAAATGATATACTGTCTCATCAAATGACTCTCGTCCTTTCTCTTTACACACATCTGAACTATCTCATCATATTCTCATTAGAACAAGTCAAAGTGTAACTCTTAGAAAGTTGTTTTAGCATAAGTGATCTTAGGTTTCTCAGGCATAGAATTTTCTCCGTAGCATCATACTCGCTCTTTAACTCCTTGTATCACTTCTCATCCACAAGTCTTTCAAATTATTTGAAGAGCTGAACAAGGTCTAACTGTGGATTAAGTAAGTCCTTAAGGTCTAAGTTTAGACTCTCACTAAGTTGTGTGCTTTGAATACCACATGTGAAAGCCCTCTTCACAAAACAAACATCCCATTTTTTCTTCAATTAGTATGCTAATATTATCCATAATTTATACATGTAACATGAAATTTTGCTCAATATGTTTCGTACATGCAACAACCGAGTGAGGTATTTTGTGGCATTTCATATCAAATGCCAAGTGCAAAGACCATACACGGTATTTGGCATAACCTCAGACAGTGCCCTTGCCATTGCCACATCTTGGTCAGTAAAGATAGTGAGAGGCCTCTTATGCCCATGAACCTGTAGAAAAGTTTCAAACAATCACTTAAAAAGATTTTGCGGTCTCATCATATAATAATGTGGCTCCGTAAATCATTATTCCCCATATAGTGATTTAAACCACAAAACACAGCAAGAGACATGTTTTTCTTATTCATACCAAAGGTGGTGTCAAGTGAGACCACATCACCAAACAGTCCGTAGTCAATCAACATTCTTACATTTGCTCAAAATACATTAGTGATATATTCCTCCGCATCTAACTGATATGCATGGAAGAACAAAGTATTATATAATGGTTGTCCTTGAAAGTATTTGATTAAGACACCGACTTCCCCATAAGCTATACTTATTGCTCTTCTCGACCTAAGATAGTTTTTTATGTTATCCTAAGTGTACCCAATATTTGCTTTTCCTCTCGCATTTACACTCATTAAATCAAAAGTGGCAATCTGCCTAAGGCCAAAGTCTGCTGCTAGTTCTATCTTGTGGGCCTAAACTTGGGAAATATGTCTTTGTGAGGCAAGTATATGAGTTATCTCCAGAGTGTGTAGCTCATGATTATGCTCACCTATGAATTGTTTCACTCTATACTTCCCATCAATAAGTTACAAGACTAAACGAGCCATACATCTTGTTCTAGTCTCCTGACGAGATTTTTAACATTTCCATCCTTCTTGTCAGGGCCTCTAAAGCCCTCATTTGAACAAACAAATTTCACCGATACAATCATAGTTTTATCCTTCTTGCTTATGTTATGATCATCCTTTCTTACTCTAAATCCCTTTTTGCCACCATACATCCTCCAAAAACTTTATGTCATGTCTACACTGTCAAACTCCATCCTTGCCTCGAGATTCAATTCTCCCTCCATAGAAGTTTTTAACTGATTGACTACAATACATAGACACATAATTAACAAAACTGATTGTCTACAATACATGCACACATAATTAACAAAACTAACATACACACATAACATAAAGAAAGAGCAGTAAAACAAATCAATATGTTTAGAATTTCTAGTTTTTCATAAACAATTGCAAAATATATTTTACTTTTTTCTTAAATTACCAAAAAAATTCAAATATGGTTAAAATATATTTTTGTATGAAGCAGACAAAAAAAATTCATGAAAGAAGTCTAGACTCAATTATTGGATATTGCATAACATAGTTGATATCATGGTATAAAATACAAAGTATTCATGATACCTATAGTTGGTGTCATGGTATAAATTTATACTATTTTTTGTTATTTGTGAATAGCAATAAATTAAAAAAACTAAAAAAGAAAAAATTGAACGAAAAAGCTCTCCCTCTTCAGTCTTCAATAGAAAGATGGTTCAAATATAGTTCAAAAATGGTTCAAATATACTACCTTTCGCAGAGTATATATAAAAATCATAGTGTATATATATATATATATATATATATATATATATATATATATATATATATCTTGAATACTACACAATGGAGTGTATATATATATATATATATATATATATATATATATATATATATTATATTAACCTTTACGCAACATTGCTACAGGGGAGGACAATGGAGGACGTTGGTTTGAACATTGTACAACGAAGAACAAAAAAGGAGGAAGACGACGATGACGATTGAGGATGGAGAATGAAAAAGGTGGACGACAACGAATGCTATTAATGCTAGAGAATGACTAAGGACGATGAACGAGGATGGAGAACGCAACGCGAGGATACTCTAGTTTGGCTAAATAAGAAGGCGGGAACTATGCGCAGCTGTTGGTGCTTGGAGATGAAGAAAAGAGGGGGAGTGGGTATGAAGTCCGACACATGTCAATCAGCGATTGGATGGGGCATTTTAAATAAAAAATTCAAATAGCCTAATCGAGTCACTATGGATCAACCAGATCAGAGCGTGGGCTGGCAGGCAATAAAGGGACACATGTCACAATAGGAATAAAGCAAAAAAAAATCCCTCAAATGAAACGCACCGTTTCATTAAAGGTAGGGAATGATCTGGGCCATTGGATCTCGTTGATCTGAAATCCCGTCATTTCCCAGAACCATTCGATCTCATTCGTTGAAGCTCTTCATCACAATATTATGAAGGTAGAATGCTCTTCTAATATGAAAGAGCAAGGGAGCTCGATCCGATAAAAGTAATGCATGTTTGAAAAGCATTGAGAGCACTCAAAAGCATGTTTAGATTTTGTGAATGAAATCTTACAGTAAATATCTCTTGTTTGGTTTTGCAGCAAAGATTGCAAAATTGATTTTTCACTAAACCCTAATTTGAGTTAACACGACTTGAATTTTCTTTTGCGTTCCCTAGTCGTCAAATTGCATTCATCCAAAACTCTCTTATCTCTTTTGCCCTTTAGGGATGCTGCAAGAGAAAGGGGAAAAAATGAAGAAAGAGGGGGAAACTCTACCTTTATGTTTCTCATTTCATTTTAGTCTTTGACTATTTTTTTATATTTAGTTAAATTTTGAGTTTTCATTTTAATCGTCAACTTTAACTGAATTATTTCGCTACTTTTATTTTGTTGATAACCCAAGAGTAATTTTTAAAAACTTCTAAATAAAAGCAATTGAAACAAAAATAAACAATAACTAATAAGTAAACATTACAACATTCATATAATTCATATATTATATTTAAATATGAGTAAAAATTAAATAATTAGACTATGCACTTCTATTGAAAAGCTAATATATGTGTATTTTTAATCAAAATATTAGTACCAATAGTTAAAAAAATTATTATTAGAACATTCATATAGTTTATTTTATTATATTTAGAAATAAGTGAAATTAAATAATAAGGATAAATGAAATAAGATAATATAAAATTCATACCCTTTTTATAATTACACATCCAAAAGTGATTTTGATTACCAACATTCTTAATAGTTTCCAAATATAAATTACACTTATGCAAATCCACCTTTACCTAGAATTAATTTTGGAAATCAATTTTACTTAAAAGCAATTCTGCCTAGCTTGTTTTCCCCAAACACACGCATACTAGTTCATGGTTTACTGGTCTGATCATGGTCAAATTAGAGTTGAACTGATAATAATTATATATATATATATATATTAAAAATAATATAATAGTTTAATAAATATTTTCATACATAGTCTTAGTACACTTATGTGTGTGTATAATTGCTTTTCTCTTTTGTTCTCTTATTTATCTTTGCAGCAAGATTATTATAAAAAAGAAGAAAAAAGAGAGAGGAAATATAACATGCTAGTGTTGCAAGAAAAGGAAAAAAAAGTATAAAAAGGAAAATATAAATAAAAATTTATTGAGTCCTATATAATGTAAGAAATAAGAAATCTTTCAATTCTTGAGGGATTTGGATTCCCTGCAGTAGCTGGAGTGCTGGAGGGAACCATATGAGCAACTAAAAGTGGTTCTTGGACAAAAATGACCATTTGTTTTGACCCATTGGATCTATAGATTCAATAGGTAGGAATTCCTTCCGACACTCCAACAGCTAGAGGGAATTCAAATACATTCCCGAGTCCCTTATTGCTAAGTTTTGGAAATGAAAGGAAACTCATGCTATAAAATGAGGGGTTTGGAAGCATACAGATACTTCAAGTCTAGCATTCAAAAAAACTTGATAGGTCGATTTGGCAAGCGCACCAATCGCACAAGTAATACAGAGTGAGTAGAGTATCGTTCCCACGAGGATTGAGGTACCAAGTACCCGCGAAGCTAAAGTTAAATGCTATCTAGACGAATCATTGAACGAAAATATAAAACTAATGTTACAAAATAAACTAAACTCTATCTAAACCTAAAACTAAGCTACTCCTAATGACAGTAACCTAGGATTGATGGGATTGACTTCATTTAATTCTTAATCCGACTAATTCATAGACAAATGAGTCTTTGAGTTGTTAAAGACTGATTCAATCAAATTGCAAATCCTTTTGGAGTTGGTTAAGCTCTCTCAAGTGTTTGAACCCAATCCCTTGGAGAAACAAACCTACCTATACCCAATGATTGTTTAATTCCTTAATCCAATCATTCAAGTAGGTGATTAAGTTTAGGAACTCATAAAAACCACATAAATAAGATTATCCATCCCTAGATTAATCCGATTTATGGTGGAAGTTACAATGGGCTAGTTAATACCTAGCTATCCCTAGCATAGATAAAAACCCCCAAACTCATAAAAGTGGTGATCAATCATTTTTAGAGCAATTCAATCCGGTAATTCCACTCCAACAAAATACGAAATGCAATTGAAACGAATCATTCAATAACAAAACCTCATAAGAAATTAAATTACATCAACCACCATGCCCATCATTCTTCATAGATTCCATTATCATCCTCTTACTCTTGCTTTTACCACTTGTACATGCTAGTCTAGGGCACGAATATTCCTAGAAGGATTTTCCCAAACCTCAACTAAGATAAAACCTAACTCTCCATAATTCCTTATGTGAAAATCAAGTTCATTAAATGACCAAACCCTAATTTGACTATATGAGGCTAATAACTATATTCCTATGATATTAGCAAATCAATCCCCTCTCCTTTAAGGTTCAAGAACTCATACAACTTACTCATTTGGTCTTGTTTCTACCTCCCCTTCCCAAGTTTGGTAAAAACACCCAATCATCCCAATAAATGGCCAATTTAAAGGAAAGCATTAAGATTGGAATAAATAAACATGCATTAACCAAGCAATAACTACAAGAGTTCGAGAAATTACACAAAACCTAATCTAAAATCGGACTCATAACAATCCTTGAGTTACATATTACCTACCACTACATAATACAAGAAAATACAACATGAAAAGAGAAGAAAATGAAGAGGAAAGAGAAGAGATGGGGGAAAGAAGACCAATCCATTGAAGGAAGGCTCTTCTCCCCCCTAACCAGCTCTGTAGAGTAAACCCTAGCCGCCTCCAAGCTCCCCAAAATCTCCCAAGTCCAAGATTAGGTTAAAATGCTCAAAAAGGAGATTTTATGCTGCTGGTCCGAAGTCTGGCGCCTGGGCGCCAAGGCTGCAGCATCTAATGGCCAGTTCAGGGGTTGGGCGCCTGGGCGCCAACTGGGCAGAGAGCCCTGGTTCTTCACATGCCTGGCGCCCAGGCGCCAGACTACTGGAATTTGCTTTCTCCCTACAGAAAACAATAAATAAAATAAATTAAAAAGGCAATAAAAGGCACAGAAAAACAAGAAAATACGAACACTAACAAGCACACGGAAATTGTACGAAAACAAAGATAACAAGCGCAAAAGGAAAGCAAACATGGCTAAAAGAGGACCGAAAATCCCAAATATGGTGACATTATTTAGTGACTTTCTAGGACTTATCAACTCCCCCAAACCTAGATCTTTGCTTGTCCTCAAGCAAACAATTACAAACGAACATAACAAAAAGATATTTCTTGATAAAAAGGAAGTGTTGAACAACTTGAAAGATTATGAGCAAGTAAGTTAAATTCATGCATTCATCTAAATAAAGCAAAGGTAAGCAATGAATTTCTTGAATTGATAGGTAAATTGAAAATTTTCATTAACCTTAAAATTAAAATCATAAATGCCCTTAATTTTCTCTAATTACTACCTCAAAAGTTTAAAAGAATTTACCTTATTGTGAGATTTTTCTCAGCTCTATCAAAGTGTATTTTAGCAAAGGGAATTCCAATTTATTTATGATTGAAGTGAAGACCGTGCGCCTAACCACACATCTTCCCCTCAATCTAAGTAATATCCGCTAATAGGCTAAGGAAACAAAGAATTATCAGTGCGCCTAATCCACACAACAATGCCTTGTCTGTCGCCTTTATTTGTTAAGATATGATTCATTGGTTGGAGAAAGTATTGTGCGCCTAAACCACACTACACTTCCTCAACTTAAATCACACTCATTATATTTATTTTTTTTTTGTTTTTTTTTTTGTTTTTGTTTTTGTTTTTTTTTAAATTCCCTTATTGAGCAAATATACATCACAAATAAGAATAAAAAATTTTAAAAATTTGAGGAGTATTTAAAGAAAATTAAAAAAAAACACCTACAACTTCTATTTAAGAATGTTTGAAAATTCTCAATTTAATGAATAAATTCTAAAATTCCATAACTTAGCTCGATTTTAAATAAGATGACGACATAAATTCAACCAACATTGACATAACATAACACCTGTTCAACAATTTCCAAAATATCAAGAGAAATCCTAAAACGTGATGGTTCAACAAAAGGAATTGCATTCTTATTAAACAACAACCCACTCTCCCAAACCTAAACCAGACATTGTCCTCAATGTCAAACCAAGCACACAAATACTGGTTTGAGCATCCAAAAGGGGACAATCAACAAAAGGGGACGGAAAGGCAATGAATGCTAAAAACAAACCATCAACAACAACAACAACAGAATTAAAATACACAACGATTATTAAACAAGAATCAAAATAACAAAATGACAATAACAAGAGTCTTAACCATTCCATCACAAAAATAGAGACATCAACAAAATCCAAAAAAAAAAAAAAAAGACATAAAAATAACAAAACAAAAAGTTCTCAAATGAGAAGTACAGTACAAGAATCAATAAACAAAGAAATAAAAACAACAAAACACTGAATCACAACGCCTCAATCCGTGTCATCAGCGTCGTCTTCTTCTTCGCCCATCTCTTCATCTCCGCCAGCTACTCCACTGTTGACTGCAGGATCAAAATTGATGTCGTCAGTTGGATCATAAGAAGGATCCTGCAAGGCCCAACCCTCTGTGCTCACTCCCCAATGTCTAGCCATGGCATACAGAGCCTGAGTTACACCCCTATTGTGCTCATTCTGTGTTCCTACAAATGCATTATGGGAAACAACAAAAGCATCGTGGGACGCTCTCAAATCACTTAGGGAGTTTTCAATATCAATAATCCGCTGCGACATATGAGGTCCCTGAGGTGCAGGTGCAGCGCGTGGTCTGGATGGTGCCTGAGGAATCAGAATGGGTGCCTGATAGTGATCCGCGGGGGCTCCATCACGTGGTGCCATAGAATCTATCACTTGTGCAGTGATAGGGCCCTCGGGATTACGAAAAATCTCATTAAGCATAGGCACCTCATCCTTTTGACAGAGGTTAGTAATTAGGCAAGGATATCCCAATCTTTTTCCTTGTTTTTGAATTAATTTATCTAGATTTTGGGATAACAGAGATCCAACGTTAAAGACACTTCCTGTAAAAATCATATAGATGACCACCGCTCTTTCTATTGTTACTTCAGAACGGTTCGAAGTGGGGAGGAGATTGGATTGGACGAAAGTGCACCACGCTTTGGGGATTTGTTTCATATCAGATTTTTTAAAATGTGTTTCTTTTCCCTGAGCGTCCAACTCCCATCTCGCTCCCTCTTTACAGAGAGTATCAATAAGTGTGTTTGATCTCATATACCTAAACCTCATCCAATCAGCATATTCATTATCAGCCTCAGGACCATATCTCAGACCAAACAGATTATTGATATTATTTGCAGTAAAAAAAATTGTTTTCTCCCTAACAAAAGAAGTATGTCTGTCCGCAACACTATCATTGTTCCCCCTAAATGCATTTGCATAGAATTCTTTTACAACCTCGGGGTAGTATCTCGTAGCTGGCCTACATAGTGTTTCCCAACCCCACTCTCTTATTCTATTTTGAATTTCAGGGTACTGGTTGGCCCTCAGATAAAACCCTCTCTCTTTAATAAACTCTCTAGGTTCAAGCTCATCAAATTTCATTTTACACTCAAAATTCCTAAACCTAGAGGCATCAAAGTCTCTACTAGAGGAGGATTCGGCTTCCTTTTGCTTCCTTGAACGTTTGTGAGACATTATTTATGCGATAGACAACCCTAAACATTCAAAAAGCAAAATTTTTAATTTCAAAAACTCTAAAATTGGATTATTCAATAAAAGAAAAATTTTGAAAAATAATAAAAACCAAATTTAAAAAAAAAATTATAAAATTTCAGAAAATAAAATAAACATTCTAAAAACCTAAATTCCAATTTTTACAAGTTTCAGAAATTTCAAAATAAATCAAAACAGCACCCTAAATCTAAAAATTCCCAAATCTGAAAAAAATATATAAATATTTTTTTTTTTTAAAAATTCAAGAAAAATTGAGGTGGGGAAGAGGGTACTTACCAAAATCTGCAGAAAAGTGAGAAAGAGAACCTCTAAGCTTCGAAAGTCAGCCCCCAACGCGAAGAAGATGAAGAACAGAAGAAAAAGTGAGAAGAAAGTGATGGAGATGGTAGAAAAGTGGAGGGATGTGTGAGAAAATGGAGAGGATGGTGAAGGAGGGGTTTCTAATCGGTGAAAATGGAGGTTTTGGGAGGAAAAAGTGCCGGAGAAGGAGAGGAGAAGTGAGGGAGGCGGCTGCTAGGGTTTGGGAAAAGAGGAAGTGCAGAAAAAATTTTCTGCAGAGAATTAAATTCGACGCTGGCGCCTGGGCGCCAGCGTCCGAAACCCTAAATGAACTAACGTCTGGCGCCTGGGCGCCATTACTGGCGCCTGGGCGCCATCTAGACAGAGAGTAATTTTACCTAGCATTCTGGCGCCTGGGCGCCAGGTGTGGCGCCTGGGCGCCACATTGACAGAAGTGAAATTTTTCTCTGCAGCAGCTACATTCAGCACTCAGAATTTGATGATCCACGAAAATTGAGGTTTGTGATTCGTAAAAATACCACAAAACAACACATACACACAGTAAAAACATTCAAATTCAACATTAAACAAAATCAAACAACAAAATCAACTAACACAACAATCAAACACAGAAATAATCAACCAAAATTATACTAAACACCAACAATCACAAAATTAAAATTACAGAACAGAACCAAGAACAAATTAATATGACGGAAAGGTCAAGAAACTTGGGGTGCCTCCCAAGAGCGCTACGTTTATAGTCCTTAGCCAGACTTTACCGGTGTCCTTCGCTAGATAATGTCTCCTTCCTTGGTCATCAGTGCTCCGCTCTCATCCTCAACGTTTTCCAGCAAGGAAGATAAACCAGATTCCATGCACAACCAAAGAAGAACACCGTAAGAATAAGACCACAAAAATAAAACACAACACCAGAAGAAATGAAAATTTGCAAAGACACAAGAGAATGTACAACAAAGGTGTCTAAAGTAGCACCACTTCAGCTTCATTGAATATTGGCACAACCATCAATCCCCGGCAACGGCGCCAAAAAAACTTGATAGGTCGATTTGGCAAGCGCACCAATCGCACAAGTAATACAGAGTGAGTAGAGTATCGTTCCCACGAGGATTGAGGTACCAAGTACCCGCGAAGCTAAAGTTAAATGCTATCTAGACGAATCATTGAACGAAAATATAAAACTAATGTTACAAAATAAACTAAACTCTATCTAAACCTAAAACTAAGCTACTCCTAATGACAGTAACCTAGGATTGATGGGATTGACTTCATTTAATTCTTAATCCGACTAATTCATAGACAAATGAGTCTTTGAGTTGTTAAAGACTGATTCAATCAAATTGCAAATCCTTTTGGAGTTGGTTAAGCTCTCTCAAGTGTTTGAACCCAATCCCTTGGAGAAACAAACCTACCTATACCCAATGATTGTTTAATTCCTTAATCCAATCATTCAAGTAGGTGATTAAGTTTAGGAACTCATAAAAACCACATAAATAAGATTATCCATCCCTAGATTAATCCGATTTATGGTGGAAGTTACAATGGGCTAGTTAATACCTAGCTATCCCTAGCATAGATAAAAACCCCCAAACTCATAAAAGTGGTGATCAATCATTTTTAGAGCAATTCAATCCGGTAATTCCACTCCAACAAAATACGAAATGCAATTGAAACGAATCATTCAATAACAAAACCTCATAAGAAATTAAATTACATCAACCACCATGCCCATCATTCTTCATAGATTCCATTATCATCCTCTTACTCTTGCTTTTACCACTTGTACATGCTAGTCTAGGGCACGAATATTCCTAGAAGGATTTTCCCAAACCTCAACTAAGATAAAACCTAACTCTCCATAATTCCTTATGTGAAAATCAAGTTCATTAAATGACCAAACCCTAATTTGACTATATGAGGCTAATAACTATATTCCTATGATATTAGCAAATCAATCCCCTCTCCTTTAAGGTTCAAGAACTCATACAACTTACTCATTTGGTCTTGTTTCTACCTCCCCTTCCCAAGTTTGGTAAAAACACCCAATCATCCCAATAAATGGCCAATTTAAAGGAAAGCATTAAGATTGGAATAAATAAACATGCATTAACCAAGCAATAACTACAAGAGTTCGAGAAATTACACAAAACCTAATCTAAAATCGGACTCATAACAATCCTTGAGTTACATATTACCTACCACTACATAATACAAGAAAATACAACATGAAAAGAGAAGAAAATGAAGAGGAAAGAGAAGAGATGGGGGAAAGAAGACCAATCCATTGAAGGAAGGCTCTTCTCCCCCCTAACCAGCTCTGTAGAGTAAACCCTAGCCGCCTCCAAGCTCCCCAAAATCTCCCAAGTCCAAGATTAGGTTAAAATGCTCAAAAGGCTGCAGCATCTAATGGCCAGTTCAGGGGTTGGGCGCCTGGGCGCCACGCCTGGCGCCTGGGCGCCAACTGGGCAGAGAGCCCTGGTTCTTCACATGCCTGGCGCCCAGGCGCCAGACTACTGGAATTTGCTTTCTCCCTACAGAAAACAATAAATAAAATAAATTAAAAAGGCAATAAAAGGCACAGAAAAACAAGAAAATACGAACACTAACAAGCACACGGAAATTGTACGAAAACAAAGATAACAAGCGCAAAAGGAAAGCAAACATGGCTAAAAGAGGACCGAAAATCCCAAATATGGTGACATTATTTAGTGACTTTCTAGGACTTATCAATTGAGTACTTTAAGCTATGGGCTAAGAAAGCTTGCTTTGGACATAAAAGTTTTTGGTTTACTAATTTATTGGTTTTACCAACTTTTGATTAGTTGAATTAGATCAGACTAATGATTGGTTCTTAGTTAAATTGGTCGATCAGGTTTGATTTTTTAAATCATGCTTGTAACACTATTTTTTATTCATAATATTCAAATTCTAAACTTTAGTTAAAAAATGAATAAATTATAATTTGGTTCTAATTAGATTATAGTTGTCTCGATTTAGTTCCTGATAGTAATAGATCAAACATCTCAATTTAATTTTTAAAATATTTTGTTTGTTATTTGACCCTATTTTTTTTTTTATTAAAGTGACTTTTAGCAATGAAAATTTTGAATTTAGCAACAATATATTTTGTAATTTGATAATGAAAAAGTACAACATTGAGACAATTACAATCTTTTGAAAATTAAATTGAGATATTTGATATTTCAAGGATCAAATTGAGAAAATTATAACCCTAAACTAAATTAATAATTTATTTTTTTAATGTACTTTTCATCCTTATAATTTTATGCTATTTTTAATTTAGTTTTTATATTTTAATTTACTGTAATTTGTCCCTTGTACTTTGTGAACATGTGGACAGAAAAAAGAAAATCTTCATCATTACAAATTGTTACCTATGGTTAGGATTGGTAATATAGTGGCAATGCTGATGATGACATGTCACACTTTGAACACTGCCAGCAAGTGATATCTTCATATGAAGCCAAGTCAACATCCAAACATCATAACCTCCTAAAATCATTGCCAACATTTGTGTTCACAACATTTTTTTCCTAAAGTTTTATCCCATAGACAACTATCAATACTTTGGCATTTTATTATTCATATTATACCTATGGACCCTAGAATTTTATACCTACACCCTCGCTTTGGCAAAAATAGCTGAAAGTTTATAAGCTAATTTTTAGCTGAAAACTGTAAGCTGTTAAGCTAACTTATTGAATTAGAAGTGTTTGGTAAAAGTAGCTATTGAAATAGTTGAAAAATGTAAAATGACATAAAAAGACATACATTTTATAATCCTAAAATAATACAAAACAAAAAACGATGATCATTCGAAAATAAAGGTATAATGAATAGGACAATGAAAGTATAATGAGTATTTTGATAAAATGATAAGGGTAAAACAACAAGAAAAATACAGAAGGTATAAGTTATAAGCTACTCAAAGTAGTATTTCAAAATAAGCTATAAGCTACTAAAATAAGTTCGTTTACCAAACTTATAAGTTAGTCAAATAAGTTATAAACTAGCTTATTTTGTTCGCCCATTTGACTAAGAAACTATCACTTAAAGGCAAGGCGACTAGAGCTTCAATTCCTTGAAGCTGCCTTTAGAGTTGCTTTCAACTTTCGACACTTTATTAGCCTTCAATACTTTTGATCTTAGCACAATTAAATATATATATATATATATATATATATAGACACACACATAAAATCATTGATAACATTTGTCATAATATAGAAAAAAGATTCCAAATATATTATTACCAAATTAATTTCTTCTCTCTAGCTCTATGTCTAAAAGGAAAAAATGTAGATAACTCCCATGAATTTTTTTCAATGTGCAAAAAATTCTCATAAATTATAAAACTCAACAAAGAATCTCTATAAACTTTTCATTTTGTGCAAAAAAGCCCTTCTATCCTAATGACATGTCAGCAGATGACATGAAAAAAATAATGTCACATCATCCTAGTTCTCTCTCTTCTTTTCTGCTCTCTCTCTCTCTCTCTTTCTCTCTCTCTCTCTCTCTCTCTTTCTCTCTCTCTCTCTCTCATGCTCGTCTTTCTCGTCTTCCTACTGCAGAGGAATGTGGGTCTGTTTTAGAGCATCATACCTCCACTGGTTAGGTACTCCCCTGACTCTGTTCTAGACTTTTTTTGTTGTTGGGTGACAATTTTGTACTTAAATTCCCCACGTGCCCCTTTTTCAATTTAAATTCTGGACATATGTCAATTTCACTATAGCAGCGGAAGGCGCATGTCAGAGGTGCCCCTTACTAATAAGTGACGAGACAAGGGTAATTTTTATGGCTATTTTCATTTGACAGTTACAAATTCTCTGTAAATACCCTCATCCATTCAGTATTTTCCAATCCATTTGACAACCTATCTCATTTGCTTTCCTTCCTCTTACAATCAGTTTGTTTTATCTTTCATTTACATTCACATTCTTATTCCTCTTGCCTTCAATTTAATTGTTGGATTTTTTGTTAAGAAAATTACAAAAAGAGCTAAATTTATTCTTATTATTATAATTTTAATTTATGAATTTTTATTTGTCTTAGTTATATAATTAATTTATGACTTTTTAATTTGTTAGTTTTATATTGTTTATTTTTCTTAGAAATTTTAATTTATGAATTTTTTTTTCTTATTTTTCATTTTTCTTAGTTTTATAATTAATTTATGAATTTTTATTTTTCTTAGTTTTACATTGATGTGATAAATTTTTTTTATCATTATTAAGTTTAATAATTATCATTTAGATAATTGAAATTATTAGGAATCATTATTATTAATCATATAGAAAATTAGTTGATTTAAATAATAATTAGTTGTAATGTTGGATAATGAATCAATTTTATTTGTGGTGGACTAATTATCTTTTGTTTTATATATATATGATGAGTCGAAGTGGGGCATTCCTGATTCGTCTTTACTTGAATGAGACTATATTAAATGGTGGTTTCAACAGTGTATCCTTTGAAGCCAATAACACAGTGGTGATAAAAATGAAGTGCAACATTTCTTTAGATGTGTTGAAACAATTAATCCACCAGAAGTTGAGGCTAATATAACATGAGAAGATATCGTAATTAATATATAAATGTCCAGAACAAATGCCGCCACATATGTTCAAGTAGCTCAAGATAAACAACGATGATAATGTAGAGGTGATGATTGATTGTCACTTACAATTGGAGAGGATGTCGACAAGTATGGAAGTTTATGTAGAGATTGAGGTGGCAGAAGTCCAATTCAATTCTAACATTCCCTATTTAAATGAGCATGCCATGTGGGATGAGGATAGTGGACCTTCTACTAAGTATCATGTGTCAATTCCATATCTGTCCTCGAGTGCACAAATTCAACTTATAGGGCATGATACAGACATTCTGCCACCTGACCCACTATGTGATATTATAGACGACGTGGATGTCGATGACATAGAAGATGTTGAGGATGATGATGTTGCTAAACCAGAGTTTGAAAAGTTTTGAGGGAGCATACAAGAATTAATGGGCAAAGATGTTGAGGTTGAGCTAGTTGAGCCCATCATTTACTATGCTCCACCCTCTTATATGATGCAAGCAAGTACAACCCCAACAGATGAGCTAGAAATTCCAGACGTCATTAAAGCCAACATCTGGGATGATGATTCAGACCTTGTCGTCAGTTTATTATTTCCAGACAAAGATGCACTAATAGCGGCGCTTAAAACATATTCAATCAAGAGACATAACAACTTCAAGGCGGAAAAGTCGTCTAAGAAATATGTGGAGGTGAAGTGCGTGAAGTTTGGGAATGGTTATAACTAGATAGTGAGGGCTTGTTTAAAGAAGAATTACAGCATGAGGATGATCACAAAGTACAATAGAGATCACACATGTGTTTCATCATTCATTTCCCAAGACCATAGGCAGTTGGACTTTGATTTGATTGCCACAGTAATAATGGCCTAAGAAAACCAATCTCCAGACATGCATATCTCTCAAGTGATATAGTGTATTAAAGATCAGTTCGCGTACGTGATATATTACAAGTAGGTGTAGATGGCAAAGAAAAGGTCATAACCAAGGCCCATGGTGATTAGGAGGCCTTGTATTGGCAATTGGGTAGTTGGTTTGCAGTAGTTCGACAATTCCCTAACACTATGTTTGATTACATATGGGACTATGATAGGGAAAATGACATGAGAATATTTCTTTGGGTGTTTAGGTATACAAACTATGCATCGATGCATTCGATCACCTGAAACTAATGATTCAAGTGGATGGAACTTTTCTTCATGGAAAATACAAAGGGACATTGTTGATTACATGTGGTCAATCTCATGCCTCCAATTCAGGAACGTGACCAGCATAGAGGTAGGTTCCAACTATCACCATAAGCCTAACAACACACAACTAACACACCTAAAATAATTACAAATCATGATTTCCATTTTCCATATAAAAGAGCCATCCTTATCTACTTTAAATTAAATTTCAAGAAGTATCCAGATTATAATAATAATAATATCCATCGCGAGAATATTTACACGTGATTAATAATTAGAGACATGAAGATAACACATTGATCCATTCTGCAAACAGTATGAAAATCCTAGGTATTCTATTTAATACAGAGCAACTCAATCCACTGACTTTATTACGACCAAGCCAAAATCCCAATAAAAAAGATAGGATTCTGAAGACTCCGCTTCTCCTTATACGGAGACTTACCAACCAATAGAGGAACCTGTAAGGGGTATAAAAGAAAGGATGAGTATGAAACTCAGTGAGGGAAATAAACCACTAAAAGGAAAACAAACCGAGTGCCCCGCACAGGAATGGAATCAATGGAAGACTCCACTCATTACCATCAGTCCATACCATACACTTGGTTCACATATCCTATGCTCAATATAACCAACACTTTCCAACCCAGCTGGAAATTCATAAGGCACACTTAAATCACCATAATTAATAAAGCACAAATTATATTAGAAATCCATATTTCTATAAACTAAGAAAATCAGTTGCCACATAGGCGTCCACATTGCACATCACATAATAAATATACTTACTACATATTTCCTATGAGGGAGAAACCAGCCTAATATCTTCCAGCATCTTAGAAATAATTAAAGGGACATTAACCAACAAATGCATCCAATAATAAATATAAATACAAGTTACCAATTATCACCAGTTTATCCAATGCACATATAATTAATCATATAAAATAAAATTTCACAAGATTTCCATAAAAGGGTCAAGTGGCACCTTCTAACCACATAGATATAAATATTCACACAAGGTCAAGTGTGTCATGACCCAATTTGGGTTAAGTGACCAACATGTTCTGAGAACCATCCCATAATTGTAAGCCTTAAAACATCACAAGCACACCATATAATTAATACGATAATTACTGATACATAAAATGCGCATAGATACTTCCCCATTAAACAACATCCATCTCAAATGGTGCAATATCACAACAGGCTTATGTTTCTAAGCTTTCCTTCTCAAATCACAAAATAAAGTAAGGAAAGGATTAAAACATAGCCCATTAATGAGCCTTAATTACAAAGAATACACTATCCCAAAAGAATGCTCATACATGACCTAGGAATCCTAACGACTACAGAGCAGACCACCCTTCCCAAAAGAATCAAAAGAAATAATCACCAATGGTTATCAAGACACTCGTGGAGACTCGCTAGTCACAACGAGATATACTAAGTGGCACACACAAGAAGTGAGTAAATGACTTAGTGAGAGAAACATAAAAAAGAAACTTACCAGCTGCTTCCTACAAAGGAAGGATCGCTGTGAACATGCATTGATTCACTATCATCTTCTAATACTCAAAGGAAGAAAAAAAATAAGTATGTAGAACATTCGTGAATAACAGCCATTTCTATGAGATCCCTCATTACATATAAGTAAACAGTTGTAATACATCCCTAATATCGATACGTTTATATAATATTATGTCCAGTATTCCAGGACATTTGCAATGATATTATGTCCACCGTTCCAGGATAATATAAATAATATTATGTCCATCGTTCTAGAACAATATAAATAATATCATGTCCATAATTCTAGAACAATATAAATATACTGTGTACTTATATGCTTTGTTAACAAGGAAATTCGCCTCAAACTATGTACCATGCTTTAATTTATTAAACAAAGGAGTTTAATATCTCTCACCTTTATCTCAGCATAAGAGTTTCCCCAGCACTGGGCAATTAATGGTAGTAACAGCTAATGATTCATGCATTAAGTCTTTTCAAGGGAAGGGAATCACAATATATACATGTATATAATTGCATGTATATGTGTGACACTTAACATGTGAGTGTAGTTAGCTCCCTCACCTGAGGTCAAATAAAAAAGGATGGGACGTGATCATGTGATGAAACAAACAAATGCAATGAGAGTACCTAAGTTCTTAAGGAAGCTTAGGAGGTGACACCTGGGCGCCATAGCTCGACCAGAAATCCCTCTTACTCCTAGGTGTAGGGCGCTTAGGTGCCATAAACTCTTTGGCAACCCACAGAGGAAATCTTCGCCTCATGGATTACTGGGAGCCCAAGGAGTTGCGATTACAACACAACAGCATTATTCGAAAATTCACCCAAAATGAACCAAAATTGCATTCCTTTGTGCCCCAAGGTTCCCATTGTCGAAATTTGAGTGTATTTGGGTAGTTAGTCACAAGAGAACAAGTTACAAATCAAACTTAATCAAGGGTGGAGTTATGAGTCATGAAAATTCCAAGCTCTACCTCTACTTGTATTCAATGAGATTTTATGACCATATCTCTATTTCCTTCTAGGCTTTTAATGCTGCCTAACCACCTAAATGCACAATGAATCTTTTAATTCCAAAAAGAATCATGGGAAGCACACCAAAACACAAAAAAGAAAAAGAATAGCACCCAACTCCAAAAGGGGAAAATCCTAACTCTAGGGTTTGCTAAAAAATGAAATGGAAGAAGAAGGGGGTTGGAGTACTTACTTGGGCTTTACCTGAAACTAAGTCAACAAGGAGGTCTCCTTCCTCATAACCACACTTCGGCTAGCCACTAGCGGGGAGAAGATAGAGAGAGACAAGAGTCCAATAGAGATGCAACATACACACACAGTTGAGAGGGGGAGGGAAGAAAGAAAAAGAAATGAGGAAGGTTCAAGGGGTGGGCCCTACCATTCTAATACTATAAAGGTCAACACTTCATCAAATTCCCCTTTATGTCTCACTCTTTTCATTTCATTGCATTCCAAAAATAAAAATTTTCCACAAAAATATTAGAATTATCCATGATTCATATAATCATCACAATAACCATTAATATAGACACCAACAAATTTATGCATAAATAGATCTAAGAGATAAAAGAAAAGGAAAAAGAAAATAATTTGGAAAAGAAATTGTGGGTATTATAGTATTACCACCTCAAAGAAATTCGGTCCTCAAATTTCCATAAAACGAAGCTAAGCAAACAAGGACAGGTATTTTGATCACATGTCCATCTCCACCTCCCACATAGCTTCTTCGTGACAGTGGGATAGCCGCAACACCTTCACCGAGGGAATTTCTTTGAAGCCTAGTTTCTTCACTTGTCTATCCAATATTGCCACTGGTTCTTCCTCATAAACCAAATTTTCATTTAACATGATTTCCTGGGGATGGATCATGAAGGTATTTCTGCAACATTGATATGTAGAATACCGAGTTGACTCCATCCAATTCCACTGGTAAGGCTAGGCGATAGGCCACATTGCCTACTTTCTCTAAAATTTCGTAAGGGACAACATATCTCAGGCTAAGCTTATCCTACACTCCAAAGCGCATAAGCCCTTTCATGGGCGAAACCTTGAGGAGTACCATATCCCTAAATCTCATCGTCAACTATCTGCATAAGATTTTTGCCTATTCTGGGCGGTGACTAATCTATCCTGGATGGTCTTAACTTTAATCATCGCCTCTTGAACTAAGTCAAGTCTGATAATCTTTGTCTCTCCCATATCGAACCATCATATCAACGACATGCACTTCCTTCCATACAATGCCTCAAACGGGGCCATTTGAATACTAGCTTAGTAACTGATAACATGCTTTCTCCATTTATTTTAGTCCATATTTTAGTCCTTTTTGCCTCTTTAATTTTGTCAATTCTCTAATTTTATTATGTTTTGGAATTTATTGGGTATAAACTATTTATGGATTGAATGTGTCTCAATTTTATATTTTTAGAACTTGAATTGTAAAATGCTCAATTTAATTCCTACAAATTTTAATTTTGGAGAGAAAAGTGCTGACATGGACAAAGATGCTGATTTGGATGCTATTGTGGCACTTTTTAGGTGATGCAGATGCTGACTAGGTTGTGCTGGATGTGGGGTCCATTTGAACTCTTATTCAATGCCATGTAGTCAGAATTTTTGGGCAAAAATATTACTTTTTGTAGGTCAGAAAAGCATGGCTGAAATATTAATTATGCACCTCCCTTTTCTATGTTTTCTGCCATACTTTTCTGCTGCTGTTTGCTGTCTATCTGCTGCTGTTTTGCTGTCTATCTGCTGCTGTTTTGCTGTCAAAGTGCTGCCACATCATGGAAGAAGCATCCAAGGAGGCATCTAGGACAGAATATTCCTTTAGGCATGTGTTAGATCAGTTTTATATTTGCAAAACCGAAATTTATGGAGGAAGCTAAGTCATTTTTCGGATGGGAAGTCCTAGCACCATTTTTCTTCTTTCCTAGAGCAGCAGTGGCTGGGAGCAACACAGAGGCAACTCTCTAACTGGTTTTGAGGGAGAGGAAGCCTTCCCACTTGGGAATGGCTTTCCTTCTCCTATTTTCTTTCCTTTTCTTCTATTTTCTTTCATAGTTTGTTAGTTTTCTGTTGTATTTTGTAGATTTCTGTCATGTTCTTATTATCTTCCATGTAATTTTCTGATGTTTAAAGATTGATGTAGTTTGGTTCTATGATGTTTTATTGCTGAACAATTTCGATTTTAATGCACTTTTGTTTAATGGAATGGATTTTACTGATTATTCTTCCTCTTGAATGATTGATTAATCTTCAATGAGTTTGGGATTTTGATGTCTATGCTAGATTTAGCTGGATATTGAGCTTGACCTTGTAATTTTCACCATAAATTAGATTATCTAGATATAGATAGTTTTATTTATATGGCTTGAATAATTTTCTTGAGCTTCATAACTTAATTGAATGGTTGATCTAAGATTTTAGTCAATTATTTTGGTTAAGTTAGATTGTAATTTCAAGGTTTTTGGATTCAATCATATTTTAGAAAATTGGCCAACATTGAATGGATTGTAATTTAATTGAATTGTTCTTCAATGATTCAAAGATTAATTTGTCTATGAATTAATCGGATTAGACCAATGAAATCAATCTCATTTACTTGTGTAGTCGGTCATTTGATGAAATGGAAATTGTACTTTAATTCATTTGGACCAATGCGTATTTTCTTGGCCAAAGTTCTATTTTATTTATTGTCCTATGAAGCTTGTTATTTATACATGTATGTGATTGCTATGTATTTGTAATGAGTAGGAAAAGAGATAACATGTCATAAGCGATTGCGGGGCATTGATGTGATTAGGACTTGATCGGATTATATTTGAGTTATAGATTAGTGAAGATCTTCCTAACTATAATTTTAATATAATTCAGTCTTAGAAGATTTTCTGAGAATTTTAGATTAAAGATTACATAATAGAATTAGCCAAGAATATTCAAAGAAAAGGATGATGATGTACAATTCCATGGAATTTGTGACCAGTCCACATCTTTTCTCTGTTTTGTTTTCTATTTAGTTATTTAAATTTCAGTTATTTATATTGTATTGTTTCAATCATCACCCCCCTTTTTGTGTAATTTATGAAATTTCCTTCATAAGTCTTAATAGCATTTCACTTAGCTTAATTGAATTTTATTTGATACCTCAATCTCTGTGGGACGATACTCTACTTATCATTTTATTACTTGTTGCGACCCAGTATACTTGCTGGAATTTTATATGTGCTATAAATTATACACACCAAGTTTTTGGCGCCGTTGCCGGGGATTGATGGTTGTCAAATCAAATTTTCTTTTAAGCCAAAGTGATGTTATTTTAGACATTGTCTTTTCTTGTTTTAGTTTTTACAATTTCAAGTGTTTTTAGTTTTTCAAGTGTCTTCATTAGTTTCATTTCTTCTTGTTACCTTGCTTATTTGATATATCTCTCATGTTATTTCTCTTTGTTGCATGTGAGGTACTTGATCATTTTCCTTGACGAAGGAAAAAAAAAATCAAAGAGAAAGTAAGGAAAACAAAGAAGAAGCGACGCTAAGCATAGACACCAAATAAAGTCTGGCTAAAGACTTTAAACCAAGCGCTCTTGGGAGGCAACCTAAGTTTTTCTAATATTTCTCTTTTTAATTTTGTTGTTGTATTTCTTTCGTAATTTTAATTTTGTTTTAGTCTTTTTCTGTTGTCCATTTTTTTCTCTGTTTTCTCTGTTTTGGCAAAACTTTGAGTCATCTTGCATGAATATTCTGTACTGTTTGGCTATGGTTTTTGCCACTTTCTTTACATGTTTTTAAACCTTTATATGTCTTCTAGTTGTAGAATTTTATTTGGAGTTATTTGCATCCATTTTGGGGTCGTTCTATGTTGGTAAAGCTGTGTCGCCAGAAATTCTGCACTGCAGAATTTTGCTACTCTGTTTTGTCCGAATTTGATGCTCACTTTTTAAATTTTTGATGGAGTTTTGGTCTGGAATTATGCATGATGAAATAGCTAAAGTGTAGATTGACTTAGCATGAAGAGAATTTAGTCTTATTTCTCTAAGGAATTCAAGTTAAATGGCAATGACGTTGACTTTAATGAATTTGTAGTAATAGTCTTTTAGCTGTGAGGATTTGAGCCTAAGTGAAAAATGCTATTCTTCTTGTTGTGTGTTCTCTATCATGGATTGTCACTCTAGAACTTGTCTTGAATATTTGATTGAGGCTACATATCTTGTACATACTTGGAAATGATTTAGGCATTTGTTTCTTGTAACCATTGTTTAACCAAATAGCCTTCCATATGTTGTTCCCATTGTATGCCATTTTGTGCCTTATCCATTTTCTTTCTTGCGTTCTTCCACCACTTTTTCTACCTACAACAATATTTTTCTCTTCCAACTTAAGATGTGAGGAGTATTTTAAATTCTTTTAAGGGATCGATGTGCTGAAAAATCTTGTGAATTTTGGGGTGTTTTGAACTATATTTCTTCTACTTCATCTCAAGCAAAAGAAAAAGATTGGCCAATCAAGAAGAAAAAGAAAGAAAAATTTTGACTGACGTCATCAAAAAGAAAGAAAAAAAGAAAGAAAGAAAGAATTAAAAAAAAATTTGAATTGAAAAAAATGAGAATGATGAAAAAGAGGAGCAGGTAGAACATAGAGACCCAAAATTTATTTATACTCAATCTCTTATATTTCACTTGTAAGTACTCTTCATTTTCTTGAGTTGTTGCCATATTTTATTTCATTGTTCAATCTTTCCCTTTTTGTTTCCCATTATTTTTCCTACCTATGTTACAACCTTGTAAAGCCCTTTTGATTCAAGTATGTATTGGATTCAATTAGTGGAGATTTAGATTCTTGACATGCTTATGGTAGTGAAATTTGTGATAGGATGACTTTGAGTGATTCCCTCTTAAACACTTGAGAGAGTAGAGGATAAACACCTTACCTTGTGAGGAGATTGTTACTTGAATTCATTCTTATCGAAATAATTGCCATGGAGCTTGAACTTTTTAGAAATTTAAGATTTATTTCTCCTAATGTTAAATCTTTCTAAATTTTAATTATTTCATTGTTGTATATTTTCTGCACCTTTGCTTGCTGTGCTTATTGGGATTCTCTATTATTTTTAATTGATTTTTCCGAGGAGTGCAAAAGGCCTAGTGTGGGGGATTCGATAACATGTTTTTTCCATTTATTTTAGTCCCTATTTTAGTCCTTTTTGCCTCTTTAATTTTGTCAATTCTCTAATTTTATTATGTTTTGGAATTTATTGGGTATAAACTATTTATGGATTGAATATGTCTCAATTTTATATTTTTAGAACTTGAATTGTAAAATGCTCAATTTAATTCCTACAAATTTTAATTTTGGAGAGAAAAGTGCTGACATGGACAAAGATGCTGATTTGGATGCTAATGTGGTACTTTTTAGGTGATGCAGATGCTGACTAGGTTGTGCTGGATGTGGGGCCTATTTGAACTCTTATTCAATGCCATGTAGTCAGAATTTTTGGGCAAAAATATTACTTTTTGTAGGTCAGAAAAGCATGGCTGAAATATTAATTATGCACCTCCCTTTTCTATGTTTTCTGCCATACTTTTCTGCTGCTGTTTGCTGTCTATCTGCTGCTGTTTTGCTGTCAAAGTGCTGCCACATCATGGAAGAAGCATCCAAGGAGGCATCTAGGATAGAATATTCCTTTAGGCATGTGTTAGATCAGTTTTATATTTGCAAAACCGAAATTTATGGAGGAAGCTAAGTCATTTTTCGGATGGGAAGTCCTAGCACCATTTTTCTTCTTTCCTAGAGTAGCAGTGGCTGGGAGCAACACAGAGGCAACGCTCTAACTGGTTTTGAGGGAGAGGAAGCCTTCCCACTTGGGAATGGCTTTCCTTCTCCCATTTTCTTTCCTTTTCTTCTATTTTCTTTCATAGTTTGTTAGTTTTCTGTTGTATTTTGTAGATTTCTGTCATGTTCTTATTCTCTTCCATGTAATTTTTTGATGTTTAAAGATTGATGTAGTTTGGTTCTATGATGTTTTATTGCTGAACAATTTCGATTTTAATGCACTTTTGTTTAATGGAATGGATTTTACCGATTATTCTTCCTCTTGAATAATTGATTAACCTTCAATGAGTTTGGGATTTTGATGTCTATGCTAGATTTAGCTGGATATTGAGCTTGACCTTGTAATTTCCACCATAAATTAGATTATCTAGATATAGATAGTTTTATTTATGTGGCTTGAATAATTTTCTTTAGCTTCATAACTTAATTGAATGGTTGATCTAAGATTTTAGTCAATTATTTTGGTTAAGTTAGATTGTAATTTCAAGGTTTTTGGATTCAATCATATTTTAGAAAATTGGCCAACATTGAATGGATTGTAATTTAATTGAATTGTTCTTCAATGATTCAAAGATTAATTTGTCTATGAATTAATCAGATTAGACCAACGAAATCAATCTCATTTTCTTGTGTAGTCGGTCATTTGATGAAATGGAAATTGTACTTTAATTCATTTGGACCAATGCGTATTTTCTTGGCCAAAGTTCTATTTTATTTATTGTCCTATGAAGCTTGTTATTTATACATGTATGCGATTGCTATGTATTTGTAATGAGTAGGACAAGAGATAACATGTCATATGCGATTACGGGGCATTGATGTGATTAGGACTTGATCGGATTATATTTGAGTTATAGATTAGTGAAGATCTTCCTAACTATAATTTTAATATAATTCAGTCTTAGAAGATTTTCTGAGAATTTTAGATTAAAGATTACATAATAGAATTAGCCAAGAATATTCAAAGGAAAGGATGATGATGTACAATTCCATGGAATTTGTGACCAGTCCACATCTTTTCTCTGTTTTGTTTTCTATTTAGTTATTTAAATTTCAGTTATTTATATTGTGTTGTTTCAATCATCACCCCCCCTTTTTGTGTAATTTCTGAAATTTCCTTCATAAGTCTTAATAGCATTTCACTTAGCTTAATTGAATTTTATTTGATACCTCAATCTCTGTGGGACGATACTCTACTTATCACTTTATTACTTGTTGCGACCCAGTATACTTGCTGGAATTTTATATGTGCTATAAATTATACGCACCAGTAACTGTTATTGTAAGCAAATTCTATCAATTTCAAATGTGCCTCCCAATTCCCTCTAAAGTTTATGACACAAGATCATAGCATATCTTCAAGTGTCTGAATAATTCTCTCTAATTGACCATCAGTCTTAGGGTGCAAAACAGTGCTTAAATCTACTTAAGTACGCAAAGCCCTTTGGATGGCCTTCCAAAAACACGAAGTAAACTAAGGTCCTCGGTCTGATATGACAGAAATTGGAACTTTATATAGTCATACAATCTCACTGATGTATAGTTGAGCATACTTGGTTGCACTAAAGGTAGTCTTCACCAGAATGAAGTGTGCCATCTTAGATAAGAGGTCTATAATTACCCAAATTGAGTCATTTCCCATAGGGGAATGGGGTAACCCTACTACAAAGTCTATGGTAATACACTCCCACTTCCATTCAGGGATTTAATACATTGAAGTTGCCCACCCGGCTTTTGGTGTTCTGCCTTGACTTGCTGACAAGTCAGACATCTTGCTACAAATTCTACCATATTTTGCTTCATACCTTCCCACTAATATACTAATTTCAAATCTTGGTACATCTTTGTGGCATCAGGGTATACAGAATAAGCGAAGTTATGAGCTTCCTTTAGAATATCCTTCCTCAAAGTCCCCATATTAGCACACATAACCTTCCTCTAAATCTTAATACTCATCCTATTCCAAGGAAAATCCATTTTTTTTCCTTTACCTCACTATGAGTCTTGTTTAATTTTGGGTCTTCACCTTGCTTGCTCTTGACTTCCTCGACAAAAGAGGATTTGGCTAGAATATGGGCCAAAAGCAGTCCCGATTCTCATAGTTCAAACTACACACCATTAGCCTTTAGTTCGTGGAGCTCATGCACCAAAGGCCTCCTCGCCTCTGCTATGTGAGCGAGGCTTCCTATCGACTTATGACTTAGAGCGTCAGCCACCAGGTTAGCCTTACCAGGGTGGTATAGGATGGAAAAATCATAATCCTTTAGCAACTCCATCTATCATCGTTGTCTCAGATTAAGATCTCTTTGCTCAAAGATATACTTCAAGCTCTTGTGATACATGTATACTTTACAAGTTTCTCTATAAAGATAATGCTGCCATATTTTTAAAGCAAAGACTACCGTAACCATCTCTAAGTCGTGTGTAGGGTAATTTTGGTCATGCTTCTTTAATTATCGAGACGCATATGCTGCCACTTTCCCATATTGTATGAGAACACACCCCAGTCCAATCTGAGATGCATCACAATAAACCGCAAAGCCTCTCAGTCCCAAAGGGAGGGTGAGCACCAAAGCTATCGTCAAGCATTCCTTTAACTTTGCAAAAAATTTCTTCATAAGACTCGGTCAATTCATACTTAACCTCTTTCCATGTCAACTTAGTGAGTGGAGCTGCAATCCATGAGAAATCCTCCACGAACTGACAATAGTAGCCCGCCAGTCTTAGGAAACTCCATATCTCTGTCACTATAGTCAACTGAGGCCACTGTTTCACTACTTCCACTTTGCCTATATCCACTTGAATCCTATCCTTAGAGATGACGTAGCCTAAAAATGCCACTTATGTCAACCAAAATTCACATTCAGAGAACTTTCCAAATAAATGGTATTGTTTTAGGGTTTGCAACATAATTCAAAGATGTTGTTTATGTTCTTTTGGGCTCCGTAAGTATACTATGATATCATCCATAAATACAATTACAAATTTATCAAGGAAGGGTTTGAAAACCTTATTCATGAGATCCATGAAAGTTGCAAGGGCATTCGTCAAACCAAAGGACATCACAAGGAACTCGTAGTGACCATAACGAGTCCTAAAAGCCATTTAGGCACATCCTCGGCCTTGCTCTTAAGCTGATGATACCCTGATCTTAGGTCAATCTCTAAAAAGCATTGAGCGCCCTAGAGTTGGTCAAATAAGTGATCAATCCGTGGTAAAGGGTATTTATTATTTATTGTCACTTTATTTAGTTGACGATAGTCAATACACAATCTTAGTGTCCCATTCTTCTTTTTCACAAAAAGTACTAGTGCACCCCAAAGTGAAGTACTTGGTTGAATAAATCCTTTGTCTAGTAAATCTTGAAGCTGTTCCTTGAGTTCCTTTAACTCTACTGGAGCCATTCGATATGGTGTATAGAAATGGGCTTTGTTCCTAGCAATACATCAATAGTAAATTCAACTTCTCAATCTGGAGGCAAATCAGGTAATTCTTTTGGAAATATATCTAGGAATTCATTTACCATGGATACACTACTAACATTTGCCTTCTCCTTTTCCACATCCTTCACAAAGGCTAAATACCCTTGGCATCCTTTTCTCAATAACCGATGTACACTAAGCGTAGAAATGATGTTGTTGGGTTCCTTGCTTCGGTCACCCTAGAAAACAAAGAATTTGCCTCCCAGTATATTAAATTTTACGAATTTTTCATGGCAATTCACCATAGTGTGGCAAGAAGCTAGCCAATCCATACCTAAGATTACATCAAAATCCAACATCTCTAGCAACATAAGATCCTCTATAGTGTACTTCCCACACACTGACACATAACATTTATGGTAGCCAAACTGTACAAGTAAGATTTCCCTCATCGGGGTGGCTACACTAAAAGGCCTTTTCAAAATAGCTGACTCCCTAGAAAAAGTGTTGGGTAAACACAGGAGAAATATAGGAAGGGGTTGAGCCTGGATCAATAAGCACATGAACATCATATGAAAACACTAAAAGAATACCTTTGACCACTATGTTAGATGCATGCTCATCTTGCCTAATAAGGGAGTACACTTGAGTTGGACCACGCCCCGCCTGAAATTGACCTCTGTCATCTTGACCTTTGCCACCACCTCTATGACCTGTCCCATTTTGGCCCATAGAGAAATAAATGAGGGTTCTATTGGCAGGAGTAAAATTAGTATGAGGATGCAATAGATGAGTAGAACCATGTCTCGAACCCGCTACCTAGTATGGATAATTTCTCCATCTATGCCCTACAAGTCCACAAGAGAAACAACTTCCCTCCTTTCCATAACAAATGCTAGTATGGGATCTCCCACAACTCGAACATAAGGCTTATTAAGCCTCTATTGAGTGAACTTTTGAGTATTAAAGGTTGTCCCCCTTGAGATACCAGTTGCCACTGTAGAGTATGAGCCAAAGACTGTACTGATGGGGAAGGGGTTGCAGATGATGCTTGCACTCTAGATTGGGACCTAAATGATTTAAAATTTCTACTGTGACTTGAAGATTTCCCTTCAAACCCTCTCTTACATTTCTTTTGGAAATCCTTCCTCTTTTGCTTGCCCAACTCCATCATTCGAGCATTGTCAACCATAGCAAAGAAATTAAAGAATGTCTCTATCTGGGTTCCCAAAAGTTAGTACATGGGATATCGTAAACCCAAGATAAACTATCAAATCCTCTCGTTCTGTACCATGTACATTGTATACTTTAACAAACGATTGAATTTGATTTTATACTCATCAACTGTCATAGACCCTTAAATTAGATGCTCAAATTCAAGGGCCCTTGACACCCTTAGACATATCAGGATGAATCTCTCTATAAAGGTTCTTGAAAATTCTTCCCAATATCTCAAGGAAGTATCAAAAGGATGATCAATCTTCTATATTTTCCATCATTCATAAGCCTTCCCTTGTAGATTATAGGTAGACACCTCCATAGAAGCCTCACTCAATAACTTCATGGCTACACATGCCTTCTTACACCTATCTAAAAACCATTTGGGATCTTCATTAGGGTCTTCCTCAGAAAATACAAGTAGTATTAATTTGTAGAAGGCCTGCAGCTTCACCTGTCCTCCCACTTTTCTCCTGGAAGGAGTTGGTTCACTGGGTGCTCATGGTATATTCACAGGAACAGGTGCCTCAGGTTTGTTGGGAGCAGTCATTTGTCCTCCAATTATAACGACAATGATGTTCATAACGGTACCCTGAAGGGTATTTATGGCTACCCACAAATCAACTTTTTGGGCACTAGGTGGTGCTACACTAGTCTAGGAACCCCTTTCTACTGGCTCTCGATCCTTCAGCCATGGGCACTATCAGCTTGATCTTTTCCATCTTAGTGCCCAATAGCCAAGTTTGCAGGGTTTGGTAGTATAGAGATGTCTCTAGTGCCTTCCCTATTATTTGCATTAATAGGTTTGTTTCGCTCCATTAGTAAGATCTCTACACAAAGCATCGATAAAATTAAGATCATAAACAACACTTTTGAGGAGTGACATGAAAGAAAGGACCACCCTAATAACCATAGGGCCTTTAATAGAACCTTGTCCTATAGTTATGCTGCGGTTCACAATATTAGGATAAGGTCCACCAAGGTAACCTTACTCTGTAGTCATTAAGAGACCTAAACCAACTATGATACCAACTTTGTCACAACTTGACTTGGGTTATGTGATCGACATGGTCTGAGAACCATCCCATATTTGTAAGCCTTAAAATGTGACAAACACACCATATAATTAATACAATAATTACTGATACATAAAATACATATAGATACTTCCCCATTAAACAACATCCATCTCAAATGGTGCAATATCACAGCAAGCTTATGTTTCTAAGCTTTCCTTCTTAAATCACAAAATAAAGTAAGGAAAGAATTAAAACATAGCCCATCAATGAACCTTAATTACAAAGAATATGCTATCCCAAAAGAATGCTAATATATGACCTAAGAGTCTTAATGACTACAGAGCGGACCACCATTCTTAAAATAATCAAAAGAAATAATAACCAACGGTCAGTAAGACATGGTGATATGAGACTCTACTACTCCTCTTGCAGAGACTCGCTAGTCACAACGAGATATACTAAGTGGCACACACAAGAAGTGAGTAAATGACTTAGTGAGAGAAACACAAAATGAAACTTACTACCTGCTTCCTACAAATGAAGGATCACCATGAACATGCATTGATTCACTATCATCTTCGTATACTCAAAGGAAGAGAAAAATAAGTATGTAGAACATTCATGAATAACAACTATTTCTATGAGATCCTTCATTACATATAAGTAAATAGTTGTAATACATCCTTAATATCGATACGTTTATATAAGGTTATGTCCATCGTTCCAGGACATTTGTGATAATATTATGTCCAATGTTCCAGGATAATATAAATAATATCATGTCCACCATTCCAAGACAATATAAATATACTGTGTACTTATGTGCTCTGTTAACAAGGAAATTTGCCTCAAACTATGTTCCATGCTTTAATTTATTAAACAAAGGAGTTTAATATCTCTCACCTATATCTCAACATAAGAGTTACCCCAACACTAAGAATGATTATAAAACATTTACCTACTCAAACCCTAGATTATATATAAGAATCAAAGCTTAAATCTACCAATTTCTCTCAAGAGCCCTAGTTTTCAACATTTTTTTGACACAGACTTCCAACCTACGATTTTCCACCTCTTGCTCATGTTTCCCATGAAGTTCTTGTTCCACATTGTTAATCAAACATCTAAGAAGGACTCTATAATTAATCCAACTCAACTTCCAAGAACACACTTACTCCCACCATTCTCGTATACAAAATTTTGGGTAGAAGAGGAATGAGAGGGAAGTTTACCTTGTTTCTTCCTCTTTCTGATGATAATGGGTCACCGGAGACTTATACGTTCACTGGAGATTAGTGGCCAGAGGACTGGATGGAGCTCTAAGGTGAGGGAGATAAAGAAAAGAGAGAGATAGGGTTGGATAGAGAGTGGTCAGCATGAGGAAGAGAAGAGAAATACTGAAGTTGTGTATATGCATGTGGCTTATATACCCACTTAAGAGAAATTATCATTTTGCCCCTTTGTGATTTAATCTTTATCAAACAAGCAGTGGCAAAAATCATAATTTTCCTCTAACACAAGTATTCTTCGGCACACATGACACTACACATATTCGAGCCCAATTTCTCAACTCTTAACACACAACTATCCTTATTTATTAAAAAGTGCCACTTAATTATTTTTGTTTCAACTTAGTCAATCCACAGTCTCATTACCCTTCTGCCTTTCTTGAATTTTACATAGATCCCCATCCTCGACCACTTATATTTCACATGCCATACTCTCTACCATAAATTTCCTTCCTTATAAATGAAAATTTTTCCCATGTCTAAATATATATTTGAAAAACTAACGCATTGATGACAGCTTAAATTTTCATTATCCAATGTGCCACAATAACCACAGGCATTACAGTTAAGATGAGAATCATCACGTTCTATTGCTTGACTTTACAATTGTTGAAGGTGAAACTCTTGAAGCGTGGTTTTTTTTCCTGTCTAGGTTACATCTTTATGTTGTGAAGAAAAAGACCATCTGCTTGATTATAGATAAACACTAATCAATCATTAAAGCCGTGGATAAAGCAGAGAATGACTGGCAACCACCGCTGGGATACTACATTCATTTCATGTGACACTTGGTAAGCAATCTAAACATGAAGTTTAAAAACAAGCGTTGAAGTAACTCTTTGTAAATATAGGTATTTTTCTTACACTAGCATTACTTTATTTATCTATCCACATTTTAAGTTAATATCTATTGACCCCATTGCATATAAAGCAATATTTTAAATATTGATGTATAACAAACAAATTAAAATAATAAATTTCTTGTTAATATCAACTTTTATTCTTTCAGGAATTACATCAAGTCAAAGGCATCGAAGAGCTAAAGAGAAGTCTTTTATTTTATGCCTTAGGACTTAGGATATTTTGTAAAGTAATTTGAAAGGAAAGAAAATTGTTTTAAAATCTTTGAGAATGTTTTAAATATTTTTTAACTACGTTGGAAAAATACTGGATGAAGTTATTGAGTTTTATAAATTTAAATACTTTGAAAAATCTTAATTTCTAAGTCCAGTAGCTATCAGTAGATTGGTATGTTGATACTAGTTGACCGATTGCCTTCTGATTTGTTTTAGCAAAGACACAATAAACCTACCAGTCCATCGCTTTTCAAAAAGTAGTCGACTGATGGATCTCTGTTAGGAATTAAATTTAATTCCAGTAACTACCATTTGAATGGTACAAGTGTATCAGTTGACCGATAAGTTTTAGAACAAATTAATTTTGGGTAACAGAGAGTTACCAGTTGACTGCTAGAAATGGATCATTCGACTGATGCCTCATTAAAAGGTACCAGTCGACTGTCCAGGTCCTACCAGTTGACAGCCAGCATGATGACATTAGTATTAATGGCTACTTTCTGAAGATATTTGCTAATATCATCTTTGATCTTCTTCCAATGGATCTTTTACACCTTGGGCTATAAATATAATCCTCAGATGGTGTCAAAATCAATTTGAATACATTCTTTTTGACTTTGAAATCTTTGATTTAACTTCTTGCTAATCATTTAATGATTAAAAAGCTTTCACTTGTATATATACTCTTTTTAAGGGAGTCAACTTTGTTCATCTACTTATCTTCTGAGTAATTTGAGTTAGTGTTTGGGAGAAACACTTTGTAAGAGGGAGAGACACCCTTGAGAAAGAAAAGATCTTTGTTGTAGCAACTCACAAGTGCGTAATTGTATAAACTTGTGGTTGATATTGAAATATTGAAGAAGTTGTCTTGAAGATTGGATGTAGGCTTGGTTTAAGTTGAACTAGTATAAGTACTTGTGTTAATCTCTCTCTCTCATTTCTTCTATTGCTTAAAGATTTATCTTTGATTAATTGTACTTCATACTTGTTCATCTTGACATTGCTATGTTTTTTTGTTATAAAAAGCTTGGCCTTGATTTTAAATCTTCTCCAACTTTCAATAAGTATTAGTAATTTTTTTAAAAAAAATCCAATTCACCCCCTCTTGGGAGCTAGCCATTTCTATTAATTGGTATAAAAACATGGGCTCTTGATTAAATACTTAATAGTCTAAGAGTTGAAACATGACTGGTTTTGGTAACCATTACACTTATTGGTAGTCTAAAATGAGAATGTTTTTTGATGTGGTGGACCTAGACTTATGGGATGTTGTGGAACAAGGACATTATACTCCTTCTAAGGAGGTTGAAGGGAAAGTCATTCCAAAATCCAAAAGTTAATGGGATGAAGCCGAAAAGAAACTTGTTCAGCTAAATGCTAAGGCCAAAATGATTGTTGTTAGTGTCTTAAGTCAAGATGAATATTTTAGAGTATCTAGCTGTGCAAGTGCTAAGAAAATATGGTTTAAGTCAAGATGAATATTTTTAGTGCTTTAAGTCAAGATGAAATTGCACATGGAGGAACTCTAGGAGTCAAAGAATGAAAAATAAGTACTCTTACAAATGAATATGAAAATTTCAAAATGAAAAGTGGTGAAGTGAAATGAAATTGAGATTTACTCATATTACTAATCACCTGAAAGCTCTTGGTGTCTCTTATGTAGAAAAATCTCAAACCAACAAGATTCTAAGATGTCTCACACTGGAGTGGGAAGTAAAGACAACAGCTATTATGGAAGTAAGAGGAGAATCCATGAATTCCCTCACTACACTATTTGAAAATTGTCATGACCCAATTTCTAGGTATGTGACCGGCACACTGACACGAACCCCATGTCAATGTAAGCCTAACCAACATCTCTAATTCTAACCCATTTTGTTATTCATGTAAAATATTTAGCATATATTCCTTATTATTTAATTATTAGATAATATAGTATTCATAAATAGAAACAAATCAGAGTTTGAAAATACACACACATATATATAAATAATGAAATGAATATTAGTATTAGGAAATAAAATTTAAATATGAATAAATATTAATTAAGGTAAATATTAATTAAATTAAATTTTAATTTACAAATGAATACTAATTAAAATAAATATATAAAAAAATCAAATATTACTTAAAATAAATATTAATTCATAGTGTAAATAATAAAATATTTACACACACACACACTCACACACACACACACACACACACACACACACACACACACACACACACACACATACAAACACACACACACACACATATATATATTTATTATGAATATATGTATAATAACATAAAGACTAAAATTAGAAAATATTAATTACATATAGATAAAGATTAATTAAAACAAATAGTAATTTATAATTGAATAATAATTGAAATAAATATAAATAAATATCACATATTTGTTAAAATAATTATTAATTTATGATATAAATTATTATAACCGTACACCAAAATGATTATTAATTTATGATATAAATTATTATAACCGTACACCATATACACACAAGGAGAGATGAAAACTTACCCAGATTCCTTGCAATCTCCCAAATTACAATTTTAATATTTAAATAAGATAATCAAAACTTCATTCTTCCACAAAATCACATCGACTTAAATAAATTCATAATTGTAATCTCAACTTCTACCGTAATCCATATCATAGATCTTCAAAATAAATCTTCAAATTTAAATCAAATTAAATACGTTAAATAAAGTAGTTTAATTGCCTGAGACCTCCTAGATGTCCTAGTTGACCACAAAGCTTCCTAACTTAATAAAATAAATGCCAACGACTCGAGACCCACCCAACAATGGGATAGTCCAATGGCAAACCTAGCACTCTTGCAGAAACTTCCTTTCTGCTACTTGATCTAAAAAAAATTAAATCAACAAGTGTGAGATAAATATCTCAGTGAGTGAGTCAATCTCGGCCCTAATAAAATCCTCTATGCAAAAATAATAAAATAAAAGCATAGGCATAAATCATAAATCACAAGGAAAGATAGACATCAAAGAGTTTGTAATTCAATCAAACAATTCAGACTAATGGAACTAGTATTTGTCAATGGCAAAATATCTAGGAGCGCTTGTAGGCCCACTCAATCAATTTCATCAATCTCATCAAAATCCACCATGATGCACAACCTCATCCTCAACGATCAGGGTGTCCCACGGATTAAATCTAGACTTGAGGTCCTACTGAGGGAATTGTTATTTCTGCTCTTAGAGGCCAAGTCATTTTGTCACTCGAATTTCTCACTTGACATGAGAGAGGATACTATCCCGCCCAAACACAATCAAGGTTCAAACAATTCCAAATAATCATCAAAATAACCATCAATATATTCAACAATATATTCATCAATATAATCATAAATATAATCATCATTATAATTTCCACCGAATAACCATAAGTATCTCAAATCACAAATAATTGTATTTGTCTCATGGACCATGTCTCTTTCCTAACGTATTTCATTAGCAATATCATTAATATTCAAATTATGCAAAATTCTCAAAACTTGAATCCCTTAACTGGATTCTCCCTTTCCCATCATGATTATCACATATCTTATTATTTGATCACTTTAACACTTAAGATAATATTAAAGAAGGGTTAGTTCACTCACCTGGATTCCAAAGAATCCTTCTGATCAAAGCCCGACCAAAACTCCTTGATGTGAAAAGAATCCGACGCTCTAAGTTGTTTGATGTTTTCACAAAGGAAGGTGTATATGTTAAGGTGTATTTCTTGAGTTACATTATTTAAACTACTAGAAGACTTAGAGAAAAATTGGATTGGACTTACCTTTGTTTCTATTATTTCCCCTTGATGTCAATTTCCAATGATTATAGAATGTAGAGCTTTTTTGTGTTTGAAGAAGTAAAGTGTAGGCCAAGGTGTGCATCTGATATATATATATATATATATATATATATATATATATATATATACATATATAGGTGGAGGATGGCATTGGTATGCATGTATGTGTATAAAGATGATGAGATGATGTTGAAGTATGTGATGTTCGTGAATATGGTGCTTATGTGCACTTGCTGAAGCTCTATGAATGAAGTGACTAAGAGGTGGCAAATGGGAGTATATGTATATGCTCGCCGAGGAGTTGGAGAGGGAAAAGGACAAAGATGGTTGGCAGTAGTGAGAGAGAGAGATGTGGGAGGCTTAGTTTCTAGAGTTTCCAAATGTTGTTTTAGCTTAGGATAAACTAGTCTAGTTAAATATGATTAGTTGTTTATTTAATTTGAAAATATTTAGGAATTAAATTTATTTATTAACTATTTGTTTCAATTTAGTTAGGAGAATAGAGTAGTTTGAATATTAAGACTATCAAGAGATAAAACTAATTTTTAAACAAGATATGAATCTCAGATTTATTCATCAATAGTAATTACTATTACTTTTAAACGTCCCTTGGCACGTTAATTCTTATTGGCTTATTTAAACTCAAATGTACCTAATGTTTTAAACTTATTCAAATCTAGGCAATTAGATTTTCCTGGGGAACTTTCAGATTTAAGTTTTAGTATGATTTATACTTAAGTTACTTACTAAATTTTGGATTTGTTTTATTTTGGTAATCATTTATTTTCCCTCTATTTAACCTTTTGGGTTATCCTCTAACTATTGCTTATTCTAATTGTATTATTTAAATATATATTGTATTGTCTTCTGTTTAGTTGCACGACATACCACATGATTTTGTTTCCATTATATTTCTATTTTATTTCTTTCAATACTTAAAAAATGAATCATACAATTTATTTCCAAAATTAATATCTTAAGATTTTGGAGTTATTTTTCATTTTCTATTTCACATCAAGGCTCCCTATAATTTTCTGCATCTATTCCTATACTTTACAAGTATTTCTCTATACCCCACAACATTCCAAAATCTTTTACTTTAGTCCTTGAGATTTTTGCTTTAGTCCCTACATGGCCTAGCATCACACATTACTAGCTTATAGCCCAACTTCACATACTAAACCATTACCGCATCACATACAACATCATAAACACATATTGTATACCATTTGCAAACCAATACTTGTGAAATAAAATTTAACAATTAAAAATGAAAAATTAAATGACGTGTATTACAGTAATCTCCAAACTATGAATCCAAAATAGTAGAAATAGGGCAAGGAGAAGAGACTAAGAAAAAGAAGACTCTATCACCAAAATCTTCTTTTTTCCAAGAAGATAGAAATTGATAGTGATGAGGGAGAACAAGAAAATGAAATCAATGATGAGGATATTGGTCTCTCTGTCAAGAAGTTCAACAAGTTTTTAAAAATGAAAAACACAAGAAGATGGAAAAAAGACCAAGACAACAACAAGGAGGATCCTACTTGCTATGAATACAAGAAGGTTGGACATATCAAATGGGATTGTCCTTAATTCATCAAGAAGCAAGAAGGGTAAAAGAGCTATGACAAAGGCAAAAGGAAGGTTTACATTTCTTCAATATGGGGAGAAAGTGAATCCAATGAAGAAGAAAATTAAGAAGCCAACTTATCCCTCATGGAAAGAAAGGATGAAGAGGTAAATATTCTTGAACCTTTACCATCTTTTGATGAATTACAAGAACCCTTTGAAGAGTTACACAATGAATCTTTGAAACTTGCCAAAAAGCTAAGCATTTCAAAATAAAAGATTGCTTTACTTGAGTGAAATTTTAAAATTGAAAAATGACCTTGCCACACTCAAGAAAGAAAGTATTGATTTTGAAATCCAAAATAAACTTTTGATAGAAGAAAATGCTAGTTTGAAAACATTTCTCACCTCTCCAAAGAAACTTGTCCTTGTTGTAAATATATTGATTTGGAAAAAGACAATGAACACTTGAAAAATACACTTGCCAAATTTACACAAGGTAGAGACAATTGAGCATATTGCTTGGCAAACAAAGATGTGTTTTTGATAAAGCGAGTGTGGGATATAAGCCCAGAGCATATAAAAAAAACTACAAAAATTTCTTTGTACATGCAACTATTTCAAGTAGTCCCTTTAACACTTGTTTCCATTATGGATTAAAAGGACATAACTCTTATTCTTATTGGCATAGAAAAAATACTCCAAATGTAAACAAGAAGAAGTAGGTACCAAAAGAAACCTCTAACAAAGAAGGCCCAAACAAATTTGGGTACTTAAAAAGAAGCCTTGAATTTATGGTGCAGGTTTGCCTCAAAGCTAAAAGTGGAAAATGGTATTTGCATAGTGGTTACTCTAAACACATGCCTGGTGATCAATCCAAATTCCTCTCCCTAACTCCAAGAGGAGGCAAAGTAACTTTTGAGGGAGACAACAAAGGCATAATCAAGGGTGTAGGTAAGGTTAATAAAAACTCTTCAACATCCATTGAAAATGTATTATTTATTGAAGGCCTTATTCATAATTTGCTTAGCATTAGTCAACTAAATGACAAAGGCAATAGAGTTATTTTTGATTCAACTCATTGCATAGTTGAGAACATTAATGATAAGCAAATTAAGCTTGTTGATCAAAGGATCAATAATGTTTGTTATAAATCTTAATGAAGATCATTCTATAGATTCTAGTTGTTTGATTAGTGTTAATGATGAGAGTTAGGTTTGGCATAAAAGATTAGCCCATACTAGCATGAGCCTGTTAGACAAACTAGTAAAGAAAGAACTTGTAATTGTCTTACCCAAAATCAAATTTGAAAAAAGATAAGCCTTGTGGTACTTGTCAAATAGGAAAGCAAATTAAAAGTTTTTTCAAGACTAAAGACATTGTTTCAACAACCAAGCCTTTGCAATTACTTCATATAGATCTTGTAGGACTATCTAGGACAAAAGGCCTTGGAAGAAACTCCTATGTGCTTGTTTTTGTGGATGATTACTCAAGATACATATGGACACTCTTCTTAGCTCACAAGGATCAAGCTTTCAAATATTTTCTAAAACTTGCAAAATTTATTCAAAATGAACAAAGCTTGACTATTGTGAGGATTAGAAGTGACCATGGTGGAGAATTTGACAACCAAGACTTTTTGGACTTTTGTTATGAAAATAGAATTGAGCATAACTTTTCATTGGATACTCTAGCACTAGTAAAGCTTATAAAATCTATAACAAAAGAACTCTAGTGGTTGAAGAGTCTATACATGTTGTTTTTGATGAATCTAACTCTTCTCTTAAAGAAAGTGGTAATCTGGTTCACGCCACTACGATGTCAAATCGCCCAGAATTGAATTTGTGGCAATTTGCAGTAAGTGATCCCCAGGTCGTATTCACTCAAGGAGCCTCACTTCTTAATACTAATTAATCGTTCTAAACACCCAAACACTAATGAAGAGTACATAAACATGAGGGGGGTTTTGTGGCAGTACTAATAAAACAAACAAAACAGCAACCAAATAAATGCAACAGCAGCAACAGCAACAGCAGCAGTAGCAGCAAAAATTGCAAGGTATTGACAGTAAAGAGACTATGTAATCAGCCACTAGGATTCATGGGAGTGTAACTATCATTACCTAACTCATTAATTCAGTTTTGTTCTCATTCCATTGTTTGGTTCTTTATAAAAATGGTTCTAGAATAACATCTAGAATTTAATGCTACTAATTACAGTCAAGAACATCTCTCTACTATAACTAGATGCATTCAGTGGAAAATCTCAACCAAACCAAGTTAAATATATCATTTAACTAGTCATTTCGCCTCCCTCACTTTCCTAATCAGTTAAACAAGGTTATGTCTTATATATAAGTCAGTCTATGTTACATTCTCAAGCTCTAATCAGAATTTGACAGCAAAATAAACATGACAGCAAAACAAAAATGAAATGAGATGAAAATGGAGAATAAAACACTTAGCTTGCATTCTTAGTTCAAGCTACAACATCCCAGTGGTCTAGTGACTAATTACAATGAAAACGTAGCCCTCCATGAGAGCAAAACATCAAACAACAGAAGTAAAAATAGAGAGGAAGAGAGAGCTACGAATTTCCTAAGTTCTGGTTACAAAATAAAAGTGTTCTCCCTCTAAAACTGATGCTCCTTCAATGCCTTGGAATATTCTACCCTAGATGCTTCCTTGGATGCTTCTTCCATGATGTGGCAGCACTTTGACAGCAAAACAGCAGCATAATTAATATTTCTGCAGCAGCAGATAGGTATGGCAGCAGCAGAATTAATATTTCTGCAGCAGAAAAGTGACAAACAGCAGCAGAACAGCAGCAGAATATCATGGCAAAATTAATATTTCAGCCATGCTTTTCTGACCTACGAAAATTAATATTTCTGCCTAAAAATTCTGACTACATGGCATTGAATAAGAGTTCAAGTGGGCCCCACATCCAGCATATCCTAGTCAGCATCTGCATCACGCAAAAAGTGCCACATTAGCATCCAAATCAGCATCTTTGTCCATGTCAGCACTTTTTTCTCCAAAATTAAGATTTGTAGGAATTAGATTGAGCATTTTGCAATTCAAGTTCTGAAAATATAAAATTAAAACACATTCAATCCATAAATAGTTTATACCCAATAAATTCCAAAACATAATAAAATTAGAGAATTGACAAAATCAAAGAGGCAAAAAGGACTAAAATAGGGACTAAAAAGTATGTAAAAATGCCCGATATCATAATCATAGTGAAGTACTAGATTATTTCAAAGACCTCTCCTTGACTGACAAAGTGGAGAAAGAGCAAGAAATTGCTCCAAAGGAAGATGATAACATCGAATAAAATGCCAACTTACCTCAAGAAGAAGAAAAACCTCATGTAGAGGAGCTACCAAGAAACAATGATGAACTTCAAAAGGATTGGAGGTATGCTAAAAGCCATTCTAAGGAACTCATTATTGGAGATACATCTCAAAGAATAACAACTTGAAACTCTATTACAAATATTTGTAACCACTTAGCCTTTCTTTCACAAGTTGAACAAAAAAAATATTGATGATGCAATTATTGATGAATATTGGGTCTTGGCTATGCAAGAAGAGCTAAATCAATTCAAAAGAATCCAAGTTTGGGATTTAGTCCCTAGACCCAATGATCATACAATAATTGTCACAAAATGGGTTTTTAGAAACAAACTTGATGAAACTAGAGTAGTGGTTAGAAACAAAGCTAGGCTTGTAGCAAAAGATTATAATCAAAGGAAGACATTGATTATTGTGAAACTTTTGCACCCGTGGCTAAACTTGAAGCCATTAGAATACATTGGCATTCACATGCATTAATGATTTTAAACTTTTTCAAATGCATGTTTAAATTGCTTTTTTAAATGGCTATATCATGCAAGAATTTATGTTGAACAACCTCCATGTTTTGAAAATCATGATAAGCCCAATCATGTATTTAAATTGAAAAAGACTCTCTATGGTCTCAAACAAGCTCCTAGATCTTGGTATGAGAGGTTGAGCTCATTTATTTTAAACAATGGTTTTTCAAGAAGAAAGGTTGATACAACTTGTTTTTCAAAAAGAAAGATCATGATTTAATCATTGTTCAAATTTATGTTGATGATATCATTTATGGTGCTACTATTGAGTGTTTGTGCAAAGAATTTACAAAGATCATGCAAGGTGAGTTTGAAATGTCAATGATGGGAGAACTCATCTTTTTCCTTGGGTTCCAAATCAAAAAAATAGAGAATGAAATCTTTATGAGCCAAACCAAATATGCTAAGGAGTTGCTCAAGAAATTTGGGATGGAAAATGCAAAACCAATATCCACACCAATGAGCACTTGGTTCACGCCACTAAGATGCCAAATTGCCCAGAATTGAAATCATGGCAATTTTGCAGGATAATGGTCCCCAGGTCATTTTCACTCTTGGAGCCTTACTTCTAACCACTAACTAATTGTTCAAAACACATAAACATTAATTAAAAGCTAATTAACACACCGTGGGTGTGTGCAATTAAACTATAAAATAGAAACTAACAGCAACTAAACAAAGCAAAGCATAAATACTGAATAGAACAAAAATGAAATCACAACACAAAAATGTAATAAGCCATTCAATCCCTAGAGTTTGCATCTATCATCATCTCATCCTTGGTTTATTTTGATCTAATCATACCATTCAGTTTCCAACTAAAATTCCTAAAAGATCTTCCAAGACTAAATTATGTCAGAATCATAATCACAACCTAATATAATTTGTTTAAGCTCATGACCGAATCATGCTTGATAATCACCTAAGGCAAGCCATTTCGTTCTACTCACTCCACAACCAGTAAAGCAAGATTACACCTCAAATAAAGATCTTAAAACTAAACCTATGTCTACTTTATCATATCAGAACATAAATAAACATAAGAACTAGAGGCAAGTGCAGAACAGTAATGAGATAGGATTAAACCAGAAACTTATCTGTTATTGAGCCAAAGATTCAAAATACAAAGCTCTAGTTCATGTTTGACTAATTACAGCACTCATTAGCCCTCCATGGAGGCTAAGATACACAAAGAGGGGAAGGGAGGAAGGAGAAAAATGAAAATATAGAAAGTTTGGAAGAAGACAACTCTTCAACCCATGTGAAATAGAGTACTGGTCTATCTTTGTAGCTGCAGAAGAGAGATGGATGAAATTTCAGCTTCTGGTTTGACTCCATGTGTTGTCCTTTTCATCTTTTCTACTGCTGCACTTTTCTGTTGCTTTGTGTCTGATTCTGCTGGTTACTTCTAGTTGCTATAGAAAGCCCATGCTAGAAAAGCAGAAGCTGCTTTTCTCTTTGCTGAAAAGTACAGAACAGTGGGGCCCAGTCAACATGTCCAATGGCCTCCAAGTAAGCAAAACATCCATTATAGCATTTTTCCCTCTAATAATTAAATTTGAAAATTAAGCACATGAATTAATTAGGATAAAATTATGAAATTGAAGCATATTAATTCTATAATTAATTTACACTCAATAAATCTGAAATATAATAAAATAGGAGAGTTGGCAACATTGACATAGGAATAGGACTAAGATAGGAACTAAATAGCATATAAAAATGCTCGATATCAGCACCTCAACAAGCTTAGATAAGGATGAATAGGGTCAACCTTTGACATAACAAAATATAGAGGTATGATTGGCTCTTTTTTATATTTAACTACAAGTGGACCGAATATCATGTTTAGTGTATACATGTGTGTACAATTTCAAACTAACCCTAAGGAATCTCACTTTAAAGCTATAAAAAGAATTTTTAGATACTTGGTTGGCACGTTTAAAATGAGTTTATAGTAGCTTAAAGGATCCTCAAATATTTTAATTGGCTACTCGGATGCTGATTTTGTGGATAGCAAAATCAATAGAAACAGCACAAATGGAACTTGCCAATTCTTTGGTAATTCTCTTGTCTCTTGGTTTAGCAAAAAGCAAAATACTGAATATATTGCAGCTAGGAGACGTTATTCCTAAGTGTTGTGGATGAAATAATAACTAAAGGATCTTGGTATTTTTCTCAAAAACATACTCATTATGTGATAATACAAGTGACATATGTCTATCTAAAAATCTTGTTATGCATTCTAGAACAAAACATAATGAAATTAGATATCATTTAATAAGAGATCATAATCAAAAGAAAGATGTCTCTCTTAAATTTATGCAAATGGATTTTCATTTGGCTTACATTTTCACAAAGCCTCTTGCTAAAGATAGATTTAGCTTTATTAGGAAAGAACTTGGGATGGTAAATCCAAATGAACTTTGAAATTGTTTTCCCATTGCGTGCATTTTAAATTTTGTCTCTAATTTTGATTTTCACTACTAACTTAAGTATCAGAGTGTCCACTAAAAATAGTTTGCAAGTACAATATCCTCTAAAGAGCATTCCTTTCATTTGCTGAAAATCATCAGAAAAAAGGGCCTTTTGCACTCTGCTAGTTGACTGTCAAGAATCTGCCAGTCGACTGGATCCTTAACAGTTCAAATTTTTAAAAGTGCAAAAGTTGCCAGTCGACTACCATATGTATAGCAGTCGACCGAGAACTTTCTATACAAAATTTTTTTAAGTGCAGAAGTTACTAGTTGACTACCAGAGGTATAGCGGTCAACCGAGTGTCATTTGTTAAAAATAAATTTTCACACCCAAAAATGATCAATCGATCGCCACTATACAGTCGGTCGACTAGAAGATATCACTAAGCGATTGGTAAGATAGTTGAGTAATTTTTTTTTAATTTTTTCAAAATGAGGAACTAAAGAGGAACTAGTCGACTGCCAACCCCTCGATGATTGACTGATAGGTCAATGAATGTGAAAAACCCCAATTTGCTGCAATCAGTCGACCAGTAGGTTGCGATGGTTGACCAGTAGGTCACTTCCACGCGACAATATAAATTCAAAAATTAGAAATTGATGGGGTCATTTGAAATCTTTCTCAGTCGTGAACTTTTCTCTTTGTAAAACTAAGTGGCTCGAAGTACCCTGTGGTGATTGCAACTGGTTTTTCACTCAATTAGTTATGTGATTCTTCACAGCATTGCCTTTCTATGTGCTTTCCAAAGAGTTCTTCAGTGTTTTTCTCCTTGGTATCGGTTCTCTCTCTCTCTTAGATTGGTGTACGTAAGGGGATTACAAAATAAGCTTTAGGGCTCTTTTCAATATTCATTCGATTTCAACCTTCTTGGAAGATTCTGAGTGGTATTCTTCATCTTCTCTCTATTATTCATCTATGGCTTCCACCTCCAAATGAGCAAGGGCAAAAAATGCTAGCAATCAACCCACTGGTTATCTATCTTCTTCCTTAGAATAAAAACAAATGTATTCCGATATTTTTGAGAAAAGAAGAGTTATAGGTTGCAAGTATTTAGATTGGGAATATTTTTCTAAAAAAATAATGTCTTTCATTGATGTTCTGGATAACTTTGGGCTGAAAAACTATTTAAATATAAGGGATATTGGTATCTTGAAGTAATCAAGGCTTTTTATACAAATTTAGAATACAGAGTCAGAGAAAGGAAAATTTACTCTGAAGTAAGGAGGAAGGCTATTGAAATTGAAGAGAAACGTTTTGCTGAAATCCTTCACTTACCTATTCCACAAAAAGAGGACTATCATTTTACTGATAATCACAACTCTCTTAGTCCCTTTTTTTTTTAATGGAACAGCTGAGGTATATAAAACCATCACTAGAGAATCTAATTTCAAGATCAATAATTAGAGTCAGTTCAATGGAGGCTAGTGATAGGCTTTTGTTAATGTTATTCCCATATTCTATTTAATAAAAGGGAATCTAGCCTGTGGAAGTGAGCCTAAATTCTTCATGATGGCATGTATGATGGAAGGATGTGTTGTCAATGTACCTCACTTTATGATGAATAGAATGGCTTCTTATACAAGGAAGAAATCCCCTCTTCCTTATGCTGCTTTTATCACAAGAATCCTGAAAGCCTATAATACCAATCCCCATATGCACACTAGGGAAGACTCCTCAATTATTGATTGCAATTCATTAAGAAGAATGAATTTTTCCCTGGTAGGTGACTTGGAGAAGGATTGGTGAGAACTTGACCATTCATAGTGCTAGAGAAAGAAAGGAAATGGAGATAGATAATATGGAGGATGACCTTGACGAAGGAAATGAGATTAAAGAAGAAGAAGAAAAGGAAACTTCTACTATGCAACCTTTGAATCCTATGGGTGAATCCTTTTGCCTATTGAATAAGTTATTAGACAACTCAACTCAGATAATGACCATGATATGAGACATAAGAGATGGCATGGGTGAAATGAGAGATCAGATGGAGCTTATAAATGCCAAAATTTCACATTTGGAGACTACTTTCTCCACTCAGACTGAGGAAATCTAGTAGTTCACTAAGATGATTCAAGATCTTCAACAGAGATGATAGAGCTGCCTTTGAGGATAGAGGATGAAGGCCCTTTTTGTTGATGACAAAAAGGGAGAAATATTTGTTGTTTAATGCTTTTGTTTATGTTTTTAAGCCATCTAACATTAGTATTTTGGTTTATAGTTTTTTGACAATGGTTTATGGTTTATGGTTTATGGATTATGTTTATCTTTACAATAAAATCTTATGACTAATCTATTTTGCTTCTGTTGTGATATTATATATCTTGGTTGTTATAATTGCTTCATATGAATGGATATATATATATATATATATGCTTTCTGTTTTGCTAAAAATCTAATAAAGTCCTTAAGTTGACATTTTTATTTCAAAATGATATATTGCAGATATTTTGTTTAAGAAATCTAAAATTCCTTTATCTTTATTCAAAAAATCTTTCAAAGGAAAGGAATATGAAATTCAGGGGAGTTTTATCTCTCTTGAATCAAAACTTATCCAAATATCTAGTCCTATTTTAATTGGTTTGTCATCATCAAAAAGGAGGAGATTGTTGACCCCATTGCATCTAAAGCAGTATTTTAAATTTTGATGTATAACAAACAAATTAAAATAATAAATTCCTTGGTAATATTAACTTTTATTCTTTTAGGAATTACATCAAGTCAAAGGCATCAAAGAGCTAAAGAGAAGTTTTTTATTTTATGCCTTAGGACCTAGGATATTTTGTAAAGTAATTTGAAAGGCAAGAAAATTGTTTCAAAATCTTTGAGAATGTTTTTAATATTTTTAACTAAGTTGGAAAAATTCTGTATGAGGTTATTGAGTCTTAGAAATTTAAATACTTTGAAAAATCTTAATTTCTAAGTCCAATAGCTATCAGTCAATTGGTATGTTGATACCAGTTGACCGATTACCTTCTGTTTCATTTTAGCAAAGACCTAATAAACCTACCAGTTGATAGCTTGTCAGAAAGCAGTCGACTGGTACATCTCTATCTCGAATTAAATTTAATTCTAGTAACTACCAGTCAATCGATACAAATGTATCGGTTGATCGATAGGTTCTGGAACAAATTAATTTCAGGTAACACGGAGTTACCAGTTGACCACTAGAAAGGGACTTGTCGATCGACACCTTATTAAAAGGTACCAGTTCCTACTAGTTGACTGCCAGCACGATGACATCAGTATTAACGGATACTTTCTGAAGATATTTATTGATATCATCTTTGATCTTCTTTCAACAAATCTTTTACACCTTGGGCTATAAATATAACCCTCAGATGATGTCAAATCAACTTGAATACATTCTCTTTGACATTGAAATCTTTGATTTAACTTCTTGCCAATCATTTATTGGTTAAATTACTTTCACTTGTACATCTACTCTTTTTAAGATAGCCAACTTTGTTCATCTACTTTATCTTTTGAGTAATTTGAGTTAGTGTTTGAGAAAAACACTTTGTAAGGGGGAGAGACACCCTTGAGAAAGAAAAGATTTTTGTTGTAGCAGCTCACAAGTGCCCAATTGTATAAACTTGTAGTTGATAGTGAAATACTCAAGAAATCATCTTAAGAACTATATGTGGCTTGGTTTACGCTGAACCGATATAAATTCTTGTGTTAATCTCTCTTTCTCTCATCTCCTTTATTGCTTAAAGATTTATTTTTTATTATTTCTTGACATTGCTCTATTTTTCTGTTATAAAAAGCTTGGAATTGATTTTAAATCTTCTTTAACTTCAAAAAAGTGTTAGTAATTTTTTTTAAACAAATTAGGGAACTAGTCACTTCTATCAATATCTTTTACTTACACTGTTAGTACTTGTACAAGCTACTTATATGAACGGCACGTAGTTGAGAAAAAAGATGATCAAGCTTTGCATGCTCAATTTCGAAGCTTATGACTGGGTATTAGAATGTGCGGGTGATAGAGCTCGGTGGTGTCAAGTGTATGATGAACGAAAATGTTGGGGTCAAATGACAACAAACCTAGTAGAATGTATGAACGTTGTGGTTAAAGGGTGAGGAGTCTATCTGTAATGACATTGGCTTAAGCTACCTACTACAAATCAGCCAAATACTTCACAGATAGGTTGGTTAAGGCAAGAGCCCAAATCTAACCGAACAAAATTTTTGTACCTACATGCGAGATCAGTTGAAAGAACACGAGTCCAGGGCAAGTGTTTGTGTGGTGACCATTTTCGACCTTGTCTAGTTGTGGTTTGAGGTGAAAGAACCTTACAACAGATGATAGAGGCAATTTAAATGTCGTTGCAAGGTCTTGTTAGGAAATGATGTTACGACTGTGGGGAGTTTCAAGCTCTTCAATTTATTACACAAATTTCATCAACCAAATATATAGCTTAAAGATGATAATGGCTATATATCGAAGTTCCTTTCACCCAATTAAGAGGAGCAATATTGGCCATAGATACTAAAACCAAAATTTGTGCCTGACCCTAAAGATATCCGAAAACCAGGTAGGCCAACGTCTAGATGATTGAAGAATAAGATGGATTGGAGAGATGCATGTGAGTTTGCAAGGTGTGATGTGTGTCGAGAAACAGGGCATTATCACAACACTTGCCCAAATCGGCATCGTTTTGAAGGCCCTAACAATTAGTAATTTTTTTGCCTTACAAGTTAATTTTATCTGGTTTAATTTTTTTCTCTTACAAGTTAGTGATTATTTCTTTAGTCCAATTTCTTTAGTCAGGGGATTATCGAAATAGCAGGGTATGATGCTCTGAAACTGTCACAACCTTCATCCGGTACATGACTGGCACAGTAGAGGCACCATACCTCTCCGTAAGCCTTGAATGAAACATGAAGACTAAACCTGAGAATTTCACACATATAAAGTATAGCCATTCCACAAACATTTAATAAATATCAATACTATAGATATTGAGGGATACCAAGTATCTATTTGTTTGCATTCTATAATGACATACCAAGAATACAACAAATAGATCTTTAACAAAAGATCAAGCATTTATAGGTAATATACTATTACAATATTACATCCCATTCCTCACCTACCCAATTTACAGAGAACTACTTGAGTCTTATAAAAGAATGGTGAAGAATCAAAATATACAGTACCCCAAACGATGGGGCGTAGACACTAATCACATCTCACTAGGAATATCCTTTCCATAAGTCTCTCGATTTGAAATGTTAGGAAAATGAAGGGTGATAATAGATATCTTTCTGAGGATAACATATAACAATTTATAATATGAAAACAAGAGTAGACATGTAAACACTTCATTACGCATGTAGGACGAAGGCTAATCGATTCCTAAGCAACCCACGGCCATAATGCATGGGGCCACTGTGCGTGCAGCAACATGAGGTCAAGGATGTCGAAGCTAATTGTACCTAGCTAATAATACATATTGCTAATATTGGTTGGAAACTAATCAATTCCTAAGCAACCTACGACCACAACACACAAGCCCACTGTGCGTTCAACAACGTGAGACCAGAGACATTGAAGCCCAACTGTAGTTCATCAACAATACATAATTAATCATTAGATGGTCAATAACTATAGTTTCATACACAATGTCACATAATTTAATCACATTCTTGAACTATGCCCCCAAGGCATATCTATGTGAGAATTAAATAAGATTTATTGATAGTATATCATAAAATTATAGCAACCACAGTATAATCCAAATTCCCCAACATCTTAAGACCACAATCCTAACAAAATTTCAAATAAGAGAAATTTAGTTACCCTAAACTTATAGGCCCAGAGAAGAAGAAAAGATGAACAAGAGTCCTTTTTCCGAAGCACTAGTCAAGAGCACAAGGGAAAAGAATTTTAAAAGAGTGCAAATTTTTCAATGGGTGAGCCACAAGAGATTAGAACCTAGGTACCCAGCCTGGTGCCCAGAGGCGTCAGCGACTCAACTCTTGGGTAGGTCAAGGGAGTTGGCACCTAGCGCTCAGAGGTGCCAACTACCCAACTCTTTGATAGGTCATCCTTTGGCTGCCAAGCCAGGGCGCCTGGGCACCTATGGTTGGGTAGCCATGGATGCTTCCATCGACAGCACAGAGGAAGAAAATAGACATCAAGGCTTCCTTAGGATAGAAAATTGCTAAAAAGGGGCAAGTCTCAAATATTAATCCCCAAGCAACATTAAAATACCCCATTCATAATCTTCAAAAAAAATTCTTTATTTTCGAAGGTTCATAATCCCTCTTCAACCCTAGATTCCAACACTTTCTTGGTGTCCTTATAACATTAATTCTATAGAAATATGATTCAAGGTTGAAGAGGTTCAGGGTAACCTTTGATTTCACCTACAAAGCCATAACCTAAAAAAATCCCCAAATCCCTTTAGGGTTCCACCGTAGAAGAATGGAGAAAGAATAGGAGACATACCTTAAGTTAGAAGTGAATCGAACACATAAGAGGAGACGAAGGGAGAAGATTTCCAAGCCTTGCAATGTGTATATATATGTCTGTGACTTGAAAGGGGGAAAGAGCCAATAGAGATGGACGAAGTTGAGGGGGGGAAGTGAATGAGAGAAAAGCTAAGTGTTGGGTTTCTAAAGTCAACTATTTTAGAATACCCACCCTATCCTTTCTTGGAAAAAGACTCAATAAATAAAAATAAAATAAAATAACAAGAATCTTAATTAGGCTTCTAATGAGCTTATCACAAAAATTCTACTAACAACCATTATACACAATTATCACTCCACACCAAACACATTAACATTGAATTAATTCACATACAAACTTAAAAAAAAAATTCAGGACTACATTTAACACATTCTCTTACCGATAGAAAGGACCTGGGTATTATAGAAACAAACCCACATTCCTCTACAGTAGGAAGATGAGAAAGAGACAACAGAAAAGAAGAAAGAGAACTAGGATGATGTGGAATTATTTTTGCCACATCATATGCTGACATGTCCATTTTGAACTGAGGTGGTAGTCTACAAATCTAAGTTAGAGTTGATTGTTAGTCAAACTAACAGTTAACTGGATAGAAGAGTTCTTTTTTACACAAAATGAAAAGTTTATGGATTTCTTTGCTGGGTTTTATAGTTCATGAGAATTTTTTGCACGTTAAGAAAAGTTCATGGAGGCTATCTGCATTTTTCCCTATCTAAAAATAACAAAGCGTGCTTTATTGTCTCACCAAGTACAAATCAACAAACACAAACAAAAGGAAAAAATAAGTTACAAAAAATAAAAAAAAATGAAAATCCCAACAATAAACCAAACCCATGTTTTATTAAAAGAAAAAGAGATAATTGCATAAAACTCTCATAAACTTTGGGGTCCTTGCAATTTACTCCCATGAACTTTTAAACATACCAAAGGATCCATTCCAACTTTCAAGTGTCCAAAAGACCTTTTCGATTAGGTTGACAATTAAGTTGATTGTTAGTCAACAATGTCTAGTTAGCTTAAATGTGCCACATAAACACTAATGTGGTAATGGTATATTTGTAATTTCATCAAAACAGAATTTACCAAATTAATAAACCAAGATAAATATTAAAAGAATTGCATGAGAAATACTGAAGTCGCGATTCAAATATGGAGAAGGACACTCAGACAACTATATTTACAAAACTCCATTAAAGATCCAATGCCAGTGAATGATAGTGAACCGAAAGGAGATCGCAAACCCATGCCGGTTAGAACAATTTTCCATAATTATCAATCAGAAGGAAATCAGAAAGTGTCATGATCTAGAATTGGTAAGCATTGACTTTACTTCATGTACGATAATTGTTGGTTATTATTATAAAATAATTTGTTTTTAATAGTAGTTTATTACGTCAAACGTTGGCATTATCAAAGCTATGGACGTTGCAATTTCATTGTTTTTAAGATGGACGTTTGGCACTCATTGATTTAGATGGTTTAATTGGTTTTATTGGGCATCAATTACTGCCAACAGACCACTCCAAAGGATCATAGCAAACATCTATATATAGTTGTGTGTGATAAGTTTGTTGGAGAGATGTGAGTGAAAGAAAAAAAATATATAAAGTGTGAAAAGCCTTTATAATATCTGTGTATATTATTTTTAGTAGAGAATGTGTGTGAAAAAAAATGAGTCCAGTTTACTTCTTTTGTATAGAGACAGTAAACAAACAATGAGTCTTGAACTATTTTATCCTGGAGGTAACACGTCTGTATACCTCTGTACCAAGTGATATAGCAAAATTAACTCATGAGAGACGCGAAATTATTTTAAAGAAAGACGAGTTACTCTAACTTTATCCTAGTACCACGTAATTTATATTTTTTTACTCTACAATTTCTTCAATTTTGTATTTATTCTTATTTTTCTTATTGCTGCTCTACCAATAATTATATTTGGAGGTTTTCAGAATCTCAGCCATGACTTCTTGAACCATATTAAGTTAAATACTTTTTTGATTGTTATTTGGAACAAAAGAAAGAAAGAAAGAAAGAAAGAAGAAATAACTATTGACTTGTATGAAATCAAAAAGTAACTGGGGAAGAAGAAATATAATTATCTGTACTCACCCAAAAAATTTGTTCAATCTTGTTCATTTTATTGACAAGGGTATACTTTGATTGTTGCTCGCATCTCCCTTCTTTATTTATTTCCATATGGCTATTATTTGTGATCATGATACATTGTATTCCTTAGTCATTAATAATGCTTAGAATTGGAAGTGCCTCCTTTTACTTAGTAGTTGATAATTCACCCTTAACTTGACTTAGAAAGGAGTTATTTTTATTAAGACTTAGTTCAATGAGAAATTATTGTCTGGCCTTTGATTTAAACTTATGGTATATTTTTTTTTTCAGAAGAGCTCATTTGGTGAGGGATCTATTGCTTTTAAGCCTTCAGCTAAGGTGAGATAAAAGTTGTTAATTAGGCTATAAATATTGTTTTTAAGGCTCTACCAAACTTATGATGGTGTATTAATAAGTTGTTTTTGGCTTTCAATTTGAGTTTCAAATTTTGCTAAATAACTATTTAGATACCTTTAAATAACTATTTGGATAATTTTATATATCCAATTATTATCTTTTCATTGTAGGCCCCACAGATAAGTTTAGCTGCCATATGAATTGTCCTTAAATTTTTTGGTCTTAGAGAAATTGTGATCCCATGTATAGATGTATCATGTTATTGTAGAAAGTAGTATAAAATATTGGTATTATTTAAATTGTAGATAATTAAGACTATGGTGTAAAAAGATATGAATTAATATTATAAATATTTGATATTTATTATTATCTAACTTTTGTATATTACAATTTACAAGTGAATTATTAGTATATATGAAATTTAATTTTGTATATGTGATCTTATTTTCATAAGACAAAAAATGATTTCAAAATCAAAAGCTAAATGAAAATGCTGGATTAAACCCTGTTTGATGCTAACTCCATTACCATATATATATATAGATTTAATTTTGTATGCGATGTTTATAATTTTTCTAAATTATAATCACAATACTATGAATTTCTTTGAGATTATTACACAATACTTTGAAATTATAATAAATTAGTGATATGCACTTCTTTATTTGGAAATTCATAGTAAATTATATGTGTATATACATATATATTTTACTAAATTGAATATATGCTTCATCTGTTAGGTGTCTTTTTTTTGGTGTAAATAACCATCTGGTGTCTGATTATCAAATTACGGTTGTCTACTAATCAAGATTCGAGCCAGGTAGAATCACAGTGGGCGGCAAAACTCTCCAACCAAGTTTTAATGCAGCTACATTCCCAAATACTCGAATTCGAGACCTCTGGTTAAACTAGGACAATCCCTTATCAACTTATGTGCTTGGTGGTTGTAGGTGTCTTTCTGTAATATCCGTTAATTTCGGAATATAATTCGCCTAAGAGTATTTTAGAATTTTACAACGTTACTTTAGTTATTTATTTTGGTCATTTTTAATTTTCATATTTAATTGTTCTCTTTGAATATTATTTATGAAAATTGAGTTAAATGACTGGACTGAATATTTGCACCATGTGGGATATATTCTAAGAATAGTGAAATTCATGGAAAAGTGGTTTAAGAATGGTGAATTAGTCCATTTATTGTAAATTGACTGGATGGGTTTGGATGTTGGGTTATGGATACCCATGGGTTATTCAATAACCCATTAAAAATATTTAAAATAAAACTTCAATAGTATCCTCTCATTTTCGCGTCTGAAGCAAAAGGCTGAAAGGAACAGTAAATTCGTTTTCTCTCATTTCTTCATCCTCTTCTCAAATCCTTTCCTTGATCTTCAGAATTTTGATTATTTGTTCGGTTCAAAAGCTTTATAAGGATCAAAGGTAAGCTTTAATCTCATTATTTTCCTTAAATCTAAGTTTATATGGAAAATTAGAGGAGGTTTTGTTCTTGAAGATTTTGATGATAATTCATGAATCTTAGTTGTTTTGGAGGTTATATTTGAGTTAGGATTGAGTTATAGTCGGTTAAAAGAGTTGAGATTCTGGTTTTAAATCAAGAAAGGAAAGGATGAATTTTCTGGGAAACTTTCTGGTTGCTCTGCAAACTCGAATTCACTGTAGCAACCAGAAAGTTTGGGAAAATTTTTCGAGTTACTGTAGCAGTTACTGAAGTGTCGGTAGTCAACGGTACTGTAGAAGTCAACGTTACTGTAGCGAACCGTTACTGTAACGAACCGTACTGTAGCAAACCGTTACTGTAGCAATCAGAAAATTTTGCATACTTTCGTGATTTTGTTTCCTTTCTTATGTTTCCTTGTAATATATTTTACTAGAAAATTTTCCTACACAAACTCTAGTGTGGAACAAGGTAAACTTGGACAAACATCAAGGTAAGTGAATAACCTTGCTAAGCTAATTTGATATTACTAGTCAAAGTACAATATAAGTCCCATACTACTCAGTGCATAACGATGAAAAAACTATACACGAGTTTGAAAGGGTTAGAGTCTCATACTACTTAGTGTATATCTATGAAACCTATACACGAGTTTGAAAGGGTTAGAGTCCTATACTACTCGGTGTATATCTATAAAATCTTATTCACGAGTTTGAAAGGGTTAGAGTCCCATACTACTCGGTGTATATCTATGAAATCTTATTCACGAGTTTGAAAGGGTTAGAGTCCCACACTACTCGATGTATAAGATAATTAATTATATGAGTAAATGTGGTATTTGTACTTTTGATATTTTATATAATACAGTTATTTACTTACTGAGTTTTTAAATAAACTCACACTCCCTATGATTATCTTTTCAGATACAGAAAACAAGGAAGAAGAGTATCCGTTTGAAGATTAGAAGCCCCTTGGAGTTATTATCTATTTCTGTCTGGTGGGATACCAGTACTTATTAATGTGAATACTAGGAACGCTCTGTACTTCCTATAGGTCTCCTAGGCTTGCGATGAGATAAAAAATCAGATTATGTATGCCTATATTTGCTTATCAGATGAATATAATTCTGTCGTGTGGAATGAATGATTAAGGTTGAATGTAAAACCTTACAGAATATACGTAAATAACTTATGTTTGAGAATTTTATCAAATGAGTAGTATCTTTTCACATGTTCAATTTTTGGGATGTGACACTTTCACTATGACAACCATAACTCAAGAGGTTCACCATGGGGGGATGCTTAAATTTTCACTATGTGCTACGTTAGGGTAAGAAAGGAAGCTTATGAGAACTATGACTCAAATTTAATGACAGTCACCAATGTCATATCTTTTTTGAAAGAAAAGGGCTACCAAAGTAATTGCAACTTGTATAAATTTAGGAATGAAGATATAACAACCATTGCCCCATTTGAGGTTGACAAGGATGTGGTAAACATTTTGAAAAAGCTTTTATCAAGAACATTTGTCATGGTACAAGTATATGTCAATTACCACTCTGATCAAAACCACGAAGTCCTTGCACCACCACCTCTATCCGCATCACTATTACTCCTCATGCTACTCTTCAGTTTGAGTTGAAGATGGAGAAAAAGGCTAGAGCAAAGATAGATGGATTTTGTATTTCAATTTAAATAGATAGAGGAGAGGATAAGGATTGAGCAAGAAAGGAAAAAGGATCCATGCATCTTGAGAGGTTGAGGAGGTAGCTTCATGTGAAATGCATGATGATTTCATGGAGTTGGCAAGTTCCAAAAGTAAGAATGATGTGAGTAATGGTTCGTCAACTAAAGTTGAAGAAGTTGTTCTTACTGGTTGTGACTTTTTCGACAGTGATGCCAAGTAGCCTGATTTGTTTTGTGAGGATATGTATGTGGGTGTGTAGGTTCAGGATGATGTGAATGCTTGGCCTGGGAATAACCAAGCTAAAGCTTCAAGAGTTGCATGTGATCATTTGGATAAGCCTACTATTGACATAGATGGTGCACATGTGCTTTATGGCAGCAATTGGTAAGGAGATGTGGAGTCAGAGTATTGCAACAACGATGAATTGATTAGTCTTGATGGGTCATCAAATGATGGGCTTCTTAAAAGACCTAGGTACTCAACCTTCAATGAGAAGATAGACTTTTGTAGGCCTCTTAAATTGGTGGTTGGTATGAAGTTTGCAAACTTTTGAATATATAAGGATGCACTGAAGCAATATGTAATCGAGAATGGGATTGACTTCACTTATATAAAGAGTGAATCTTTCGTGATCACAGTTTGATGTAAAAGAAATGTGGATGGATGATTCATGCCTCTATGACATATATCAAGACCTTTTATGGTAAGGAACACACTTTTGGATGGGTTAGAGAGAATAGGAGAGTAACTTCAGAATGGTTGATAAGGAAATATGTGGAGCATGTTGAAGACCAGCCCAATTGGAATGCCACGAAATTTATAAATAAAGTTCAAAGGGATCATAATGTGGCAGTATCAACACATTAAACATATTGTCACACTTGAAATATAACCGACTGGCCTGTTTTTGGAAAAAAGATAAAATAAAATTGACTTTTAAAATTAAAAACTAATTTTATTAGGAGCTGCCACCAAAATTTAATTTGTTAAGAAAAACTTTGAAAAAAATTGAATTTGAAGGTCTGTGTTTAGTAAAAATCGGATTTGGAAAAAACATTAAACACAATAAATCAAAATTTATCTGGTAGAAAGTAAAAATATTTCAGCACTATTCATTCATTGAAATATTCAACCAACAATAAAACATAATTACGCAATAAATAATTTTCTTATTTGAAGCTTTCTATTTTCCATTTTCCCTCCTTTTTTTCCCCTTTAAGCAAAATACGGTAAGAATCTGAAAAAAAAAAAAGCAACAAAGTCAACAAAAATAGAGGTAAAGAAACAAAAAGTCACTAAAGAAACAAAATATACTCATATTTCTCCTAAAAAAATGTGCATATCATGTCCAAAAAAAAGAAAAGAAATATGCTTACATGTGTGTAGGTACGTGCAAATATATATATATATATATACACACACACACACACATATAGATATACACAATTAATTCCTTGATTGAATATAATTTCTCTTATCTTATTGTAATGCTTTTGTATACATTACACATAAAGGGTGGGTTAGGGTTGACCCTGAAAAAAAAAAAGATCTTGGTCAATTAATGACTTAAAAAAAAAGTGACCCATAAATGGTTTTATGAATTATATTAAATCTAATTTTACTGACTCAAGGGGAATGTTCATCTAGTTATATTAAATCTAATTTTATATATATATATATATATATATATATTTTTTTTTTTCTCTAAGAAATGGACTGAGTGCATATAAGGCTAAGCAGCGGTTCGGGTTGACCCGTTCAACTTGCCCATTTGAGTTTGTTTGGTTTGGTTTGGGTTAACGGTTTAGGTCAAAAGATTGAGCCTGATTATTGGTGGGTCGAAAAAATTTCAACCCAATCCAACATGCCAACCTTGTCATTACCCCCATTCGAGTACATTACCGCGCGGACAGTGTCTTAGCCTAGATTGCCATAAGCCTAACTTTCCCTTAACCCATATTCTTTTCATTAGCTAGATTTCTCTTATTATTAAACAATATAAACTTAATTCTTACTACAAATGTGGTTGTCAAAATGAAAATAACATTTCCTTTAGAACAAACATGGAGAATTACATACTTTCATTTACACATACACACTTTCAGTTCTTGCAATAAAAATTTCAATTCCTTACTTATAAAACATATAATTTAAAATAGTTTACACAGTGTAGCATAGCCTACCCGATTATAGAGCCTTTCTAGAATTTCCTACTTGCCTACATATGTCAATATAACTAAATAGGATGTTACCGTACCCCAAACAAGGGGGAGGTCCTTCAAATGCACGAGTCTCCAAGATTTAGGGCTCTTCGTACCTAAAACTATAAGGGGGTGAGTCCAAACGTTTTGACTCACCTAACAATAGCCCTACCTCTCACTACACACATGACTATGCATGCACGTCGTCAATTATAAAAATATTTACTCTTTATACATAATCATAATATTATATTCTCCAAATTAAGATGGACTATGTTCCATGCATCTCACACATATGCAATCATAAAGCAAGACAACCATTTATCATCACCACACATTGCATTTATCATTACCATAACACATTGCACATTGCACATAATATACATGTCATCGTCACAACAATGCATTTATAATCTTACACCAACACATTTAACATCACAAGTCTCCCATCCTCCTTCTTCCATCCTCACCTCTACATCACATTGTTCCCCTTTATTGCCTCACATGTCCCCACTATGTACATCTACACGTGGGGCACGAATTTACATAATGATCTCTTGGCCTTTTTTGGTCATACATAGTATTTTTCTACCCTTATTCCCTCGCATATGGTAAACCATGAATTTTACATGTACCAGTGCCTTTTGACAATGTGGCCATTGATAGATACCCTTTTGACACAAATTTATCTCGAACATTTCTCTCTTGATTGCTACAATCATTCATGAGCTTCTTTTACATAACATCCCCACACATGCTAAGAGTTGAGGATTTCTAAATTTATATAGTTGTCATAACAATAATAACAATGCCTCAACCCCTTAGCACATAATGGGTTCCTCATGTATTACCTAGCCTCACAAATCATGGGTAATACATGAGAATATGCTCCTTTGGGAAATCAAAAGGAGAAATGTGGAAATTCTATGTTTTAGCCCAAAGGCCCGTTCATTGCACAACTTCATTTTATTAAATTCTAAAGGTAACTTAGTAAATTTAATGAAAACTAATTAAATTTAATGAAAGAAACCAAGGTAGAGCTATCCCTCACCTTTGCTTAGCTTTCTTTACCAACTTCACCTCTTTAAAAGAAGAATTTTCAAGCTCCAAAAAGCCAAGGAAGCTCCAAGACATTCCCCCATACCTACGGTCCAAGGAAACATGAGAAAAGGGGGTCAAAACATTACTTTTGGATAGGGCTTCAGGGGGTGGCACAATGGAGATGTTTCTGCCAAGATGGCACCTAGGCGCCCAAGCTAGCGTCTAGGGTGCCATCCCTTGCTACCTTGGCCCTCTTGGATACCTAGACCATGATCCCTGGGCAGCCATGGATGGAGCTCAAAAATGGCTTCATCCAAGGCCAATCTTCCTTCCTTTGGTTCCAACACTTCATGGGTTCATCTTGGGTGCTTTTAGGCAAAATAAAGACACTTAAAACAACCTTTAAAAATCAAAAATTCAAGCAACAATCAAGAGGGAAAGATTCAATAAATTTTCCCTAATCTAATTCTTTCAATAATCTCAGTTTTTCTCATAAAGATCAACTACATTTAATAAGGGGTTTCTCAATCATTAATTCAAAACAACATTTCCATACTAACAAGGTTATACCATTCAATTTTAGCCCTAGGGATTCATAAAGCAATTCTTCTAAAACCTAGGGTTTCATTCTTAAAAAAAAGGAAGAAGAAGAAGAAGAAGAAGAAGAAGAAGAAGAAGAGGAAGAAGAAGAACACTTACCAATTTTCTTCTAAGCTTCCATGATCTCCTTCCTTCCTCAAGCTTGTCGTAGATGGTGTTGAATAAGGGGCTTAGATGCTGGACAGAGGAGAGGGATGCATGAGATGGAGATAATGGATGAAGACAAATGGTGTGTGTGTTTTTAAGTTAGTGTATGTAGGGCCCACTCATTGTTTTTTCATTTTGGCCCCTTTGTAATCACCTCAATTAGGAACTTGCAAGGAAATTGGAAAAACTTGATCATAATTAGGGCACCCATTTACACTTCCATAAAAATACACATCATCACATCCCATTTTCATTAAAATACCAAAATTTCATATTTGTTCACTTTAGTCCCTCTTAGTGTCCCCAAACTCTACTTTAGCTTAAATCCATCATCCTTAAAAGTATCAGACTCATAATTCCATCGTCATAAAATCATTCTCCCTTACGGGGTTCCTATTCAATCTTTTCTCATGACTACTCTATGTTTTCTTTTCTTTTCACTGTAGTCCATGGATGTTCTTCCTATACTCACCATATGTTTTCTTTTCCATTGCAAATTTTACTTGATGAAGGGCAAATCTTAGTCCTTATTAAACTTTAGGACCCTTTATTTCTTTAGTCGAAGCTCCTTAATTCGCAAAAAATTTCACTTCCTAAATTTACATACCTTTAACCACACAGTAATACCTGGGATATTACAAACCTGATCTGTGTATATATATATATATTTCAAAAATACTAGTTCTCCTATATTCTTCTCTTATCTCTTTTAGTCTCTCACATTCTCCCTAGGGGTTTTCTCTCATCTCTGTTAATCTCTCACGCACTAGTAAGTCCAGCACAGTAGCACCACTGTAATCTACAAATCATTACTTCTCCATCATTTCATCTCCATCAACTTTGTCTTAGTCCTTCACTCCTCCGATCTCTATCATTTTTGTCTTAGTCCTTCACTCCTCCAATCTCCATCATTTTTATTAACTTTATCTTCACTACTTCACTACTGTAGCATGGTACCTAGCTGACCAAGAGACCTATTGCTGGTGAAAATGTGGCCATAGAATGCCAATAGAGATGCTCAACAGGCTACAATACCCTCTTACGCACAACTTCTCTGCCTGGCCTCACTCTACGGCATGTTCTGTTTCACGGATAACAGGGGAAGACAACGGGAAGGAAGGATACCACTGCCAGAGAAAAAGATGGTTCTCTAGTTCAAAGATGGTTTTGGTTCGTATGAACCATTACCATTGCCAGAGAAAAGAAAAAAGAGAGGATAACGAGGGAAGGAAAAAGATGAGGATGAGAGGAAAAAAAAGTCCAACCTGCTAGAGTACGAGTTGTGTTGGTTTGAGTTTAGTCTCCAAAAATGTTGAACCCGACCCATAATCAACCCTAGATATATATATATATATAATGATCTCCATATATATATTCCCTATCTCTCTTGGGTTCCTGTATTTTCTCTCCCCAAAACTATTGCACGCTCTCTATTTTTTCTCCTAAACCATGCCCTCTCTCTATTTTCTCCTCTCCATCAAACTATCACTCTCCCTGCTTTGTTTTTTATAACTGCAACGCTCTCTCAATCTTTCTTTATCTGTCGCCATACCCACCATCTCTATTTTTTCCTTCACCATTCTCCCTCTTTATTTTTTTGCTTCCAAAACATGCGCCCTATCTCAAAGACTTTTCCTCTATTTATACACAGAGGCCTCTAAGGATGGACCGATGAGAATTAGAGAGTGAGAGGGAAGGATCGAACGATGGATAGGGGTGAATGGAGAGAAAGAGAAAGAGAGGGGGGACGAATAGAGAGATGAGAGAGAAGTAGAGAGGAGAGAGAGATAAGGGTATTTTTGGAATTTTAAATTTTAGTCCACATATCAAATGACGTGTCACTTGAGATGTGTCACGTAGACTGCTTAGTAATCATTTTCCGTCAATATCTTTAACAGCGTTAGTGAAAAGGGTATATTTGAAAAAAAACACGTGGGAACATATTTGATGAAAAAAAAAGAGTTAGAGGCATAAGTGAAATCTGGTGTAAATATTAGACATGAAATGCATTTTTTTCATTAAGAATAAATTACACTAAAGTCCCATTAGATTTGACTAAATAATATTTATCACCCTTTAATATTTAAATATTAGACTTGGCTCCCTTCTAATTTATTTCTTTATCATTTAAATTATTTATGATCAATTCCATTTATAGACATTTTTTTTTGTTACTTAAAGTTAAAACTTTAACCAAATTTTATATTTTGCAATTGCATATGGTCATTCTTTTTTGTTTTGGTCAAGTTTTCAAATAAGAAGACATATGATATTTTTCAAAAGTACTTATTTTGGTAAAATGAGGTGTTGGCCAATTTTTTTTAATCAAAATTTTATTTTGGTTCAAAATAAAAAATTAGTTTTGGGTCATATTAATTTTTTTTCATTGCTTTGAGAAGAAAGAAGAAAAGTAGAACTTCTTTAAATGAAAGGGCCTCAAGTACATAAAATTGACAATATATGTAATACCTGCGACTTTGAAATGCTCTGAATGATATGTGCACCCTATTAGATTTTGCGGGAGAAATTTTTTTCCATTTTAGTGAAGAGAGATGCAATATGAGTGACTTTGCTTTCTTTTGCCATGGTATGATGTGCTCTTTCCACTTCATGCACTAATGCGAATTTGGGTTGGTGTGAAACTCTTAAAATGAATGGATGCGATGTAATAAGAAATTATGTGTAGCTTTTACTCTTGTGTTTAATCATGTGTGTGTGTGTCACGACCCGAAAACTAAGTCTGTGATTAATGCAGACAATGTGTCACCCACATCGCTATAAGCCTAATTTTGCTCATCTAACCCTAACTATGTACACTACTCCTAGGTGGCTTACCCCAATTACAGAGCATATCGAATTGATTAATTAAAAATCAAATAAAATTTACCTACACTAAACAATGGGGAGGCATCCTTAGTTTGTGAATTATCGGTCTAATCCATCTTCTATACCTGTAGCTGTGAGGCGGTGAGTCAAATCCATTGACTCACCCAAAATGGCCTTACTCTTACAAAAATATACAATTATGCATACTATAAGATTTCTATATATACACATATATATGCACATATATATTCATACATGAACACACAGATATAGTTGTACGTGCACAACACCAAACCATCATAAATCATGCCTAACTCCCTAACTTTGACCTTTCCTGTCACACCCCAATTCAGGAACATGACCGGCACGGAGGTGGATTTTGACCACCACTGTAAGCTTGACAACACACAACCAACACACACAAAAATAATCACAATACAAGGATTTCGTTCCATCATGAAAGTGTTATCTATATCTACTTCTTACAATTTAATTCAAGAGATATCCAAAATACGGTAATACCAATAATGTCCAGTCCCGGAATAATCATACATGATTAATAGTTAAAGGCATGAAGACCACATTTTCATCCATTACACAACCATTACAAGAATCTTAGGTGTTCTATCTAACTACAGTAATACTCAACCGACTGACTCTATTATGACAAAGCCAACATCCAAACCAAAGGAATGGGGACCAGAGACTCCACTAATCCTTGTACAAAGACTCACCAACTACTCAAAGAACTTGTAAGGGGTACAAAGAAAAAGGTAAGTATAAAACTCAGTGAGGGAAACAATTAACTGTAAGAAATTTACAAGCCAAATACCTCACACAAGGGTGGGATCAATAGAAGAATCCACCCATTACCTTCAGTTCATACTGCACACGTAGTCCATATAACCTACACTCGATATAATCAACACTTTCCAACTAAACTAGAAATTCACAACACATGCTTAAATTACCATAATTAAGATAAAGCACAAATTATACCAAAAATCTCTATTTCCACAAAATAACTAATCAGTTACTATATGGGTGTCCACATCGCATATCACAAAAACAAATACTTAATGCATACTTCCTATGAGGGAGAAACCAACTAGTAACATTCGAAATTTCGTGCAACAATAAAAAAGGATCAACCAACCAGTTATCCAATGCACATATAATTAACCATATGATATAAATTTTTACAAGATTCCCATGAAAGTGTCTAATGGCACCATCCAACCACTTGCCCATATAGATATCCATATTTCACAAAGTCCTTCCATGAAAGGGGTCAAGTGGTACCATCCAACCACTTTCCCATATAGATATTGATATCTCACAAGTTGTCCCATAAAAAGGTCAAGTGGCACTATCCAACTACTTGCCCATATAGATATAAATATCTCACAAGAGAATAACACCAATTGATTCCATCATGCCACTGAAATAGAGATTTAAAGCATGCATAATTTTTTAATATAAAGATCACATGTATTAAATAAATGTAGCTAGTCCCTCACTATACTGAATGCTAAGAACATATAATATTAACTTTGTTTAAATTACATACTATCATTATTCCATCACTACACAACCATTCACAGTACCTATGCAACAATGCATACTTAAGGCTTAGAGGAAATTTCATGTTTTTGTATGTCACAATAATCAATCATAGAACCAACACAAATGCTCATGCCATAAACACATACCATAAACATAATATACCCAACCATGATACGAATATTCCTATTCTTTGAATTCACGTACCAACCCACAATAACATGACTTATATAATTAATGAGTCATAATATAATGATCTCATAACATAACCATATAGGAAATAGTCGAGTAACCCACACGTTAAATTTCTTGTAACATCAAATGCATAGAGCTAGAACCACCACATGAATGTAATTTAGTTACATTAATTCATTTCCCAAGATTTCCATTTTTCCATTTTCATTATGCCATAAGAACTCACTATAGTTTAACATAATGTTCACCAAGTGATTATAGTTGGAAACCACTCACAACCAAGATGACGATATAGGTTTACTCCTTACTCCCAAGCATTTGCCATAACATGTTTTAAACATCATGAAATAGTTTACATAACCTTCCTAACATATACCATAATGAGATTAATGTTCTTTAGAAATAAATAAAAGACCACACAATTTAGATAAAAAGTGGTGTTTGATCCCTCACCTCAACTCCAAGCTAGCTAATCCTCTTCAAATGATGTGGAATATGCCTCAAAGGATCCATCCCTCAAACCTATGCTTCCATGAAGAAAAGAGTCATCTGCAATCTCCTTGAGTCCAAGGCCAAGAAATGAGAAGCAAGCTCTAAAATAGATGAATAAGTAAGGAGGGGAGCTCATATTTCTTCTCCATTTTCATGAGAGAGAGACAAGAATGAGGGCATAGGTATGAAATTTTGTTTAAGTATTGGAAGTGTTATTTACCTAAATTGCAACTTGGCCCCCATTCCTTCATAGTTTTAAGAGTAGACCCAAATGAAATTCTAAGTATTTTTTCAACCAATTCCAATCTAAATATTTCTTTCCTTTCTATTTTTACATACATACCACACTTAGCAAGTTTCCATTACCCTATCTCAACCACATGCCTCCTAATTCCCTTTTCACAATTTATAAGATTTTCCACAAGTTTCCCACATTTAAATTCACATAAGTCCCTATTCACGGACCTTTGCCATTAATTCCCAAATCAAGTTTGATCATGCAATTTGCCACTAAACGTAACCCATTTTTAATATTTTAAATTTCAACCGGAAGCACCAGCATCACTAAAATTTCATTATTCCAAAGTTTATTTATAGAAAAAAGATTTTAAATTCAGCCCTAAGAATTCCTTCCGTACCGATGATGGCTCAAATCTTTATTATTCAAGTAGTCACAAAAAAATATGGGTATTACAGTACTAGGAAGGGAGAGGGCATGTGAGAAGGAGAGAGAGAAATGAGAGAAATGTGTGTGTGGCCACCTATATATTCCATTACAAGTGAAATTACAATGTTGCCCTCTAGCCAACCCCCAGTCAACATTAGTGATGGCAAATTTGTAATTTCTCTAACTTAGGTATTTCTCACAATCCAGACACCACACAAACATCCTATTACTAATTTTACATTTTACCAAAAGGTACCTCATATCTATTCTTATTAAATTTTAGTCCATTTTTGGACTTAGTAATCATCAAACTCCATCAGTGCTACGATTACACTCTCTAATCCTCCATCACTCATTATTTTACCTTAGGTGTCACCTTTAACTTTGTATTCCTTCACTCAATGAACGGAAAAAAATTTCCCCATTTCTGAATACCCATTAAAATCAAATTAAACTAATACCCGAGGACTGCAGGTATTACAATACTCCTCCTTAAAGAAATTAGGTCCCCGAATCTTAACACCATATCAGAACATGCTCATCTCATATGTCTATGTTACGTACTTCTAGTTAACTCCTAGGCCTAACCTATCCTGGCCTCATGCCTATACTCTGAGCACCCAATGCTCTGCCAATACACTTGACATGATTACCTAATTGTAATCATAAATCAGCTTTTGCAACGGAAAATACCCATAATAACCACGTTACCACTTGGCATGTCGCTTCCTTACCTTGCCTTTAGGGAGTCTTAAAATGAATGTTGTAGAAGTAGCTAAGACTAATGTCCCTCTTTTACCTCACCATAGTCAGGGAAAAGGCAAAATCGCCCTCACCTACAAACAATGTTTACCGCACAACAAATAATGTTTCACCTATTCTTGTGTATCCTTTCCAACATCCAAGCTAACTTGCATCGTCATCTTCACAACCTCATTGCTTGCTAATGAGTCCTTTTCCTCCATTCTCTGAGCCTTTCCCAAATGACCAATAAATCATCATCATCGTACTTATTCCGTTATAGGATTCATTATCAAATCCCCAACTTGATATGTGACGGGCACAGTGGTAAGATTGCCCTTACCTCGTAAGCCTAAACAAGAAGACACAACAAAGCAATATGTTCACCACATTCAACAAATATTAGCATAAAATTACACATGAATATCGACAAAGCCCTTTTTAAGCAATTTTAGTGAAAGCATAATTCAACTTTCCATTTCATTCCTTTAATTATAATATTCCATACAAAAGAATATTTGTCCATTCTAATGTAACGTTCCCTAAAGAATAGACTATAACCCAAGACCAATATAAAAATACAGTAAACCGTCTTAGGTACCCTACATTGTCAAAGAGTGATGACTAGAATTCCAAAAGAGCCAACAAGACCCAAAACACCAAAAAGGATCAACCTAAGGATCAAGGATGAGTTGGTGAATTGGTAGACTACTACTCCTCAAGGGGACCACTAGCATCAACTACTGACTCTGAAAGGTTTAAGAACATGAGAGAGTCAGTAAATAATATACTTAATGAGTAAACAACAACATCAAACAATTAGATAAGCATAAAGAGTAATTCAACACCCATTTCACTCTCTCAAGTGTTCTAGCAACCATACAACCATGGCCAAAGAAAAATCCAATCATTTTATAGCAATATCATATCATAATGTGAAATAACTATGTTAAGTGCCATACCTCAACACTAAGTAGTTTTAGCAAGTGCCACACCTCAGCACTGCATAAACTTAATGAGTGCCATACCTCAGTACTAAGTAGTTTTAGTAAGTGCCACACCTCAGCACTGTAGTCACAATAAAGCAAAGAAGGAAAAGATAATCACATTATAATTTAATAATATTCTAATGCATAATTAGACTCATAATCCTCTTGGCATTTATAACCACAATAAAGAAGAATCAAGGTAATGGACATACCAACCATTGGTATGTTCATGCTCTTGAATTATGATAGGTAAAATATTTCGAACCTCTTTCATTCAAATGCACAAGTATTTAGGGAGGAGATGTTGTTCAACTCACCGCAAAGTAGTCTAATATACCTTAGGATTCACCAAAAAGATGTAAGAAGTGTTAGAAGTGAACTCCCTAAGGACAAAATAGCCACACATAAGTAAGAAAGGAAGAAAAATAAAAGGGGGGAGAGGGTCCATCACTCATCATGGCGGGTTGCTGTAGCATTCTTCATGTCACTCGTTGTAGCAGACATAGCAGTAGGAGGGGTGCTACTGCTACCACCAGTGCACTGCAACCCCAAAAACTAGCAAATGAAGCTCCCTTGCTCCTTTAATGCCTTACAACCAACTCCAAACCTTAATCAATGCCTTGCACAACCTAAGACCCTTTTAATGACAGTAAATGATAGCTATGAACAAAGCAAAACCAACCATAAACAAAATTAAACCATGTTCTTTTATCAAAATCTTTCCCAGAGGCAAGCAACTTCCAATTGTTTTAATTTCAAGTAACCCATTCAAAATATATACTCTCCATCAAATGTCTAGCCCAAAGCACTTCCTAAGATGCAATAATTTACTCAAAAACTATATAAAATCACACCCACCCTACCAAGATAGAAAAATTCCCATATCTTGACATCATGGTGCAAAAAAGAGAAGGAGAAAGAAGAAAATAGGGCACATAGCAGATTGTGAATCACCTAAGAGAAGATGTTCAGCCAAGGAGCCCTCAAGGAAGAAGAAAAAGAAGGAATAATGTTGGAGTGTAATGCTGACCGTACATGAGAATAGAAAGAATGGAAGGAAATGTTTTAAATGTGAAAGAAGTGTGAGTGCATGAATGGCATCAGGAGAGTATTTGTTGATATTTTAAAGAACTAAAAAAAATACTTCCCATATCCTTTGACTTCTCTCCAAAGGCAACAATTTAAGACTTAGCTAAATTTCATTTAAAGATACAACTAGCATTTTCCAATACTCTCAACTATCGCCACCAAGAGTTGGACACATCCAATTTGGTTTTTATTGAATAACATGAGCAAGACATTCTTAATATATATAGATTAAATATAAATTTTCAAAATTCCACAACTCAGGCATCACACAACATAAAGAGCACATTCACAAAAATAAAGGCCCTTAGGACACGAAGAGTTGGACACATCCAATTTGGTTTTTATTGACTAACATGAGCAAGACATTCTTAATATATATACATTAAATATAAATTTTCAAAATTTCACAACTCAGGTATCACACAACATAAAGAGCACATTTACAAAAATAAAGGCCCTTAGGACATGAAGAGTTGGACACATCCAATTTGGTTTTTATTGACTAACATGAGCAAGACATTCTTAATATATATACATTAAATATAAATTTTCAAAATTCCACAACTCAGGCATCACACAACATACAAGAGCACATTCACACAAATCAAAGGCCCTTCAAAGATGGGACATAAAAGTCTATTTATAGATTATGTTTTCATCATATTGCCCTTGACCTTTCCATAAGGGCTAGATACTCTGCCTTGTCAAACTACTCGACATACTTCCTTCCCACTGGGAAGATAGTGGTAGAGTTCCTTCAGAACTTTTCCTTAGGCTCAAAGCCACCCCTCAAGGCAAAACTTTCTTGCGACAATTACAATGTCCCAATGTTCTCTATTCTAGACACCAAGCTAGAAAATCCGTCCTGCTTACTTATCATCCCTATTGCCTTAAACCTATCGGCATCCTCTCTCTCCTAATAGGTATTACCTCATTATAATCTTACTCAACAAAAAGAAAGTCTCAAAAAGGACTAAGGAATTCTTAATGAGCTTAAACTAGCTCCCTTTAAATATATATCTTGTTCTACTCTAACACAACTCCTTTTCCTAACCTCCAAAGGGATACTGTTGGTAAGGTCCACGACATTCCCTTGCGCCACTCTAATAAGACTAGGGGTCACCTCAACCAAAGGTTCCCAACCCCACATATTAAACCACCTCGCGTGCCTTATCCATGCTTCAAGAGCATGATCCCAGTTTTCTTTAACAATGTACCCACGCTAAGGTCATGTCGAATAAACCTCTCTTCCTTAAATAGGGCTCACTATAGAGTATAAAAAACTGGGCCTATTCTACATCAAGTATCAACCCATTGGCTACCCCCAGGGGAGAATCATCTCAATTACATCAATACACATGCATTCCATGCATGCATACAAAGCATATATAACTATGCAGTCTTGATTAAATAACCCACTCGGTTTACAGGGATATACACGAGGGAAAAGTACCTGTATTCTCCAATGCAGTATCTAAACCTCTCAGGTATAAGTGTATATCAAGTCTGCTCCCAACCTCTCATAGTTCTGCCTTTCCTCTCTTGTCCACTGTAAACCCTTAGCTAGATCGTTCTTCCTCAGAAGGCATGAAGGAAGTCATAGGAGTGGAAAAGAAATAGGAGACTTCTATCTTATCCTCGATGCTGACTAAGGGCATCCTCTTTTGATTGTCATAGCCCATACTTGAAGCTATGGACAACATGTCACTTACACCACCACAAGCCTGATGTTTCACAACTAACCCAAACAAAATATAAAAGTCCAAGGTGGCTTACATGATTACAAAGCATACTAAAAGATTAACTTAAACATAAAAGGCAATACCTTACCCCCGATAATGGGAGGAATCCACGCTACTCGAACCATTAAACTGAAACACCTTCAACACTTGAAACTGTGATAGGGTGAGTCCAATCCACTTGACTCACCAAAACATCTCTAGCTAGCATAACATTCAAATAAAAGCTATAAGCTTAAAATAAACCAAACCAAAAAAGTGTGTATAGGCACCCCACACAATAACCCCAGCAATTCTTCCTAACCTGTATGCACAATACAAAGCATCAACAGTAAATAAAATATGCTGCCATAATAGTACCAACACTGGTACCTTAATTCCATGCTTACCATACACGGTCCATTCCCACAGTACCACATGCCCATGGCTTCCCGGTATAATCATTTTCACATATCTCATCTATACATAATTCAAGTATATATATATATATATATATATATATATATACATTCCAATAATTCCACATTAGACACCCATGCTGCTTATCTGTAACTAGGGATTCATTAAACCTAACTATGTACAACAACCCTTTTTATCGGAACTAAGCAACCAAACCACTCAAGCTAAACATTGTTGTATATCACAAAATACTAAATCTAGAATAAGATATCTGATTGTATAATATAGTTCATCACACCACATCACAAGGAAAGCCATATCCCAATATATATCCATACACAACTACATCACTATCCAAGTAATCATATAATCAACCAAGTATTACCAGAAATCGATTCTAGATTTCCATCCCTTCCTTGACTCTAGCACTTGCCTCTCATTGGTATCTGTCGACTATTGTCACTAGGAGGTCTATCTTAGGAACCCTGGTTCATGATGTGCACCTCTCGATTGCTTTATGTAATCCCTCATTATGAGTCTTATTGGACCCCAGCGGTGAACACTAAGCTGCAAGTCATTGATCTTGGTCTATTAAGTTATGTCCTTAACCAATAATAGGTGCTCTGGGATCATGGCTTCAACCACAGACAATCATCATAATACACCAAATCCATAACCAAAGCATGCCACAATCATAGTAATATCATGCATCAACCACCTAATTCATCTAACCACACATGTAAATATCCACAAGGTTCATACGAGATATAGGAATCATCACCATTCCCATACCATAAAGGCATTTACCATAATGCCATATATTTGTCTCAATCACTTACATATATGTATACATTATCCATCATCTCATCAAAGCACATCATTCCATACTCAAGATATAACACAATACCTAAACCATCATACAGAACATCAATAATGTTCACATTACCATCTCCATGGTCAACATATACTCTTTTCCTATTCTTTGAACCTGATACCCATATAGTTCCTAATGTATGCATACATATGCCTCATGTCCCTCTAACATATTTATTGTAATCCTACACCTCTCTAAATGTATAAGTATGCACTTGGTTATAAATTTCAGTTCATATAGTTATATATTTATATGTACGTATACAAGTGCATAAATTTGAATTTAAACCAATTAGATAGGGATACACATTTATACATAAACCACTTGGGACACCTATCACACTTAAGGGTGTGAGTTATATGCCACTTGCACAAATCTCGAATCAAAACACCCTTGACTTATGACTAACATTGGTCGAGGCCACAAATCAAATATTCACATACCCCATGCACATACATTCTCTACTCAGCAATAACATTCATCATTGTGCATATACATAAAAGGTATTCAGGCTATTTTCATGCTATAGCCAATTCTTCAATTCTTTCCTAACATACAATTTTCCATGCCACTCAAATTCCACACTCGTGATTAAATACGTCCAACATATCTCATACATAAGGGATTTCATATATAAATATATAAATGCGTTCACGTTTTCAAAGAAAAATAGTCCATCCACATCACCAATAGTATAAGAAACATTCTTAGAAAGAAAGGACAATGAAGCAAGGTATAGAAATCCCTCACCTCTACTCATTATTCTATCCCTAAAAGAAGTGGAAGACAGTTTAAAAGATCCATCCCTACAAGAAATCCATGTAAAAACATGTCAAGGTCACAAGAGAGAAAAAAAGTTGTATGGTAGCAAACGGTCGACTATCTTTCTACTTGCAGTAGACTGGTTAGGTACTACCAGTCCTAACCCGAAAGCAATCAATTGATTAGTGATATCCTGCCAGTCAACCGGTGTGTCTCTGCCAAGATTGCTAGTCTAACTCAAGAGGAGCCGATCGACTAGTGATACCCTACCAGTCAATCGGTGTGTCTTAGCTAGGTTTGGGCAGAGAGAACTAGAGGCTGCCATTCGACTATTCTCTACCCGACGATCAACCGATTGCCCAATAGATACAAAAAGAAAATTACCAAAACCTCTCAATCTCTTTCCCAACCTCAAATCTTGATCATTTTTCATGATCCTTGGTTCTAATCCACATTCCTAATTACTAGGAAGCATCTCTAAACAAGAATACTTGATCACAATCAAGATTTACCATTAAATCTTTCATCTTTCTAACCAAAACCTAACCCTTTCCAAATTTTTGTGTTTTATGTTCATCAGCGTCAAAAACATGAATTCTTCCTAGTTTCCTCTAAATTTCTTCTTCTATTGCTATTTTCAAACATGTAGAAGTGTTTTAAACTAATACACATACTTAAATTCATACATTTGAACCCAAAATTAACCCAAAATGCTCCAATTTCAAAAATAGGCATAAAATTGAGAAAGTTTGGGAACCTTACCTTATTCAACGTTTTTCGATAAATCTTGGCAACCGAGAGGTCATTCCTATGCCAAAGGACATTGGCTGGAGACATCATGGGTGTCGGGTTCTATAAAGCCAATGGTGGGAGGTGAGAGAAGAGAAAGCTACAATGTGAGAAAAAGATGAGATAGCATGAGAGAATGAGTGATAGAGGCATATGGGGCATCATACACATAATATATATATACACTCTGAGAGAAATTATAAATTGCCCTTAAGTCAGTCACATAACCCGACCTCTAGTGGAGGCAAAATTGTAACTCCTTCCAGCTTAGATATTTTTCACATTTTCGCAACACCACATATCCTCATTACTCATTTCCCAAACTGCACTTATTTTTCCTTCTCCATTGAAGGGTTTTTATAAAATAATTATATATTTCAATTTAGTCCCTCTACGGACTTATTGCTCATTCAATCTCTCTCATTCCCTACTATTCACCGAATTTTCACAAGGTGCCAAACTCCCTTATGTTACATTTCTTCTTATCTAAATAAAAAATTTTCCTCCATATTTTCACATCCACATTAAGATACAGTGGCCTGCTTGGCCACACTAGTTACACATAAATCTTGAGTGATGGCACATACCATGGAAAAATTTCCCTTACACTAAGCACTTTGGGCCTACCTAGCTCTATTCCAGATAAGTCTGGTAACTCATACTATGTTCCCCTTTTTATACCTAAACTGACCATCTTGTCATTACCCATAAGCCACACTAACACTGAAGGTTCCCTTACCTAGCTCTTTCCCTACTTTCCTCTCTTATCTTGCAAATCCTTCCCTACCTTTACCATCTCCGCTGAATTAGCCACTACTTCGAGTGTGAGATAGTCGCATAAGTTAGCAAAATGATGGATGAAGGCGTCAAACAAACTTTTTTATCTCCTTCTTCTCATTTAGGAGTGCATAAGGGGCAAACTGTGCCAACCGATTGAACTTGGTGTCATACTCTTGCACCGCCATAAGTTTTTGCTTCAGAGTCTCAAACTCATAAGCTTTCTCAAGGTAAACACCTTGACTATTCCAAGAATGTTCTTTTGAACCTTTTCTACTCCATCGGTGGGGAATCTAAGGTTCTACCACTTTTTCATGCTTCCCCTTCACTGTGAGCTCTTCCTTGAGGCCAACTCTACTATTTTGCAGTTCTCAAAATGTAACACCCTTTTGAACCTTTCCATTTCCTTTAGAAACTTCAAAGAAACCTCTGGGTCCACTGTACCAAAGAATGTAGATAGGTGAAGTTTCATGAACTCTTGAATCTCCACAAAGCTTTTTCTTCATAGTATTTTTAATCCATTGTTTGTGTAGTCTTTGTGCACTATAAGCACAGTCCTCACTCTTGCCAACTGTATTCCCAACTAATTTCTCTACCAATAATCATTTTAGTACCAAAAATTTCTTTCTAGAATCCTACCCTTGCCTTCCCTTCTGCTTCTCAATACTCCTCTCCTTCTTTTTTTCCACTTCCATGATCCATTCCCTTCTACCATGTGGTGCGCCTCCGGCCTCTACCCTATTCAGGCATAATTACCCTAATCTCATTCTACTACCCCTATACTTTCTCCCTTGTAGCCTCGAAATATATGTGCCTCGTATTGCTTGAGAGGCATCTCAAACCTGCACATGACAAACGTAGATCCTTGAGTCACTTACAGACTCAAATTCGTCCATTGAAAGGAACAAGACATAAAGGAAAGGAAGACACATCGGACAGAGCCTTTAGTGGAGTTATCTTTCTATAGTCATGCCATGGTTCACAACAATAAAGGAGGACCCATTAAGGTTACCTTGCTCTGTAATAGATAGGAGACCTAATTCTCAAAGCTCTAATACCATTTTGTCACAACCTAAAAATTAGGCCTGTGATTGACATGGACGATGTGTCACCCATATCACCGTAAACCTAATTTTTCTTAGTTTAGCCTTAACCATGTACACTATGTCCTAGGTGGCCTACCGAATTATAGAGCATATCTAATTGATTGAATCAAAATCAAATAAATTTACCTTACCAATGACAATGGGGAAGCATTCTCGGTCTGCAAATCGTCAGTCTAGTTCATCTTTGTACCTACAGCTATGAGGGGGTAAGTCTCATCCACTAATTCACCCAAAATAGTCTTACTCTTACAAAAATATACAATTATGTATACTATAAGATTTATATATATATACACATATATAGTTGCATGCATATGACACCAAACCATCCAAAATCATGCCCAACTCCCTAACCTTGACCTTTCTCGATCGCATGTATATACCTAAGTGTTACTCAACACTATCATACATATATACATGTCCACCCAAACACAATCAACATATCATATACATGTTACTCGCCTGAGTCTAAGTCCCTACTAGGAAGCTCACTAGGAGCCACATCAACGAGGGTCATCATTCCTATGGGCACTATTTGTATCCCCATAAGTCTATTTCTCAAAGCTTCATCAACGTGGGTCTGCATCTCCACAGATTCGTCCCTGAGAATATGTCACGTGGATCTTCGTCTCTACAAACTAACCCTTCCCAAACATATACACACATCAATCAAATAATGACATCGATCACAAATGGTCCCCAAGCAAATCTCATCACAACAAATTCCTCAAAATAAATGTTTACATCATTGGCAAGTCACATAAGGGGAAAACATAATAACCCACTTCAGCCCCTCTCTCCCTTTGGCTTTACTTTGTCATGATGTTGCTCCTAAGGAGGATCATGTAGCCTACTTGGGCTTTCTCAACTCGGGCACCACACTACTATCCCACTCACAAATCCAACCAATCATATAATCCCAATTATGAGTCAATCATGTATTTAAGGTATTAGCCTTAAAAGTTATTTCTTGCATGTTTTCTTATTTGCTTCTATACATTCTCTGCGCAATATACCTATGTGCATAAATATTTGTATTTTTGTGTTTTGTACTAATCTACTTACACTCACAGGTGTAATGTCCATGCCAAGCATAAATCACCACATACAGATAAATGTACTCTCTTTATATACATGCAAGGTCCTACTTATTCATGTTAAACTTATAAGCATTTAACATATAATTGCATTAATAAGATTAGAAAAAAAATTCCAAAATAAAATCAAACAAAGTAAAGCTAGATCCCTTACTTAGAATTGAAGCGTTTCCATTTTTCGTGAGGTGTCTTAATCAAGCCTCAAGCCAACTCAAGACGTACAAGATAGGAACGCACACATTCAGCCTATAAATCCCTAAGAAAAATCTTTGTTCAAGCTGTGGCACTGGGCGCCATGGCCCTCCCATACTTCCCCTTGGTTCCAACCTTAGGCGCACCCAACTCAGCACTTGAGGCACCCTAAGCCTCTCCTACCCTTCATCCATAAATTTTCTTCTGCCTTGTGGTGACCTAGGTGCCCCATGCTGAGAGTAAGAAGGTGCTCTCAGTTTCAGTTCAACATTCACCATTTTGCCTAATTCTTTCCATAGGTTTTCATTATTGATGTTTAAGGAATGTTTTGACACCGAAATGCCAAGTTATTATCAAGTTTTTAAGTCCCAATCATCAAAATCCTTTTTAAAACCCTAGCTTTCCCTTTCTTACTTTATACTCTTGAACCCCACCTTTAACTATGTTTAATCCATCAATTTTTGGTTCCAAATTCATTATCAATCATCAAACAGTGTTTCTAATCCCTACCCAAGCTCAAAATCTCTCACAACTAACTCAATCTCACCCCATTTTCCTATAAATCCAAAAATGGAGAGAAATTTAGAAAAATGAGATACCTACCTCAATTCCTTGTTTTTCCGATGGTGGTTGGTGTCAGAAACTCAAACCCTCGCTAGAGATAAGTTGCCATAAACTTGGGTGGTAGAGAATTAAGAGATTATGGAGAGAAGAGGGAGTGAGGGCTTGGGAAGAAAAAAGGCATCTAAGAGGGAGAGGGAGAAATGAAAGAAAAGAGAAATATATGTGTGGCCACCTATATATACCACTATAGGTGAAATTACTATGTTGTCCTCTAGTCAACCCCTAATCAACATTAGTTATGGTAAATTCGAAATTTTTCTAACTCAAGTATTTCTCACAATCTAGGCACCATACAAACATCCTATTACTAATTTCCCATTTTACCCCTACGCTATATCTATTCTTGTTAAATTTTAGTCCCTTCTTGAACTTAGTAATCAGCTTACTTCCTCAGTGCCACGTGTACACTCTTCAATCCTCTATCACTCATTATTTTACCTATGGTGTCACCTCTAACCTTGCATTCCTTCACTCAAAATTAGGATTAGAGTAAGTGAATTACTTAATTAATGTGTTTATGTAGTTTGTGCAATGTTATGATTAGGGTAAGTGGATTACTTAATTAAAAGGAGGTATCATTGATCTTTTATGCTAAGTGTACTTGGTGTATATGAAGAGAAGGTAATTTGGGAATAAGCCAAATTAATTTAAAGCCTCATAACTCCCTTTAGCCCCAACACTCACGTCTCTCCCTATGGTAAAGCTTGGCATATTTCTCTCCCTCCCTTCACTATCTTTCGGCCATCTCTCTTTTCTCTTGAAAGAATTGACCGAAATCTTGCTTAGTGTGGCATTTTTTATCTAGGGAAGAGCAAAGTCTGAGGTAAGTTCTTATGGAATCCTCTTCTTCTTTCTTTTTTCGCATAGCTTAAGCCCTAGGTTGAGAACTTGGAATTTTCTAATGTTGTGGACTGATCTATGCTCCCAAATCACTTCCATGGTAAAATTAATGTGTTTGGTAGATTAAATTTACCTTTTGAAGTTATTGGAAGGCATTTAATAGGAGAATTTTAGGGATAGATTGATTGTGGCTGTCATAAACAAAATTTTTTGTTGTCTTAGGGGAGGAAATTCTTATCTTTGATGAACTTAATCTTGATCTAAAGCTTAGAAATGGTTTGGGTATGTTTTAAATTTAGTTTTCATGGATTAAAATGTTGGTAAATGATCCATGGAAGTTTGGAATCAAAGGAGGTTTATTTGGGGAGGTTTTAGAGTGAATTCTCGTGAATCTTGGGCTGTAATTCTGACTTGCACCATTGCAGTAGTGGCAAGATGCAGATTTAGGCATTGTAGTGCTAGCTTCCAGAATTTTGCTTTTTTCTGGTCCATTTCAAATGGTCATAACTTTCTTATTTGAACTCCGATATATTATATATCGTTGAAAAGTTCTTTGAGTCTCGTTTCAAATGAGATACATTTCGCTTGAAAATTCTCTACCTTCTAAAAGATATAATGAAAAGAGTGAGCAAAGGTCAGAAATTATGGCAAGTATTTCCTTGTCTATGTTTTTGACATCTTTTACATGGTTTTCTTATATAGATGATGTAATGTCCTTTCTTACTTTAACTTTAAGGAAAAAAGATATTGAGTCTCTATAAGAAAAAATAATGGTTTTTCAAAATATATCCCGAAAATATTAGAATAATGTACAGGAATTATGGAGTGTCAAAAGCCTAAAAATTTTAATCTGGACAGAGGACAAACGGTCAACTACCAGCCATTGGCTAGTCGATTGCTTAGTTCCTATTTAAAATTTTCTTAAAATCTTAGAAACTACCGATCGACTGATGCAGAGTACTGGTGAATCCTATACCATAATCCTTAATTAATGCCAATCGACTGCCTATAATGGACCAGTCGATTGTTAACACTTTAATTTCATTTATACTCTAAATTTCAACCATTTCTAAAATGAAACATGTATACTTAATACTCAAAAAGAAATAAGGTCACATTACACTTGTACTTCAGAGCAAGAGGATTCTTCTCATCTATTCATGTCTAATTACATGACCTTACATCATGTCATAAGTACAACTACATTAATTTACATAACTTTATACATAATTTTACTAGGACTACATTCAAAGAACATATCAAAGGATATCATACATAGTTCTATATTTCACAAAGCTCTATGGCAAGCATCTATCTCAAGCTTTATCTTTTTCTTTCCTTTCTTCTTCAGCTCTTGAAATGGTTAATCATTCAAAACATAAGCGTGACATATAAATCTTAGTAGCTAGTATAAATAGCATAAAACATCAGTATAACCATTTCAGTCATAAAGGCAATCTAAATAAACATTTCTCACTTCCATGAACATAAAAACTATCATATAAGCATATGATTATGGCATTCTCATTCTTCTTATAGTGCACTAAAATTTCTAATTGTCTCATGACATCCTATGAGGAATTAAGTTCTACTTTTCATGAGAAATTACTCACTCATACATTCATAGAAAATTCATCATAACTATATCTTTAAATCTTTATCATATACATAAATCATGATAAAACACATATCATCATAAATAATTGCTTTTATGAAAAATTAGCTACCTTTGATTCTTCCTAGAGCTGAAGTATGTGGGTTTCCTTCTAGTTTCTCTCTTGTTCCTCTTGTTCCTTAATTTCAGATCACTTCTTCTTCTTTTCTCTTTCTTTTAGTCTGAAATTTACTATTCTATAAATTTTTAATCTTTAAAATTAATTTAATCTAGAGGAATCAAATTAAAAACTTACCTTTGGTATTTTCTTACTAAAACCTTAGATAAAACTTCCTTCTTTTCTTCTTTTTCTTCCTCACATTTCTCTTTCTTTCTATCTCTCTCTCTCTCTCTCTCTCTGTAGAAAAATAGTTTTCTCTCTCTCTCTTTTTAGCTTGTAAGAAGATTATTTAGCAAGCTTTACTTGTGAAATACATTTATTACCATTACTCAGTTATTTCAAAGCTCTCTTGGATATGTGAGGGGTATTTTAGTCAATTCTTACAATAATTCTTCATCTTTCCACTGACTTAAATTTGTATTTCAGAATGCTACTAGTCGACTGTTCGACACTTACTGGTCGACTGCTAGATGTCTATCATACGCTTTCTGCATAACTTTGGTCTACCGAATGACTGATAGATCTTTGACAGTCAATCGCTAGCCACAAAACCTAGAAATTTTATTCTTGTAGAGTGTAACTATAATATCTCAGATTTTAAAATAGTACAGTGAACCTTCAAATTTAAAAGAAAAATTTTTGAGGAATTAAAATTCTTAAATTTTTTTGATATATTGAGAATACATTTTGTAATAGGAAATAAATAATAATAATAATGAACAAATAGATAAATAAATAAAATAAGGAGGAAAGAATCATAAAAATAATTTTAAGAAACACGAATGAGATTTTATCAAATAAACTAAGGACCTATTTGAAAAGTTAAGAAATTGGAAGAAACCTTTTTATATTTCAGCCAAAAGAGAGATTTAGTGGTAGCTTAGAAATAGGACATATGGAACCCATTATTTCCACTCCATTCTTGGTAGTGGAAGAAACATCAGGAAAAAAAGGCAAGATAAACATTATGATTTCCTCATTCACACCTTGCTTATCATGAACCATCATCATCTTTGTGTTTTTCCTTCTCTTTCCCAAAATGCTGCAAGTGCACTGAAGAAAGAAAATGATGCTTTATTTTTCTAGACATGAAAATAGAGGGCTACATGAGGACGAGTATAAAACCAAGCTAAAGGAAGTTACCATAGGTGTTCGAAACCTGCTGAGCGTTGGCTAGAAAATCATGAGACTGAAATATAGATCAGAAATTTTGAAGGCTGGTTGAAATTAAGTTGAAAAGCCAGGAGAAAGAAAGAAGAACAGTACCTTGATTTCTGAATACCGAAAAATAGAGTAGCTACCTTGGGTAAGTTTGAATCTCCTAAAACTTGAATTTAATTTAATTCCTTGATTAGATTTCGGGTGAAAGGGATTAAATAGGTCTTAAATAGATCAAAAGAAAGGAAAATGAAATTTAGAATAGATTAGAAAATGAAATAAAGAGAGAATGAAAAATAAAGAAAAACATAGGCGAATTATGTGATGTATTACGTAGAAGCTTGAAAATTTCCAAAATTTGGTTTTAATTCATTAATTGCCTTGCTTTGGGTTAGAAATGATCAAACATGTCCTAAAAACATCTAAGATGAAGTTTTGGACTGATTTGGAAAGTAAAACCGAGAGATGGACATGTTATATGCCTGACAGAGACTAAATTAAATAAACTTAAACATTTACAAAGGTTTATTTAATTTTAGAACAAATATATTCTAGGACTACAGACCTAGATGAAGCTTAAGACGAGCTTAAATCTTTCAAGAGATAGAAGAAAATTTTGGACCAAGGACCTAAGTGAATAGACATAATTTCTCCCCTAATTACTATTTTTGACTTATTCTTTTCATTTCTTTCTTGATTAAATCCTAGGAATCAATTGGGAGACATCTTGAAACTTAATTTATATGGGTAAGTAACATTAAAAAGGTAATTATAATCCCAAACTAAGGTGAGTAGGTCGGTGCTTTCTATGACTAGTGTTTTTCTATAAAAATTTCTTTGCATCATAGTGAAAGCATGTTATACATCTAAATTTTAAAAAGAATGATGAGATATAAGTAGGTGTGAAGTTTATATGATTATGTGTATATAATTATGTTCTCTCAGAAAAGGAAGTGTGAGAGGGGTATCTCTAAATATGTGTATATGTGTGTATATATGTTCATATATTAACTTGAGTTACAAAGAAATTTAGAAAGTGTGCAATTACATACACATTCCACTTTGGAAATGTGAAAACTAAATATATATGTATATATACATATATACACATACATGAAAACACATGAAACTTTATATCTTAATTTAAAAAGGACACATGTGTGTATATATATAAAACAAATACGTATATAATTGTTCAGTCATAAGGTGTATATACATACACATAAATGTATAGCCACTTGTAAGACACTTATTGGAAAGGCTTGACTTTGGAAAATATATATATAAACGTGTACTCACACATATGTGCCCTAACCTTGTGATTGGAGTAAGAAGTTGTGACTTCTATGTGTGTTAGGTTTGTTAAAATGTGATGAAATTTATGTATTTCCAAGTATGTGATGAGATAGTATTACAGATTGTAAATAATATATGAATTGAGTTGAGATATGGCATATTTTGATTGTTAAATTGATTCATTTAGGGATGATTGAGGTATGTTATGGATGAGAATTTATTTTACAATATGAGATTGATTTGTGATTGTGCTTGTGTTTGAGAAAGAAAGGAAAGTCATGGTGGTGTACCCCATTGGAAATCTACATGAAGTCATAAGGGTAGCAATTTATAAATAGAGCGATAAGGATGGATGCGGTAAGGACCGCAAGCAATAATCCAGAGGTACTCTGGACAACCTGGTTGGTATAGGAAATGTATGTAAATTATTAATTTATTATTGTTGTGAGATATTCTAGTTTATGTTATATTGTGATATGACTAATTGTATGGATTTTTAATGCATGTTATCATTATGATGCATTATAAATGTTATTTTGTTGTAGTGTAGCATGGTCTCCTCACTGAGCATGTGATTTGCTCATACCCTCTTATTAACATTTTTCAGAGTTGGCAATTAAAGATGAGTATTCATGTGAGAAGTAAGGGATTCTTAGTTCAAAACCCCGTTTGAATCCAGGGATGATTAATTCTCATTCTTGTATCATTATTTGCTACTCCATAGTCACTCCGTGGTCACACAGATAGCCTATGATTTGGTTTATTGCCATTATGAGTTGACAGATGATGTATATAAATAACACAACCATATTGAAGAATATGTTTCTAAACTTTCATTTAATTTATTTGTTGTAATGGATATGAATATATGAAAAAAAATGTAAATTGATTATCTGTTTTTATATGTTTATATTAGAATGTTATATATGCTGACTTGATAAAATGGATTAGGTTTCGCGATAAAGTTAGACTTACTCTTGTGCTGGTCATGTGTCCTAGGTTGGATGTGACAGTAACCAGTCGACAGCTGCAGATATCAGAAGTTTTGTCTAATCTTAACCACAATCAGTCGACTGCTAGTTATAGGAAGTCGACTGGTTCACTCAAAATTTAGTTTTCTTCTATGTTTAACTTAATCATTCTAGTTATTTTATGCCTTTCTTTTATTACTTGTATCTAGACATCTAAAGACATAACTAACTTAATTTTAACATTACTCAAAACTTAGATAAATAAAATATGGGATGTTACAGATGGATTCTTTAAGATACTTTTCACATCAATTGGGACTAGCCAAGGTAGATAATAGCACTGTCAAAACAGCCCAACCGAGCTCCACCCATTATGGGCTAGCCAAAAACGAGCTCGACCAAGACTGTTTTTGGACAAGCCTAAAATCTAATGTCCAGGCCCGTCTGTGCTAGCCCGAGGACTAAGCTTTTTTTTAATATTTAAATAATATAATATTAAAATTATTTTAGTAAAAAATCAATAATTTTATATTAAAATACAATTTATACATGTAAAATATTAGTTCTTTAATATTTTTAAATAATTAATAACTTTAATATTTCATATTTTCCTTTTAAATTGACTATATTATATTTAAATTTGAAAATTCTATATTTATTTTAAAAATTATAAAAGCTTTTATATCCAAATTTATTATAAATATAAAAATATGATAAAGTGAGGTTATTTATATACTAAATAATATAATATAGTTATATATAAAATTAAAAATTTAAAAAAAAAGTGGGTTGCCCTTCAGGCCCTGCCTGTTTGGCCCATTTTTTAATGGGCCTAAATTTGGATACCCAAGCCCTGCCAAAATACTGGCAGGTCAGGTGTAATACCCGCCAAAATTAGGGTTATGTGTTCAAGGGTATTACGGTATTTTACACTGTTAAATATTTTAATTTAATTAGTCATTTTTATTTTTATATTTAATTTATTCTATTTGAATGATTATTTATGAAATTTGAGATAAATAACTGGATCGGGTGTTTTATTGCAAAATGGTATTTCTTGTGAATTGAGAAAAATAAGAGAAAGAGGAAATGTAATGGAAATAGTGTAATTATTAAGGAATAATAATATATGGATTACTCAGGTTTAAGGCATCTAGGTATATGTACCTATGGACTATCCCATGACCCACTTTCCATTTAAACTCTTTTCTCTCTTTCCTTCTTCATTTTCACGATCTGGAGATGTAAAGGAGTAAAGAGGAGGAAGTTTTTCTGTCAAATCCTTCAACCTCTTCTTCCGTTCTTCCGATTGATTTCCTATTTTTGGTTACTTTCTAGCTCCCATGGGATTTCTAAAGCTAGAGGTGAGCTTCCATCTCCTTCATCTTCTCTATTTTATGATTTCATGAGTGCCCTAGAGGAGAAAATGGGTTTTGGGTTGGATTTTATCTTTATTTTGGGTTAAAAGTGTTTGTGAATGGTAAAATGATGAGTTGGGAGTCTTAAACTTTTATCAAAGTGAGTCTAAGTGTGCTGGAACCAAAGGATTGGGCAGAGGAATGAATAACAAAGCAAACGAATTGTAATATCCTAGATTTTAAAATAGTGCGGTGGACCTCTAAAGTTAAAAAGAAAAAGTTTTGAGGAATTAAAATTTTAAATTTCAAATATATAATGAGGATTAATTTGGAATAATGGATTCTTGATTTCTAAATTTTAAATTTCGAATATATCATGAAGATTGAATTGTAAAAAATAAATTCTTGAAGACGTATAAAAAAAGAGAGAGAACATAATAATTACTATAAATAAATAAATAAGTAAAATAAATATAGAGTAAGTCAGGAAATAAATAATTGAAATGAAAATAGAATCTCCATACATTGGATTAAGGACTTACCTGCAAGTAAAAGCTTTTAAAGAATACTTTTCATCATTTTAGCCAAATATGGATGTGTTGGCAAATTTTTTATCACATACATATATACTCACGTGTCTGTCCTTTTTTTAGGCCGCCTAGAATCATTAGAAAAAGAGAGAATTCTTGAGTCTTCTTCTCCATTTTTTGGAAGTTAACCCAAGAGAGAGAGAGAGAGAGAGAGACTTTTTGAGGAAGAGAACCATGAACTTTCTTTTTTTTTCTCCATTTTTTCTGTAGAAAAATCGAGAGAGAGAGAGAGAGAGAGAGAGAGAAAGAGTTTCCCATCCTTTGAAGGGCAGCCAAGATGAGAGAAATAGCCTTTGAGGATTCTAAATCTTCAGGGGATATGAGAAGCAGTTTTTGTGGTGGAAAGAGTAAAGCTTAGTTAAATTTAAGTTAGAAATTGAGAAGAGTAAATGTAAAACCCATGATTTTCGAGTATTATTCGAAACTAATTTTATGGAATAATTTGGGCAGAGGAAAATTTTTCATTGTGTAAGAAAATATGAGTTCTAAAAGTGGCAAGGTTGTGGAATATTGAGTGATGGAGAGTCGAGGAGTGGATTGGTGGTACTGAGAAAGTTAGGAGACTGGTTGAATCCAATGAGAGACTAAAGTGAAATAAGGAAAACTATGGGGCACCTAGGATTTAGAAACACCCGAAGTGGGATATTACGGATTTCCTCTTACTAATCTTGACCAAGGGTCGACCAGAGGGCAAAGTAGTAATTACACTATAGGCAAGTATATATAGGTGGCCTTGCCCTTTTTCCTCATTTTTTCCTTTCCCCTCTCTCTCTCTCTTCACCGTGCTCTAGGGAGCGATTCTCCAGTGACAGGGCGAGCCTCTAGCAGCTAATCAATGTAGGGAAAGCAAAGTATCAAGGTAGGAATTCCAATTTTCTAAAAATTTTCCTATTTTTTAGTTCAAAGGTATTTGGGGCAAAATTGAGATTCCGGCTTCGTTTCTCAGTTAAAATTGGGGCTTTTAGTGTCTAAGTGCTCCTTAGACACCATGGATGAAAGCCCATGAAGAAATCATGAAAAACGGTGGCGATTTAGCCAGATCTGAGCCAAAACCAAGAAAGAATCACAAAGGTCGCAATCATAGTGCCCAGGCACCAAGTTTCAATAGTTTTGGGGAAGAAGATGGCCTTGGTGCCCAGGTGCCAGGCATGTATGTGGCATCCTGGCACTAGCCGTGTTAAGGATTCTTGTTCTTTCTTTAAATGGCCATACTATTTCATCTAGACTCCGTTTTTAGGAAACTTTATATCTTTGGAAAGCTCTTTGAGTCTAGTTTCCAATGGTATAAGTTTCATTAAAAAATTCATTACCGATTAAGAGTTATGACTGAAGAAGTGAGTAAAGGTTGAGATTAGTAATAGAGAATTTCTCTATTTTGTAACATTGATAAGTTTTTGCATGGTTACTTGATAAGGATGGTCGAGGCACAAAGTGAGAGCCGAGAAAATAAGGAATCTAGGTGAAGGATCTAGCTCTTCTTTGTACGGATATGTACATATATGTATATGTATGTATATTTATATTTTAGGATTTATTGTCTTAAATTGTTTTATATACATTTAATTGTTAAATGTATTATGTGTGAGGCATGTAGTGGGGATTATTTGGGATTGTAGTGTAGAATGTAGGTGGGAATAGTGGATTGGTTATTGTATTGTATTTATATAGATGCATTACATATCATTATTTGCATATTCATGTTATGAGAGGGAAACAGAAGGATGGACTTCTGTAAAGAGTAAGAACAGAGGGGTGGACCTCTTAAATAAACCCATTGAGAGTTGATCTTCAATGTGGTAAGTGCGGGAAGTGTGGAATAAACATTACATCTCATTCATTTGCATAATGTATTGTGTGTGGTTGTTTGTATTGTTTTGTATATGGGATATATGTGCTGGCTTAGGGCATAATCCGAGAGACCAAATGCATGTTATGGCTACCAATATGACTAGAGAGGCCGGACACATGTTATGATTATAGATATGACCGAATAGGTCGAACACATAATAAAGATTTCTTGAGTGATAATCCGTGGGAACGTAAACCCACATTGATCAAGCTCTTGAGATGTAGTATGGAAGTACAGACCCTTGAGCAGGGTTGCGTGCATTGGAAGCATGGATCTTTGTGAAAGGATGTATGCATTTAATGTATGGTGTGTATGTGTATGTTTGGGAAAAGATATGATAGGACATGATACCATATGCATGCCTTCAGGCAGCTTAGTATCCTACGGGATAAATTCCCGAGGAGGTATATATATATATATATTTGTATGCCAATGTAGTGTAGGCTAACATTGGTAAGTCTATAGTTTAAACTTACCCCTTCACATTATAGATATAGAAAAGCAGTCAGATTGAGGGGTCGTAGATCGAGGATGCCTCCTTATTGTTTGAGGAAAGGTAATTTACTTTTATTATATTTCTCTAGTGTACTCTGTAATCAAATAGACCATCTAGGATTAATAGGAAAAATTTAGGCTTGCGGTAGTATTGGTAATACACTGTACACGCCAATCATGAATTCGGCTCTAGGAATGGTAAAACTCCTAGCTTTGGTTTCGGGTCGTGACAAAAATGGTATCAAAGCTAAAGTTAGGTCTCCTATTGATTATAGAGCAAGGTAACCTTAGTAGGAACTCCTCTATCATTGTGAGCCACGGTACAACTATAGAGAGACGGTCCACCAAAGGATCTGTAGGATGTGTCTTCCTTTCTTTTCTATTGGATTCCTTCTAAAGGATGTGTTTGAGCTCTTGAATGACTCAAACGTCTACCCTCACCATGTATGTGTTTGATATGCATTCCAAGTGGTGTAAGGCATAAGTATTTCAGAGTCACGAAGGCAGACTTGGCAAGATAGCGAAATGGATACAAGATGATCATCTTGAGAAAAGTAGAGCTTCGTAGGTATACACCTCGCTAAGAAAAGAAATAAGTCACAGTGGTGACTAGAAAGAAGGGAGGTTCTATCGATAAGTTGTGGGAATGGTAGTAGTGAGCTCCCTAGTAAGAGTGGAGATGAGTCAGGGAGAGGATTGGGAAAGAATAGACATGCTTGAAAAACAGTAGGAACGATGAGGATAGAATTCCATAGAGGAATTATTAATAATTGGATGATTTGCGTGAGAGATGCTAAAGAGGGAAGTGGGTTAGTAAGTGTAGAGATCGTACTCCTAGAGTACGAAGACTACACGAATAATGAATTAGAAACACATAGAAGATCAGCTTTGTCCCTATTAGGAAAGGAAGAATTCATGGTTGAAGGGACGTAGTGAGTGATGGCAGGATCCCAAATTCCTTACCTAAGGAATAGGAACGGTTCAAGAAGACGTTCTTCAAACAGTTCTCAAGAGATTCAGATACCATATTCAAAGAACATTGTCACTTGTACTATAGGTGCATCCTTATGACCTTAGTATGTTATGGATAGTGATTGCAAGGTTGCTTGTGCTTTGTGGAGTGGGTATGCATAGGATGCATAAGAGTGGATGTTATTGAGTAAATCACCCCTGGGAGTAGCAAGCGGGTTGACACTTGATGTGGGCTTGGTACAGCTAGTTGTTGTCCATGACGGAGCCCGTGAAGGGGAGGTTTAAGGTCATATTTTAAGAAGTATCTACATTGTACGTGAGGTGATTCAAAATGCAGGGTAGGGAAACCTTTGGTTGAGGCAACCTTTGGTTGTATCAAAGTAACATGAGGAACATAGCGTAGTTCCTTGGTGATGCCTCTTCAGAGGTAAGAAATGAGGAATCGTGCTAAGGTAAGGTATTAGAAAAGAGAATTGACTGAGTCTGTTGAGGATTCCTTAGTTCTTTCAGGACTCCTTCTGGTCGTGGTGAGACCATGAAGAGGTGGTATCTCTCAGAAGGGAGAGGATACCAATAGGTTGAGGTAAAAAGAAACTTGATAAGTGAGTGAGATGGATCTCAGGTTTAGTACCTGAGGATTAGGATCGTTAGGATATAGTGAGCAAGGTGAGCAGGATATGCTTTGAGCGTGGCTCACAGCCAAAAAGGGGGGAAGTTCCATGAGAACTTCACTATCATTCTCCAGGAAGAGAGAAATATTCTTGTACAGTCAAAGGGGAAAAGGACTTCCTTACTTTGTCTCTTCAAGGAGTTTTATCTATGAATATATAGTGAAATTCCTTAAAAAGGAAGCAATAGCACAAGATCCAGTAATGATGAATATCTTATGTGTGGAGCATGGGTATGTAGCTACGTAAGGTTTGGCCCATGAAATAGTTGCTAGTACACGAGGAAGATCCATGGTGGGCAACTTTTAAAGGGATGTTGAAATTTGGAGACGAATTTCTAAAAAGGAAGGAAGAATGCAATACTCGTGATTTTCAGGTATTATTTAAAACTAATTTTATGGAATTATTTGGGTAAAGGCAATTTTTTCATTGTATAGGAAGGAAAATATAAGTTCTAGAAGCAGCAAGGTTGTAGAGTATTAAGTGGTGGAGAGTTAAGGAGTGTATTGGTGGTACTGAGGGAGTTAGGAGACTGGTTGAATCCAATGAAAGACTAAAGTGAAATAAGAAAAACTATAGGGTACTTAGGATTTAGAAACACCAGAGGTGGGATATTACATATTACTCTTACTAGTCTTGACCAACGGTCGACCGAAGGGCAAAGTAGTAATTTTACCATGGACGAGAATATATAAGTGGCCTTGCCCTTTTTTCCTCATTTTCTCCTTTCCTCTCTCTTTCTCTTCACCTTCTCTCCTCTCTTTCTCTCTTTCTTCTCTCTACTCTCTCTCCACCCAAATCCATCAACTGAGCTTTAGGGACCGATTCTCCAACTATGGAGCAAGCCTCTAGCAGCTAAGCAATGTAGGGAAAGCAAGGAATTAAGGTAGGAATTCTGATTTTTTAAACTTTTCCTTATTTTCTAGTTAAAATCGAGATTCTGGCTTTGTTTTTCAGTTAAAATTAGGGCTTTTGGTGTCTTAATGCTCCTTAAATACCAAGGATGAAAGCCCATTGAAAAAATTATGAAAAATGTGGAGATTTGGCTGGATATGAGCCAAGACCGAGAAGGAATCGTGAAGGCCGCCATCATGGTGCCCAGGCACCAGGCATGTGTGTGGCACCCAGGTGCCATTTTTGTTAGGGATCTTTATTCTTTCTTCAAATGGCCATAACTCTTTCATTTAGACTCCGTTTTTAGCAAACTTTATATTTTTGAATAGCTCTTTGAGTCTAGTTTCCAATGGCATAAGTTTCATTTGGAAATTCATTACCAATTAAGGGTTATGACTGAAGAAATGAGTAAAAGTCGAGATTAATAATAGGAAATTTCTCTATTTTGTAACCTTGATAAGTTTTTACATGGTTACTTAATAGAGATGGTCCATGTGCAAAGTGGGAGCTAAGAGTGCATGGAATCCAAGTGAGGGATCTAGCTCTTCTCTGTACAGATATGTACATATATGTATATGTATATATATTTATATTTTAGGATTTATTGTCCTAAATTGTTTTATATATATTTAATTGTTAAATGTATTATGTGTAAGGCATGTAGTGAGGATTATTGTGTGGAATGTAGGTGGAAATATTTGATTGGTTGTTGTATTGTATTTGTGTGGATGCATTACATATCATTATTTGCATATTCATGTTATAAGAGGGAACAAAGGGATAGACTTCTGTAAAGAGTGGGAACAGAGGGGTGGACCTCTGAAATAAACCCATTGAGGGTTGGTCTTCAATGTGGTAAGTGCGGGAAGTGTGGGATAAACATTGCATCTCATTCATTTGCATAATGTATTGTGTGTGGTTGTTTGTATTGTTTTGTATATGGGATATATATACTGGCTTAGGGCATAATCCGAGAGACCAAATGCATGTTATGGCCTCGGGTATGACTTGACAGGTCAAACACATGTTATGGTTATGGATATGACCCAATAAGCCGGACACATAATAGGGATTTCTTGAGTGATAATCTGTGGGAACGTAAACCTACGTTGATTAAGCTCTTGAGATGTAGTATGGGAGTGCGGACCCTTGAGCAGGGTTGCGTACAGTGAAAGCATGGATCCTTGTGAAAGGATGTGTGCATTTAATATGTGATGTGTATATGTGTTTGGGGAAAAATATGACAGGACGTGATACCATATGCATGCCTTCAAGCAACTTGGTATCATGCGGGATAAATTCTCAAGTGGGTATAGATATATATTTCTATTTGTGTGTATAGTGTAGGGCTAACATTGGTGAGTACATAGTTTATACCTACCCCCTCCTCCCCCCTAACAGTTGTAGGTATGGAAGAGCATTCAGATCAATGGCTTACAGATTAAGGATCCCTCCCCATTATTCGGGGCAAGGTAATTTACGTTTATTATATTTCTCTAGTGTACTCTGTAATCAAATAGGTCACCTAGGATTAATAGGAGAAATTTAGGCTTGTAGTAGTATTGGTAATATACTGTATGCACTAGTCACGAATTCAGCTCTAGGAATGGTAAAACTCCTAGCCCTGGTTTCAAGTTGTGACAGTATAGGAATGTAAAAAACATAGAAGATAATGTGAAAGAAAGGAAAGACTGAGTATATGAGTTTCTTTGTTCATGTTTTCATCTTTTTATGGGTAGAACTAGTTGTATACACCTAGCTTAATGTTAATCCAAGCTTAAGAAGTAAAAGGATATCCCAAAACAGAAAACAAAACCAGAAAAAAAAAATAGAAAATAGAGGAAGAAGACGTGAATGTTCATCTAAGAGCTTGAAATTCCAAAAACTTCATTTTAATTCATCAATGGCCTTGATTTTGGTTGGTAATGACTGAAAACATCCTAAAAAACCTAAGATGAGGTTCTGGGCAGGTTTGGAAATCAAACTCTTGAGAAAAGAACGTAACATGCATGATAGGGACTGAAGTGAAAGAAATCAAAATTTTAGAATTAATTTAAAAAAATTATATTCTAGGACTAGGGACATAGATGAGCTAAATATGATCCTAAATCATGCAAAAGACAAAAGGAACATTTGAACTAAGGACCTAAGTGAATAAACAGAAATTTCTCTTAATTTCCATTTTTTACTTTTTCTTTTCATTCTTTTTTATTTAATTATAGGAATCAGATTGGGAGACATCTTGGAGCATAAATTATGTGAGTAAATAACATTTAATTGGTAATTTAAATACCAATTCAAAGTGAGTGGATTAATACTTCCTATGACTAAGTATCTTTGTTTAGTGACTCTTTGCATCATTGTGAAAACATGTGGTATGTCCAAATTTGAAGAGAATGGTGATTCAAATATATATTTGTATATTTAAATTAAAGTTGCCATTGTGCTTGAGTGTAATGATGAGAAGTAAACAATTGTGAAACTTGCATGGTGATGTATGTAATTATATTTTCTTATTTTCTCATGAATAGAGATTATATGATAGATTATGAATGGTATGTGAACTGAGTTGAAATGTGACATACTCTGATTGCTGAATTCATTCAATTGTGAATAGCTGAAGTATTTTATTGTTGAATGATTATTCTATAATATGAGTTATGTTGTGATAGAATTATTGAATGTGATTATCTATGGATTGTTGATATATAATTATGTATGAGTAATCATTTTATGATATGAGACTTTAATTTATGAATATGTTTGTGTTTGAGAAAGAAAGGAAAGGCATGGTGGTGCACCCCATGGGAAATGCTACAAGGAGCCATGAGGGTGGTGATTTATAAATGGAGCGATAAGAGTAGATGCGGCAGGGGCCACAGGCAATGATCCAGAGTTACCTTGGATGACTTGGTTGGTATGGGAAACTTTGTGCAATTGATTGAATTGTTTGTTGTTGTGAATTGTTCTGAACTATGTTAAATTGAAATGTGATTAATTTAATTAAATGTTGTTGAAAACTATTCCGAACAATATTGTATTGTGTTATAATTGGTTTATGTATGATTGATACATGTTATCATTATGATGCATGATAACTTTTTTTAATCTTAGTGTTGTGTTGTCCCCTCACTGGGCACGTGGTTTGCTCATACCCCTCTTATTAACATTTTCCAAAGTTGGCAATCGAATGTAAATATTTGAGCAAGGAGTTATGGATCTTTAGACCTCACTTGAATTCGGGGATGACTTATTGTTCATTCTTGTATTTTCATGTTACTACTCTAGAGTCGCTCCGTGATCTCGTAGGTAACCTAGGAACTGGAATTTTGTTTTGTAAGTTGAGGAAATAATGTATGTAAATGGCTTAATTGTATCAAGGATTTAGTTCCAGGTATTTTATTGAATTGAATTTTCTTAAATAAAATTTATTTTATGTTTATTTTGAAATATTAGGCATACAAAATCGTAAAAATGAACTAGGTTAAGAGGTGGAATAGGCTCACTCTCATGCTTGTCATGTGTCCTAAGTAGGATGTGACACGAACTCTACAGAATTTTGGGTCTACTACCCATCGTTGTAGTGATTATGGCTATCACTGCAATGATGGCTATAGCTGGGGTGGTCGCTACAGCAATAGAGGGACAGAGAGCAATGCTCTCTGTTAGTCCTATCACTGTAACAACAAGATTTCCCTAAAATTTGAGTTTTCTCAATTTTATTTTCCTTTCTTATTTTTCCTTGTGGTTTCTTTTGCTAGGAAATTTACTTTCATTATCTCAAGCATCTTCTAGTCAGGAGAAAGGTAAAATCTGGGAAAAGATCAAGGTGAGTGGGTGACCTTGCTAACCAGGTTTTCTTTATTTTCTCAACTACAATATAAATCCACTCACACCATAAATTGGAATTAAATTGGTTGAATTATCTAATTAGTGATATTAATTAGATTATGAAATTTTCTTGTAATTTTGGAAGATTAACTTGTGGGTTATAATTGGGAATAGTGGATTGTTGTATTGTGTATTATGTATTATGTGATGGTTTTTGTGCATATGCCAAAAGAGAAGGAAAATAATGTAGGAATATAGACCCACAAGAGGATGACCAATCAGTAAATCTGTGGATGGGGGCATCCATGCAAATGAACAATTCTAGAGGAATGTAGACCTTTAATGGCAACCTATTGAGTAAAAACAATCCTGGAAGGTGAGTACTGTGATTTAGACTCAATACAGTAACCGTGAGAACGTAGACTTTTGAGAAGAAGAGTGTGTAGTTATTTGCATAATTATACTTTATGTGTGTGGTTTATTTATGTTTGTTCATACTTTGGAATTGCTCAGGAAAATTACTGTTGAGGGAACGTAGACCCTTAGCACATCTTCATTGAGTTATGATTCAATGAGGTACTGTGAGAATGTAGACTTGTGTGGGAAAAGCACGTCACGGTTGCATGATAAGGTACACTTATATGTGTGTATATAATTGTACCTATACATGCTGGAGATATTTATTCTGATTTGTGGACGAGATTTTGGTATTTGTACTTATACCATATATTATTTTATTGCACAATCATTTACTCGCTGAGTTTTGATGAATTCACATACTCTGTGATTATCGTTTTTCAGATACATCAGCTAAGAAGGAATGGAAACCGTTGAAGATTTAGGGGCTTTTATAGATATACTCCATTTTTATTAGTGGGTTCTTGGAACCAATTTTTGGGCTATATGCCTTGGAAATGCTCTGTAATCCTATAAGTTACCTAGGTTCTGCTGTATTTTAGAAATTTATTGTAAATTTGGCTGTCATTTGCTTTATATTTTGTTGTGAATATTCCTCGATGTTTTGGGATGTGGAAAAAGGCACTATGTAAATTTCTTTTCTTTGAAATTTATGATTTGCATAGTTGTGGATATTAGGACTGTTCAGGGAATTTATGGGCTACCATGGAGGTACACCCTAGGATTTATGTTAACTCACGTGCCCAATTTTTTAGGGCGTGACACTGAGCTTGGCCTGCGTGCCAAAACCCATTTTGACAGTGCTAGTATATAAGCATAGCTCCGATTAAAGGTGAAGGATAAACATTATTTCTATGATATTTTGAGTGGCCTTATCATTCCTAATAATAATATTAAAATAGTCATTATATATGATAGTAAAGTAATGGTTTGAATATACAACTTAGTGGAGGAAATTGTGATAGGCAAAACCTCAAATGTGGAAAGCTATCTCCATTATTACCTTGTTGCGTATATAGTGGTTTTAAATGATGTTGTTTCAAATTAGGAAACTGATTTTGGTATGGTGAAATTGCATTGGGAATAATTTACATGCATTAATAAAATGTGATAATTGTTCCTTTGCTTGTAGATTCATTTACCATGACTTGTGAGTTGGATAATTATTATATGTGTTCTCTTGAATTGAAACATACTCTTCGTGACTGGATTGTACTGGGATAATGTTATGCGTTGGACCTATTTCCTACTTGAGCATGAATTACATGTATTGTGAACACAAGGAGAGCTTGTGTGTCTCTCCTAGGTATATTATACGAGTGACCTCAATTTCTGGAAGTGGTGTATTGTTGGAAGAGTCTTAGAATAATTGTTGGAAGTAGTTATGTGATTCACTTTATGTTTGACAATATGTGATGTGTAGTGGGTTACATGAAGTGGTGAACGTCCTATTGTCTGTAAAGCCTAAGGGTGTTATATATATTGTTCATGAGTTGTAATCCTTTCTTGTACTGACATTACTTATTGTTGTGAATGTCATTGATGAATGTTGTGTATTATATGAGAAACATATTGGCTCTCTTGATAAAGGTGGATTACTGGTAGTACAAAGAGCTGTGTGGCCCTCTCACATAATGATTAATAATATTATATGAGATGCCTATATGGCTCTTTGGATGATGATAGATTAGTGGTAGTACGAAGAGTCATGTGACCCTCTTACACTATGACTAATAATATTATATGAGACGCCTATGTGGCTCTCCAGATGATGACAGATTAATGGTAGTATAAAGAGCCATGTGGCCCTCTCACACTATGACTAATAATATTATATGAGACGCCTATATGGCTCTCTGAATGATAACAGATTAGTGATAGTACGAAGAGTCATGTGACCTTTTTGTACTATGATTAATAATATTATGAGAAGTTTATATGGCTACAAAGAGCCATGTAGCCCTCTTGCACTATAACTAATGATTTTATATGCGAAGCCTGTGTTACCCTCTCTACTATTAAAGATGATAATATAATGAGAAACCTGTATAGCCCTCTCAATGTATGATTGATGTGCACATGATGATAAGCCATTGGGGCTCTCATGATAGTGAAAAGCATATGTGGCCCTCTCAACTATGGAATATAAGGACATAGTGAAAAGCTCCCGTGGCCTCTCAACTATGAAAAATATGAATAAAATGAGGAGCAGGTGAGGCTAGATAATTTCCTGGTGATGCACTTTGAATTATGCTATTTACATATTCATATATCTATTTGACTAATGGTATAATTGTGATGAGTTACGGTAGTTATATCATGTTGATATTCTAATATCGTGTAGATTATGTGGTGACCATATTTATGGTGAAGGATGGGACCTTTCTAAGGCTCGATCCCTATGAGTGGTACACAGGTTACATTTCATTCTATGGTTGAATTGTTTCTCACTAACTACTATTACTTACCCTCTTTGTGTACCCTTGTAGGTCTCTTGAGTAGTCAACGAGTCTCTATACGAAGAGTAGCAGGAGCCTCCGAGTCTTCAACCCTTCTTGTCTTGGGTTGATGGTTTTGTTATTGGTAAGATTGGTGGGTTGAGTCGCTTTGTAGTATAATAGAACACCTAGGTTTATTGTGGATGTTATGCGATGATGATATTGGTTTATTGCTCATGAATTCTTGTAAGTGTGAATTGATCATTTGAAAACTTACATACATACTACCTTGCACTGTGTTTTCTCTGATGATAATTCTTTGAGATTGTCTTGGTTTATTTAAATGGTTATGTTTGCTTAGGCTTACGGTGGTGACATGGGTGTCATTCTATACTGGTCACGGATCCATTTAGGGGTGACAGTATAACAAGTAAAAAAATATGTTATTTTTATTTGCTTCTTGTACTATCTTAGTGTAAGGGCAGTGTACCTTATATATATATATATATATATATATATATACATATTCTCCTCTTTCTCCATTACCACTTTTAAGTTGAAAAAATAATTTTGAAGCTCAATTGATGCTAGTGAAAAAAGAGTACAATGAACTTAGATTGAATTTTGTGCTTTCGCAATAGAAAGGATGCGTGAAATTTCATGTTAAGAGCATCTCTGATCTTTTTGTTGAAAAAAGAGGAAAAATAACTTATAGAATCATATAATTTAAATCACTAACAAATGGTGTAGTTAAATTGATGAAAATAAATACTGTTTTTTTTTAATTATTAAGAGTAATTGAAGAAACATTGTAAAAGAAGTACATAAGGTGTTTCTCCAACCAAACAAGACAAATCAGAAACCTGTTCTTTCTAGTTGCCTTTAAAAATATATATATATAAATCCAAAACAGATATGTCTAAAGTCTATTTTGAAGGTTGTGTAAGGGATCAAGTCATAGTCAAACTATAATACTTGGACATATGATATATTATGAGTTTAGGAAATAGAATTGCGATTCACAAACAACTATAGTTTTTAGTCTAGTGGTAAGTGTTTGATTCTAATAATTGGTATCAAATTGATAGTAAAAAATTATGTTCCTAAGGGGCAATTGTTGAGGAAGAGATCATTGGCCAAAGTGTGAAACAATTGTCTAACATTGGAAGTTTGGAGAAAGGGGCGAATCATAATCAAATCATAGTTCTTGGACATATACTTTACAATGAATAAAGAAAATAGAGTTGTGTCATAACTAACAACTATAACTTTTAGTGTAATAATAGGCACTGATTCTAATATGTTTGATCTAAGCAATCATCTCTTAAATAGTTTAAGTGGAATGCTTTAAAACATTGCTAATGAGAGAGACCTTACTCCTTAGCATTTGAAACTAACTTATGTTCATGATCTCTAACTTGGAGTTGCTAAGTTTGATTGGGAGGGTTATGGGCTTATGGTTCAAGGAGTTTATGGAGTTGAGTTTGTTCAAGAGAATTTTTTGACCTAAACCAATCAAATGATAGTGAGCTAGGTTTTAAAAACCGTCCTTTAAATTGAACCAACTTAGCCTGTATTTAAACAAATTGATTAGCGGATAAGTCATTTCTTAATTATTATTGTTGTTGTCACTATTAATATTTTTAAGTTATTAAAAACTAATGTTAGTATAAATTCAATTTAAACCATCAAATAGTAAAATGTTTTCATAGTTTAGTGAAACTTTAGTCTAAATATTCAATTCAACAAAAATAGCATATGAAAAAGTAAAATGAAAAAAAAAATCAGAGGACAAATTGATATGATATGGATTAGAATTTCTCAATAGTAACTTGAACCACCAATAACTTGTTGAAATAAAATGAATAAGAACAAAATTATCAACCCAAACCAACTATGTAAATTGAGTTAGTTTTGATAAATTGATCTAACCTAATAAATACTCTTATTTATAGTTGCTAAAGTACGGTGCTCTTCTTGCCTATATATAGATTTTTATGTTATTATATGAGAATCACAATAGAGGAGTAGAGAGCAAGAGATAAAAAAAAAAAAGAAAATAGCAAGGGAAAGAGAAAGAAATAAGTAAAGAAAAGAGTAAATTAATGTTTTGATCCTTGAAAGATTTGATATTTCTCAATTTTGATCCTATAATTTTTTTTAGTCTCAAATTAGTTTTTAAAAGATTTATTCTCAATCAAAATGATCATTTTGTGTGAAAAAAAGTCTTAGTAGACTCTGTTGATGATGTGACAATACTTTTATCGATTTGGTTATTAGATGTTGACTTTGCAAAATGAATGAATGATGATTGCGCAAGTTTTTTTTTTTTTTGAAAATTTTTTTTGGTGAAAAAGGAAATTATATTAAAGAGAAAGAAAATGTCAACAGTACATCCAGTGGACAGTAATAACGCCTAGTACAAAAGCAAATTCCAAGAGAAAATAGTGAATAGAAATGAAGTAGCAATTGGAAAATTCGAAAGAGCAGTAAAATAACGTGAAAGCAGTAGCAACAGTCATTGAGAAGAGTTGGCATTTCAGAAGATTGAATCAGCAGCTACGAGGTTAAATATTCTTTCATATTTTGTTCTGTCTTCATGCAGAATGTCAAAAAGGAACAGCGGAATATCTTGGTAAAAAGTGAGTGAAAGCCTTTTTTCTCTCCCTATTTTTGCAAGGAAATCAGCCACCTTGTTTTGATTTCTGCCAATCTTCACAATTTTGTGGTGCTGAAATTTAGAGAGAAGGTACCTGCAATTCACAGCAAAGGAATCCAGAGGGTGAAAAGAAGGAGAAGCATCAGCTAAAAGATCACAAGCTTGCTGAGAATTTGTTTCCACAACTAGATTGCTGATACAACAATTCTCAAGAGCAATTTTAAGACCAGTCATAATTGCCCAAAGCTCTGCCTGGAGAGAAGTGCCAGAACCACAGAAAATTGAGGAGCCACAGATTCAATTACCAGCATCAGTCCGAATGCAGCCACTAGCACCCATCATGGTATTTAGCATAGACCCATCAACATTAAGTTTGAACCAAGAAGAAGGGGGAGGAGACCCAAAGGAGGGGTGTTGGTTTGATTGCAAAGGAATGGAGGTTCTGGAGATAGTGTTTTGGTTGGTCCAAAACTCAGCAGCTTTACTTAAAGCAGCAAAAGCAATATCTTTAGGAAGTTTAATCACATTTTGATATAAGGTTTTTTTTCTGTGAATCCAAATAGAATGGAGGGTAAAAGCAAAGATAGTGCACCAAGGAATGTTAAGATTGCATAAGGTATAATTTGTGGAATTAATTTTCAGCCAATGATTAAAATTTCCAGGAGAAGCAATTGATTGTTGATTGAAAACAGACCAAATTTCTTTAAAGCAGTTTTTAAGGGCATGTTCAACTGTTTCATCTTCTTGATTACAAATAGGACAAGTTGGGTTAGGGGAGATGTTTCTAAGATGCAGGGCAGTCATGGTGGGAAGGGCAGGGAGAGTACATTTCCAATGGAAATATTTTTCACGTTGATTACAAGGAGTTTTCCAAATCCAAAGCATAGAAGGAGAAAAATCTTTTTTGGGGAAGCAGCTATTGTAAGCTGTTTTAAGGGTGAAGGTACCATTTGTTGTAAGGTTCCAGTAAACAGTATCATCAAGACAAAGATTTGGATTAAGGAGAGTTAGCCCTAAAATTTTATCTTTTAGGAGTTGAGGAATTTCGAATGGAAGAGAGCAAAGATTCCAAGTTTGCAAGTGATCACACTGGCCAATAATACTAGAGACATTCCTATGAAGATCATTAAAATGGAGAGGACCAATTAGCTGGGATCTAAGAGGGGAATTATTTATCCAACTATCATTCCAAAGATTAATATTCTGACCGTTTTGAATCAAATGGGTGGAATTTTCTTCAAAGATTTGTTTTCCTTTTTGGATGCTTTTACAGATAAAGGAAGATTTCTTGTATACCTTATACTTGTTTTTGTATTTTTGTTTGAAAAGATTGACCCAAGGTTTGTTACTATCAGTGCTAATATCCCAACTTAATTTAGCCACGAATGTAGCATTCGTGAATTTTGAGCTTTTCAAACCAAGCCCCCCGGGTCTTTGGTCTAACAATATTCTTCCAACTAGTTAGGTGAATTATTCTGTTTGAGTTGGAGTGACCCCAAAGAAAATTTCTGCAAATTTTGTCAGTTTCTGTAAGGCTTTTTTGCGGAGGAGAAAAAACTTTCATTTGATAATTTGGAATTTGGTTAAGAGTTGCAGAAATTAGTTGTGTACAGCCAAAGGTGGTTTATTTTCCAATTATGTAATTTGATTTGAAGCTTCAAGATAATATCATCAAAATCAGAATTTTTGTAATTTGTTTTTAGTTCATAACCTAGGTAAGATCCTAGTTGAGAAGTAAGAGGAATTCGGAGAAAACTTGAGATATCAATCTTCCTATTTAAAGGAATATTTGGAGAAAGCCAAAATTTTGATTTCTCAAGATTAATTTTCATCCCACTAGTTTGACAAAAATCATTGATAACAGTTTTAATTTTATGAATAGAATTGTTGTCAGCTTTAGCAAATAATAGTACATCATTAGCAAAAAGAAAGTGTAAAATCTTAAAATCATTGTCCTTTAATCACTTAGTTAACTTCAAAAAGAAGGTTTTTTTTTTTGAAGTAAACTGTCACATTAGCTTACATAGTTATTAACTACTCAGTATGTAACGACTCAATCAATGCCGTTATTGTCACATCATCAACAAAGTTAACTGAGACTTTTTTTTTCACATGAAAGGATCATTTTGATTCGAAACAAATTTTTTAACAATTAAATTGAGAAAAAAAAAATTAAAGAATAAATTTTTTAGGGATCAAAACATTAATTTACTCTATAAAAATTATTGACTTACAAAAAGAAATGCCACATAGACATTTACTAGTTGCCTAATAGGAAATGACTAGTTTGAAGTTTTAATACGCATTAAAAGATTTTAAGAAAAAGGTAACGAGTCAGAATGCTATTTTAGCATTTTTTTTAATTACTATATTTAGGTTAAATTATTTTTGAAAAATTAATATTGTTTGATTGGTTTAATTATTATTTTTTAAAATAAATTTTTAGTTTTAATTTTTGTTAATTAAAAAATAAAGAATTTTTATATTTTCTAATCTAATTTGATTTGAATTAAATTAACTAAATTTTGATTAATTTTTAGATATTGATAGTTCAAATCAGAAAAGTTATTTTTAACAAATTTTTTACTTTGAATATTACACATGATTTTTTGATTTAGTTTTTGTAATTGAAGATAACTTTTTGTACAGAGTTCATTTTAACAATGAACCTACTTAATCATTTTTACTAAACTATAATTTTATATTAGAACTTAATATTAAGTTAATTGTTTTTACTGTCATATTAAAAACAATTTAGTCTTATATTAGAACTTATTTGATAAAACCTACAATTTATTATTTATCTAGGTTTAAAATGGAGGCGAGACTTTAGGGTATAGGGTTTGTCAAATCGGTCTTCACTAATAGCAGAAACAGCAGCTGTCGGATTACGACACGAGGCAGTTCTCATCACCGTCGATCTTCTAGACCAAAACCTCTGTTAGCTGGAGTTGGAGGGAAACCTCGACGAGTAAAAGCAGAACGCAAAAGGGGGGAGTAAGCCTTTATTGTTCGTAGTTAGTTAAAATAGTGATGTTGATGTTTGCATTGTAATCATCGAAGGAATTAGCTTTAAAGCAGAGAGTCCTCTTCCTCCTTCGTGGTCTCCAACCAAAACAACTGCACAATTCCTCTTGGCTTCTCGGATTCCTCCAACCCTCTTCGATCGTATCGCCTGAACCCTTATATTCGTCATTTTCAGCATTTGTTGTGGAGATCAGAGACCCATTGGAGTAGAGAAGAAGGGAAATTTCGGGTTTGGTTGGTTTCGATGGCTTCGTTCACGGTCCCGTGCCCCAAGTGCCTTTCGCCTCTCCATTTGGGATTGAACTCGCAGAATCCGCAACGACACAAGCAGATTCTGTCGTTTCAGAACGGGTCGAGCTTGAAGCCAGCCCAATCACTCCGATCTTCGATTGCTGATCCAGCATTGCCCGGGTTTCAGGTATGTGATTGTGTTTACTTTTGGGTATTAAATATGAATCTGGCTTTGAATCTAGAACACATAGTTGATTTGTTCATATTTTGGCTAATGTTGTCACACTGTAGGGTAATACTTTGCTATGATATTGATTCTTTATCTGCTTATAGGAATAGTATTAGTAATATGACAAAGAAGATTAGGGTCGCTTCAAAATCCTCTTTTCAGTGTTTTTCCCTCTTCTTATGGAAGATAGGGAAGGATACAATTTTAATTCTTGGATTTCGGGCATTTCGGTGCCGTGAGGCTAAATTATTTCCTTTTTTAGCGTACAGGTTATTATCTTATTGTCTATGCTAACTTTAGTTATTCTGTTATTATCAGCATAAATAACAAGTACTTACCAAAATTCCACGCTATTTTCTGTGGAAAAATTCTTAGGTATAGTCATGATTTGGTTAGGTGGTGCAAGAAGCCAGTGTGAAGTCTTTAGAATGGGTGTTGCGTGGGGTCTATTGGCTCTCTGTACCTAAGGATTTTTCTTTTTCTGTGTGAGATGTCCTTTGGTTTTGATAAAAACAAAAGGTATTCTTTTCTTTCATAATCTCTATATCGAAACTTTTTTGAGCTTTTTCAACATCCAACATAATCCATGTGACTTCTATTTGCTGCGCAGTTAATCTAACTTCTTTTATTTGAACCATCTATAGCTGAGAGAATAGTGTTTGATCAATTTATCCTTTTAATAATTATGAAAGAAGTGGTACCATTAGCATACTTTTTTTAAGCCCCTTTTCCCTAGGCTTTCTGAATGGTCATGAACGAATGAGTATTCTAAATCTACTCCCTCTTTTGTAACAACACAATAGACTTTCTCACGTATGGAACGGGAAACTTAAATAAGAATTGCATAATGTTATGCTGCAATTGTGCGATAGGTGATCAATGTTTCTCTTAAAACGAATAAGAGCAGTAATATGCATTGCATTTATATCTTGAAGCTTGGACATGAATTTGCAATATTATAGGACTGCACTGTTTTCTGCATGCTATAACCGGCTGAATTTCAGTGGTAAAGTGCATAATTTGGATTATATTTAATAGATCTATGAGCATAGCTGTAAATAATATTCATTCAGGTAATGGAACCTGTAGTTTCAGTATTGTATTCCCAGTGTGCTTAAAATTGGACAAATTCATGATTTATCCATTAAATGAATTTCAGTTTGAAAATGGTTTTTGATTGATTGAATACGAATTTAAAAGTGTTATAGACTTAGCTTTATATTGTAAATATTCAATTGTTCCATGTTTTTGCCTCCTGCAGAGGCTAAACAGGAAGCAATCTTCTACGTGGAAATTTCAAGCACAAGTGAATGAGGTCAGTTTTTCCATGAGTTTTATTTTGAATGAAAATCGTCATGACAACCTCCTAATCTGCCCATTCAAATGAGTTCTTTATAAGATTGTACTAATATATCGCACCCTGCTTTGCATTAGGGTACTGCTGTTAAAGATTCCCCAAATTCTGCACCTGGACATGTCGGTGGATCTGAAGTTGCTTCATCAAAAGAGAAAGATGACCCCAATGGGAAACTCTCTGGTCCAAGCACTTCTTTGGACCCAGCATCAATTTCTGCATTCTTGACTCAAGTATCTAACCTAGTAAAGTAAGACTAAGCAGTTGAACTATGCATGCAATTGCATGTTCCATTTTTTTTTTTTTCCATATTTCCATGTTAGACATTCATTATTTGCCTTATTTCAAGTAATAATCTTTTCACGGGTGCAGACTTGTAGATTCTAGAGATATTGCGGAGCTGCAACTTAAGCAATCAGACTGTGAACTCATAATAAGAAAGAAGGAGGCTTTGGAGCCTCCACCTGCTACAACAGTAGCCCCAGGGTTCCCACCTGTGCCCTATCCTACAGTTCCATCTCCACCATTGGCACCAGTTTCGGCTTCTGCAAGCCCTCCACCTTCAAAACCAGCAACTGCGTCACCTTCCCCTGCAAAAACAAGCACATCATCTCATCCACCATTGAAATGTCCGATGGCTGGAACCTTTTATCGGAGTCCCGCACCTGGTGAACCAGCATTCGTCAAGGTATGTATCAGTGTAAAAATATGCAATTTTCTGATAGCTAGCCAAGTTACAAATCATGCTACTGGGTATTTAACTCTTTACTAAATGAACAGGAGTCCTTTAATTGAACTAACTATAACTATATTTACTACATAAATAATCTCATTTAATTGCTTCTGCTTCAGGTGGGAGATAAAGTGCAGAAAGGACAGGTTGTATGCATTATTGAGGCTATGAAACTGATGAATGAAATTGAGGTGTGTCCTCTTTTCTTCTGTTTTTTCTTCTGTTTGCTATTGTAATTGACTGGTTTATATTTTTACTTCCTTTATCCTCTTTTGCTTTCCCCATTACTCTTAAGATTTGTCCCAGTATTAATTAGAAGAAATGTTCATACACTTCTGTTTTTCTTCATTTCCATCTCCTGAAAGTGCATTATCCCTCTAGCCACTTAGCCAAAACAACAAAACCTAAATTTAAATTATGTGGTTCCCTTTTTTTGGCTTCCCAGGCTGATCAGTCAGGAACCGTAGCTGAGATACTAGTAGAAGATGGGAAACCAGTCAGTTTTGAAGCGGTACTCTCTTTCTCTCTCTTTGCCCCAAAAAGGAAAAGAAAAATAAAATAAAAGACAAGACTAACATAAAGTTCTTATTTTCTTTTGAATAAAATTATATCATGTAGATATTTTTCACAACTTAGTATTAAATTATTAACTACTTGAAGTTCCTTTATATGATATAATTCTAGTGAAGAATCAGATAGCAAACATTTCAAAACTGCATTTAAATCTTTGTCAAAAGTAAATAAGTGCTTTATTGCTCTAACTAAAATACCTCTGTTCCACGCAGCCTCTTTTTGTAATTGTACCATGAGTACATGAGGGACCTTCGAAGCTGGTGGCAACCCCCTTTACTGGGTGAAATGAGGCTTCTCAGAAATTTTTTAGGATTTACATTGGTGTGTAACTTAATGTGCTCCGATCATCATATAAAATCCATGTCTCTTCACTCTCCTTAATTTATTTCAATAGACATTTTGTTTATGATATCTTCTGCATGTTGCAATGAATATTGGACGAATTTGCAGTTCTATACAGTTTAATATTCGTTAGTGTACCTAGTATAGTGCTTCAGTAGAACGTCAGCTGTTATTACAATCAGCTGCTATGAGCACTTTTTTGCGGCTGAAAGATTGAATTGTAATTGAAATAATATTTTATTTTATAAATGAGCACTTTCCAACTCGAGTTCGAATATTTTAAAGGAAACTCACGGAAACAATTTTTTTTTTTAAATGAAAACATTCTGCACCCTGGAGCAGTCCTTCGAAATGCGCGCTATGTTTGTTATGAACATGATATTCTTAGAATTACTCTGAAAAATCTTAATGCAAGATGTACTGTTGAGTTTTGACTTTTTTCTTTTTTGCTATAATATTAATCTGAAAGAAAATAGCCTCTGAAGCAGGATACAAGATCAAGTCTCAGAATTTGAACAAATACCCTCTGCTATAGAAGCTACCTTTTCAATACCAAATTATCTACTTTTTTCTTAGAATTCCTTCGTTATGTTTGGTTTGTGAATTTTTTTTTTTTCATTTTCACTCTTTATTTTGTAAAATATATTTTCTAAAACATTGAAAACATAATATTTGTTTTGGTATTTTCAAATTTGTGTCTAAGAAATATTTTTAAGAAAATATTTTTATTAAACTCAATCAAATACATTTTTAAATTTATTTTTTATTTTCAATAAAAATAAAAACAAAAAATATTCAAATCAAACAAACTCGCACAATTCCTATTTTCAACATGCTAGTCGACAGAACTAATATAACAGCCTCCAGAGGTTTAGCACAAAGAAACGAGGAACTTTCCACATCTTCCCGTGTCCAACGATTCCCCCCCCACCCAAAACAGCCCCCCAAAAAAGAAAAAGGATATCCTGATTTAAGGCTTCAAAAATTGATGGTTCTGTTGTCTACAAAATTAAAATGGGTTTGCTATAGAGAGTTTCGGTTTTTTAAATTTGAACTCTAATTGATTTGTTTATATTAAAAATAATGTATAATAAGTTAATTATCATATATAGTAACATATATATATGAATCAATCAAAGTTCAAAGTCTAGTGATAAAAGTTTAATATTTTGATTGCAAAATCCAAAATAAAACTGACGTTCATTTCACCTAGGAAAATGCGATCTTGATCGTGATTGAGGAATAAGTCTTGAGAAATAGGAGAAATCAAAGGGCTCATGTAGAGATGCTTCTGCTTCCTATAGAAGGGAGTATATAATCTTAACAATGCCACTTGAGTCGAGATCCATGAGTATGCATTGTTGTCATTTCATAAGCTCGCTCTTTAGAAGCTACAAGTAAAACGGCCTCTCTCTAGATAAGAAGAAGAGTAGTCCTCTTCAAAATAACTGCATTTCCTTGCATGACATATTTTCATCATCCTCATAGTCAGATGACCAACAGTTTTCACCACTAGAAAGACAAATTGGCCCTAACACAAAGGTCACATCTAGGTCATCTGTACGACCGTCGAAAGTTCTCTCTGGAGAAGGACCAAAGCCTCCTACACAAGAGGTGTCCAACGACCACACTTATGATGCCAAGCCTAAAACCTTGTAGTGCAAATAAAAGATATTAAGATGGACAAAATATGACAGCACTCAACCAAATTGATTTGTTTGACACTTGATTCTTTTTAAATAAGGTTTCAAGTTTAAATTTTATAAATTAAAAAATTTGTATTGGGAGAACTTTGTACATTTGTAATTCGACTCGACTCAAATTAAATAAATTAGAGTTCAATAAATTTTCAGATATTGATAGTTATTAAAAAAAACAAATTAAAACCAAAGCAAAAGTATCAAAAGTTGCAAAACCAAGTTGCGCAGCTCGATATGGACTTTTGGCATCTCTTACAACAAATGAATTTTGACCTTGAATTCTTTCAAAAAGAATCTCATGGAACAATTATAACAAACTGAAGATCACATGACTATAAAGACTCATTCTTATCCCTCCCACACAGCCCTCTTGTTCCAAATGCTCCAAAATGACCTATGAACTCTTTCAAAATAAACCAACATTCTCCAAACCCTCCTCGCCTTTTTGTAGTTTGTAAAAAATCTTACATGAGTATTTCCACCTCTGATGCAAAAGATCATCGTGGAATGGATCTTTTACAGTTATTGTACATAATGCAGTAGGAAAGAGATAAGAAGAGGGGTATAAATGTCATATACATCAATAGGAGAGTGGTGTATGGGAGCCCACACTTCTTCCTATCACTCCCCTATTACCCCGTATTAATTTCTCAAGACAAAATTAGTTTTTTGTTGACCCTAATATTTACCTTAGTTTCATATTGTCTTCAACATTTTTTTGTGTCAATTTCATCCCACATGTTTCTTTTATGTTTCAATTTTGTCTTTAGGGCTGATATCGTTAACAAGGTTGATGAAAAATGTTGACATAAATTCCTCCAAGTGACACATGAACTCCTCCAAATGATGTGTGAAATTTTCCATGTAACATATCAAATGTTTAAATTTCAATTTGGGGTGAAAGGGAGAAATAAAAAAGTATCACTTGAGGAAAAAATGAAATAGTCAAATGTTTGAGACAAAATTACAACTAAAATCAAATAATATGACATGATGGTAGCGGGCGTGTCACATGAAGAAGTCTATGTCAGCATTTTTTGTCAACTATGTTAATGACGATTAACCTTAGGAACAAAATTGAAACAAAAAAGAAATATGTGGAGGGAAATTGGTACAAAAAAATTAGGGATGAAATTAAAACTTGAAATAAATGTTAGAGATGAAAAAGATACTTTTACTATTTCTTAAAGAAATTGAGAAGATCCAAACATGCTCATAAGATTTATTTCAAAAGTTTCTAAAAAAGATTAGACAACCAACTTGTCCTCCATAGCATATGATCTTTGCCCTTTGGAAATTCCATTAGACTTAAACATGGAGTAGAGTACAGAAATAGAAATAGACACTGAGGAAGGCATAAGAGGCATAAAAAAAATAAAGTAAATTACTCATTTGTATTAATTAAGTGTTTCAATTTAATCTTTGAAAAATTGTATTTGTATTAATTTAGTTATTTTTGTTGCTAAATTTCAAAATTTGCCATTGTCAAATTTCAAACTTTCGTTGCTGAAAGTCACTTTGACAAATATAAGGATGGAATTGATATAAACATAATTTTTCAAGGATTAAATTGAAATATTTGATCCTTCAGAGATAAAAAAAATTGAAACAATTATAATCTTTTGGAGGCCAAATCAATATTTTTTTTAATTTACCAATGCAAGTAAAATATTGCACTTTTGCATGCTTGATATACTCAAGCAAGGATATTTTAGTCAAAATGAATTTAACTGTTGGGTAACCTTGTTATAGCAAAAGTATTCTTTTTGCCATTATTTGAACTTGTGACCTTTATCCCCATAAATTCTTTTCCCTATAAAATGCCGCCCAATTAGAGTTTGACACGTGGCGAGGTGGCTGAAAATGATTTTCAACCCATCAAAACATGTGAAAATTGAAGGAACCAAGCAGGAAGTTTTCTACATTCTCCAACTCTTCATTGTTCTATCTTGGGAAAAGTGAAAAGCTTTGATTTTAGGGTGTTTCTATATGACATTTGGCACATGAGTCAAGTTATTAAAATGGGTATCTCTAGACACCTTAAGTTATCCATCAAGCATGAGGGTCTTTCCCTCTTAGCATAAAAGTAACACCTCTATAGCGCCTAAGGAGGAGCGTTCCCTGGCACCCAAAAGAGAGCACCCTTTCTCTTAAGAAAATAAAGCACCCTTGAGGTGCCACCTCACCTAAGTCACGAAAGACATAATTATATAAGGGGGACTCTCCCTCTTCAAAAATACCAAGTGAATTCATCCGTCAGATAGTAAACACATGGTAAGCTGAACACTCAATGTAAGCATGCTGAGTTTGCCAAGCCTTCCTAAAACTAAGCACCTTAGAACCAAGGCACCCTTGACGCTCGACTCCTTAGTGACATACTTTGCTGAGCTAAGTGCTTCATTGTACCTAGTGAATCCATCCCTTTGGTAGTAAGCTAAGTACCTCACTTTCCACCTCCTAAAAATCTTGAGGTGAAGGAGAGTGTGTTAGGGATGTCTCTTCCTTCAGAGTTAATGCAGTGATGATATGGAAAGTATCACGCCATGGAAAGTATCACGCCAAGGCCACTCTGACTTTGTGAGTAAGCAATGCTCTCAAGGTGGGTTTGGCTTAGGTTTGTTTGGCTTAGGTTAAGTGCCATCTCCAGCACCCAATTTAGAAAGGTCGGGAGTGCCGTAAAGAAGTGGTATTTGCCTTCCTTCCCTAGGAATGACCTAGTTGAATACAACGAAATCACCAAGTGTACTAGAGAATAATGATTCAAGCATATGCAAAAGTAGTACTTCTTTGTATATTTCAAGAGGGTAGTCTTGTCTTAAGAGCTACTGTCACACTCCAAATTCGGACACATGACCGGCACAGCATAGAGCTACCTTCTAACCTTAAGCTTGAACTCCTGACTCCTAGTTTTCCCCGAAGCATGCACACAACACACAACATAACCAAATATATAATTACTCTAATTTTTTGTATTGAAATCAAGGTGCATAATTTAATCTAATTGATTCCAAAGTCGCATGTTTACATCATAATTTTTGTGTATTTCCAATTCATTCATATTCAACATATTCAAATAAAGAATTTGAGATACACAATCAGAAATTTGTATAGTTACACCACACATATAGTTCCATACACTACTGCTCCCTCCTAAGTATCTTATTCGACTACAAAGCTAACCCAAACAATAATAAGGACAAGACTCCAAAATAATCAACAACAAAATGGTTTGGACACTCTGAATGTTTGCCACTCATCATGCGGATGTTCTCGATGAACTCGATACCTGAAAATATAATAATAGAGTGAGACATAAATCTTAGTAAGTGGCATTACTAATAAAGTTTACAAGTTAAGCTGTATCAACCTCACCAACCCCGAATGTAAGGGTATGGTCTTCAATATGATTAATTAACAAGCCACAAGGCACATTTAAGACTAAGCAAGATACAAAGTATGGAGCATGCTCTCCGACACTTACCAAAGTGACCTCCAATGCGAGTAATGCATAGACAAGTACTCCAAAAGTCATAGTATACTCTATTTCTCACCACTCTCCAAAGGTCACAAAACACTCAACATCACACAACTCGCCAAATTTCAACATATAACGAATCGAACCCATGTATAATAAACTCCCAAGAACATGACAACTAGGACATATATAAAATACTTCAACATCTCACATGAATGCAGTTCAACACGATTTATAAATAAGGAAATGTAACATGCAACCCATATATGATATGATAAATTTCACCAATGCCTGGAGGCTATATAATTCTCCTTTCCCAAAGGTGTTATAGTTCACCATGTCCGAAGGCTATGTATAAGTGATTGGCGTAACACCAAGGGTACAAGTATAAACACCCAAAGGGTGTTCCAACGTAATGGCCTCTACTCTACTCCACTCCATTCCTCACAGGGATGTAATGGTATAAATGCAAAGAAGATGAGGTAGTATACATAAATAAGCCAATCGTAAATTCAAACACAAAGGCGTAGCAACCATTTACAAGAAGACTCCACTCTGCTTCCATGTCACATCATCTCTGCTATATTCCACACTCCAACAACACAACATAACATAGTCATATCACTCAAGATAAATATTTAAACAGGGGTACAACATTGGGCAAGGGAATGTCAATCATTAGAACAACACATTGTAAACATTAACTCTTCTCCTAATAGAATTATCATGATTCGATTTATTCAAATAGTCCCTTTATACACACAAATAGGTTCTATAGGTGACACTCTTTATGCTCGTACACTCCCATGCATGTATTTATTATTTAAAATCTTTGGGATTCACCAACAAGATTTTCGGCATCACATTAAGATAGGTACAAGCAATGCTATACAGTAATCAACTCTAAATTTAAAGTAAATAAGTCACTCATTCAATCACCTACTTCTAATGCACTACAAACATATACTATTTGGGGTTCACTCATTCCTTAGGCTTCTTCACCATCTCTACTATAATAACCCTAGTTTGGGCTCATGTGAGGGTTCTCATTGGGTGTGTTTGAAAAGTTTTACGATGTGGACAGGTGTGTGGGTCTCAGAGGCTGTTTAAAAGTAGAGTGTATGCTTGTAAGGAATGCAGGAATAAATGTGGAGACTGGTTTTAGCTATGCCCTTGGGAATTTCCCGAAGAAGGATCTATCTGAAAGAATGGAAATGACGAGTACGTGGAAAAGAATTGGTGAATTATGGATTTGGAGAATGGTTGAAGTGGTAGAAGAGACATGCTCTTAGGTGGGATGCATCGGAAAAGTGGGACTTTCCATCCAAGGATGCTTTACGTGCCCATAGTGGTGAGAGGGACTAAAGTGAAAACAAAATCTTTCCTTATGTTAATTGAGGAAAATGGAGTTTAACATAACGAGGAGAGTACTAGGTGAAGTGATTTAGTGACCAAGTTGGGATTGTGTGTGGAGAATATTTTATCAAATACCCAATTATTGCCTTGAACTCCAACATTTTGTGAAGGAATGGCAGAGTTGTAATTTTAGCAAGAGGAATTAAGATATATGGATTCACACACACAACCCATGTTATTTTGGTCAGCATCTCATGCCTCTCTCCCTCTCTTTATTTCTCCTTCACTCTTCCTCCTTCTCACCCACCATAACCACATGCACCTACCACAACCACCATTGTATCCGATGAGCTCTTGGATTTCGGCAACCACCACCACCGAAGAAGGAGATTGGACTAAGGTAAGGGCGAATCTTCCCCTTTCTCTCTCATTTTCATCCCTCTAAACCCTAGGGTGAAATTTGAGAAATCTTAATGATTTTTAGAGATTGATGCTTTAAATCATCTTTTCTTGATTCTCCTGGATTTGAGTTTGTATTTCCAAATGTCAGTAGCACCAGTGACAAAGATCGTAGCCCACAGGCTAGATAGGAAAAGTTCATAAATGGGCGGTCCTGAGTTTAATAGTTTAGGCCCATTTAAAAATAGACCTAAACAGTCTAGCCTGTTTAGGGCCATGGGCTTAGCGGGCTGTCCGGCAGGTTGTCCATTAAAAAAAATTGTCAATCCCATCCCAACGTCATCAGTCAGATAGTCACAAATTCATTCATCCCTCCCCTGACTCCTGACTCTTCACTCTTCACTCTGCATTATGATTCTTCATTCAGTCTCTGCTTTTCATTCTCATGCTCTACTGTTGTACTCCTCATCTTTCGTCTCAGATATGCTGACTCAAGCCTTCATCCTCGTCTCTCATTCTCATTAATCATCGTCCTTGTCTCTCATCTCAGATCTACTAACTCAGGCCGTCATCCTCAAAGCTACTTGGTTTGCCTCTCTCGTCCTCTATGGTTCTCTCTACCTCTTTCATTCTCGTTGTCCTTGAACTCTCTCTGCATCTCTCCTTCTCTGATCTCTCTATCTCGGCATCTCATCTTCCCTTACTCTCTGAATATTGTCCCTGGAGAATGGAGATCACTAAAAGCCCAAGAAAGGAAAGGGAATGGTTGATTTTGGGTTCTGGTATTCTACAGTGAACTAGTGAGCAAAGGCGAAGTTGAACAAAAAAAAAAGGAAGACCGCGGGTTGGACTATTTAATCGCGATCTAGCCACAGGCGGTCTTAGTTTTCAAGACCAAGATTGTTTTTAAATAGGCCGACTCGTATCCTGCTCGTTTACTTCCAGCCTGTCTAGTCTGAACTGACCCATTTAACAATACTAGTTGTTGGGGTTGTGTATGCATCATATTTGAGTTTGGTTTGAGTCAGAATGAGTTTAGAGATGAGTTTATGGAGTTTGGGAACCTTTTTTTGAAGTTTTTTGGTAATCAGTCAACTGGCTACCTCTGGTGCTCTCTGTCCATAACAGACTAAGACGCATCAGTCAACTGGTAAGGTAACATCGGTCAACTAGCAACTTCTGGGCTAAAATGGCAAATCTAATAATGACGCACTAGTCAACTAGCAAGGTGACATCAGTCGACCAGTTGCTCTCAGGTTGGAGCTAGATAAGCTGAACCAATAGACCGCTATTAGAGAGGGCAGTCGATCAGTTGTTAGCAAATAACTCTTGGTATTTTATCTGCTATATTTCCTTATGCGTTTTCCCTTCCATTTAGCTAGGATGCCTCTCCAAAGGATTCAAGCAAGGTACTTCCAAAAACTAAGTTTTAAGATATAATGGATAACTTAAAGTTGAGGTGAGTAGATGACTTCACTTGACTTAGACTATGAGTTAAATTCGTGTACATCATTTCTTATGGTAGTACAAGTATCTTTGTGAATAATGTGTATAGTTATGAATGCTTGATATTGTGATTGAGATACCATGGGAAAGGAGATATTACAGTAGCAAGGAGAAAATGAGTCTTGTCATTAGAAGTTGTTCATTAACATTTGGTTAAAAACGTAATTGTGTTTGTATTGCACAATATATATATATATATATATGGATATTACATATTGCATGGCCGTTGTGAGAAAACAAAGAATTGTTTGGCCTTGGGCCAAGGAGATTATGTGGCCTTATGCCATGGGAGTTTTATGATCTCATACCGTGGAGACTACTTGGCTTCATGCCAAGGATAAATGGATGTAATTAGGCCTCGGGCTTGGAGAATTCGACGTATGATGCATATTTTGTAATAGGTGATGTACTTTTATAAGTAATGGATAAGTTATATGGTTATGTGACGATGGAGTATAAAGAACCTCTTGTTGTAATTGCAAATACCGAGGGTTACTTGTTTAGAGTTGGGATGGTGAACTTTATATGCCTATCAAATGATTGTGCATTAGCTTGTAAGCACACAATTAGTTTATGAGAGTTATCTGCTCTTTGAACTGTTTGCATCATCCTAGGCTGTGGTGAGAGATACTCTACCTTCGAGCAAAAAGAAGACATGGTGCCTTTGGGCAAGGGTGCTTTCATACCCTGGACTATAGGAGTGTAATGGAAATTGGGTAAGTAGATACTCACATAGGGCTTTCAGGTATTTGAGTCCCTAATGTGTAACTTTGTATAGTGAGAGCAATGGGTGGGGTAACCACGCCATTAGAGACCAGTTGTCTCCAAACACATAGATGATTTGCCTCTGAACATGGATACAATATAGCCTATGAGCTAAGAGATAATATCAGCCTACTTGCAGGGAGTTTCCCACATTTAATGAGAATACCAATCCTTGATTCCTCTTTATTTATATTTTCCTCATATGCAGCTTCAAGAGTTTCCCACATTTCTTTTGCAGTTGCACAATTAGAAATTCTGAAAAATTCATCTTGACTCAATGCACAAGAAATAATCAATTTTGCCTTAGTATTGAGTTGCACTAACTATCTTTTAGCATCATCCCATTCACTTTTGGGTTTTGGAATGATTTTTCCTTGTTCTTCCTTGGAAGGAATACAAGAACCATTTTGAATAATATCCCAAAGATTATGGTCTACTAAAATTAAAAATATTTTCATTTCATACTTCCAATATTGAAAATGATTAGCATAAAAAATTGGAGGTTTTGTGAAAGAACAATTTCCAAACATAAACCAATCACTATATCCAACCATGTTAACTCTTAGATAGTTAAATCTTTAAACAAGAGCCCAAGCTCTGATACCAATTGTTAGGAATGGTTGGATGCCAAGAGGGGGGCTGAATTGGCTTTTATAAAGTTTTTACAAAAATTAATTGGAAGTTGAAATGATTTTCTGTAGAAGTGCAATACTTAAGATAATAAATACAATACAGAAAATTAATGTGCTGTCAAGATGAATAATTATAAAGATCAAGGAATTAAAGAGTAAATATCAATATGCACAAATTAAAGAGTAAGGGATAGAGAAAGCAAACTCAGAGAACTATATTGGTTCGACTAATCCAAGCCTACATCCAGTCCTCAAGAGACCACTTGAGTATCTCTACTATAATTGCAAGTTTAATCCGATTACTTGCAAACCACTACAACCACAAGTTCGATCCGGCTACTTGTGAACCACTACAAGTTTGATTCGGGTACTTGCAAACCACAATAGAGAATTTGTCTATCCGGGCTCCTCTACAACCCAATCACAATGTTTCCCTCAAACACTATTTCAAGGAACACTCTCCTTGAGAATACACTTTAGAAGTGGAGAAGAAATAAGATGAATACAAGGAAACTCTCTTCAAATAGTAGATAAAAAAAAGCTTTCTATAACTCAAATGATGGAGAGTATGCAATATTTGGCTCAAGAATTGTTTTCTTTCTCTCAAAGATGATAGAACAAGTTAATATCACATTGTAGGACTTTGTTCTTGCTCAAAATAATGTATCTAAGGTCATATATATAGCCTCTATTGAAATATAGTCATTAGTCGACTAATGGCGAAAATATGATCATTAGATTCAAAATATGACTGTTGCAGGCAATTAGTCAACTAATCAAGGTCCATTAGTCGACTAATGACTCTCTGTCAAAAATCCTATTGACTTAGAACTTTTAAGCTCACTTTAAAAATTCATAACTCTCTCATTTGAACTTCATTTTAAACAAATAATATATCATTAGAAAGCTCTTGGAGTCTAGTTTCAAATGAGATAAGTTTCACTCAAAAAGTATTTTTTATTTAAAAGATATGATCAAAATAATTACCAAAGATTACGATAAAATAATTCTTGAGTACGGCCAAGTCAACTTTCATTTTTTTAGAGTTTAGTTTAAATGGTCATATCTTTCTCATTTGGACTCCATTTTAAATAAATAATATACCGTTGGAAAGATCTTTGAGTCTACTATCAAATGAGGTTAAGATACTTAAAAAACCAATTTTTCATTTATGATATATGATATAATGAGTGACCAAAGGTCAAAAACTAACTTTTGTAAAATTTCATATCTCACTGTCTTTTTGTTCAAAATGCTTGAGCCAATGTATGCAAATCTAAATCATTACGTTGCACAAGTTTACTAGCCTATTTAGAATATACCTAATGTAAACACGTAGGCTAACTTGATGTATCCAAGCTTTCAAGATTTCAAATCTTCTAGTTCTTCATTTCTTGGAACTTTATCCTTACATATTGTTTTCTTTGAGTGAGGCATGATGTTGTTTTTCCTTGTTCTTCAATCCAATGCTCACTTTTCTTGTTTTGAGCCAACCTATAAAATATATCTTACTTGCAAACTAAATGGTTAGTTTAATTCATCATAAATAGTATGATTAATATATAAGACATTACACATTAAATAACATAGTTATGCTTAAATACTTGTAGCATATATATGATAATTAATTTATATATATATCAATGCTACATTTCAAATACATTTGTCATCATCAAAACTTATGGCATAAAGACCTAGGGTCAACAATGTCAACCTATGAGCCAAGAGATAATGTCGGCCTATGAGCCAGGAAACAATATCGAGTTATGAGCCGAGAGGTAATATCGACCTATGAACTGAGAAATGATATTTGCCTTCAGGCCGAGAACTAGACATATATATAGGTAAATATATATGTGTGTGTATATGTGTGTGTGTGTGTGTGTATGTATGTGTATGTGTGTGTGTGTGTATGTATGTGTATGTGTGTGTGTGTGTGTGTGTGTGTGTGTATGTGTGTGTATGTGTGTGTGTGTGTGTGTATGTATGTGTATGTGTGTGTGTGTGTGTGTGTGTCCTTGACTAGGAGGTTATTATGGCCCTCTTTGACCAAAGACTATTATGGTCTTTAGGATATAAGGACGTTGCCTATGTTGAAGTGTTATGTATAAATATAAGTATTAGCTTGTGTGGTTGTAACGGAGTCTCATTAACATGTGTTGCTTAGAGTGGTTAATAGCCTATGGGTTCGAGTTGTCATTAGCCTATAGGCTAGGAGATATTGTTTAATCTTTGGATTAGGAGTCAGCAAATTAGCTTAGACTTGGAGATGTAGACTCAATGTCGGTATGTATAGGTGAATATTAAGAAGTCACCATACTAGAGGTCAAGATTGCCTTGATTAATCTAGAGTACTTGGGATTGTTACATAGAACTACTGCTGAGTTGTTTTTACATACTGCATTAGTATGTGTTCTGGAGTAAGATTTATTTAAATCAACTTTATTGTAGAGATAACAAACTGAGCAGAGGTAAGGAAAAGGATTTGTCTACACATTGAGATATTTATCTTATTCTGTTTTTGCTTTTCCTTGTAGGCTGTGTTAGTTGTAACACCGTCACCCGAGGAGTAGTTGAGATTTAAAGCTTTCGGTTCCTTCTTGCCTGAAAGTTGAAGCTCATTGCTAGTATGTCATTGTAAGCTCTGTAGTCAACAAAGATTCCTAGAAGGGAAGGGTTGCATGTAGGAAGTTTCTATTATGACATGTTTACCTATTATTTCTGGATCTTTAATTAATTATTTATATGAAAATGCATGTTACATTTTGCATGGGAATAAGGAGTTAGGAAAATTAGGCTTATGGCATAGGAAATAACCCTATGTCATATGCCGGTCATATGCCTAGAATTTTTGGTCATGACATCCACTATACCAAGAATACATTCACATGGTTCCTCTATTCCACATCAAGAAATAGAGACATATTTTCATTGATCAAGGTTTAATCCATTTCTTAAATAACGCTTACAATCCCTAAGATGAAATTACTCTTCATGTTTACCAGAGTCATACACATCCTCAAGTTATGAATATATAAAAACATTAAGTACATAAGAGCTAACATATCTAAGTAGGGTTAGCTACTTACCTGGCTTCAAAGCTTGATTATGATTATTTACAAGCAAGCTTGATTATGATTATTTACAAGCAACAAAAATGTCCCTTAAGTGCATTTGAAGCCTATACAAGAGCCAATCCCAAAATGATTAGATTTTAAAGAGATCTCTTTAAGACTACTCACTTCTCCTATACGGCCTGCAGGTGTAGGCCATGGTGCTAGGGGTTCCATACACATCCCTACACGATCTACCAAGTGCAGGCCTAGGTGCCCTGCCTAGGTGCTCTACCTGGGGACTGGGGCACCAGACCCTTAGTTCTCGGCCTAGGTAGCCATGCCAACTATGCTCTCATTCGGCCACACTTTTCTCTCCTCCCATACCCTTGCTTCTAACCCCTTGCTCTTGTCCTCTAAGCAAAACAACACATAAATTTTACTCAAAACCTCACACAAACTCCTAATGCCCTTTGATTCTAGGTCCTTCATCACGAACTCAAGCTTCTATAGAACACAACTTGTAAGCTCTCTCTGTCTTCCTACCCAAGCACCCATTCCATAACTAACCACATTCATTTCAAGAGTTCAATTCCACCTAGAGCAACCCAATTAAACCCCATCACTTAAAATAAGAATTTCCTTGATATCCTAAGTCAAAATTCCTAAAGAGGAAAAAATTAGAAAAGTGGCAGAGGTGTTGAACTCACCTTGAATCTTGAGAATACTGGTGGAAAAGGATGGTTACTGAAGGAAGAAGGCACACCGAAGGTGAAAGTTAGAGCCCTCACGTTGAAGAAGCAAAGAGAGGCATGGAGAGATATAGAGGGAATGAGAGACAGAGAGCATGGAATAAAATGATTAAATGCTATAAGGGGGTTGTATTAAAACATTTTTCCCTTCACTTTCCGCATAATGGCATTAATGGAAACTCCTTTGGAAATATCTTATCCGAGTCCCTAAATCTGACACAGCCAACTCTCAATTTACCTCATCTCTCTTAATTTACCCCCCCAAAACCTCCAATTTCAAATTTTTACCACTTTATACATAGTTTTACGAACTTGTTCATTTTAGTCCCTATCAAGGACCCATATGCAATAATGGTCCTCTCCCACCAATCTCATAGCCACAACCACACCATTTAACCTTCATAGCCTAATCATCCTCCAAATCCTTATCTAACTCATTTACAAAAAAATGTCCAATCTCTTCTTTCTTTTCACTTTGGTCCCTCTCTAGGACTTGTATGTGTAATTTCTTTCCCTAGTTCACCCTTTGAAAAGAAAATTTTTCCCATGTGCTAAAATAAACTCTATATCTGCCATACACTGACTGAGGTATTACAGTTATAGGGCATATCATGAAAAGCGCCTATTCTACCAAGTTTCCTCCTAAGTGGGAAGGACCTTCCATTGTCACGTCTAAAACCCGAGCACATGACCAGCATTGAATCTAGGGATAAGCCTCCCCAAGACCTGCAAGCCTAAACTTATCCACATGCAAATATGTCTCAAATCATGTTACATGAGTAAAAGAAATGAACTACATTTATTCGAAAGCTCATTTGTAATCATGTTCAAATGGCTTTTCTCATCAATACAAATACATGCACATATGCATCATGAAACCTTTTGATACATCTTCACAACCCAACCCATGACCTAGGTGACCTATACCACTACAGAGCATTCCAGACAAGACTCCTTTAATTAAACATATACTGAACCAAGCACGAGGAGGTTCATCTCTAAAAATCCACTACTCTTCTAATAGATACTCATCTTTTCCTGCAAGATTTGAAAATATAACCACAAAAAGGGTAAGTTTGGAAAACTCAACAAGTAGATAACTCCACCATAAAAGCATATATATAAATATATATAACAACTACATCAAGGATCACATACATGTATGAATCGCAGTGAGAAAACTCTCATACCAGGAAACAATAGCAATATGCACATACGTAGGTCCTCTATTATCCAAATTTCCACAAAATTAGTACATTACACACAATACTCAATTATGGTCATGTCTTTACAGACATTACAAATGAATAAGGAAGAAATCATTTAATTATTCAAGTAACACGTCGCACACATTAGTGTTCAACACCTCTCCCAAACATCATATCACCATAATGGCATCCCATTGCCTCACCCAAGCATCATATCTACATGCCCTTGGGGCCACACGTACATAACATTGGCATACTACAATCCACATAAAAGAAATATGAATTGTCTGATCTATTGTATTCTATCAACACACATCTACTCATGAAGGTTATGAACTATCCATCATACTATACCCCTTCAACATACAAGGGTATGAATTATCCATCATACTATATCCCTTCAACATGTAAAGGTTCACAAAGGTATAAACTATCCATCATACCATATCCCTTCAACAAGCAAAGGTTCACATCCCTTTTAAGATATACTAGAACTATCAATAGCATGCACACATGATGAAAACAATTTAGAACAAGGTTACCCATTCTCATTTACATGCACATAACCCTTTATCACAAGTTAGGTCACAATAGAGCAATTTAGCCTTCACGATCGACCCTAGTCTAAGTCTGCGCATACTCGTGGCATGATGGCATTTAATCTCGGTCCCATGTTTTTAAACCACATTACACTCTTTATTGATGTGCACCATCATAACTTTATATGTGTTTTCAACATAATCACTAGACAACACAATTCTCGTTCTATACACATATCTAACCTTGGTTCCTCCCACCTAGGCAATACAACGCCTATGGCCCGATGTATGCACACATCTATTCATCTTTCTTAGGCCTCTCAAGCCCCTATGATAGCCGAGTTCCTAGGTTTCAATGACCGTCAAGCCTCTCGGATAGCTAGGCACTTAACACACTCAAGTGTCGTAATCATCCTTCTCATCTCACCCCTAAACCAACATGAGTCCACCCACTCTTTTATCACATACCCTACGAGTAATTTTAGTATCTAATATGTTAGTCTAACCACATCAAGTCCATGCTAATACACCTTGGCATGAGCCACTTAAATTGAAACATGAGGGCACTCCGTACACCGAGTACTACTTCCAATATCTATATCATTCTTAAGATATTGATACATGTTATTACAGTTGTGCTTCTGTGAGCTCTTACATAAGTTTCACAGATGAGATTTCAAATTCCTTATTGAGACCTCACTCATTCTCACATGGCATGTATCTGATGAGTTACATATGAAACAATTTAATCAAAAATTAGGCGGGGGTTAGCTACTTACCTTAACTCCAAGCCAACATTACCGTTTCTTGAAGCTTGCTCAAGGAGAAGATGTCCCAAAGGTTTTGGAAGCAATTCCTATTGATTCCATCATGAAAATATGACAAAAATATATCAAATTATGAGAGGATGAAAGCCATCAGCCACTACAGTGAGAATCCCACCGCTACAATTCCAAAACAAAAAAATAGAACACCATATTTTGTTAATTGCCACCATAATGCCCAAACCTAGCACTGCAGTGCCAGCTTCTTGTAACAAACACTGCACATGGTTGCTACATTGGCTATTCACACCACTGCGGCGGTGGCCATCAAACCTGCAGTGAAAAATGCTTGGAAATTTGCCCCAAAACAAGTCCAAACCTCCCTCCCTTGTTCCTAACACTCAATCTCATGTTATGGGACTCCAAATACATGTTTTCAACATCCAAAAACAAGCCAAAGATTTACATCAAGCTCGAGTTCAAAATCTTATTCATTCCTCCCCAAATTTTACTGTTCTTGCATATCATACTTAAATTAGTTTAATCATCATCAACTCCCAAATCTCCACCCAACTCAACTTCTCCAAGGCTTAGGAATCATGAAAAGGAAAGTTGGGAAGCATAAAATATCATCAAAACCCAAGATTTACCCATTAGGGTTTACTTGAGCGAAAATAGGGTAGAAAAGGAGAAATCTTGTCTTACCTCAAGCCTTGGAGCTCACTAGCATGGAGGAAGGCCACTGGAGGTTGGAATCTATAGAAGATGGTGGTGGAGGTGAGGTTTTGTGGTGGTTTACGATGGAGAGGGTGAGAAAGGCGTGAGAGGAAAGAACCACAAGGGATAGGTAAAGTGAGCATGAATGGGAGCACAGGGCTGGAGTGTAGGTGTTTTAGTGAGTGTAGGTGTTTCCAATTTACTCTTTCATCCCTTAAGGCAAAGACTCGAGGGCAATCTTGGCAACTCTTCTAAAATAATTTATATGGACACCAAAACCACACATAAATAAAATTACCACACTACAAACAAGTCCACAACACATATACCCTATAATTTTCCATTCCACTGTGCATTTTCATTAGAACAAAAAAATCATATATTTTATTCACTTAAGTCCCTCTCGAAGGTTCGCAAGTATAAATAACTTTCTCCAGCCTCCCACTGGTAATAATTTCCATTGCCCCATGCACTTCAAAGCACCACATCACCTCTTTCACCAAAACCCACGATTCCTTTCTCACTTACAATCTAGTCCTCACTCAAGGACTAATTTACACAAGCCTCACCCATCATTTATCAACCTCAATCCAACCCATAAAGAGGCATACACATGCTCCCCAAGAAATCCTCCAACCCTTGACCTCCCCCTTCAAGTGTTTTTGAAACCTACAATTTTCCTTAGATATTCATGCATAAAGGAAAAAATTTCTCCCACAACGGAATAAATTGCCTTACCCAACCATGTAATACCTCGGGTATTACATTCATGGTCGCGCTATAAAAAAAACTATCGTGGCAACTGGTAGGATAATAGTGGCTGTTTATAAAGAAACAGCCACTAAAATGTCAATTTTAGTGGCAGTTTCCTAACAAACTGCCATTATGTTTAGATATAGTGATGGTTCAAACTGCCACTATATTGGTCTAAACCGCGACTATATTACCAGAATTGTTTCAGTTTACATTTGTTTTTCCATTTTCCCCTAAAACATATTATAAACTTGTGTTTTTTCATTCAAATTACAGACTGACCAATATATTCAACAATAATTATAATTAAATAGACAAATAGGATTGACTGACTAATACTTTCTTTATTCATATAAAATAAGTTTGGTTTGCATTCAAATATACCTACATAACAATCTAGTTTAGTTTGAATCTAAATTAGGTCTTAATACACTATGCAGACAAATTTCTAAGTCAAATTATCATCATCTTCATCATCAGTATCCTCATCATCATCATTATTCTCTTAATTACTAGAGAATGGAGAGTTTGTTGTTGTGTAGAGCCTTCTCCTTGATCAAAAAACTACATTTATAATAAAAAATTTATAATGAGTCTAGAAGTACATAAATCAAAATTTGTTAATACAAATGAATGTCTAACTTACCCTTTGCTGCATTGCAACAAATTTAAGAGAAAGCTGACCCTCGAGACTCTAGAGGATGAGATTCATTATTTCTCTATTTTTCCTGTGCCTTTCTTCATTTTTCCTATCTCTCTACTCTATTTCAACTTCTAATCTAGCATTCTTATCCTCCAGTTGTTGAATAGAATGACCTAAAGAGGAGGACTTGCCTAAATAGCAACAGTGCAAGTGACTCATGGAAGGTTTATACAACTAGATTATTAATTAATTTTTTTATATGTGCATTTTGCTTCTTGATTTTTTTTGTTATTCACTAAATTATTCATATCATGATATGTAGGGATGTAGTTTAAATGTTTTAGAATCTGAAGGTGGAAACACTTCATGTTCCATTACACCCATGAAAAGGTCTTCTGCTGAAGTCAACAAAGATGATGATAATGATGATGATTTGAGTGTTGAGTGATTCATAGATATTGTTTAGAGTAATTTATCTATGACAATATTTTAATCAATAAACTCTATGTAGTGCTTGATTTTTAATTATTTTCTAAGAATATAAAGTGCATTTGTTGGTCTTTATTATTTTTCATTTTTTTTCTAAGTTAAATACTTTATTTTTAAGTGTGCACAATTTAATCGTGTATTTTTATTTATTAATCACATTAATAAATAATAATATAATTTAAGATTATTGCTATTGATTATATGTATATAAATTAAGAGACCAAATTAATTAAAAGAAAGAGACTAATTTTAATATAAAATAAGATCATTTGGTCACATTAAACCAAGTTTATAAATTAAGATCTTTTTAATGGTAATTGATATATATGATGAAACATAATTCTATGTTTCAATATTACGTTTGATATGAAAATAAATGAAATAATCATTTTATTTTATTGTTAGGTTAGAATAAGTTATACATAGGCATCAAAAAATGATCTCATACTAAATGATTATAATACCTACAACTGAAAAAATGATTAAATTGTATTTTAATGACACATAATGAATAAAATATCAATATGTCTATATGTGGAACTAATTTTGAACTAATTTTTGATTTTTTTTTCCGATTTAGCATAGTTAAAATATTAGTAAGAACATTGTTAAAATTGTTAAAATTATAATATAATCTGAAACTGTGCTACCTTAGAATCTTACATCTCACTTCTTTATGACAATTTTGATATCATTAGATACATTGATTTTCAAAATAGTACAAAGTTTAATATAATAATTTTATAAAATTTGTTGATTTGTTAATAATTTAAAACTTCCTTTATTTGACCTTATTTTATTTTATTTCTATTATGGTTAATTATGTGAATATTTAATGGTTGATTTATTTCCAAAAAGTTCAAAATAGCTTGATTTATTTCCGAAAAGCTTACATACTATAACTTTTTAACGAAAAAATGCCATTATAGCTTACATACTGCCATTAAGGTCAAATATTTAACATAATTTAATATAATTTGTTGACTGTTAATTGTGAATTAAGAAAATTATAGTATTTGAATTAAGAAAATTATGTATTTTATTTTTTCAAATATTAAAAACTTTTATAAGAACTTTAGCTGCCATGGGAAAAGATAAATGAAGAGAAGATAATTTTGAATGAAAAATAAAATATATAAAAATTTATGAGAATTTATTTTAAATTTTAAGGTTAAAGGAATAAATTCATAACCCTGATCAAAAGAGAGTCTTTACATTTTAGTCTATAAAAATGTCAAGTTTTTCAAATATAATTAATATAATTGATATAATTGATTCTTTTCTTAAGTTTTTGTGGTTACCTAATTTAATTACATTGGATTTTTTTTTTTCAAACTTATAGTGAATTTCAACTTTCAAGTATCAAGATATTTTGACCTTCATGACGTGGTAGTTCATTAAATTAGTATATCATGTTCAATTAGGAAATAAAAAATCTAATTATTAATGGGTTTATTATATATCAGATATCTGTTTCACTTTTTTTTTTGGATACATAAGAAACATAATCCAATCCATTTCAATTTAACAATAAATGTCATGTCAATTAAAATTTTGATATTAGTTTAGAAATTAGCAATACAATTAGGTATGGTTTTGGATATAAAATAATAATGTTGATGGAATCTTATTTTGATATTAGTTTACTATGTGTTTTTAATGGGAACAATGTACTACTTAATAATAGCCAAAACTATCTCTTTATATAAAGTTATCCATTTGCTTTAAGGACTAAAAAAGGTTACATAGAACTAATTTTGATTTCTTTCCAAAAGTTCTTCATTTTGAAAATGAATTGTGAATTGTTAATTATGTTAAATATTAATATGACTATTTAATGGTTAATTTATTTCTAAAAAGTTCAAAATAGCTTGATTTATTTCCTAGCTTACATACTATAAACTTTGACGAAAAAAACTGGCATTATAGCTTACATACTGCCATTAAGGCCAAACATTTAATATAATTTAATATAATTTTATATGATAATTTAATATAATTTGTTGATTTGATAATTATTAGTTATGTGAATTAAAAAACTTGCTTTATTTGACCTTATTTTGATTTATTTCCATAATAGTTAATTATGTGAATATTTAATGGTTGATTTATTTCTAAAAAGTTAATTGTTATATTAAATTATATTAAATATATCACCTTAATGGCAATACGTAAGGCATTTTTTGGTCAAAAAGTTATATTAAATTATATTAAATATTTGATTTATACTTTTGCATCTTTACAGTCAAACTCTCCTGCTCATTCTTAACATAACCTTTGATTGATGGAAAACAAAGAAAACTTTGATTATATTGGAGATAGTTCGTCTAGACAAAGTATAGTCATTACAAAAACTCCTTTTTGGTGTTCATTCGTATTTCTGATCATCTCACATTTTCTTTTTTACTCATAGATTTGTATCACGACTCATTTTTCTACTGTGCAAAATTCAGATCCATAGTGCTAAAAAAAAGGGATGCCTCTCGTATACTATCAGATATTAGCAACAGTAAGTCTTTACATTAATCTGCATTCATTTGTTCATAACATTGATTTGCATCCTTTTTGGTTCATGTTCGACTTCAACTTTTTGTATTTTGTTTTCTAAACCTCATTGCTTATATATTATCTATAGTTGTCTTTAATTACTATTTTGGCTTATTGACAACACTTAAGCTCCCACAACCATTAGAAGTTCTTCAAGACAAAAAGGGAACTAAAAGCTACCTTCTCCAAAAACTCCCCATGTTCAAAGCGCAAATAAATCAAGTATTTTGACATCATTATTAAATGACCCAAGTAATTTTTGTGACAATGAAAGGAAGAAAGCAAGAAGAGATTGTGGCCCATCTAAGCGTGTATAATGCGACACTATATCACTTAACATAGGTTAATCATTTGTTTCATTTTATAGTAAAATTGTCATTTTATTTATATTTCATTGTATATTTGAATGTTCATCTAATTTGAAAATTACATATCTCTTAATGTAAAATAGGTTCAAGTTCATAACTAACAGAAATAAGTAGAAGAAGATCAATTGTGTCATATAAATCAGGTTCTTACACTTTATTGCATTTTTCATCACTATGAATGTTCTTTTTATATAAGAAACCAATTAATTTCGCTTCTTTCTTCTTCTTTTTTTCAATTATATCAAATGATGTTGTATCAAACTCTGAATAAGGTTTGGTTTTGATATATTATTTTCCTTATTTCCCCAATTGGTCATTTGTCTACCAATGAAGTTTGAGTTTAAGGATAAATTTATTACAACAAAAAATAATTTGTTCATTTATGCCAGTATATTGGGATATCAGTGATCTAATTTTCATATGTCAATTCTGTAAGGCAAAAATGTGGAGTGAAGAAAGAACCAAAAAGGACTGCAAATCATGAGTGCCAAAGTTTAGTATGTGTTGTACACAAGGAAAAATTTAGTTGCCAATCACACAAGATCCACCATAAGAGCTTGACAAACTTCTTAATGGAAGGGACAATAAGAGTTTGCAATTTAGAAATAATATACGAGCTTACAATATGATGTTTTCTGTTATCTCAATGGGAGGAAAAATCGATAAAGAGATCAATAAGGGACGTGGACCATATGTTTATAGATTGTGTGGTCAAAACATCCACAGAATTGGTAGTTTGTTACCAGCTGATGGTAAACCTCCTAGATTTGCACAGCTATATATTTACAACACTGAGAATGAAATTTCTAATTGCCTTTCTGTTGTTAGGTAATCCAAATTGTATATATTTAATAATTTGTTTCACGTACATGTTAGAATGGTAGTAGTCAATATTCTTTTTTATAAACTTTTGGCTGGCAGTTTTTTTCTTTCTGCAGCTCTGTTGAAGATAATAAGTCCCTTGACCAAGAAATTGTAGATGATTTGAAGAAAATGCTTGATAAGTGCAACCGTCTTGTAAAAACATTTAGAGTAGCAAGAGATGCATTCCAATCTGATGAAGGTAGAGGTTTAAGTATAAGACTAATACGAAGAAGAACCTCTGATGATAGAAGATATAATTTACCAACCCGTTCGGAGATAGCTGCTTTGATTGTTGGTGACAATGACATCAACAACACTGAAAGGGATATAATAGTTCAAGATCAATGTGGTTCATAAGTGAGTTACATCCTTTATATTTACCATTACAATATCCTCAATTGTTTCCTTTTGGGCAAGATGGTTATCGAGAAGACATTCCTTTTAGTGATGTTAATACAAACCCTGCATGCAAACGTACGAGAGTAACAATCAGACAATATGTTGCATTTAGAATTCAAGATAGAGTAAATGAGTCATCAATGATTGTCAACTCTAGAAAATTATTTCAACAATTTTTTGTGGATGCATATACAATGATAGAATCAAAGAGATTATATTATATTAAACGTAAACAACAAAGGTTGCATGATGACTTATACAAGGGCTTAGCTAATGTAGTATAGAGGGGAGAAATTAATCATCATCTCATGGAAGACGCATAATATTGCCATCATCTTTTACTGGGGGCCCCCGTTACACAATTCAAAACTATCAGGATGCTATGGCAATATGCAAGTGGGTTAGACCTCCTAATCTCTTTATCACATTCACATGTAATCCGAAGTGGCCTGAGATTGTGTGGTTATAGATATAAATCTTTGTAAAGTTGAAGACAAACCTGATGTACTTTCTAGAATATTCAAGATTAAGCTTAATCAGATTCTAAAAGACATTAAGAAGAACAACTTTTTTTGACTAGTCATTGCAGGTACCTTCTTAAAAGATATTTTTTTCATAAATATATTAACATAAGATTAAAGTATCATGACACTTATGGTTAATTCAGTATTCCTCACAATGATCTACACCATTGAATTCCAAAAGCACGAATTGCCACACGCACATATGAAGTTGTAAGCAATTTGATGATCTATAGGCCTTGTGGACTTGCTTATTTCAATTCACCGTGTATGTCTGAGGGTAGATGTACAAAGCACTTCCCAAAACCTTTTAATATGTCAACTATAATAGATGAGGAAGGCTACCCAAGGTACAGAAGATTAGACAATGATGTGTTTGTTGAGAAGAATAGAGTTGATCTAGATAACGGTATACCAGATATTATACTCATGTAATTTACTTTTATTTTTAATCTTTATAATATCTATCTTTAGTATTTTTTGTGTTGTACCTGACACTACTGACTAGATATCAAGCTCATAGTAACATTGAAAGATGTAAGCAAGCAAGGTCTATTAAATACTTATTTAAATATATCAATAAAGGACATGATAGAGTAACATATGCGTTTTATGCGACATCTGAGGATAACTTAAAGACTAAACATGATGAAATTAAAATGTTCTATGATTGTAGATACCTATCTTCATGTAAGGTAGTTTGGAAAATTTTTGGATTTGATGTCAATTATAGGGAACCATTTGTTGAGAGGCTTTCATTTGACTTGCCTAACATGCAAACAGTAATTTTTCCAGGTACTCATAATTGTTTTCATTATATCTTATATTGTAGATGTAAGAATAATTAAATGTTGTTTCAAGTGTTTAATATTCTTGGTTAAACAATTGTTTTTCTTACTCTCACTTATCAAATACAGATCATGAACCTATCGATTCTGTTGTTGAACGAAACATCAATAAAATGACAATGTTTATAGCTTGGTTTGAGGCTAACAAAAGATACTCTAAAGCAAGATAATTAACACATGCAGAGTTCCCTACAAAATTTGTTTATAAGAAAAACATAAGAGAATAGTGACCAAGGAAGTCAACTTATTCTATTGGACAACTGTACTATACTCCTTCTAGTAGTGGTGAGATTCATTATCTCCAAACATAGCTAAATATTGGGAAGGGGCCTACATCATATGATGATATTAGAATAGTTGATGGTATTTTGTACAATACATTTAAAGATGCATGTTATCCATTAGGCTTACTCGAGGATGATAGGGAGTATGTAGATGGAATCACTGAAGCAAGTCATTGGCATCTTTGTCGTATTTAAGGCGTTTATTTTCAACATTACTTTTATGCAATAGCATTTCTATGCCTGAGTATGTTTGGACTAAGACATGGCATTTGCTATCAGACGATGTATTGCACACACAAAGAAACTTACTATGTCATGAAGGTATATATATATATTTTAATATTTTTATAATATTTTATTCATAGACTTTTAAATACAGTATTTCATGTAAATATCAAAAAAATTAAACCGCTTCTATCACCTTATTTTATGAATTTTTTAGACTTGATCTTAAGAGAAGAAGAATTGAAGAATCATGTTTTGATAAATATTGAGAATATTCTACAAGGTCGATCTCTTCTTAAGCTCCCCTCAATATCATTAGCGGATATGAGCCATGTACGAACATACAACAACAGACTTTTGTGTGATGAATTGAATTATGATAGGGATCTTTTGGGTCATGAACAGTTGAACTTTTCAAATCATTGAATAATGATCAAAGATGTATTTATGATCAAATTTTAGATGCTGTGAATTCAAACTTTGGATGGGTGTTTTTTTCTTTTGTATGGCTATGGAGGGATAGAAAAAACATTTTTGTGGCAAATTTTGTCCACATCCCTCAGATCAAAAGGGATGATAGTTTTGAACATTGCATCAAGTGGTATAGCCTCTCTATTATTACCAGGAGGCAGAACAGCTTATTCGAGATTTCGTCTTCCATTGCAAGTAACAAAAGACTCAGTGTGTAATATTTCCCAGGGAAGTCAATTAGTTGAATTGCTTATAAATACACTCTTATAATATGGGATGAGGCACCTATGATAAGCAGGTACTATTTTGAAGCACTAGACATAACTTTGAAAGACTTGATGAGAACTTGCAATGAAAATCTTTCAAATTTATCGTTTGGTAGAAAAGTCATTGTATTTGGAGGTGACTTTTGACAAATTCTTCCAATTATACCAAGATCTACAAGAGAAAAGATAGTTCATTCCACTATTAACTCATCATATTTTTGGGACTTTTGTAAGGTTCTCATATTGACAGAAAACATGCGTCTCAAGTCATTTATCACATGTTGAATCTACAGAAATTGAATCATTTGCCAATTGGATTATCAGCATTGGTGATGGTGATGCTGATCATGACAACATCGATGAATCCATTATTACCATTCTGGATGATATACTTATAAAAGATGTTGATAATGCAATTGCATCTATTGTTATGACAACATATCCAAATTTGTTCGAAAATATGCATAATATTTCCTACTTTCAAGAAAGAGCTATCCTTGCCTCTAGATTAAATGATGTTGATGATATAAATGATTACATGTTATCCTTACTTCTGGGAGAAGAAAAAACATACTATAGCTCTGATAGTATATGCAAAGCTGATGCTACTTCTAACAATATTGATGATTTGTATACATTAGAGTTTCTTAATAGTGTTAAGCTCTCTGGTGTTCCTAATCACGAGTTAACATTAAAAGTTAGAGCCCCTATTGTGCTGCTTAGGAATATTGATAAAGTCATGGGTTTGTGTAATAGAAGCAGATTATTATCAAAAGGTTAAGGAAACATATTATCAAAGCTATTGTTATTGCTAGGAAGGCAATTGGAGAAAAAGTAATGATATCTAGAATGGTTCTTACTCCATCAGATGCTAGACTTCCTTTCAAGCTTCGCAGGAGACAATTTCCAGTTTCCTTGTGTTTTACGATGATAATTAATAAAAGTCAAGGACAATTACTTTCCTATGTCAGTTTATATCTAGCAACTCTAGTCTTTAGTCATGGTCAGCTTTATGTTGCTATCTCAAGAGTAAATAGTAGAAAGTGATTGAAGATTCTTATACTTGATAAAAATGAAAATGCCATTTCAAGCACTACAAATGTAGTGTATAAAGAAATTTTCAGAAAGCTCTATTAGTTGTAAGTAAACTTTATACGATTTTTTCCATAATCTTATTATATTAATTCAAGGTTATATTATATCATTTGTTAACTTTTTCCTATTTTATTTCCCTTTTTTAGGTCAAAGACATTGTTTTTTAAAAGTATTTGTAAACAATATATCACATTGAAGATGTATTTGCATTGGAAAAATATTTAGTTGTTTGGATAAATTGGTTTTTTTTTCATTCATATTGCATCTAGATATTTTGAAATGTTTATCTCTTATATCAATTACTATATATTTGCTATCAATCAATTATTATTATTTTGTAAGTTACAAAATTTTTTAAATTTATAAATTATCCGTGCATCGTATTAGTTATAACACCATTTAAAAGAATTAAAAATTTTGTCTTCCTATATTAATTACCCTTAACTTCAGCGTAAAATCAATAGTTCATTACTCACATTAAGGACGTAGATTTTGGTAGGACATACGGTGCAAAATCCAATACCATTAATTCCTTTGCAATTAATATTATTCCTAATTTGAATGGCTGCATCTCTTCAAATACAACCTTTCGTCTACTTTGATTTTCACACAATTTCATTGAAACCTTTCACTTTCTCTGAAACCTTAATTAGCTAGCTAGCTAGTTAATTATGGCTTCATCGTGTGTTTCGTTCTTGTTCATGGCTATGTCTCTTCATGCCATGGCTGTCAAGGCCATTGATGGAAATTGGTATGATGCTCGTGCCACATTCTATGGTGACATGGGAGGTCGAGAAACGATGCGTAAGTATATTACCATTATTTTATTTTAATCTTTTAAAAATAAAGTATTTTAATTTAGTTTTTAAAATATTATATTTATTCCAATTTAATTTTTTCTATTACTAAGTATTAAAATTTATCATTATCAAATCTCAAATTTTTTGTTGGCAAACGTTGCTTAGACAAACATAGGGATAACTTTTAGTGGTATTTATTGGTTTAACAGTAGCAATCAAGTGAATTGTTAGTCTAACTTTTAGCAGCAGTTTTTATTATTTATAATAGCAATTTTAGCTGATGCTATATCTCATTTTTTTAGTAGTGATAATTTTATAAAAATTAAATTGAGACACTAAATCTTTTAAGAATCAAATTAAGAGAATTATAATTGTTTGAAAACTAAATCGGTAATTTAATTATTCAGTGATTGTATATTAATATATATTTTTGTATTGAATTCGTGCACATGACTTATGTATTATTCTTTTTTTTTTAATGTAATAGATCGAGTGTCATCAGATTGATGCTGTCCAAATTATGTTCTTCTTGGACAATAGTACCGGTTTTTAGTGATGTGTACAGTACTGTTATCAGTATAAAGGGTGATATTTGATATTGAAGATTTAGTTCATAAAAAGAAAATCATGTTTTTGTTTTTTCAATAAAAATAATCATTTTGTTGGTCGTGATAGGCAATCACACTTACTTAGATTTAATAAAAAGGTACAGGAATTTTAAAGATTGCACCTGATAACTTGACATATTTGTGGTTTTAATTATAATTTTTTTTAAATATAAAAGTTGTAAAAATTTTGTTCTATTTTTTAAAATATTAAAAATTAATACAAATTTATTCAACCTTTTACTTTCTCACTTGAATCTTGGTTCTTTTTTTTCTTATATTTGTATTTTTATTATTTTATATGTTAACATATGACTTTGGAAACCAAGGACTAAAGTGATCTCAAAATTTGAGTATTAAAAAAATTAATCTTTCATATAAGGTATTAGTTACAGTGAAGTTGGGATCATGGCACTATTCATGCAGAGGGTGCTTGTGGCTATGGCAATCTTTTTAAGCAAGGCTACGGCCTCGAGACGGCGGCCCTAAGCACGGCTCTCTTCAACAACGGCCTCACCTGCGGTGCCTGTTTTGAGCTTATGTGCGTCAACGACCCTCAATGGTGCATCAAAGGTGCTGGGACCGTCAAGATCACTGCCACAAACTTTTGCCCGCCCAACCATGACCAACCCGACATAAACCATTGGTGTAACCCACCCCAAAAGCACTTTGATCTCTCCATGGCTATGTTCGTCAAGCTTGCCAATTACAAGGCCGGCGTCATCCCGGTGCGCTACCGCCGGGTCCTGTGCACCAAGACCGGCGGGGTCAAGTTCGAGCTCAAGGGAAACCCTAATTGGCTGCTTGTCTTGTTCTACAACGTCGGTAATGCCGGCGATGTGACGAATGCTAAGATCAAAGGGTCTAATGGTGGGTGGATTCAAATGACTAGAAACTGGGGTCAAAATTGGCAAACTGGGACTAATTTAGTAGGGCAAAGTTTGTCATTTCAAGTGACAACTAGTGATGGGAAAATGTTACAGTTTGACAATATTGTGCCTTCTAATTGGCAATTTGGTCAAACATTTGAGGGCAAACAAAACTTTTAGAGTATGTATTTGAATTAGGTATATATTTTTATAATATTAATAATATGGTTTTGTGTTTTATGCATATTATCTTTTCAAGGATTACGTTAAATTTTAAAATAATGAGAACAAATTATTATGAAGAACATATAAAATATTATTTACAAAAATATGATAAAAGTAACAAGAAATCTATATATATATATATAGATAGATAGATAGATATTAATTAATATCAATCAATGTAAATCTCAATCAATCAATACCAATACCTTATAAAACTCTATTAATAGCTTTTTCAAAATGCTTCGGGTGCTTTGAAGTAAGGGATCACATTAAATTCATCTAAGTCATTATTTTTCTTTTTTCACTGGAACTTTAGGAGGCTGTGCAACTACATAAGATCGTATATTTTTTATCTTTTACAAACTATACTAGGTTTACAAGGAGAGCCTAAGTGATACAAAGTTATTAAAAGCAAAAAATTATATGCTCTCTTTGTTGATCAATTTTTTATAAGCTTATATTTTGACAATTATCAATAGTTTATTCTATTTACAAACAAAACTAATTCGAGAAACTAGCGTCCCAAAAACATAGAGACAACAAACAACAAGAAAAAAAAAATGAAAAACAATGTAAACCATTAGATTACAGGTAAAACACCAAGTATTCTTTAAACAATTATCTAGTCAAAATTTTAATGCAAGGGGAAAAAATTAATATAAAGTGATGGAAATATGACTTGGTCAGCAAAGATAAAATTTAAGAGTTATAATTATGTATAATATATTTTTTAATCAATTTTGCTGACTCTTAATGAAATTCAAAAGGACAACCCTAATTCACTAAAACAACTGTGCAAAGCGCAAAAATAATTCCTAGTATATACTTATATTTGGTCTATGAGGAAGTGACGTAACACCTCCTCCAACCATCATGCCTGTTTTTCTTTTTTCTCTTTTTTTGAATTTTAAAATTTGATATAGTATGTGTTATTTTAATAGAAATAATGTTAAATATTATAAGGTTTTAGGTCACAATATTTGATTTTTTTCGATAGTTCAATACTCATTAATGTGCTATTTTAATTTTAATAATAACAAGAATTGAAAGGTCTAATTAACAATTAAAATTTTGATTGAAAGGTCTTCCTATTTATAATTTTTAATTAATTAGGCAGTTTAACATTTATTTATGTGCTATTTTAATAAAAAAAGTCAAGAAAAAGTTTTATATGTTACAAATTTTTTTATCACTATAAAATGAAAAAAAAAGATATATATGTTTATCAAACAAAGTTACCTGATGGAAGACAAAAAGCTGGAATTTTACATGAAAAAATTTTATAGGAAGAAGGGAAAGAGTGTCAGTCATGCTTGAATGTAATTTTCTTCTATTTTTCTATTGCTTTCATATTATTTTGACTTAGTTAGATTTTTTGTGAATGATATAATTCAAGATGCTGATATTGTTAGTGTCAACATTTTGTAGATTATTATAATTTTGCTTCTAACAGTTTGGTTTACAGATGCATTTTCATTTTTTTATTAATAAATGTTTAACTTCAATAGAAGATAGATGTATGGTAATATTAATACATGTGTGGTTTAAAATTTTTTTGGTTATATATGAATTTGTTTTAACCAATGAGAGATATTAGTTCTATTTAATACAAAATTCAATATAGAAGAATTAGATTAATTTTATTATATCTATTATATTTTTTAAAAAAATGTGTAATTAAGACAAACAAAAATTAAATAATTTATTTTGTAAATAATTTTATTAACTCCTAATTAAATTTAAAAATATTAAAATCATTACACGAAGCGCAAAAATAATTCTAATTACTTGTGGAGCAAAGCTTGGGAGAGTATCTTGGTAGGCTGGCGATTGGCCATTGTTCGCAAGGTGCGGATCAACTAATGTTCCTCAAGGAATAAAAGCCTCTTATGCTTCTGTTCAACCATTGGATTGGCTGGATACAAAGGCTGGCATGCGTTGGTTTTTTTTTTTTTTTTTCATTTGGATTACAGAGGGCCAACAATGTGTGTCTGATCAAGGTCAATGGTCAGGCGATCGGTAGCAAGAAATGTGCCTGCATGACCAAATGAGGAGTCGTCCAATCACGCTCAACTTTCACACGATCGAACAGACAAGAATTGACCTGATCTTTGACAATCCAGCGCCATCATCAATTGTCAAATTGTGGTCAAGTGTTCACCCGTTCCACTAGCAATCATAAAACCGTACGATTCTCCACTATTTTGATCCAATAGCCTGGAATCCTTTTTTTTTTACAAAAAGGGTATTTTATGTCCGTAAAGTTTACACCAAGTTTCATCAATACCTCAAAGGTTTTTTTTTGGCTCACTTATATCATACATGTTTCAATTTTTGTCATATATACCCTTTTTTTGTAACTCCGTTAGTCAACTTAACGAAATGTTGATTGGGCTGCCATGTGGCAAAAAGCATCTGCCACGTGGCAACCACATGGACTCAATAAAAAAATTTTAAATTTTTTTTAAAAAAGTTTCAATTTATTTACTTAGATCTTTGGTCAAAAATTTTTTTTGTCTAATTTTTTATATAAACTCATCTTCTACTTTGTCTAGGCCCCTAGTTTAATAATCTTTTTTTTTGTCAAAATATCCCCTACAAACTTTTTAGTTGGTTCACTTTAGTCCCTATTCTTCACTTTCATATTTTTTTTCTCACAGTTTGGTCCTCCAAATCAATCTATAATTTCATTTTTAATCATAATATAATTTAATCTATCATTTCTACCCAAGAACAATACAAGAAATGAATTAAAATTCAAGTTTCAAAGCTTACCTTTTATGAGAGGGGGAGATATGTCACCTTTGAAACCTTAAATTTAATTCATTTCTTGTATTATTCTTGGGTAAAAATGATAGATTGAATAGTATTATGACTAAAAATGAGATTATTGACTGATTTGGAGGACCAGACAGTGAGAAAAATATATGAAAGTGAAGAACAGGGACTAACAAAATAAAAAATTTGTAGGAGATGATTTTGACAAAAAAAAATTCTTAAACTAGGGACCTAAAATATAAAAAATTGGACAAAAGAAAAATTTTGACCAAGGACTAAAGTGAACAAATTGAAACTTTTTAAAAAAAAATTAGGGAGTCCACGTGGCAGATGGTTTTTGACACATGACAGCTCAATCAATATTTCTGTTAAGTTGACTGACAAAGTTACAAAAAGAAAGATATGTATGACAAAAATTGAAACATGTGGGATATAAGTGGGCTAAAAGAAAACCTTTGGGACATAAATGAAACTTGATGTAAACCTTAAAAACATAAAGTACCATTTTGTCTTTTTTTTTTAAAAAAAAAAAAAGGAAACAGTCGGGACGAAACGTAAGCTGAAGGAATGCAAATTCTAGCTACTTAGTGGATTCAAAACCGAATTGAGGGAAGAGAGTTTGTAAAATAAATTTATTAAATAATTCAGTAAATTTATTTTGTAAATTATTAAATTTACTTTTTTTTCAAAATTTGAAACTCTCCTAAATTAAACAAATTCATTATTAAATTTTGATAATTATTTTGATGTTATTTGAAATTTGTCCCTAAATTTCAAAAACAAAAGTAAAACAAAAGCCCAAAATCATAACCAATAATGTAATCAATATGCTTTTGTTGTGAAGACAATCATCTAATTATAACAAGAATTGGAAGATTTATTGTGAAGACAATCTGTTGAGAGCTAGGGACTTCAAAGTCTAACACAATAATCTCATGATACAACTTTATTTTAACAAAACCATATTGATCTCATCTAACTTGCATGCTAAAAGTGCCCAAAAAATCCATACTTGTTTTTTCTTTGACAAATGTCTATACTATGTTATCATATTCTTTATAGAACAGTTCAAACACAGTACAAGTGTCCAACAGTTGTTTTAATATGTGTGATTTTGGCATTCTTAACTGTGAGATTTTATTCTCTAGAATTGTACTCGGCCTTTTGTTCATTGTACCTTTTGTCAGCCACGATATGCTCAATAAAAATGAGTGACTTTGTCTAACGTGGCCAATAAAAATGCGCCATGTGGCACTCAGTTTGAATTAATAAAAAAACATCTCACCAATGCTGGAGTCGAACGCAGGAACTAGTGCATGGGAAGACATTCATGTCATTTAACCAAAAAAGACTCCCTACTTTTGAGTTCAACATTTAATATATAAAGTATCTTGTTATTATATACAAAACTTAACTCACACTCTATTTGGATCCCTAATAAATGCCCAATTTTTTCATGTGGTCCTTTATAGATTTTAATTCTCATTTGGTGCTTCACATATTGATATGTTACCAATTCAATCTTTTAAAAAAATTTTATTCTCAATTTCATCCCTCATAAATTTATACATTATAACTTTAATTCCTTTTTGTCGACCATAGCTTTTGATAGTCACAATTTTTTATGAAGGGAATAAATTGATAATATGTAAATCTATTAGGGACCAACTTGAGAATAAAAATATATGAGGGACTAAAGATGACTAAAAATAAAAAGGTAATATCAATAAAAATAAAAAAAATAATCAATAAAAAATAAAAAGTAAATAAATAATACATCAATAAAAATAAATAAATAAATAATATCACTAAAAAATAAATAATATAATATAATATAATAAATAAATAAATAACATCAATAAAAAATAAATATAAAAAATAAAAAGATAATATCAATAAAAAATAAAAAGTAAAAAATAATCAATAAAAAATAAAAACTAAATAAATAATATATCAAATATAATATCAATATAAATAAATAAATAAATAATCAATATCAATAAAATATAAAAAATATAATCAACAAATGAATAAATAATATCAATAATATATCAAATATTCATCTTTAGCCCTTTATATATTTTTATTCTCAATTTGATTGTTCATAAATTTATATATTATCAATTTATTTTCTTTATTAAAAGTTTTGATAATTAAAAGTTATGATCGACAAAAAATAATTAAAGTTATAATATATAAATTTGTGAGGGATGAAATTGAGAATGAAAAAATTTTGAATCACTAAATTGGTAACATATCAATGTATAAAGGATCAAATTGAAAATTAAAATGTATAAAGGACCAAATTAAAAAATTGGATATTTGTGAGGGACCCAAATAGAATTTTAGTCTATAATAATTTGTGCATATTGCAGAGTACAGTATGCATTATATATTAAATGTTGAGCGCCGAACTAAGAATCCATTTCTGGTTGGTTGGCAAGAAAGTATTTCCACCTGCACTGGTTCCTGCGTTCGACCCCAGCCTGGGTGACAAGATTTTTTATTAATTCAAACTGAGTGCCACGTGGCGCGGTTTTATTGGTGACGTTAGACAAAGTCACTCATTCCTACGGCAGAGGATCCGGACGCTTGTCAGCCACGATATGCTCAAAGTGTTTGAAGAGTAGAACTATCCAAGTCTAGTCTCATTAATCCTTTCAAGTCCACATTGAAGCTTTCACCGAGTTGGATGATAAAAGTAACAAGAAATATATATATATATATATATATATATATATCAATATCAGCATCTTATAAAACTCTATAATACTTACAAATTGCTTTTTCAAAATGCTTCAGGAGCTTTGACGCAGGGATCACATTAATCTAAGCCATTAGTTTTCTTTTGTCACTATAACTTTGTATATTTTTTTATCTTTTACAAGCTATACTAGCTTCACAAGGAGAGCCTAAGTGATATAACGTTACTAAAAGCAAAAAATTATATGCTCTCTTTGTTAATCAATTTTTTAAGATTATATTTTGACAATGGTCAATAGTTTATTCTATTTACAAATAAAACTAATCCGAAAAACTAGCTACCCAAAAAATTAGAGACTACCACTAAAAAAAAAAAAAAGAATATTGGCCTATAGTGGCTTTTTCAAACACCACAAGGCATTTTAGTGGCGTTTGGTGAAAATGCCAGTAAATAAAGCGACACAAGCTAATTAATGACAATTTAGAACAAATGTAGAAATAAACGCCACTAAATATATACAGTGGTGTTTGTTGTGGTAGTTAAAATCGTCATTGAATTAAAAACGTGGGATGAATATTTTGCCTAGTAGAATTTGTTTTCTAAAACGTCACTATATAGTGGCATTTGTTATCCCAAAACACCACTACATTGTGGTGCTTGATAACCAAAAACGTCATTAAATGTGCATTTATAGTGATGATTGTCAATAAAACCGTCACTATAATTTTATTTTGCGGCGTTTTGATACTCCACTAAAATGATAATAACCGCCACAATATAAGCAAAATGGTTCCAATTTAATATATTTCTCCATCCCCTCCTCCCCCCCCCCCCCCAAAAAAAAGATTACAACCCTGCATATTCATATAGATTATAGCCCAGTCCAATAATTACTATAATTCAATATAAAAATAAAATTAACCAATAAATTCTTCATTAAAATAATAAGTTCAATGTCACTATAATTCAATATACAAATAAAATTAGCAAATTAGTTCTCCATTAATATAATAAGTTTAATGTCATTATTCAAGAGAATAATATATACCTAGAGTCTTAACAAAACATAAGTCCTAACTACATAAATCAATGAGTCTCAATACATCATTCATAAATCAAATCATCAGCTTCATCGTCTTCATCATCTTCATTATCATCCTCCCTATCTTCATTCATTTGATGAACCATCTCTAGTCCCTTGATCAAAAAGCTGCATTTATAATTTAAAAAAATAACTAATACAATTGAGTGTCTAACTTACCCTTCGTGCAAGATATTGAGGAGGAAGCTGATTATGGAGGCTATGAAAGAGCTATATCATTTCATTATATTTTCTAGTCATCTCCTCCACTTGAGACCTAAGACTTATAACCTCTGTCTTTAATTCATGAATAGATTGACCCAAAGATGACTCGCCTACAAAGCGCGAAGTGTGCCCAAAAACTTGAATAGGGCATTGTTTGAATCCCAAGTCACACACTTGTCCATGATGCTCTTGGCTTCCTAAAGCCAAAGCCAATGCGTCCTAAGGCGAGACTCCAGTGGATGCAGTCTCCTGCGACTCAATTACAGAGATTTTTTCCTGCACATCCACATATAAAATGAAAACATTATTATCAAACTAACAGTTAAATAAATCAACTCACATTTTAGAAATTTAAATATAAAAAAACTTATACTAATGGCTCTCGCTTCATTGCTAACGAATGAGCTATCCTTCTTATGAGTCACATTCCAAATTTTCGCCTACTAACTGGTCTACCACAATCACCAACAGAATTAAAGTTAGTTAATTATGAAATAATATTATATATTCTAGTTTAAAATTTAAGTTTACCATCTCAACTTCTCTTCAAGCTAAACTCTTTGTGCCTCCTGTGTGATTGAGCATCCAACGTTGTCTACTCGCCTTTTTTTTTTCAACTCTCTCCTAACATCTGGATGAAATATGTTATTATATTGTCAAAAAATGATTAAAAAAATAATGTTTCAAAGTGTCATTACCTAATAGCTTGGGTCTTGTCGTCTCCGAATGTAAGTAGCCTAAACCTCGCTTGGAATTCTGCCTAGAATATCTGCTATTATTTCTTCCCTTGATCTTATCCTGTTGTGGCGAACCTTGTAGAGCTCCAGGCACTCATTCTTCCAATCTATGCCAATTTTCTTTATAATGTATTTTTTTTCCTCAGCACGGTTAACAACAAATTTGGTTTGAAAAATAAAAATAAAAGTCTCATCAACTTCTACCATCTTATTTTTCAGCGTGGTTACCAAATGCATTATGGACCATGTCATGCATAGAACTATCCAAGTTGATTCTATCTCTTACCATATGTGGCCTTGAAACAAATTCTACAAAGGGCTTTACCATAAGTGTCTCCCCATGTCGGGAACAAAATGTATAACCTTGTGGGAATAACTTGATAATTAAGTATTCATGTATAACTTCTCTAACTTGCCACTTTTTGAATTTGCATTTGGGACATGGACACATGATTTTGCCCTCAATACTTTTATTTTCAAATACAAAATCTAAAAACCTGTTAAGTCCCTCTAAATATTTAGGGGTATTTCAAGGTTTAGCAATCCAAGACTTGTCGATTATGTTCTGTAACCATCAAAACAATATTTTTTATTAACTATACATTTTATAGCTTAGTAACAGTAAAAAAAATTTCTAATTGTTTCATATATGTCTAGCAAATTTCTAATCATGTCCATAGAACAAGTAATTGCCAATCTTTCACAAAACACATCAAACATAATAGTACATTATACACAATTGTAAAGCAAAAAAGATACTTTGCATGTGATCTTTAGCTCCACTATTATACTATGAATTAATATAGTACAATTGCACACCACTTGAAAAGATCAATAGTTGCGTTACATATGTGATTAGAGAACTGTCTATTGTAAATAAATACGAAAAAATTTAAAACTAAAGTTTTTACTATAGTTTCTCAAGTTAAGAGACCAACTAGAAAAATTCAGAAGTAAACTAAACCTAAGCTTTTATATTTACTAAAGCAATCCACTTGAAAATAAATATACAATTGCATTTAAAGGTTGTGATGAGCTTCAGTTTCATTTAAAGTTGTTCTCCTGACATACTTGGAAGGAGTAATGATGTTCTGTACTTGAGTTCATGGGTTGTAGGAATATATTGTTATGTTAATTCCTAGGTTTATACGTTTAGTAATCAATGGAGTTTTAACAGATGGAAGTTCTGTGGAAAGCAATAGGATTCACTTTTTGTTTGAAATTGGAAAACAACCATGAACTTAATCAATTCATTTTGCAGAACTATTGGTTGAATATGGACATGTTAAAGAGCTCAAGATAAATTTGTTCTTAAGGCAATTGAGAAACTGGGTTTTATAAACCAGATTTGGTCTTCACTATGCTCACCTAATGTAATACCCCAGCCTTTTATTTTATGTAATTTAGATTGCAAAGAATTGAAGTTAGACCATCTAACTTCAATTCTTTGCAATCTAAATTATTGTAGCACACCATTAATTAACAACGAAAATCATGGTACTTAAACAAGAGCAAATACAAGGTCAAGTTTCTATAACCACCTCCCCCCTCACTGTAACAACTAACAAAAGCCATCAAACAGCCTTCTGTAACAAGCAACAATTCTAATAGTTTAATATAAAAGAAGTTAAAGAAATATGGCAACAAAGGAAGCATGAAGCTTACCTTTCAGGTATTTCTTTAATCAGATAATTAATGGAGTGAGAGCATTAATAAAATTGGGTATTTAAGAGTTTATTAATGGTTTGAGGAAAAACCGTCACTATATAGTGGCGGTTAAGGTTCAACCGCCACTATATAGTGGCGGTGGTATAAGCCACTACTATATTCTTGTTTAGTGGCGGTTGTTAGTAATTGCCACTAACCAACTGTCATTAAATTACAATTTTTGGTAGTGTCTTAAAGTTTGAATGTCTTTTGTCTGGCTTTTGAATGCTTTAACAAACAAACTATTGAAATATTATGCTTTCATCTTTCTTGTTCTTGTTAAACCATTCCTTCCTCACTTCAAATCTAGTTCTTCCACCTTATGCTCTCCAAAATTCCCATGCCACTTCTAAGGTATCAAATTTCATCACAACCTCAGACTGTCCATTTGTCTCCATTCTAGTAATTAACAACAAACCACAAAATTGTACAAAATTCACAAAAGAGCCAATTTGAAAAAATATGCAATAATATTCATGTTTTAATATAGTGTCTTAGACACTAAATGCATTATATGCAGATATTTTACACGCATGACATCAATAAAAATAACGATATGTGTCCCTTCATGAAGCACTAAGTGATAGACCGATGCAGTGAAGTGAAAGAGAGAGTAGAAACAAACATCATATATAAACAAGGAGGTCGGTTTTTGTGTTTATTTAAGTCTCTGATGGTTTAACCCATGTAGTTGCAAAGGAGGCAACAAAATTGCAGAAAGTTAGGATGTTAGCAGACAACATCTTTTCAACCCTAAATTTCATTTATAATTGTCTTCCCATCATCTCTCTCTTTTATTATCAGCATACTTTTAATTTATAGTTTATCCCTATGATTTGCTCTTGCAGTTGCAGCAATAACATCCTCACAATTTGCTTTTAATGCGCAGCTTCATCCATCCGTCACTGTCCCACGCACTCCCACTTCCTATGTATATTATTATGCATCAATCTCTTCTGGCAGATCAATCATATGCCTGAGAGGTTACTCAGTGATCCATAGTGTGGTTACTCAGTGATCCAAATACGACAACTTGTTTGAGTACTATGTTATTACCAAAGTTGTTAAAATCGATTTTAAGATCAATTAAGGGACAAAATAAATTTAATTGTAGGATCAAATCGAGAATTAAAATATTCTACTTTTAAAAAAATATAATTAAAAATATATCTATATATATATATATAAAGTACAAATAAGCATAATATTATATTAAAAATAATTATTCAATGTATAATTTTAATAAATAAAACATAATAATAAAATTATACTTTGCAACAATAACAAGAAATATTATTATACAATATTTGAAAACATTCAATTAATAAACCAAAAAATAAAGAACAGTCTCCACTTTCTATTGTATCTAAAAACCACTTTTTTTCTCATCTAATACGCACTTCTTTTTTCAAAACTTACAATACTATGATATATCATTGTCAACTTTCATTAAACTAATTAAAAATTGAACAAATTATGAGTGATAAAACTATAATTGTGTAGTGGGAATTTAAGTTAATTTAATGATTTTTTTGTCTCAATTGACCTAATAGATTAGATACATGTCAACAAATAAAAAATAACAAAAATTTAAAATATTATAGGATCAATAAAATCGTAAAATCTTAATATTTAAATTGAGATCCTACTAACATCCTAACAAATTTAAATCTTACACAGAATCAAAATTGTTCAATCGAATTATTTCAAATTATAAAATTATAAGATTTTAAAGTATAGATCATATCTTAACAATCTTGGTTACTACACTTCCCTTTTACTTTGATCTGAAACCCATTAATCCATTCATTATACATATATGCGCCATTGACCATATAAAGTTCACAACTTAACAATTTCCTTTTCTTCTTGTGTTTTCTCGTGTAGTCAGCATCAGGATATTATTCACACCAATCTCAACCCTCCTAACAACTCATATTATTGCGTTCTCCTGGAAGCCTAACATACATAAACACAACTACCTAGTATTTTAAAGTTAACTGAAATTTATGTATAATGTTTTTTATGCTCATATTAATCACTTGTCTATAAAAATTATTTCTTTAATTTAACTCTCTAAAACTAAACAAATAGCAGCTGAAAACTAAAATAAAAATTAAAAAAAAAAAAAAAAACAATCGCAAGCTTCCACAAGGCAGTATATAATATATGGGGTAGCTGAAAAATTAGATGAAAACACAGTAGGGAGAGAACTGAAAATGAAGATTATCTTTGTGGAAATTTTGACAGCTTTGAGGCTTAAACCGACAACTAATGAAATAAAAAAGAAGTTGGGGTTATTAAGGTTTGTCACCTGGTGGTCACGACGGTGAGAGGGACTTGTTTGATTGTTGGTGGAGTGGGTGAATTATATGTTGTCGGATGAGTTGACCCTTAACTACGATCGAACAACTGATGATAGCGCTAGGCTATCAAAGATCATGTGAATTACTAATTGTCTGATTGCATGAAAGTTGATTGTGATCAAACAACTCCTCATTCTGGCCGTCGATTGTCTGACCTTTGACCTCAATTGAACGCACCTTGCTGGCTTTGTGTAAATCCAAACAGAAAAAACTAAAAAACAAAATAAAACAAAACAAAAACAAAAGAAAAGACAAAAGGCCAACACATGCCAGCCGCTCGATCAAGCCAATCCAACGGTTAAACACAGGAAACAAGAGTTGATCCGCAGCCATGTTTGCATATGATGGAATATACTATACAGGGACTGCTCAAATTTAAGAAATATAAAATATTGCTATCTTTATACCATAAATTAGTTATCATGGAAAATATCTAAAATATTAAAACTTTTAATATTATTATTAGTATTCATATTTTAATGAATAAATAATTCTTATTTAAGATTCCAGTTCTAACTCAGCTATGCATGATTTAAAATTAAGTTATATAATTTTTATTGAAAATCAAATTGAATTAGTGGTAAAATATAAATAACAGAATGTTCAATTAATACCTACCGAAAATGAACTCGCAATCAAGAGAAAATTTTACTGCTTTCCTGTGATATGAAAAAAAATTAATACTACTATCGTTTATAATTGTGAAACTTTGCTTCATAAAGATATTATTCTTAAAGCTAGCAATTAATTTGCTAACATGAATAGGAAAATTTTCACATTCCGTGTACTTCTTTAATTGCATATTTTACCATGCGATATCCCCACGTTAAGATCGGCAAATGGTTATTAGTTGTTAAAAAATTATAAACATTTCAATTTAATCCCTAATAGATTAAGGATTTCAAATTAATTATTAAAATATTATATTTATCTCAATTTTATCCATATATTTATCAAAGTAACTAACTGAGTTTAAAAAAAGAGATTTAACAATAATAAATTGAGATTTAGTGATGAAACTGAACAAATTGACAAATAATTTTTCAAAAACTAAACTAAAACATCAAATCAGTTCATGACTAAATTACAGCTAGAGCGGTCAAAATAGAGCACGGCTCATTTTTATGTGGGTTGTAAAATGCGGAACTTAACTTGCCTATAGCCACGTCTATTTTTTCTTTTTGGGGACCACAAAATTTGACCTATTTACTTTTGTGAAAAAAAAAAAGGGAGGAAGAAATGAAGTCCAAAAATTTAATGTAGCCCAAAATATAACTCAATTTAAAAAAAAACTGAAAATTAGACCCAAATGATATGCACAATCACAATCAGTACACTGTACACACACCATTCAAAATCAATACAATGTACCCCAAACTAAATGCTTTACTTACTCATACCATTCAAAACAAAATTCCCCAAAATGCTATACACACGTCTTGCAGAAAAGAACTTTTTTTTTTTTCGTTGTGTCTACGTGTATACTTGAATGAATGTATACTTGAATAAAGGGACAGGTTGGTGGCCGGCTTCGGGGAAGGCAGAGGCAATGGTAAGTACTAAATACTTAAAAAAAATTAAAAATTGCAAAAAAGTTTACATGTGGATTATCTGGATTGAGCCCATATACCTCGCAAGCTAAACATGTTGAGAAAATCACGATCCAACCCACCATTTGATGAGTTAAACGAACCCAATCTAACGAATTGGGCATATTTTGGTAAGTCTCATTGAGGTAAATATAACTTTAAACTAAATCAATAATTTACTCAACATTTTATTTAACTCAAGAACGAGGGGCCAAAAACTCAAAAGGCACCAAAGGCAGAAATAAAGGTCTCACAGTTACAAATTTACAATGCCATTAAATGTTGAAACCTTGAGTTTCCGCTTCAATTGAAATTTTCTTCTCTTTTTAAAGGTTTTTGTTAGAAGGGGCAGAACAAAAGATGAAATGAACAACCTGGATAGATTGAAATTACAACAATGGTTGACACAAATTGAGTGATTACTATACACGACAAGCATAATCTGCAATATTCACAATGTCTATATTTATATTCTTCCTTTTCCTTCCTCTGATGTTGGCTTCATCTGCCACACAAACCTTTTATACAAGATTAAGCCGTTTCATCGAATTCCATCTCCTATACCAAAACAAGACAAATAAACCAGCATTCCATAAATGATTCAGTTTCTAGAGCAACATTTAGGAATTTGGATTTTCTCCATTTTTGACGATTATCTAATTATAATCATTCATTCTGAATCAGATGGTCATGAAGGGAAGAAAGATATTTCACACGTAACCATTTTAAAATTTTTTTTTTTTATCATGACCATCCGATTTGTAATGGACATTTGTGACTGGAAAAATTAACCCTCCATTTTTCACTATCAAATAATTAGCTCAGCAATCAGAAATGCAGTTTACTCAGCTATAAAAAATACCAAACTCTGGCTCTCACAGTGCTTGGCTAAAAAAATAAGAGTAAATTACTGATTTAATTCCCAGAAGATTATAATTTTCTCAATTAATCCATAAAAGATAGTGTTTTAATTTAGTCACTAAAATATTGTATTTGTCTCAAAGAAACTTTTAACAGAAAATTTGAGATTTAGAACTATTGAGACAAATGTAATATTTCAAAGACTAGATTGAAACATTTGATTTATCAAGAACCAAATTGGAAAAAAAAAATTATTATCTCTTAAGGACTAAATCAACAATTTACTCAAAAAAAATCACTTTTATGCATGAACGCATTAAACTAACAAATTCATACTTTCATCTACAGAAATTAAATAATGTAGGTGGTTATGTGTTCAACTGTTTATGACGCATTAACAATTCAAAAAGTGAACTGTCTGCGTCGTATACTTGTTTTAAAAACAGTTTGACAAACCAATTGCACCTAGACACTTCATATTTTTGTTGTGTAGGTCCATGTCATGGTCATTGTTGGTTTGGTGAGTGTTCATATGTTAACACCATACTAGTATGCTCAAAGACAAGCTGGGTAAAAGTCAATATCAGTACCGATATCAAAATGAAGCTATAGCAGCTCCAATTCTTGCATGTTTGCCACTAACCACCTCATTATTAAAAGGCATATATATTGTACTTGGTACAAACAAATATATCACATATTTTTTCCTCTCTTTCATCAGTCAAAGGTCACTTTAACCAAAAAAATTTAGTTGTTAAGGGAAGGCTGCCGTAAATAAATTTTATTATAATCTTGAATTCCCACATTCAACATTTTATTATAATCTTGAATTCCACATTCAACGAGGATGTGTGCCACATCTAGCAAAACCAAACATTTCAATCAGACAACTCAAAATTACTTGGTTTAGCATGATAGAACACATACACTACTACACATACCCCAGAAAACTATTAGCAATGTATAACCCAAGGAAATGCCATGGAATATGACAGTCGACTATTCTACCACCGTACCGAGCAGGCACAAACTACAGAAAATTTCTCAAAAAAAGGAGGCATCCCATAGGACACGTCAAAACTTGAAGAGACATAAGTAACCGTTACTGTAAAAGCTTATAGTAAATTTTCCATCAAGTTATCCAACAAGGAAGCAAATTTTCTTTATCATGTCATGAAAGATGTTTTCCCTGGTGAAGAAAAGCCGATAATTGATCAACTTAGAATTTTAAGTGAAATAAGAAGATTGTTTACTAAGAAAGGAAATCCAGAAAATGGTAATTGGCTTGACCAAATGAGATAAGTCTTGCCTGTTAACATGTTTATAAGCTCACAAAAAAGAAAATAACTATTATTAAATGAAGTCCTTGATGGGAGACTAAGGATATGTTTGATTGCTAGAATTGAACTAAATGATTGGAATGGGAATGGAAATTGTCAAAATTCCCATGTTTGGTTGATAGAATTCCGATTTCCTTGGGAATTCACATCCCCTCAAGTGAGAGAATGTGGATTCCCAAGCTCAAGTGAGAAAATAGTCTTTCTCATGCTTCCAATATAACAATTTAACTATTATACTCTCATAAAATTTTCAAAATTTCACTCTCATCCTAATTTATATTAACCTCATTCAATTGCCATAAGGTATCTGCAGCATTTACATTGGCACTAAAATTTTGGAGGCAATATTTATTTTAATTTGTATGCTATTTCTCTAGTTTAATAAATTATCTTTTATTTATTTTCATGTCCTATTTGAATAAAATAGTTAGTTTACCATAATTTTTATTTAATCAAATATCTGATTTCCATTTTATCTGGATGATGAACCACAAACCTGGGACTGACCCAATCACTAGTAGTCTCAGTGGTAAAGCTATAGGTTTCCAAACTTAAAGGAGAGAAAATTTAGAGTCGCTTGAAAAAGATGAAGGTGTGGCTGGGCTTTGAATGTATGCATTGCTGACATTTCTAGACGGCACACGTTGAAATGGATAGACTTGGGTTTTAATGGGCAGCAAAGAAAAATTAACTTAACACTAGTAATGAAGCAAGAAAGCAAGTTGTTAGGACTATTATATAATTAAAAATTTAAAATAGTAAGCCACATGAATTGTAGACAGAAGAGACGAGAGAAGGCATTCAAAACCTCAATCTTTATCAGTTAAAATTTAACTGTCAATTCTCAGCACTCTGAAATGGCTCAAATACACAGTTTCTCTTTTCGACAAATAATTTTTTTAATTCTATATTTAAAACCTTACTCTGGAACTATCAACCAGAACAGAAATACTAGTTTAAGTAACCTATCAATAGGAAACTAGGATCTAGAACGAGAAAATTACTTAATACCCAAACTTGCCTCTCAATTGGCAATTCATCCCCTGCATCCCCAATTAAAATGAAAATAATTTAAAAGCCAGGAGAAGGAAGCTTTTGTACGAAGAAAAGACACCAAAAGCCACTAGGTAAATATTTGTTAGTTCTAAAAGTAGCTAACTAAGCTTTAGCATCTAATTCTTCTTACATCAAGAAGAATTTTAATGGTGAAAAATGCAATGAAGGAAAATTTATCTCACGCAGACTAATTCCACATGCCTAAGAAAAAACTGCATCTAAATTGCAGAGAATTGTGGAAATCACCAAACTAGAATGCTCTGATGGGAACCCGAGGGGTGAGAAACTACTGTTGTCTGATCAGAGGAATGCACCTCCTATTTGGAGGGTGTATTCTAGAAGGAAGTAAGGGTATTTTGGTAATAGATTAGGGAATCTGTTGTGTTTGTTACGTGAGGGTGAGCTGGCAGTGGGGAGATGAGTAGGGAATAATAAAAGTAGGCTTCGGGGGTGTCTTTACGTTTTTATGCTTCAGTTTGTTATTCTGTATGCTGGGTAGTCTGGAGACTATCAGTGTAGGAACCAAACTCTCATTTTGGTTGGCTATCTGAATACTAGTGTGTTTCTTGCATTTTACTGTGTTGTTTGAAGTAATAGAAAGGTTACTGTTCTATCATTGGTCTGACAAGCCAGATCATCGAGGGGAGCCAGTAGAGTTAAGGGTGTTCCATGTCGCAAAAAATGTCTACTAGGAACGAAGCAGTGAAGGAAAGATTGGGTAGATTGGAGGAAGGAATGGAGCAAATGAAAGGAGTTATGGAAGAGATGAAAAGAAATATTATCTGTGAGGCCAAGAACTTACTGGAGAAGAGGAATGAAGGAGGGCAAGCATCAGGGAGTAAAGAGGTACTGGAGCAACCTCCAACGGTGAATGCCACTAGAAGCATTAACGATAGGTTGGAGGAATTCGAACTATCTGCTAAGAAGGTTGAGCTGCCATCTTTTGATGGTTATGATGGCATGGATTACAAGGGCGGAGACCTATTTCGATGTGCAGTGAACGTCCGAAGAAGTGAAGATCCAACTAGCAAAGCTCAAAATATTCACTGGTTTAGCCTTTGGAAAGAATCAACTGAGGAGTTGACGTGGAGAAATTTCAGAGAGGCCTTGGTTGCGCGTTTTGGAGCTGGGAGACTAGATAATCCCTCTGAGGAGTTGAAAGAAATTAAGCAAAAGGGCTCTGTTGCAAGATTATACAGATGAGTTTGAATTATTTTCTGCCCAATGTGGAAGATTGCCTGAACGTCAGTTTTTAGGGTATTTTGTAGGTGGTCTAAGGCGAGAGATTTAAAAAAAAAGGTTCGAACGTTGAAGCCAAAGGACTGGTATCAGACGATGCAACTTGCTCGAGACATTGAGGCGGAGCTGAATCCTAAAGATGAAGACGATGAATACTCGAGTGGCAGAAGAGGGGTGTATGGGCTACCTTCACATCAGTCCAAATCTGTAGTAGGACTAAAAGGCACAACGGGCTTGGGTTTTAATTCAAGCATGGCCCAAAACACAACGTCGCACACTATCACTAAACCAGATGGGCTTCAATGGATATAGAGCACATCAATACAAGTCGAAATCATCGGGTGGGTTTGCGAATGGAGCTGCATCAAGTGTGAGTGCACAAAACTCATCATCGACGACACAAACAGTAGCGAAGAGGCCGGGAATGGACCAAAGATCATTTGGGGAGCATGATCGTGGCCCGAAGCATATTCCGTATGCAGAGTTGATCAATAGAAAATCAAAGGGGCTCTATTTCATATGTGGGGAAAAATATTCCCGTTACATTGGTGCTCTAATCCACAGCTAAGATTCTTGGTGTCAAGCAATGATGAACGAATTACTGAGGAAGGCAAGGTGATTGCCATCAGTTAGAGGAGAATCAAGTGGAACAGTTAATGGAATGCAAACTCATCGATTTATGTGGGGCATCAAGCGAAGAAGCTGATAAGCTTAGGCCAAGGATGATGAAATTAACTGGGGTGATTGCTGGGGTTCCACTGGTTGTGTTGGTTGATACAGTTGCTAGTCACAATTTTGTTTCACCTACTGTGGTATCTGTTTTGGGATTAAAAATGGACTGTTCTCACATGCTAGGGGTTAAATTAGGAGATGGACACAAAATACATACAATGGGTAAGTGTTTTGATATTAAGTTGAAATTAAGAGAGGTGGAAATTAATCTGGAGGCTTTTGTAATGGAGTTAGTAGAATAGACGTAATTTTAGAAGTGGTGTGGAGAAATTGGGCAAAGTAATGATGGATTGGAGAGAGATGTCACTGTACTTCATGGATAAAGGTAAAGAAATTAAATTGTGTAGTTCATCTGTGAAACCAAAAAGGTGAAGACTCAGGGGCTGAAACTGAATCCTTGAACAGCATCTATGAAGAGAAAATGCTAAGGGTAGAAGTGTTATTGTGGTCCCTGGAAGTAGATAGCAGTAATAAGAAGATCAGAGGAAGTTTACAAGAGGTTCAACAGAGGGAATTAAATGGGATGTTAAACAATTACTCGATGGTTTTCTGGGAACCAGAAGGATTACCTCCCTTGAGGGGTATGACTCATTCAATAGAGTCACAACCGAATACTGGACCAGTCAGCGTCAAGCCATACCGGTACCCCCAATATCAAAAAGATGAGATTGAGAAGCAAGTGAAGGGAATGTTGGAACAAGGGATAATAAGAAACAATATAAGTGCCTTCTCGAATCCAGGGATTTAGTGAAAAAGAAGGATAATACTTGCAGGATGTGCATCGACTACCAAGCGTTAAACAAGGTTACTGTTCCTGATAAATATCAGATACCGATAGTTGAAGAGTTAATAGATGAGTTACACAGTGCTTGTTATTTTTCTAAGTTGGATTTGAAGTCGGGGTATCACCAAATTAGGATGACAGAGTTGGATGTTCGCAAGACGGCGTTTCCTACACACGAGGGATACTACAAATTCCTTGCAATGCCTTTCGGGTTGACAAACGCACCAGCTACTTTCCAATCAGCCATGAATTGAATTTTCAAACCTTTTCTTCAGAGGTTTGTGTTAGTTTTTTTCGAAGATATTTTGGTTTTGAGCCGTAATTGGGAGACACACATGGAGCATTTGGCTACTGTATTAAATGTGCTGCAAGAGAACCACAAATGGTCAATAAGAATAAATGAGATTTTGGTCAGAGACACATTGAGTATTTGGGACATGTTATATCAGAGGAGGGGAGGGGGTGGCAATGGATCCCATTAAAGTAAAGAGTGTTTTGGAATGGCCAATCCCCAAAAATGCCAAGGGAGTAAGAGGTTTTTTGGGGTTGACTGGATATTACCAAAGATTCATAGCTGACTATGGGCACTTAGCTAAACCACTTACCGAATTAACTAAAGAGGAGGGATATTACTGGAATGATAGAACCCAAGAGGCCTTTGAGAACTTAAAAATGGTCGTGACATCAGCTCCAGTGTTGATATTACCAGACTTTAATTTTGAATTAAAGTTTGAGGCGAGTGGGAAGTGAATAAGTGCAGTATTATTACAGCAGAAGAAACCCATTGCTTTCTTTAGTAGAGCTTTATTTGGGTCTAATCTTTCAAAATCAGTGTATGAAAAGGAGCTTATGGCGTTAGCATTGTCAATGCAACATTGGAGACAATATTTACTTGCGAGAAAATTTGTGATATACACGGATTAGAAAAGTCTCAAGCACTTGGTTGAGCAAAGACTGACGACTGAAAATCAACACGTGGATGGCTAGGTTGATAGGATTTCAGTTCAAAATTATTTACAAGGGGGGTAAGGAAAATAAAGTGGCTGATGCACTTTCAAGACAACATGAAGGAGTTGAATGCAGTAGTCTGATTTCTTATCATGTTTTGGAAGAGTGGACAGCTGTTGAACAAGAAATTGCAAAGGATGGTGGATGATGCACTGCAACAGATCATGAAAGCGTTACAAGTTGATCTATCTTCATGATCGGGGTATTCTTTTAACAAAGGAAAGTTATTTTACCATAGTAGGTTGGTAATTCCAAAGAATTCTGCAATTATTCCTAAATTGTTAAAACAATTTCATTCTATTCCGAATGGGGGTCATTCAGGATTTTTATGGACTTATCATCGATTGGCAGCAAATCTATATTGGAAGGGAATGAAATCTCATATCCAAGACTTTGTCAAGGCATGTGACACGTGTCAGAGACAGAAATACTTAGCCATCAGCCCATATGGTTTATTACAGCCTTTACTAGTACCGGATCAAATCTGGACAGATATTTCAATGGACCTTATTACTGGTTTACCAAAAAGTCGTGGGTTTGAGGCCATTTTCGTGGTGGTTGATAGGCTGTCCAAATACAGCCATTTTGTGGCTCTTAAGCATCCTTATACAGCAAAGAATGTGGCAGAAGTGTTAACTAAAGAAGTGGTCATGTTGCATGGGATACCAAATTGTATAGTGAGTGATCAGGATCCAATTTTTGTAATCATCTTTTGGAAGGAATTGTTTAGGCTTCAAGGAAAGACACTTAATATGTCATCTTCATATCATCCACATATCGACGGTCAAACGGAAGTGGTTAATAGATATTTGGAGGCATACCTTAGGTGTTTTGCCATGAACAACCTAAACATGGTCTCATTGATTATCATGGCCTGAATTGTGGTATAACACAACTTACCATGGTTCCATTGGTTTAACTCCTTTTGAAGTGGTGTATGGCAGGCCACCTCCAACACTGTTACATTACACAGAAGGAGAGACAAGAGTGGAGGCAGTAGCCAGGGAGTTAAAAGACTGAGATGAAGCTTTGAGACAACTCAAATATAACCTTAAGTGTGCCCAAGACCGAACGAAGGTTCAAACAGACAAGAAACGGACTGAGATGCAATTTGAGGTGGGAGAATGGGTGTTTCTTCGCTTGCAGCCTCATAGGCAGCAATCAGTTGTGCAATGAGTTAATCAGAAATTGGCACCCTGATTTTTTGGTCCATATCAGATTTTGCAGAAAGTGGGGCCAGTTTCTTATAAGCTTAAATTACCTCCGTCTTCCAAGGTTCATTCTATCTTCCATGTGTCTCAATGAAGAAAGTTGTGGGCAATTATGTGGGGGAACCTGATCTGCCCATAGATATGGCAGCAGACTCAGAATCTGAAGTTCAACCCATGAAGGTATTAGCTTGGAGGATTAAACAGGATGGTACTACTCAGTCCAGAGAATGGCTCATTCAATGGGAAGGGATGTTGATTGAAGATGCTACGTGGGAAGACGAAGTGTTATTTCGTAGTTAATTTCCTTCTTTTAGCCTTGAGGACAAGGCTATTCTCAAAGGGGATGGTGATGATGGGTACTCGAGGGGTGAGAAACTATTTTTGTCTGATCAGAGGGATGCACCTCCTATTGGAGGGTGTATTCTAGAAGGAAGAGGAAGTAAGGGTAGTAAGGGTATTTTGGTAATACATTAGGGAATGTGTTATGTGTTTGTTACGGAGCTAGCAGTGGGGACGTGAGTAGGTAATAATAAAAGTAGGCTTTGAAGGTCTCTTTAAGTTTTTATGCTTGAGTTTGATATTCTGTATGCTAGCTAGTCTGGAGACCATCAATGTAGGAGCCTAGCTCTAGATGAGTATCAATTCTGGAGTTTTGATCTCATTTTGGTTAGTTATCTGAATACTATTGTGTTTCTTGCATTTTACTGTGTTGTTTGAAGTAATAGAAAGGTTACTGTTCTATCAGACTCCTAAAAATTCGCAAGTGAATCACACCACTGATGAAGTAATAGGACATTTAAAAAATTAAGAGAACCTAATAGATCAGTCTACCTTGATCATATAAGAATATACGCTCCTGAATTAATAAAACAACAACAGTTCCCGTTAATCTTCATGTCTGGCTTTCAAGAGGCCACAGCCAGTTACAAGACAAAATTATTTATTAATTAATTGCCTTGTCTAATTTGTGCAGATTTTGGTTTTTTTGTACTTTCTTTTCTGTGTTTTCTTTAGGAGGATGTATTATCTTCCTATTTTTGTAATTTTCTCCCCTACAAGGATTTATTTTTCTAAAAAAAAATAAATTAAAATTATTAATCATACAATGTAACAATTTGATGTGTTCTACTTCTATGCTTATTGTTAGTGAACTATCAATGATTTTGGTAAGAGAGAATTCAGAAAAACCAAGAGGAAAATTACCTTCCCACAGACTGGACAGTTTTCACTTCTCTCCATCCACTCATAGATGCAGCCAAGATGAAAATGGTGGGAGCATTTTGTCATTATCTTTGGGTTCTCTTCAGTATATTCTGCAAGCAATATTTGTAGAATCATCAGAATCTACCAAAGGTCCAATTTTCTTTATCAAGAATTTGCCAGCTTCAGAACCTATTTGCCATCCCATATTCATGATAGTTCAACAAAACTGCTTAGAGCTAAAATTTTGGCCTCCTGACCATCCTTTGCAAAATCTATGTCGATGCAGCTTCAATGTTACAATAATATTGTTTTTCTTCTTTAAATCAATTGATGGAAGGGCAAAAGAGAATTTTAAGATTTCAAAGTTCAAAAATTAAGAGTTCTCAGTATACATTTGTCACACAAACCATTCAATATTATCATCACGAGGCTTATAACTGAAATTCCACATTTATATGTAAAGACTATGTCTACCTTCAAGACATGTTGGACAAATATCATCTTCTTCAGATGATGCATAAACCAGCCCAACTCCAGTTGTATATTTTGTTGATGAAAGTCTTAGTGAGGACTTTGAACGGTATTCTTTTGATCCATTTTCACAGGCACATTCATTCCATTTGTCTTCCATATTTAAAGAGTCTGAATCCACATCTAGATCGCTTCTTAGAGGTTGTGATTCCTCATTCGAATGACTTGAACCCTTCTCACGTCTTGAAACTAGTCCATCACGTTGTGAGAGGAAATACCTAGGGTCTGCATCATAAGGTAAAGGCCGTGGAGGAGAACGATACATGTCAGATAAAGAATTTTCCAATGACGCTGCAGAAGTCATAGATGCTGCCCCCTGTATAGATGAAGGAAGGGAATGCACTTCGCGCCTACGGAATATTGATGAATACTGAAATTTGAAGCAGTTAGGGAAAATGTCATATTTATATTATGAACTTGAAGTCTTTGTAAATGAAAAAGAATAACTCATCATGAAAAATAGATTTAGGAATTAGGACTAACATATTCTTTCAAACAATAGTCAGCCAAAAATTAATATCACAAACAATACCAGGGTCCAGGGATTCAAAAAATAAAGTCAGACTAACAGATACAGAAAATATTTCAAAAAGCAAGAAACATATATTAAGTTCCTTATTTGACTTATATGTGACCTTTGTAAGCCAATCTAGCAAACACAGAAATCTCAGATGGCAAACTTATTCCTCCTACAATTGGCTTACGAGTAACTTAAGGCTCGCTTCAACAACATTTCTACTGCAGTAGCACAGATGCATATAAGAGACACATTAAAAGGCATGACTGGTATGCACATTTTATAAGTTGTGCAATGAAAGCATGCCAGCTGTCTCCCTGCAAGTGCAGATGACTTCACACATATAGTTATAGACAAAGGAACAAAAGAAAGGATGCACATGTATGCCAATCGTCACAAAAACTAGAGGCGTGCTCCTAAAGAAAATATGACAAACAGGTATTATACTCCATGAGCATGGAATTGCAGGGGGAAAAAAATGTCCATTAGGTCATCAGGGACGATATCAAATTCGATTTTGGATAAATAACATGAAATATAAGACAGAACAGTTCCCTTCCATCAGCCAAGAAAAGAAAAGGGAAAAAGAGGCTAGGATTTAGAGACGTACCACAATAAAAAAGTTCTGCATGAAACAACTGAAGCACATGCAATTCCTATATACAGAACTATTTGGATTTACATAATCTTCAAAGTTTTCAACACTCAAACAACCACAAACAGAACCCATTGTGCCAGTTTCCGTCTCTTTCTTTAACTTAGATTTTCCTACTCATGCTACATGCAAGAGCTGAGATAAAGAAAGAGCCTCCAACAGCACCAAGATTTCATAAATTAAGAAGATAGGATTCTAAGATCACAGAAATTCAACTGCCTCCGCAAACCAGTACCCTCCCTCTTCCATTTCGGATGCCCCTGTAATATGATTTAGCAGCCTATTTTGTCTCTCTCACCTGTAAAATACGCCAAAATTGCATAAAAAGGTCGGTGAAACAGACGGGAAAAAGCTATAGTAGTAGCAATCATTCAGGCAACTTGATCAGCTTTTATATTAAAAAATAAAATAAAATAAAAACTAAGATTTACTTTCTAAGCACCAATGGCTGGTATCGAGCAATGCAGCCTTTGCCCCTATGACAAAGCAATATATAATTCATTGGAAAATCAGGGGTGCAATGTAAGATCAAGATACGATTTTAAAATATCATTAAAAAGAAAACAGAAGATAATAATAGTGTAGAGCACAGAAAATAACTGCTTTAAAGTTACAAAGAAGTACGTTCTGAAACGTTTCCAGTCTTGTGTCACAAGCACACCGACAAGTTCAATTATACAGTTTCCTTCAAATTTTGGGAAAATCGATGCTTTCCTTCATTGGTAAGACATGCCGATACACCATCAACCAACAGGTAAAATCATTGCTTTCCTTTCTCGTAAAAAATCATAAACACTGATTGACACAGTATGTCCACAACCAAACAAACAGGCGAAGCATGTTCATCCAAAGAATGGACACAATTAAAAAAAATCAGAGAAAAATCAAATCCAACTTGTCCAGTTAGACACTCCAACGTTCCATCAAATAACAGAAATCAACCCCAAAACACACGCCAACTGACGAAGACCAAAAAACCCACTTCAGATTATCATATCACAAAGCAACTAAATCGTTCAAAATCACAATCGGAAGCGAGAAATCGAACTGGGATATAGAGATATTCAAAAAAGTACCTCAGAGAGAGAGTGTGAGAGTAAGATTGAGTTTGATCTTCCGCGAAGACCAAGAGTAACCTGTAAATACTCTTATACTTGGGTAAATCAAATTTAGCTGTTCCCGAGATCGGATTCTGAGAAAATAAAACGCGTGTTACTTTTGGATTCTCGGACAAGAGTAGCTATGAATTCGCGAAATTCAAGCTCTCTCTCTCCGTCCGTTTGGTTTTGGTGGATGGAGGAATCTAAGCCCACCTTCTACAGTTTATATATAATAAAGTAATCGGCAAGGAAGAGCCACTTTGGTTAAATTTCATGATGGCACACACAAGTTGCACTGTTGCAGCACTGTGTGTGTTATACATTACTCAAATGTGAGCCCTATTAGGTATAGGATTTCTATCATCATGCGGAAAGCAAAACATTGTCGTTTGGTCGCCAGTCATAAACAACCCCACTTCTGAATTAGTCAACAATTTACTCTCTTTACAAAAAACAACGAGTTCCGAGGCTTTATCCCTTATGTTTTATATATTAATAGGAATAGATTACATCTAAATATCTTTATTTTTTATTTTTATTTTTATTTTTATATCAAACATACCATTTTTTTTATTTTTAAAATATACAATTTTTTCTTGTGACTATAAAATTTAAAATAAATTATTAATTTTATTACTAAAATATCATAATTTCTCAATTTAATCTCTAAATAATTAAATATTTCATTTTAATTGCTTATAAACTGTATTTTTTTTAATTTAATACATCTTTTTGTCACTATAACTTTTAACAATAAAAATTTTGAAATATAACAACAAAAATAATTAAATTGAAATAAATTTAATCTTCTGATAACCAAATTAAAAAAAATTATTTTTTTTTAAAAATTAAATTAATAATTTACTCTAAAATATTAAGAACATAAGTTTCACATATTATAATATTTTTGCCATGTGAAATAAAATGCTATAACAATTTTTTTTGATAAAAAAAGTATACAATTATATATTCAAGTTAACAAATGATATTTTAGTAAAAAAAAATAAGATATTAAGTTATTGAAAATTAAAAAATAGATTGTAAAATATAAAAATTAAACTAAAATGTAATAATTTTATAATTATAAAAAAGTGCATATTTTAAAAATTGAGAACGTAGGGTACGAATCAAATATATAAAGTGCATCACGATCTTTCCCACCTTCTCTTGATTGTTTCTGCCATCTTACATTGTAAATGTGTGTGTGTCAGTGTGTGGCGTCACTTGGTCTTCGTTGTTGTTAATTGTGGTTTTTCTATTTCCGTCGCCGACTTTGACTGATTTTGGATAGAGTTAAAAGATTATACTTCTCTTTTTAATTTGATATTTGAAATATAATGTCTCAATTTAATTTTTAAAAAATAATATTTGTCTTAATTTAATTTTTTATTATTAAAATACAAGATTTATCATTTTTAAATTTTAACAATTTTGTTATTAAAAATTATATTGACAAAAAGAGAAATCAAATTAAAATAAATAAAATTTTAAAAAAATTAAATTGAAATACTGACCTTTTAAAAATTAAATTGAAAAAAGTATAATTTTTTGAAGAGCAGATTAATAATTTATTTATTTTTAATATGTAATAGGGAATTCCCCTTTCTGTTAACATGAGTTGCATTGGCTAGATTTATATATATATATATATATATATATATATATATTCAAAAAGCCACTTAATTACAGCGTCTCTTGAAGATAGGCTTGAAGTTTATATTTTATAATAAAATGGGATGATGTTAAGTATATTTTCAATGTAGGCCTTATAGGTAAAAGTGGAGGTATTTATGCCTGTTTTTAAAGGATCCTTTTAAGATTGTCATTTTGAGTAGTTTTAAAAATTGGATCCATGCATCAGGTAAACCACAGGTTGTTTAATCGTATTTATGAATCCCTAAACTTCAAGACACAGTCACTTAAGGAAATTTTTTGACTAATGTTATACAAATATTGATCTTTGGCTAGTCATTGGGATCTTTAACCAACTTCTTTTTCTTTGGGGGAAAAGTCTAGCATAATTGACAAAATTAGAGGAACTGGCAAGCTCAAGGCAACATTAGATCGTTTAGGTTTAATTGACTTGCTTATCAAAGATAATTGCTTTACATGAACTAATAGTTGGACTGGCAAAGAGAGCATATCCTTTGTTGGGCGCTTAGCTTGTTTGGTCAATTTGGGCCGTTGATTTCCAAAGATTAATGATGTAATACCCATCTCATTTTATCCATAGGAAATGTAATTCTTTTAGGTGTGTTATGTGTGAGGGACTAAACTAAAAAGAATGAGAAACTTGTGAATAAATGTGAAAAATGAAATTTGAATTGTGTTGTTATGTGCTTGATGGTTTTAGACTTTTAAAATTAGTATAGTGCATTTGTATGAACCTATAGTTGAAATAAATGATTTACCCCGGTCATTTTGTCACATGCACCATTCCTCTTCACTTCTCCATGGCCTTCTCCCACCCTCACTACACATCCTCCATCTTCAACCTTCCAAGTTCATTTCTAGTGAACTCTTGAGCTCCGATCCAATGACCCTCCTCTACATCATAAAACGAAGATTTGAGGTAGATTAGCAATCATTTCCTTTTTCTTCTTGAATTTTCACTCAAATAAGCCCTAAGCCATGGAAATAGGAAATTCTTGAGTAAAACCACGTAGGTTGGGTGTGGATTGCTTTCTTTATCACCCCTAATGGTTTATCTAAGTTATTCATGCATGTCATTGGTGTAAAGGCTAAAATCAAGAAAAACCCTTTTGAACCCTAACTTAGAGAATTTGGGAATTTTTGAGTGAAATGATGAAATTAAAGTTGTATGGTTTTATTTTTGACATTGGTAATGTTTAGAAATGATCTTAAGACTGTTGAAGCATTAATGAAGCCCTAATTAGATAGTTTAATGTATTTGGTGTTTGGGCAAGGTTTAGGAAGGAAGGAAGAGAGAAAATTGTATTAGTTGGAGGCCCCTCAGGTTTTGGTGCCCCAAGAATCACTCTTGGCACTAAGAAGCACCAATGTGGTCCCTTGGGCATCACACTTGGCACCTTAGTCATTGGGGTGGCCAACGGCCACATAAAGCTTAGGTCTGGGCACCTCAAGCGCCAGCAACGGCGTCCAAGTTGCCCAAGTCTATCACTCCCCCAAAGTTCACCTTTCTCACCTCTTTTTTCATGTCATGTCATCATAGGACCCCTTGGATATGTATCCATCAAGTTTGTAACTCCAAAAAGATAAAAATTTTATAGCTCCGAGTTAAGGTGAACAAATAAGTCTACCTTCCTATAATTTATGAATCATGATGGCTAAAAACTTGAAGAAAACTCTCTTGTTGTACCAAAACATTTGAATTGAGCATGGTGAAATGTTTTTTACATTGACTTATGGATTCCTTTTACTTTAGTATGAGAATTTATGATGAAAGGATGATGTTAGTAAAAAGTTGATTGATTTTCTTATGCATATATATTTAGTCACACACATGTGGCGCACAATGGTCGATTGTGTATGGAATTTGTAGATGTGCTGGAATAACTTAATTATTGTTGACACATTGCATATGTAAATGTGGTTATTGATTGGTGTTGGAATGTACACTTGGCTTGTTATTACCTTGGAATATATGGATTGTGATTATGACTGTGAAAAACAAAATAACATGGTGATGTATCCCATGGGTTGTAGAGGCAATAGGGTGGATATCATCATTAGAGAGATAAAGGGGATGCGGCTAGGGCTACGAGCAATAAACACGATAAAGTGTGTCTTGGAAATTTTTTGGGAAAAACAAATATTATGCCATGTGAATTGGCAAGTGGAAATTTGTACCATATGACTTGGCATAGATGTTATGATTTGCTTTTATGTGTTCCTCCTTTTGTGACGTTTATGGCTATTTATATACTTGCTTGTCTTTATTTTTATCAAATGCTAGTAAAGCATTTTTATCTTCTTACTGAGTTTCATACTTACTGTGTTTCCCTTAACATTTCAAATCATTCTGTTAAGGAAGAGCTTCTGCATATCGAGTAGTGAAGTTAGCTTGCGTCTTGCGCCCCTTTTTGTATTAGGGGGTCCTTCTTAGTGTAATTGCCTCATAATTGGAACTCTGATGTCAGCTCTGTAGTCACGTAGGTGGTTTTTGGGGGGATTGTATGTGAATGTATTAGATATTGATTTTATGAGCAGAGCCCTTTTATTCTTTTAGGAAACCTTGTTTGTGAATATTCTAGCCAATTATTTCTTTTGTTGTGACACTGGAATGCTTTATATACATCATGGCTATTTTTGTGTGGAACACTACTGATGTATGAATGCAATTTTGAAATTGATGTCATGTAAATGCTATGTGGTTGACCTAATCACGAACTAGGCTCGTTAGAAAAAAGGTTAAGCTTTTTTACATAATAATGCTAAAAAAGTGGGCACGAGCCCTGGCTCGAACTATTTGAATATGGGCCTACTTTTAATTTGAGTCCATATTTTTTATTAACTGTTTAACTTTTACATGTTATCATATTAAAAAAATCTGATTTTTGTGTTGAATAAAGGAATTGAATAATAATGTTATATGATTGAAATAGTCATTTTGGGGAGATGTGATAAAATTAAAAATAATAACTAAAGTGAGTTCTCTGGTCTAATTATAAATAAAAAAATACATAACTTAAATTATAACAATTTTACAATTACATCACAACTCTCTAAATATAATATAACTCATAATTCATAAGTAATACATATTGAAATGGTATTATATATTATATAACATGAAATATATGATAAAAATAATTGAACATCATGCTAAATATTAAAATGAATTGTAAATTATATATTATATATTAATAAAAAGTAAAAGATACATATTATATTAATTATACATTTTAACATTAGATATGTATAGAGAATATTCTAAATACAATGATATATAATTTGTATAATATTTTATTATTTAAATGTAATTTCTTTTTTTTTAAAATATATAAATATTTGGGCCAAGCTTCAAAAAAAAAAAGCCCAAGACCAACCCATATCTTTTTAGGATTTTCTAAAAAAAAATATGCTTTTTTATTCAAGCTCAAATTTCTTTGGCCCATTTTCACTTTTTTTTTGTCGGACCTGGGTTGAGCGGGATCAGGTTTAATGTGTGGTAATTATTTGCTCTGTGGAGTGCTTATCTTGTGGACGTATGTGAATGATATTGTTGATAGGTTAGGCCTATGATATAAGGCCTATCTCATGTACCATGTCGATTATGTGATTAGTTCGGGGCATGACAAACGGCCCATATTTTAGGATTTCTTTAAATAAAAAGGAACCTTTATGAAATTTGGACCAATATTAAAGATCAATGACCTAGATGGTTATATTAGGACCCTCCTATTTTTTAAAAATTATTTTTAATAAAAATAAGGACCCTAAAGTTTTGGTTGTTGATCTTGGAATTCAATTGCTCAAATGAGTCAAGTAGGTTGCCAAGCACATAGCACCAGCAAAGGATCTGTGCTCGTGGGTAAAGAGGTGATTTGAGAAAAGATTGATAAGATGCTATGTAAGTAATTATAACTTCCATTTGCTATGTTAGACCATTCCATTTAGTTTTAGAAACATATACTAAAAATCCTTTTAAATGGAAAACCTTAAATTTGAAATTGTGTTTAAAGGACCCAAACTATCTTAATATTGTAAAAAATGCATGTTGTTGTAAGGAAAATGCTCACAAGATTTTAGATTTTAGGCGAAAGTATAAAAATGTACATGTGACTCTTACTAAGTGGAATAAATGTCACTTTAGAAATGTCACACACAAGATTAAAGACATGGAATAGAAACTTAGGACACGTTTGATATTCACTAGCAGTACTGTAAAAGGAAAGGGAATGCAACAATTACACATTTGGTATAGGCACTTTGGCAGTGGAATGTGTCTCTCTCAGCAATCCAATTCCTTCAAAAAAGTTGTTTAATGCATTCCCTGAAAATATCGATATAATTTGAATGCTTTCCATGGAATCTGAACTTTATGACATTTTTGCCCTTTCATGTCATACTTGTATTTTGTCACGTCCAAAACCAAGCACGTGACCAGTATGGTGGATAAGCCTTACCTCACCACCGTAAGCCTAACTAAAACCACTATATCATACACCATGAACATAGAGCAATATAATACCATATCTATGTCAAACATGCATGAATAAATCATTTCAAGGAATCTGGGAGAATAAGCTTTCGAAAATCAAAATAAACTTCTACATAGTCTCATCTCTACTTGATTTCATTCTTAACATCAAATTTGGTACATATAGACATCTCAAATATGTTCGAGCATCCATGTAACAAAAATCAATCATTTGACCAACAAACCCTTCCCTAAGACCCACCTACCCAATTACAAAGCAACTTCTAGAATTTCAAAAACCAAAAGAATTTCACAATACCCCGAGCAAAAAGGGAGGCGACTCTGGTAGTCTACTCAGTAGGTATGCCTCTTCATCAACTGTTGTATCTATAAAGGAAGAAATGGGTGAATACAAAAATACTCAATAAGGAAAAACACTCTCTTCTACTCAATCATATGATAGCTACTCAAATCGCACACAGAAGAGATATACAATATGTGTAACAAAAGCAGTTCATGATACATACATTGCATACCATTACATAGCTTGGGCACTTGCCTCATTTCCTTCTATTGAAAGTCATTTAAGATGCTTGAAGGTTTCAACCCATATGTATACTAATGGTCGTTGCCAATGTACAGTATAATCCTCCCTTATTGTCTTTGTGCCTCCCTTATTTACTCCATCCCATGGGTCATAAGCCCATGCCTTTCCCATTATCATACATACACAATCACAATGTTATTATTCTTAAAAAGTCAATCACGAGTGGATTTGACCCACCTCATGTCCTACTTCATAGGACTTTAATGGATACATATCAAGGTTTCCCAATCCAAGCACATTCTCTATTTAACATAACATCATCATTCTAGAATTTACCAGAGTGGTAATAAAGTTTAATCAATCAGTATGAACAACACTTTATGTAATACCCCCATTATTACGACATCATAAGAAAACTTAAGTTCAGGCATGTGAAAATTTTTTCTTGAATAAACGAGTACTCAAAGGGAATTTCAACCTTCCCCATAGGATTTATAGCCCGTATTTGCTCATTTAAATGTTCTGTTGTTTGTTCACATTCCCCTAGAGGAGTGTGAAGTCAATTCTAGATGCATTAGGTTACTAGTGCTGGTGTGATATGTTTTTGGCAATTGAGGGACTAAAATGAAAATTAAAACTTGTGAGATGGTTAAATAAAATACAATAAAGATGTGGCATGTGGTTTAAAAATAAATTAAAGGCATGAGGCTTTTGGGATAAGAATAAGTAAACAAAATTAAGTAAAATAAAAATTAGTCAAAATTAGGAAATGGTTTGCATAAAGGAATAATAAAAATAAACTACTTAAATAGCCTAAGTTAATTAAAAATAATAAAGCCCTAATACTAGGCGTGTAAATTAAGCATGGAAATAAACAATAATAAGTGACAAATCAATAAAAGAATAATAATACAAAAATATCCTAGAAAATAGGCGTCTAGGCTAAGTTTATATATATATATATATATATAAAGATAAAAGGGATTAAGTTCAGTAGGAAACTTAAATCAAATAAACATAAAAAAAATATACGAGATAATGAAGATTAGGGTAAGAGCAAATATATATATATATAATAATTTGAAATCAAATTAAAATAGTGATTTAGTTGTAGAAGGAGAGAAGTTATAATATAATAATAAAAAATAATAAAAGGGGACTTAGAATTAGATTAGGAAGGCAGTTCTTTTTTTTGGTAAGAAAGAAAACAAACAAAGCAACTAACAAGGTAAAAAGTGCAACCCCAAAACATCACCAAGCAACGTTGAACCCAACTCCCCAGGAGCAAAACTCCAAACAAACCAACCAAAACATCTCCTAGAACCATGTTTGGCAAGCCAATCCGCACATTTGTTCACCTTACGAGGAACATGATCAAGTTGAACAACCCACTCTTGAGAATAGAAACTGTTTCAAGAGAATCTGATTCATATAGAACCTTACGAACCCCAAAATCCCAGGCCAAAGCCAAACCATTTTTTACTGCAAGGATTTCAACAAGAAGAGCATCACCATGACCATCATTACTAGGAAAACCGATAAGCCACTAACCCATGTTGGACGGAATCAGACCTCCTGAACCAATGCCAGAAGTAGATTCCAGAAAGCTGCCATCAACGTTGAGTTTAACAAAATAAGAAGGAGGAGCAGACCAATGAGAAATACCCCTGCCAATCTAGAGACTGGGCTTGTTACCAGCTAAAAAAGATGTAAACTTGTCATGATTAAAGAAGACATGATTCATGATCCTGTCAATGCTCCAAGCATCCGTACCAAAGGCATATTGTTTCTCCATTAGAAAGGTAGTTAATGTAATTATTGAATAAGCTGCAAAAAAAAAAAATAATAATAACAACCTAATAGATAAGGATTAGGCATGCAAACCTACTTAGGCAACAAAAAAATAATAAAACAAGAGAATCACAAGAGGATAAGGATAGAGTAAATAAATAATATAAATAGTAATATAATAATAAAAATAAAAAGAATAGAAAGTATCTAATAATAATAATAATAATAATAATAATAATAATAATAATAATAATAAAAATGAAGGAATAAGCTACACAAATAATATAACATAATAAATGAATGGATAAACTATATAAGAATATAATATAATAAATAAGTAGATAAGTAACTACGAATATAATAATATTAGTAAGTGGATAACTGAAAATGAAATACAAATCATAGTCCTATTTAACATAAGTTAGTGGGTAGCCATTATACCTCCTCTATAAATGTAATATCCGTCAATTTTGAGATCACGTGATTGGCAATATTACGGATTTTATAATGAAAACTTTCATTATTTTAATAACATTGTTTTTAAAGCATTATTTAATGATGTTATTTTTAATGTATTATTTTAATGAAATTGAATTGTTATTTTAATTTCCATATTTAATGAACTCTTTCGAAATATTAATTATAAAATTTGAAATAAATAACTGAACCAGATATTTTGTTGTGAGTGATATTTTTGAGATTTGAAAAAAGACAAAAGGAAGAAAAAATTAAATGGAATCAATATAATTATTGAGGAATAATTATATTAGAATCACTTGGGTTTGGGCTACTTGAGTATTGGTACCTGTGGGTCACCAAGTGACCCACCACCCTTTAAGCTCTCTCCTCTCTCTTTTCTTTTTCCATTTTGACGCTGGAGGCCCCAAGGAAGAGGAAGAGAAAATGATTTCCTCTCAACCCCTCCAACCTTGATCTTTTATTTCTTCCGATGGATCTTTGCTTTTGAGTTTCTTTACGATTCTCTGAACTTGCTAGAGCTTGAGGTAAGCTTTTTCTTCCTCTTTTTCTTCTATTTCCTCCATTGATGCTCATATTAAAGAAAATGGGTTTTTGAGTTAATGGTGCTGAAATCTTGCTTCCTTTGCTGTTCTCTTTTGGTTTTCTTGTTGGTTACGGTAAAACACAACTTATTGGGAGAATTGAAGTGGTTTCATGGAAAGAAATGACAAAAATGCATTTTTGGGAAACATTGAAGAATTTTTCAATAAATCCATGTAATCATTTTTATTCTTATTTGTTGTGGAGGTTTTTGTAATACCCGCTAATTTTGGGGTCATGTGATTGGTGGTATTATGATTTTTATAATGAAAATTTTCATTATTTTAATGGAAATATTTGGACATTTTTAATTTTTTTCATATTTAATTTATTCTTTTTTAACATTATTTATAGAAACGAAGATTAATAACCAGACTGGGTATTTTAATGTAAATAATATTTTTGGAATTTGAAGAAAGACTAGAGGAAGAGGAAATTTCATGGAGATAGTGTTGAGGGACAAGAAATATAGAGAGAGAGAGAGTAGTCATGAGGCATAGAGGAAAATGGGTACCTATGAAATCTATAGAGGGACTAAAGTGAAATGAAGAACTGGGTGACACCTAAATGTGGGAAATACCTAAATTTGAAAAATTACAGATTTGCCATTACTGAGGTTAACTAGGGGTTAACCCAGAGAGTAAAGAAATAATTTCACTCTAGGCAAGTATATATAAGTGGGCCTACTCATTTTCTTCATTTTTTACTTTTCTTCTTTCTCTTCAGTCTCTCTTATCTCTTTCTCTCTTCTCTCTACTCCTCTCCATTCCAAATCCTCCAATGAGCTTTGGAGAGTCTTTCTCTATGGGTAGGACGAGTCATCGGTGGCCAAGCAACCTAGAGAAAGCAATGAATCAAGGTAAGTATTTCAATTTCCTAAACTTTTCCCTATTTTCTAGTTTTAAGGCTATTTGGGATAAAATTGAGTTTGTGGCTTCATTTCTCAGTTAAAATTGGGGGTTTTGGTGTCTAAATACTCCTTAGACACCAAGGATGAGAACCCATAAAAGAAATCATGAAAAATAATGAAGATCTAGCCAAATTTGACCCAAAATAGAGGCCAAATCGCGTGGGTCGCAATCTTGGCGGCCAGGTGCCACACTTCAGAAGAAAACAGGGAGAAATAGGCCTTGGCACCCAGGCGCCAAGTGTGTGTGTGGCGCCAGCAATACTGAGGTTCTTGATGTATTTTTAAATAGTCATAACTCTTTCGTCTAGACTCCATTTTTAACAAATTTTATATCGTTGGAAAGTTCATTGAGTATAATTTTCAATGATATAAGTTTCATTTGAAAATTACTTACTGAATAAGAGTTATGACCAAATGAGTAACCAAAGGTCAAAGTTAGTGGTGAGGATTTTTCTTGTTTTATTTATTTATTGATTTTGGTTGGTTCTAGGTGACTTGAGAGCTTCATGGGCTTTATCTCTCGGGAACTCTTATATGGTAAACCTTGTGGTATTAAGGTGACTGGGTGACCTTGCCACTTATTTTTATTAAAAATTGCTCAAGTACAATATAAATCTCATTCACACCATAATTGGATTTATATTTATTAAATTCCCTAATTTAGTTGTATTAACTAATTTATGGAATATTGGTGGTGATTTGTGAGGTTGTTATATGGAATGTTTATAGGTTAAATTGTATTTGGATTTGGGAAATGTTTTGTGAATGTGTTTGTAAATGATGAGTGTATTGTTGGTTGTTATATGCAATATATTTTATCATGTTAATGTATTGTATAGGAATAAGAGGGAATAGAGGGGTAGACCTCTGAAATAAATCCATTGAGGAGTGGACTTCAATGTGGTAAGCGTGGAAAAGAGCGGGAAAAATATTACATATTACATTTTTATATCTATATTATGAGAGGGAACTGGCTAGTAACCCAAGGATGTGGATATTCCTGAAAAGAACGTAAGAAATTAGGAACAAATGAGTGGACCTCTGAGATAAACCTGTTGAGTAAATATTGTCTGAGGAGAAATTTTGGACTGGGTCTCAATGAGGTATGCATGGGAAAGTGTGGGAAAAACATAACATGTGGTTGCCTGCATATTTATAATCCATGTATGGTTATTTATGCTTATATGTGTTTTGGATGTGGTTGATGTAGATTGTGAGAGTGTGAACTTGCAAGAGAATAGCAAGTACATTTGAGTACCGGTATGGGCTAGAGGTATTTGTTTAAATTGTGGTTGTGATTTTGATATTTGTACTTGTGCTTTATTTTATTGCATAGTTCTTTACTCACTGAGTTTTTGATAAATTCACACTCGTTGTTGCTATCTTTTTTAGATTTAACAGCTGAGGAGGTTGGGAAATTGTTGGAGTTTAGTAGCTTGGAGATATACTCCAATTTTTGTGCAGGGTTCTTTATGAATCAACTTTTGGGCTATATGTCGATAGGAATACTCTGTAATCATTTAAGCCACCTAGGTCCTGCGGTATTTTAGGAATTTTATTAATTTGGCTATAATTTGCTTTGTAAATTATATAATTTATAATTTACAATTTGCATAGTTGTAGATATTAGGATTATTCAGAAAATTTATGGTCTACTATTGAGGTACACCCTAATTTGTATGTTAAGTCATGTGCCCATTTTCAGGCGTTATAGTTTAGATCACCATAATTCACTCTTTAAAACCCATATACCAGCAAGAACCAAAGGATGAAGAAAGAACTAAAGGAGGATGAAAAAGTGGAATTTTTTGTGCCTTTGGAGCTCAAAATCGTGGCTTCCATGGAAGTTCCATGACTTGGCGCCCAAGTGCCAGGGTTTGTGTTTGAATCAGAGCTCCTGGCACCCTGAAGATAGTCCTGAAATAGGGCTTCTGGCACCCAGGTGCCATCTGAGTAGAGACCAAGAGCCTCTTGGTGAGGCTCTAGGCCTCCCTGGAAGTAGAGAAGGATTGAATTATTTTCAAAGGAAAATGGGGTTTTTATGCTTAAAGGTTCTGGTTTGATTTAGGTGCTTTTGAGGGATTTCATTGCTATATTTTCAGGACTTCTTTCAAGATAAATTCTTGACAGTATCGAGGTGAGTGGGTGATCTTGCTTGTTGTTTTTATTAAAACTTCACTCGTATGATATAAATCCCAATCACACCACGAATGAATTTAAATTCAGTAAATTTTCTAGTTAGTGATATTAGCTAGATTAGGAAATTTTTTTGTGGATATTAGGATTACTCAGCAATGTATGAGCTACCATTGAGGTATCCTTAAATTTTGTATGTTAAGTCATGTGCCCATTTTTCAGGGTGTTACAATAAATACTACCTAAGCCCTCAATATTTAGCAACCCAAGACGTCTTCTATATTTCTCCCATTAGGGAAATCTATATGTTTCCCATCATCTTTCTCACTAGGGAATCCTAGCCACTCTCATTAACCCTAACCACTTGACGCCCCACCCTTGACCAAAATCACAAATGCAACACATCTTCAATGGTCCTTCCCGATATCAGAAAACTTTGAGAAACAAAGATAAGTACTAGAAATCTTGGTTTATCGTATATTTGGTTTTCACATATATTAAATCGTCATAACTCCCTCAGTCAGACTCCGTTTTCAACAAATTAGATATCACTACTTTGAATCTAGTTTCTAATGTAATCGGTTTCATCAAAACATTCATTACTATTTGGGAGATATGATCGAAATAGTGACCAAATGTCAGAAACAAAAATGAGAAGTTTTCTAATTCCATAATTTTGATTTCTTTTCGCAACCCTTTTGTTAAAATTATTAGAATTTCATCTCAGAACCTTGCATACACCTCTCCTCTCTTCAAACAAAATGTAAAGCCCATTGGAATCTAGGTGAGTGGCATAACTTGTCTTTAACATTGTTTTAGTGTCGAATATTATAAGAGATGACTAGGGATGGCAATTAGATGGGTCCCTTTCCCTGCTGGGGAAAAAATCCCCTATCCTCATTCTTCACTCTTCACGGGGAACCTGCGAGGTTATTAAAAAAATTCAAAAATGTAAAAAAAAAATATGTCCAGCAGACCAATACCCATCGTAAACTATGTTTAACAATTAACGTTCATTAATCACAACACAACTTTAGCTTTCAAAGCCATTCTCATTCTATATCAACAAGATATTTATGAATGGCTTACCTGAATCAACAAGATATTTATGAATGGCTTACCTGAAATTAAACAAGACCATGTCGACAGTGAGAGCGGAGGGAGCACAATTGTAATATCCATTATTTTCGGATATTTTATTGGAACTTCCTAAGGAGTATTTTAAGTGCAGGAAAAATATTAGGTTTACTAGAATGGAAATGTAATACTCATGAATTCACTCGATAGATGTGATAATCTTGTTATGTGTTTATATGTGAAATTTTTGGGCTAATTTGAATTTTAGTGGAACCATAAAAGTCTTAGAGTCTCTAAATTTTTGTTGTGAGAAATTTTCAAATAAATCTTTAACAAAGGACTTAACTAAAAGCAATGGTAATAATTTTGAGACTTGTTTGAAAGTTTTTGACGACATCAGGCTCTTAGATTTATTAGAAAAAATAAGGCAAGTAATTTTATAAAATAATTTTGGATTTTTAAGCATATGTGGAAATTTTTATAAATTTTATAAGGGACCCAAGTGATATTAGAAATCAGAAATGAGGAGCTTTGAGGAAAATTAGCCAAGTTGTTCCATGTGTGAGGAGAAGAGTGGGACATTTGGTATACCCTCCTCCACTCTTGTTGAAGACAAGCTTCTAAGAGAAGCCACATTTTTTGATTTCTTAGTGTGTGTATACTGGGAACCGAGAGGGAAAAGAGAGAGGACGAAGATGACAGCCACCAGAATCTGCCATCCTCAATCCTTGGTCATTGTCGACTTGTTTCGGCCAGTTCTCGCCAGCAACTGCCTTCCACTATCTTCCCCATCCATTTTTCCCCTTGTACATGAACACGAAGGCAAGATAGAGCCATGGACGTGTGAGGACCTTTCTTCATCAACCCACCCTCTGCTTGTTCACTTGGCGTTGTCTAGCTGGTTTACTGCCGACCACCACGTGTGGATAAAGGTAAGAACAAATAAAGTTACTTTGTTTGGGAATTTTTCCTCTCTCTTGTGCTATGGTGTATATGAAGGCTTGAGAAATTTTTTCCTCTAATCAGAATTTTGGGAGCCTATGCAACTATATGAGCAAAAAAATTTGGAAGGGAAGGTCTAGAAATAAAGCTAGATTCGGCCAAGATGTAAAGGGGAATTAAGAATCTTATGAATTTCATTTTCTGTAAATATTTCTGAGTTAAATTCTCTCTTGTATTGTTCTTGTGCTGGAGTTGGATAGGAAGCAATTTAGTAATACGTGTTTGTGTGATCATTCAAGCTATACTACGAATATATGCATATTAAATGTGAAATTCTGCTGTGAGCCATCAAAGTATGAAGAATATGTGAGAGAAATATGGAAAAAGCTTATTTGTACAATTAAGTAAGAAAACTTGGAATGTGTAACATTGGTAGTAAAAGAAAATGGCTGAGAAATGGTAGGGAGAGCAATGAGTAAACCATATTTTGATTTTGGTAGCCAAATTTTAGAAAGTGTGCAAGGTTATGGAAAATGGAATTGGAATTACTTCGTGTTATTACTATCATTATTGCTGCTAAACTTTTAGTCTATGTGTGATATTAAATGAGCTCCAACTGATATAAAATTTGGTGTGCCTCTTGTATTGGTATCATAGAAAATGCTTGCAAAGATTTATTGGAATCAACTTCATTAAAGATCCCAATTTCACTTGATTAGCCTTGTTGCCCAAAATAAGACTTCTTTTCTATTGGTATACTTTCTAAGGTAGAAAAATACCTAAATCAAGTCCTTTTGGCTTAAAATTTTTATGGGAATCCCTTGGCATGTGTAATTATGAACTGGGTAGTTTCATAGTGTTTGGGAAGTCATTGCTAGGTCAAATAATAGAGAAACTGAGACTACCTTAGAAATTAGCACAATCTGACCAGTTTTATTTAAGCCTATGTTATAATGTCCAAATGGTCATGTTTTGCTTTGAAATTTTTATGGAAGGATTTCATAATGTAAATTAAAAGTCTACCAAGTTTCATGACTTTTGGAATTGAATTAGTAGGTCAAAGACTTGCAAAACCGAGACCCTATGACTATAGAAATAGTCTAGGCAACAGCTGCAAAAATGTGGTTTTGAAGGGGAAAATTAAAATGTTTCTTTCTAAAATTTTTATCTAAGATTCTGGACATATTAGGTATGTTTCCTACCAAATTTCATGGATTTTGGACTTGTGAGGGATGCCCAATAAATTCATAAAGTACAGAGTCTAAATTCTTGTCTTAAACAAATTATGGGTGGTTATATGTAGAAATTTAATTGGTTTGAAGGGGATTGGCTTTTAAGCTATGTAGGAAGAGGTAAGTAACATATAAAGGAGTAGTCTCATGGCCTTAACTCCTGAGAAGGTTTTGTCAAAGGTGTTTTGAGTGGACACTTTGAGCCTAGTGAAACAAAGAAGTGTTTTCAATGAAAATACTCCTTCTTCTTCAATCTTGAAATGCAACTTTTAAAGTGCTTCAATGATCCATTAAGATAGAAGTCTTGGTAATGTATGAAAGTATAAACATTGCTCCAGTATGAATAAGAATGATTAGTCTAAATATAAGCATATAATATATTTAATTTAAGGAGACCAATGCTCAATTATACAAGGATATGTTGAAGTTATATTGCTATTGTGGAGTGGTGGAAAAATAATTAATTGAGAAACTTGTGTGATCTATTTGTTGATTATTCATACCCTCTCATGAATAGAAATGTGAGGGGTGCAATTCTAAATATGTTTGTATAAGCATATATATTCATATGTTAATTGAATTGCAAGGAAACTTGAGAAGTGAGCATGTACACATACATTCTTTTATCCTTTTGGAAATATGAAATCCTAAAAGTGTGAAGGACTTATGTCATGTGTATTTTAATTGTTAAACATACACTTTTAATTCTTCAAATTTACTGGCTTGATGAATTCTATTGGTGATATTTTCATTGCGCTTGTAGACCCTATGTAGTGGAGACCCTAGTGGTTGTGAAAATAGAAATAGATTATTTTGCTTGGTTTGTGTGTGTAAAGAATGTGTGTGATGGAAAGATTGTGTTTATTGATGATTGGAAAACAATTGTAATTGTAAGAAACGAAAAGGGAGCATGTGTGGCCTCTTTTTAATAAGATTACCCCGGTTGCTTTTGATTGTACACTGTGAGAAATTCTTGATTTATATTTATACGGGTAAGTGGTTGGTGATAGTGCCACTTGACCCTCTTATGGAAAAGTCTATGAGGCTAAATTGGTCTAAGTGACCTAAAATGCTAGGGCAATACATTATTGAATTGTCAGTGGAATAGTCTGGCTACGAGTTGCAATGTGATTAAACGACCCTACCCTTCGAGAATGTCACACTCAGGGATGTCACCTTGTGAAGGAAAGACGATGAATATTTATAGCTACCTTGTGAAGGAAAGGCATTTTGCATATTTTATAATCGCCTTATAAAGGAAAGGCGATTGTCACATCCCAAAAATTGAGCATGTGAAAAGATACTACTCATTTGATATAATTCTCAAACATACGTTATATACATATATTCTGTAAGGTTTTACATTCAACCTTAATCATTCATTCCACACTACAGAATTATATTCATCTGATAAGCAAATATAGACATACATAGTCTGATATTTCTATTTCATCGCAAGCCTAGGAGACCTATAGAAAGTACAGAGCGTTTCTAATATCCACATTATTAAGTACTGGTATCCCACCAGACAGAAATAGAGAGTAATCCCAAGGGGCTTCTAATCTTCCAACGGATACTCTTCTTCTTTGTTTTCTGTATCTGAAAAATAATCATAGGGAGTGTGAGTTTATTTAAAAACTCAGTAAGTAAATAACTGTACTATATAGAATATCAAAAGTACAAATACCACATTTACTCATATAATTAATTGTCTTATACATCGAGTAGTATGGGACTCTAACCCTTTCAAACTCATGAATAAGATTTCTTAGATATACAACGAGTAGTATGGGACTCTAACCCTTTCAAACTCGTGAATAAGATCTCATCGATATACACCGAGTAGTATAGGACTCTAACCCTTTCAACTCGTGTATAGGTTTCATAGATATGCACTGAGTAGTATGGGACTTTAACCCTTTCAAACTCGTGTATAGGATTTCTTAGATATACGCCGAGTAGTATGGGACTTTAACCCTTTCACACTCGTGTATTAGATCCCGTAGATCTTTACTCATTAATAAGATAGTGAGAATTCATCACATAGTACAATTGTCATGAAATAAATAATTTCTACATACTCTTATTTCTATTGATCATCATATACTCCCATATGAAAAATTAATTGCTTATTATCCAAATAATATTGTAAATGGGACTTATATTGTACTTTGACTAGTAATATCGAATTAACTGAGCAAGGTTATTCACTCACCTTGATTTTTGTCCAAGTTTACCTTATTCCACACTAGAATTTGTGTAGGAAAATTTCCTAGTAAAATATATTACAAGGAATCATAAGAAAGGAAACAAAATCACGAAAATACGTAAAATTTTCTGACTGCTACAGTAACGGGTTGCTACAGTGTCGGTTCGCTACAGTAACGGTTTGCTACAGTGTCGGTTCGCTACATTGCCGGTTCGCTACAGTAACGTTGACTGCTACAGTGCCGTTGACTGCCGACACTACAGTACTGCTACAGTAACCGAAGAAAATTTTCCAGATTTTTTTCCCGAAATTTCTGGTCGCTACAGTAACTCGAAGAAAAATTTCAGATTTTCAGTTGCTACAGTACTTCGAATTTTGCAGAAAATCTTTCAAAAAAATTCATCCTTTTCCTTTCTTTTGATTCAAAACCAGAATCTCAACTCTTTTAACCGATTATAACTCAAATATAACTTCTAAAACAACTGAGATTCATGAATTATCATCAAAATCTTCAAGAACAAAACCTCCTCTGATCTTGTATATAAACTGAAATTTAAGGAAAATAATCGGATTAAAGCTTACCTTTGATCCTTACAAAGCTTTTGAACCGAACAAATAATCAGAAATTCTGAAGATCAAGGAAATGATTTGAGAAGAAAATGAAGAACTGAGAGAGAAATCTTTTCTGCTTCCTTCGGCTGAGTGAAAAAATGAGGGTTACTATTAAAACTTTATATTAAATATTTCTAATGGGTTATTCAATAACCCATGGGTATCCATAACCCAACATCCAAACCCATCCAGTCAATTTACAATAAATGGATTAATTGACCATTCTGAAACCACTTTTCCATGAATTTCACCATTCTTAGAATATATCCCTCATTGTGCAAATATTTATTCCAGTCATTTAACTCAATTTTCATAAATAATATTCAAAGAGAACAATTAAATATGAAAATTAAAAATGACCAAAATCAATAACTAAAGTAACGTTGTAGAATTCTAAAATACTCTTAAGCGAATTATATTCTGAAATTAACGGGTATTACAGCGATGAACCCTTATATAAGGTAATGTGAATGTCTGTGAGGTGATATGGATATTTATTTGTGTATGGTTATATGGATCCCCTTGTATAATTGAATGCCATGGTTGTACTCTTGTGTTGGCAGCATTAATGAATATTGGTTGTAGACTTTGTATTGGCCACATGTAGTGTGCTTTGGTGATGATGTTTAGGATCTTCCTATGGTCCCACTGCTGTGAAGGGTGCTTGGTTTGTGTTCTTTTATTATTGTTGTCTTCTCTTATTGAGTTTTATAATCACTCCCTTTCTTTTGCACCCTTTTCAGGTCTTCAATATAGCTGGTGAGCCTCCGTATAAGGAGTAGTAGAGTCTTTGAGTTCTCGACCCATTTTGGTGTCGGGTGGGTATAAGTAGCTGTTATAGGATGGGTTGAGTCATTTTGTAGTAAAATATAACACCTAGTGTTGTATTGCTAGAGAAAGTATTTGGAATGTTATTTTTACATAATCATATTATTATATTCAATATTTTTAAATTGCTCTCCTTGGATCATGTGTGTTGAAAGTATGTTGCTAGGCTTACGATGGTAGAGCGTCCACTTTCGTGCCAATCATGTTCTTAAAATGGGATGTAACAAGAAAATTTAAGAATTAAAGTGGCAAGGCGTATAAAATAATAAGCAACCTTAGGATGAGGATGAACACGTGACTAAGAGACATGGAGGATTACTAAGTTCGTGGAGAGATAAAGTAAAAATAAGAATAATTATGTGTTATGGCAAGGAAATGGAGAAGATGCTGATGGGAGATGGGTGGTAATTAGTGAGATGGAAAAATGGCAAAGTTGGGAAAATTACAATTATGCCACTGTTAAATTTGACCAAGGGTTTATTAGAGGGCAAAAGGGTAATTTCCCCTTGTTGCTTATATTTTTAAAACCTACTCACTCACACACCATCATCTCATCATCCCTCTCTCATCTTTTTCCTCCTTAAGTGTAAGTTCCCCTTCTTCTTCATTTTTCTTCCACTCATTCTTCCCTTTAACCAAGGATTTGGTGACTACCTTCCGGTGAGAAACTTCGGCAAGCCACCACACTGGAAAAGCAAAGAAGTATGGTGAGTATCTTTTCTTCCATATTTTCTTCCATTTTCAGATTTTTAGACACGGGGGATGGAAATGGGTTTGAAAGAGAGCATTTAAGCTTGGTTAGTGTTTAAAACTCACCCTTAATGTTAGTTGATGATGAAAGAACAAAGAATTAAAGGAATGATCATGTACGGAATAAGATTAAAGAGTATGATAAGGAAATAGTGAAAGTTAGGGTTCATGGTGAACATTTGATGATTCAAGCTCTTATACTTTGTTTTAACTTGGGAAATTGGTTTCAAATTGATCCTAAAACATTAGGAATGAAATCCCATTGAAGGAATCAAATATTTTAGTGAAGATTTGAGGTTTTTAGACCCAAAACCAAGCCTCCCTTTGAATTGCAAATTGTGGCACCCAAGGCGCCACAAAATAGAGGCTAAGAGAGTGTGCAGGGGTGCTGGCACCCAGGCGCCACTCCTGCTCCAGCACTTGAAAATTGTTCTTGGCCTTAGAAAGGCCATGCCTCAACATGGCCTAGGAGCCATGGCCTAGACATGTGTGAGCTTCGTGGTTTTTGAGTTCTAAGACGCTCTTTGATGTCTCGTAGGTTTGGGCATGGTTTGAAACTTGGCTGAGACATTCTTTGGAGTCTGGAAGTGCTTCAAATTTAGGTGAGGGAATTATTCTACTCTACATAACTTGAATCTTGTGAATGAATTGTATGTTAATGAAATTTTAAACTTCCATTGTTATAGAAAGGGAATAATCCAAAGGATCTAGGATATGTATTATCTCCTTTTTTTTAAAATTGTTTGTGGTGATAAAACTTATATTGGTTATAACCTAGAGTGGAATTCTCATTTACCTAGTGTCGGATATGTTAATATTAATTATTGTGAATGATAACCACACCCCTTTCCTTTGAGGCAGGATAATTTTACTTATTTTAATGTATTAGACTTTTATCCCATAAGTTAATGGTATTCTTGGATTGTGGAACACCTAGAGATGGAGAACTTTTAACGAAATCTTAGGGTTGCACGTGGATGTAATGAATTATGTTAAATTACGCTACTTATTCTATTGTTATAATCAGCTAAGTAGAGCTTGCATGGAGTAGGATCAAGCAGCTTGGGAACTTACCCACTTATGTATACCTTGTTTTAGAACTATTATGTGAAGCACTTTGAGCATGTATCTCGTGTATGAGAATACGGAAAACCTGGTATTGGACCCTAGGTCAGGATAGCTTAGCATGATCTTTAACAATACCTTGTTGAGTTTGTAAACATTCGATGTATTATGAAGATTAAGGACAATGTACTACCTACACTCTAAAAGGGTGAGTGACTTCTCGCATAACGGATAAGGGCTAGAAGAGCAATTCTAATCAAATGGAACCCTTGGGAATGAATGTAATGAGAACCTAACTTCTCTCTCATCTAAAGTGTGATAGGGTAACTATTCCTGTCCTTTATATAAATTCTGGGGATGTAGTTGTAATGATCCATTTTGTTATGAGATAAACTACTATTTGTGGACCTCATTTCGAAATTGAGTTATATTACTTTCATTCATGTTTTATGTTAATCATATTTAGATACCTTTAAGTGTGAACATGTGTGGGCATCTTCTATGTGTTGATTGTTCTTATGCTCTAGTGATGGAATTGCCTTGTGTGCCATTGAGCCTTCTTGTTTCAGTGAGATGGTTATTTTTCTTATTCTATTTTTGCATTGAGATAGTACAAAGTAAATTCATTTATACTGTGACACATAATTGTTAATGGGTAAACCAAATTGGGAATTCTTCAAAGTATTGGATGTGCTTTCCTTGAATTGGAATCTATGGCTTGTGTTGTATGTGGATTGTATGAGATGCCTATAGGACTAAATTGGTCTAAGGGACCTAAGATGCTAGGACGGTGCATTATTGAGTTGTCAATGGAACGGTCTGACAATGAGTCACAACATGGCTATGTGACCTTATCCCTCGGGAATTCCATACTCGAAGATGCCACCTATATAAAGGAAAGAAAAGGGAATTATTAAATAACTATTAATAGGAATGGTGCTTCAATGGCCCTAAAATGCCCAAGTGGCAATATTATATATAGTAAGCATGGTGGAAAGCTTTGATCTTGTATTTTGTTTGATGTTTGTATACTAAATTTGTGTTATTGAGCTATGTGATGGAATGGACTTTGTAATCCACTTGTGAGGTATGACTTAGTGGTGGTTGTGTATATATGGTAGAACTTCTTTACTTGACTATGCAGGTTGTGTGGGATGAGACCTTGGTCTAGGGTTGGTGGATGGGATATCACTTTTATGTCTTGTCCTTGTGAGCAATACACAGTAGTAATTTTTATGATTAAGTTTATTCCCTCACTGAGTATTTGTCATACCCTTTTTCTGTGTGTACCCTTACAGGTTCTTGTTTAGTTGGTATGAGGAGTAGCAAAGCCTCCAAATCTTTAACCCTTTCCAGATATAGGTTGATGTTGATGTTGGGTACATTAGGTTCTTTGAGTTACTTTATGTGAATAAAACTCCTAGGTCTAGGGTGAATGTTGTGATGAGACTGTAAAGGGTTAACTTATATTTCTTTTCTCTAATAATGTGATGGATACATTTTATTTTATTATTCTATAATGGAATTATGTGTATGGAGTATGTGCAGTGTCGGTTTATGGTGGTTGTGGACCCCATTGCTGTGCCTATCATATTTCTAGACTTGGCGGCGTGACAACGACTAGACGACAACCGACGGGACTCATGGGAAGAAGTAAAGCACGATGATAGGACTTGGGACTTGGAAAATTTGAAGGAAGAATTGGGGATTAGGGTTTTGATATTTACTAAATTAATTTAAAATTACTTTATGATTCAATACCTAAGAGCACATTGATGGCGAGAGAGGAAGCATAAGGATGACGGCGACCCCAAGCAGAGATGATGACGATGGGAGGAGGAAGCATGATGATGTTGACAACGACAAGCATGACTTGGAGAATGAGAGACGAGGGAGCATAACTTAGAGAATGGATAAAGCACGATGGGAGGAGGACGGAGAGTAAGAAAGTAGAACGGAGAGACGAGAGAGCACGACAAATTAGGAATTATGGGGATTCAGGGTTAAGGATTTAGATTTTTTTTAATTAAATTAGTTTTAATTATTTTTAATTATGAAATGTCTTAACTATCCCTTATATATATATATATATATATTTAAGGGTATTTTAGTAATTTCATGTGAAATTATTAAAATACCCTTCAGGGACAAGGATGTCCCCATCCCTCAAAATTTTGATAGGAGGAATTTTCCCCCTGTCCCTGTCCCCATCCACGTGGGTGAAAACTTCCTACCAACAAGACCCCGAATGCGGGGATCCCCATTGCCATGCCTGGAGATGACATAGGGTAATCTCCCAAATATTGTAAAGCTATATTGTTAAATCTTAGGATGAGATGATAATCGAAAAATAAGCATAGCCTATGGTATAAAGTGTATGAATTGATTAAATTATCATGTAGGAATTGTTATTTTGATTCAGTTAAGTCCTTATGATAGACGTTAGGGCATAGTTCAATTATTAGCATGATCATAATTAATTTATATTTGAATACGTTATAATCAAAAGGTTGTGCATTGTTCTTTATTATTATTACCTCGGATGTTTAACTTTATAAAGAGCATGCATGTCTATGTATAAACTGCTTGGTTGATACTAGTGGTACCTCCTTCTCATGGCAAGGTCAAGGAGGGTAACCGAGTGAATATAGCTCCTAAAGGCACCTTGAATGGTGAGTAGTGGAGACAGCCCTCATGGTGAGGTCAACAAAGGTGGCCGGTTGAATATAGCTCCCAATGACGCCTTGACCGATGAGGTGACTATGCATTAAGGTAAGGATGGTGGCTGCATGAGCTTAACTCCCATTGAGATCTTGACCCAACTGGAATTTTTATAATGTTTGACATATTTGAACTTTGTTATCGAAGCCATATCATTCACTGAGTTTTGAAAACTCACACTCTCTGTAACTTATTTTTCCTATAGATCATATTATTGTTGAGGAGTACCCATTTGAGGAGTAGCAGGGCTTACTGTGGACCTTCCTGTTGTCGGATAGGCCTATTCTGTAATTTTCAGTTTAAGTCCATAGGTCACTTTGTAGTTGCGTAGGACACTTAGGAGGATTTTGGGACGATGTTTAATTTATTTAAATTCTATTATTTGGATTTGTTAAACTTTGTTTATTTGAATAATTCAAAGCATTTGAATATAAGGTATGTTACTACACTTGATTATTTTAAAAAGAGAGCTCATGTTTTACATGAGATGACGTTAACTCTTTAGTTCATTAAGTTATTTCTTAGTTCATCTGCTTTAAAATTATGAAAACCTTCACGTTGATATCTAGAATTTGTGGGGCATTTCGGGGATGAGTTAGGCTTAGAGTAACGAGGTCGGTCATTGATAAGTCCTAAAAAGCCATCGAATTATGCCATTATAAGTGAAGTTTTCTCTTTCTCTTAGCCTTGTTTTACTATCCTTTTGGATTTTTCTCTTGGTTTTCATTTAATTTCTTTGTGCTTTATAGTTTTCTTATTTTCTTATTTTATTTCCCCTTTTCTTGCCTTTTTAATTTATTTTAGTTGTTGTCTTTTGTAGGTGCAATTTTGGGGAGGAAACAAGAGAAGAATGAAGATTCCAGTAGCTTAGCGCCCAAGCACCAAGAATTTGAACATGAAAAAGCCTCTGCGTAATTGGCGCCCAAGCGCCAGACATAGCGCTCGGGTGCCTAACCCATGAACTTGTTGTTAGACTTGGGGCCAGGCGCCAAGTCACGAAACTGACGGTTTAAAAGTATCTTTTAGGATTTTTTGACCTAACTTTGGATTGGGAGATTTTGGAACTTAGAAGCAGCAAAAGGGAGCAACTTTTAGAGCTGGTTAGAGGGAAAGAAGGCCTTCTCTCTTGGGATTGATCTTCCTTCCTCCATCTGTTCTCTTTTCTCTTTATTTTTTTTCTAGTTTAATGTTGTAATTTGTTCTCTATGTTAGTTGTAGGTAGTTGTAACTCTAGAGTTGTTGTAAATCCGATTTTAGATTAGGTTTTGTGTAATTTCTTAAACTATTGTAATTGTTGATTAGTTAATACATGTTTATTTATTCCAATTTTAATGCTTTCCTTTAATTTAGCCAATTATTGGGATGATTTAGTGTTTTTGCTAAACTTGGGAAAAGGAAGTGAAAACTAAACCTATGGGATGAGTTGTATGAGTTCTTAAACCTTAAAGAAGAGGGGATTGATTCGCTAATGTCATAGGAATATAGATATTAGCCTCATATAGTCAAATTAGGGTTTGTTAATTAATTTAACTTGATTTTCACATAAGGAATTATGGAGAATTAGGTTTTATCTTAGTTGAAGTTTGGAAAAATCCTTTTAAGAATGTTTATGCGCTAGACTAGCATGTACAATTGATGAAAATAAGAGTGAGAGAATGATAATGGAACCTTTGATAAATGAAAGGTTTGGTGGTTGATATAACTTGATTTCTTATGAAGTTTTGTTATTGAATGATTTTTCTCAATTGCAATTCGTATTTTGTTGGAGTAAATTTTACCGATTGATTTGCTCTAAAATGATTGATCACCATTTTATTGAGTTTGGGGTTTTTATCTAAGCTAGAGATAGTTAGAATATTAATTTTTCCCTTTGCAACTTTTACCCTAAATCGGATTAATCTAGGAATAGATAATCTTATTTATGTGATTTTTATGAGTTCCTAAACTTAATCACCTACTTGAATGATTGGATTAAGGAATTAGACAATCATTTGGGTTAGGTAGATTTGTTTCTCCAAGGAATTAGGTTCAAACAATTTTGAGAACTTAACCAACATAAAAAAGATTTGTAATTAGATTAAATCATTTTTTAGCAACTCAAAGATTAATTTGTCTATGAATTAGTCTGATTAATAGTCAAGTAAAGTCAATCCCATCAAACCAAGGGTCTTGTCATTACGAGTAGCTTAGTTTTAGGTTTTAGTTAGTAGTTTTAGTTTAATTTGTTAGCTTTATATTTATATTTCTGTTTAATAATTTGTCTAGATAGCATTTAACTTTAGCTTCGTGGGTACTTGGCACCTCAATCATCATAGGAACGATACTCTACTCACTCTATATTACTTGTATAATTGGTACGCTTGCCAAGCTGTCAACAGTCATGTGCTCAAAAAACGGGTCGTGACACTTTACAAGGACTTTGCCTCATCATAAATGGTCTTGCCCCAATGGGCTACCATGTACCCCCTCTACACATACACATATCCAACCATAATTAACTTAAAATTATCCAATTACTCATTCATTCATAACATCCAACCCATAGGCTCAACATTTACTAAACCACATTGGACGAACACATCACATTTCCATAATTTGATGTAACTAGGGAAAAAAACAAGAGTAAGTAAAGTTTTTCTCTTACTTTGGCTCCAAGCAATGAATCTACCTTTATTATGTATATTGTAGAGGAAGGAGTTGCTTGAATAATGAAGGAAGGATGCCTAATGATTTGGGAATGAAAACAAGTAGAAAAAAAAAGTAAAATCATGGTGGAACAAAGTTCATTGCCGCTACAGCAGTAGGACACAGAGACAAATTTATTGTCTTTGTAAGTTGCCATTACAGACATACACACAGAACTACAGTGTTACTATCACTGCAATAGTGATGAACAACATGGACATCCAAAACAGAGATATACATCCCTCCAAAGATGCCTACATGAGTTCTAAACCTCTAAGCCTTTCCCCCAAGAATTTCTAGTTCCCAAACATGCATTTTCATCAAGTAAAACCTTTCCAAACCTCAAAATCCATCTTGGTTTCAAGATTTTTACCAAGTGACCCACTAGTTTTCAGAAAAACCATTTCTAGATTATATCCTACTCAAACCAACATTTCCATTCAAAAGTAAATAGATTTTCGGTTCCAATCCCATCAATGCATCAAGGGCGAGGTTTTGAGGCATCGTCCAAACATCGAAGGTAACATTTTCATCATATCCCAACTTGTGGTTTCTTAACTCTGAAATAGGACATGATAGATAAAGATTTCAGAAATCTTACCTCAAATTCTAGTCCCCTAGTGGGAGAGATGTCACTAGAGAGGATGAAGATGTCAGAGACTAGGTGAATGGGAGGGTTTGGGAAGGGTTATAGTGGGGACGAGAAGAATGGCATGAGAGAGCAGAAGAGAAGTAGTTGCCCATGTGAGAAGAGTAATATAAGGTGACACTTGACCAAATTGCCCTTGAGATTTAAGAGGGGCAAGGCTAAGGTCAAGGGAAAAAGGGAAAACCTCACATTAGAGACACATTCCACCCTTAAATACAACATATATCTACCACCAAACAAATTGCCATTCATACACACATATAATTTCAAAGTTTCACTCAATTCCGTTCCATTTCACAAGAGTATCACATAATCACTTTTATTTCATTTTTGTCCCTCAAAGGGTTTAACACATAAACAGTCTTTCTCACAGCACACATAAAACATCAATTTTTGCATAAATTCATTTAACCATCACAATTCCATATAAATAACATAATATACATCATTTTGCATTTCATCAATTAATCATCTATCATTGAGAATATATTCCCATGCGAGTACACACAAGCATACATGTTAAATAGAAACATATACACATACACAAAATTCATGGGTATTACATCTTCTCTCCTTCCTCCATCCTTATTCTTCCTCCTTTGTCGCCTTTATCGGTGTTGGAAGTCTCTTGCCTCGCTGGCAACCTCCAACAGTGCCAGTTGTTGATGATTCTAGGTGTGTGTATATGGAGTAAGATGATAGCTTATCCCAACAATTTGATTCATCCAAAGGAATCAATATAGGAGAACTGCATGGGAGATCAATAGAAGAAGATGATATCTTCAAAGTTTAGACCAACAAGACAAGGTGGATGGGTGTGTGTGATACTGTGATTTGAATAACTTGTATCTTTTTTTTCTTTTTGTATTATTATAGTTAATTTTTTAATAAGGGTCAATTTAGTAAAATCATATTAAATTTATTCATTTCCTTTATTTTAAATCTCATATCAAACAAAGTAATGTCTTTCCACTCTATTCCTTTTCCTAACATACCAAACATATTTTTGGATTATCATTCTCTTTTTCTTTTCTATTCACATTCTCATTCTCTTTACTTTAAAATCTTAAATATATACCAAACACACCCTTTGTGTGCTTCAAGAAAACCCTATACAATTGAACCAAAGTGACAAGACAAGCAATTGGATTATACATTAGATTGTAAATAGGTTATGTGAGGGTAGATAGTATAAGGTAACTTTGACTTCTAAATAGAGATATAAGTACAAGATACTCTCACTCTATATTTAATCACGAGAAATAAATCAAATGTTCATTCTATTTAAGATGAAAGTGGCAATTGAATCCCTAATCCCTTAAAAATCAAGTCTTTAAAAACCAAAATTTTCTCTGACCTTCTCTTAAACAACTCCCTTGACCTTCCCTTTTAAATAGAGGTTTTCATTAGAAAAGAAAGCATTCCTCATTTAAAATAGAAATTGAGAATGATCTTTTTCAATTGAAAGATTCTTGAGCACCAAGTTTGAATGGTATACCTTAATTGGACTGCCATATGCCCTATAAAGATTTTAGACTACTAAGAATCTATAGTATGACTTACAAAATCATTACCAAAAGTGTTAACTAATAAACTCCAAATTATGATCTTGATGTTTCCAATCATTTTTAGAACTTCCTTCAAGACTCTAATAAATGGAAAGTACACTCACTTATTTGAACCAAAGGTCTATTTAGTGTTATAAACTCCAATATGAACTAAAAAACATCAAAGTATAAAATAACTATAATTTTTCTGTTCTAAAACAAAAAAACTCAAGGATTAACCTACTCCAACAATGCATGTTGCCTAACCCATAAGTTTATATGGGATAGCTAAAAGTGGACTTGACTCTCTCATGTAACAAGATGATATTATTCGTACATTTCAGTGTATTTCAATGCATGTGCTATAATGAGGAGTTAATTGTTAGCACATGTACTGCACACTGTAATATATGAACATGACTCTAAAAGACTCCCTACGGGCAAAAAGCCTACATGCAAAAAAAAAAAAGTAAAAAGCCCTAAATATCTTAGCCCAACCCATCTACCTATAGATGGGCTAAATTAGCCCCATTTACTAGGCCCTTTTCTACATTCTTTCATTCCTTTTATTTTTTTTTCCAGATGCCTTTTTTTCTACAAAATTAATACTATTATTTTTTAAAAAAATCAAAATTATCCAAACTTACATTAAGATACACGGTACCAATAGCAAAAAATAAACGTTGACGACTATAACTCCAAAAAATAAAATGTTAACAAAAAAGCATACTTACACTTGGCAATAAAAATTAGGTAGAGAAGGGCATAATATGTCTACTAGCTTTCAAGTTTCAATCTCACATCCTAGTATTTCTTTCTTTTATATAAAAATGACACACGACCAATTGAATTTAACAATCAATAATAAATTTTTTTTTTGGGAAAAGTATATTTTTCGCATTTAAAGTTTACATGAGATTTCAATTTCGTTCATAACCTTTTTTTTTGGCTTGATTTTGTCCTTAATATTTCGTTTTTGTAATTTTATCCTTTTGACTAACTGTGTTAATGTGATGAACAAGAAAAAGCTGACAAAGTTGTCCATGTATGTAACCATATCAAATTAGTCCTCTATGTGTGTAGCCATGTTGGATTTGAATTTGTAATTCCAATTTTGCCCTTCATTCTTAAAAAAATAAAAGGACAATTTTGTCCTTAAAAATTCATCTTCTTCTCTCATATTTCCCTCCCTCCATCCTTCCCTTTGACGTCGCCCTACTTGATCTTCCTCTCTTCTATTTATATCTTTTTCTTCTTCTTCTTCTCATCCTTTTCAATTGTCCCCAAAATCAAAATCAAAATCCCTCTTCTCTTAATCAATTTTCTTTCCTTGTAAGATTCTCAATGTCTTCCTCAGATATGATGACAAAGTGGAGCACAGAGAATTGACCTTTTCAGGAGATTGTGACTGTGGCGGTGGCATTGAGGGTTTCAAGGGGAGAATCTTGCCACTGCTGAAGGGTTTGTTTCTGGAAAGAGAAGTTCTCTATAAATGCCACCGAAATTGAACTCAAAATGTTTGTTTCTGCCATTCATGGCATCTTCTTGTTTGGTGAAGGTGGGTGATCTATTTATGAAGAATAATGGAAATAAGCAAAGCAAAGGAGGGGTGTGGAAATATGAAAGGGGGAGGTGGGGCGTTAAAGAAGCAGTAGGAGAAGTGGGGCGGGGAGGAAGGAATGAAAACAAATTGGGAAAGAGGAGGTGCTGTCGAAGTAGAAATCCACTAGAGGGAGAGGGACAACCACCTCCATCTCACGGTTGCAGGTGAGAGGGGACGAAGTAAAGAAGTGGGGTGGGGAAGAGAATAAATTTTAAGGACAAAATTGTCCTTGTATTATTTTAAGAGTGAGTGGCAAAATTAGAATTACAAATTTAATCTAACATGGCTACACACGTGGATAAATAATCTAACATGGTTATACATGTGGATAGTCTTGTTAGCATTTTTTGTGCATCACATTAACGCCATTATCCAAAAGAAAAAAATTAAAACAAAAACGAAACATTAGAGACAAAATTGAAAAAAAAAACTTTAAAGATGAAATTAAGACCTAGTGTAAACATTAAGGACCAAAAATATAGTTTTGTATTTATACTTCGTTTTGTAATTAATTCGGACAACATATATTTATCTTAGAGAAAAATGCACTTTACCTCTATGAAATTTGGTCTATGTGCATAAAACTCCTATGAAGTTTAAAACTAAGCAAAGCTAATATGGACATTGAAGCACTATGTCATCAGATGATTCATGCGCCATATTAGTCATCTTCCCCTCAATTACCATAATAAAATTGTGACATGTGGTATATAAGCTTTGAAGAAAAATCAGAGCAGCGCATGTACAACAAGAATTGAAATTGGGCTTACATAGAAGAGGGAAAAGGTTTCCACCATCTAGCCACTGATGCACATTCAATATATATATATATATATATATATATATATATATCTAATAGTTGGATCACAAGAGGGGGATGAATCGAGTTTTATAAAATTTTCACAAAACTTAATTTGAAGTTAAAATGATTTTCTGTAAAAGTACAATGCTTAAGATAATAAATACAATATAGAAAATCAATGTGTTATCAAGATAAATATTTGTAAAGTGCTAGGAATAAAAGAGTAGATAACAATATGCACAAACAGAGGAGTGAGGGATAGAGAGAGCAAACTCAGAGAATTATACTAGTTCAGCTAATCTTAAGCCTACATCTGGTCCTCAAGAAATCCCTTGAGTATTTTCACTGTACTTGCAAGTTTGATCCGAATACTTGCAAACCACTACAGAGAATTTTGTTGCCAAAGCTCCTTCAAAACCCAATAGAGAATTTATGAATCCGGGCTCCTCCTCAACCCCTGGAGAATTTCTGTTGAACCGGCTTCTCTACAACCCAAAGCAAGTTCTCTCAATAAATACTCTTTCAAGGAATACTTCCTTGATAATACAACTCAGGAGAGAATAAATAACAGAGTCAACTCTCTAAAACAGAGTATGTGTTACATTGATAAACTCTTACAAATAAAACATAGATCAAATAGGATCTACAGATGATGCATAATAATAGGAGTGTTCTCTCATCTAGTTTGAAGATCTCCAAGCTTGGTATTTATAGAGCCAAGAAGAATAAATCTATTGGAGACATATGTAGGTTGAATCTAACGATTACGTTAGCAAGCACTTCAAAAATTAGCTGTTACAGTGCACTATCATGTGTTGGTGGTCGACCAGTTGGAGCACGATAGTCGACCAGTGTACTTCAGAAGTGAGTGACCAGTCATGATAGTCGACCAGTTGCATTACGGTGGTTGATTAATTGGTGCTTTCCTTCAAGGGATATAGCTTCTGGAGCTAGGTGGTCGACCAGTCAGGATAGGGTGGTTGACCAATCTTCAAAGACTTTGCTTCTAGAATCAGATGGTCGACCAGTCAGGATAGGGTGGTCGACCAATCTTCAAAGACTTTGCTTCTAGAGTCAGGTGGTTGACCAGTTAGGATAAAGTGGTCAACTAGTGATAAACTAATGTAGGTACATAGACTATTTTGATTCATCCAAGTTTCCAACACTTCAAATCTTCTAATTCTTCATTTCTTGGAGCTTTATCCTTGCATGTTTGTTTTTCTTTGAGTGAAGCATAATGTTGCTTTTCCTTATTCTTCAATCCAATGCTCACTCTTCTTGTTTTGAACCAACCTATAAAAGATATCTTACTTACAAACCAAATGGTTAGTTCAATTCATAATAATAGCATGATTCATTATATGAAATATCACATATTAAATAACATAATTATGCTCAAATACTTGTAGCATATTTAATTCATAATAATAGCATGATTCAATATATGAAACATCACATATTAAATAATATAATCATGCTTAAATACTTGTAGCATATATATGATAATTAACATTTATATATATATCAATGTTACACTTCTCACGTATTTGTAATCATCAAAACTTATCGCATATAGTCTTAAGGCTAATAATAGAAACTTCTGTTATTGTATTCAAAATTTGAAACAATATACACCAATTATTATATCTTATAAAATAATAACAAATATTATAATAAGAGAATATGCTATTATTTTACATAACTCATTTTAAATTATATAAAAATTTAAAAAATTTAACAAGAAATCTTATAATATAAATTTAATTATTATTTATACTTACTAAAAATTAAATTTATATTAAAAAATAATTTTAATATAATTATTTTTAATATAATAATATAATTATTTTTTAATATAATAATAAAATTATTTTTTAATATAAATTTAATTTTTATTAAGTATAAATAATAATTAAATTTATATTATAAGATTTTTTGTTAAATTTTTTAAATTTTTATATAGTTTAAAATGAGTTATGTAAAATAATAGCATATTCTCTTATTATAAGATTTGTTATTATTTTATAAAATATAATAATTTGTGTATATTGTTTCGAATTTTGAATACAACTAGTGTTGTCATACGTGCAATACACGAGTTAATATAAATATTATCATTTTTACTTATCAAATAAATAAATATACATATAAAGAAATATGTGTACAAAAATAATGAGACATTTAGGTGATGTTAAAGCATATATACTTCTGATTCATTAGATATAACTATCTTGAAAATTGAATGTGAATAATGTTAAATAAAAAGAAAAAAAAAGGTATTACATGAATTCATTTAAATAAATATACTAATGATAAAAAAAAGAGTTGAAATAAAAGTTATTGACTTATAACATAGATTTTGGAATACTTTTTTATACATTATGTTAGTAGTGATTGTCACTGGATCCTCATGCTTGTCAAATATCAGAATCTTTAATCCTTTTATACTTTTTATTCTTGAAATGATAGCGTAAAGTTGACCATAACTAAAAATATGATTTGTAAGATATAATCCAACTAAAGAAAGCGATTGCTTATGTTTATAGCAAATGCTCGGAAAAAAAAAATACATGTGTGAAAACAATAATAATGAATGAAATATAGAAAAAGAAATGGATACAAAAATTATGAGTTATTATAAAAAAATATAAAACAACTTTGTCATAAAGTATTAAAAAGAATCTGATGCCCAATACCGCTCATTTACAGACAGTCACAGGTCGGCCCATAGGCCTAGTCCCGTTTTGATACTACTATAAGGAGTGATATAAATAGAGATCAATGTATTAATAATAAGGAAAAAATGAAATGAAATTTACTTGCCTCTAACAAAACTTTTTGAATATTTTGCAAGAATTTTTTTGAATATTTTTGCAGGCACTTATTAATATTAATGATTATACATAGATGATTACGTAGAAAGTTGGCATGACATTTAAGTTGGTAAATGGGAAAAAAACTTTCAAATAAAGATATAGTAATTAATATAGATAAGAAGTAATAAATTATTAACGATAAAATAACAATATTACTTTAAAACATAATCAAAACATTTCATCATATTAAGGTTGATAAATAGCCTTGAAGTATTCAAAGAATTTGATATTTATCGTGACTCTAACATTTTAGAATCCTATAGTTATGTTATAATAAAAACTTCAACTTAGACTACAGAGAATAAAGTTTATGAAATTAACCTAAAAAATCTTTTTACAATATTGAACAACCATAATAGTTAGTCCATTAACATCAAAGCCCATGTACGATGTAATCTAATTTGCAAAATTCCCCTATAGAGTACAAATCACGTTATTGCACCAGAAGATAATGTAGTTAATGAACATAAACAATCAAAATAAATTACAGATTAAAAACATAGTTAAATTGCTCTAAATCTTACAGTTCAATGTCCGTCCTTTTGTTATTCTTGCTATTCTTGTAGATATCTTCAACAACTCCAACAACAGTTAGCTTACCAATGACATCTGTAAAATACACAAAAGGTGCACTGAACAATTGCGAGTTGATATTATGGGAATAATTAATTGTCGATGATAAAAATATAATGAGTTTACAGAGATGACACAAATCAATCAAATAATTTTGATCAACATGTTGAGATGAAGATATGTGCAAATAAATAAAATAAAGCCATGCTCAAATAGCAATATCATCTTCAACTCCATTGACTTTAGAGAAGTACTAGAATTTTGAACATAATCAATTGAATATTGATAAAATAATTTAAATAATTAAATAATAATAAGAATGAATTTAGTAATTTACATAATCAAATTCCAAATTACATGACTGTTGCAATCTTTACCGAATTTAAATTCATGAATGCCAGGAATATGCATTGATACTAGAGTCCTAATCACATTTTAAAAGAGTTGCTTTACCATTTAAATTTGAATTTACCATAATTTTACTGAAAACATTTAATGTAGTGATTAATAAGAATGAATTTAGTAATTTACATAATCTATTCATTTATTATTTCATTTTAATCTATTAATTTTAATATATGCAATTTCATGTTGTGTGATTAATAAGAACATTTTTTTAATTTATTTTAATGCGATTATATAATCAAATTCCAATTTGTATGATAGTTGCAATCTTTACGGAATTTAAATTCAAGGATGCCAAAAATATGCATTGATAGTGACAACACTAATCACATTTCAAAAAGGTTATTTTGTCATTTCAAATTCATTTTTCCAAATTTTGTCGCTCCACTGATGAACAAAGCTTTTCTGATTATCCATGGCAAGATATGATATTCATAAGAATGAATTTATTCTAATTTTACTTAATGCATTTAATGGACCCTTAATTTTACTTAATTCATTTATGGAATTGCTTCATTTGAATTTACCATAATTTTATTTAATGCAGTTAATGTAGTGATTCATAATAATGAATTTAGTAATCTACATAATCTATTCATTTAATATTTTATTTTAATTTATTAATTATTAATTTTAATACATGTAATTTAATGTATTGTGATTAATAAAGACAATTTTTTTCAAATTTATTTTAATACAATTTTTTCAAATTCATTTAATTAATATTTTATTTTAATTTATTAATTTTATTATACAGTATTTAATCATATCCATGTAATTAATGCCCTAAAATGAAATTATTTTAATTTATTATATAGATAATAGAAGTATCTATATATATATATATATATATATATATTAAATTTCACATATATATTGAATATGCATCCGTGATTAGATGGTAGAGAGTTATTCTCTCTTTTATATAAGCCCAAGTTTAAATCCTATTGTACATGTGTTGCTTTGCTTTTTCTTCAAAGCTAAAATGTAGTAATTGAGGAAAAGATGACTAATGTGGCGTATGAATTATCTGCTAACGTGACACTTTAGTGTTCATACCAGTATTAACCGTCAATTGATTAACAGTCAACCAATGGTAGGGTTTTTACACAATATAAAAATTTATAAGTGTCTTTTACTTAATTTTAAATTTTATGAAAATTTTTTACATATAAATCAAATTTTATGAGATAAAGCACATTTTTTCCTTTATCTTAAGACAAAAAAAAAACAAATCCACATAATATTCCTTTCAATGTTAAAGACTCTCGAGATGTAATAAACTAATGAATCAAAAAGAAAAATTAATAGGAAATAAATATAAAATTACATATTGTAGAACCTAAATTCGAAATAAGGCAGCGCCATCTAGTTTGTACGGGAGACGGGACGGTGAAGCGAAGAAACCACACTGTTTCATGCTTGGCCGGCTAGAAATCTCCGCATTTGTCAGATCTGCGATTCTTCTTTCTCGTTCTCTTTCTGATCGCTTCCAACACTGAATATTCATCTTCAGTTCTAAATGGAAATCACAGGAAGCGATTATCTTGCAAGTTTAAGCAATTCCAAAAGCTTAATTTCTACCAGATTCGAAGCTTACTAGCTTCTTCAATATTTTCTGCTTTTTTTTTTCCCATCCACACTATCCCTATATAGAATACTGAGGTTGTTGTACACTCTTTCTCTCTCTTTTTGGTGTCGGACCAGTTTCAACTTATCTAACTTGGGGCGAATTTCTAGTCAATGCGAGGTTATTCACAGAACCCACAATCTTCCTAGTGGGAAAGTCGGAATTGCAATGCAGAGTTCGTCAAGCTCAGTGGCTCAGCCGGAGGCAATACTCGAATGGCTTCAGATGGAAATGGGGTATAGGCCTTTGGCTCAGTATGGTGCGTCAAGCAAATCGCATTTGCCGTCAGTTGAGTCGCTTCGGAAGATTTGCCGTGGAAATATGATACCCGTTTGGAATTTCTTGATAACTCGGGTGAAATCGGAGAAAACGGTGGAGAATATTCGGAGAAACATCGCGGTTCATGGTGATGTGGATCGGGGTGGTAGTGTTAGTACTTCGGTGAACGCTGGTAAAGAAGAGAATAGGAGTAAAGGAAGGAAAAGGGAGAAAATATTGTGGGAGAATTTGAGTGCGGCGGAGACTCGGGAGGCCGCGTTGCAAGAGCGAGATTTGGCTGAGAAAGAGGTGGAAAGGTTGAGAAATATTGTGAGGAGGCAGAGGAAGGACTTGAGGGCGAGGATGCTGGAGGTTTCAAGGGAAGAGGCTGAGCGGAAGAGGATGCTTGATGAACGGGCAAATTACAGGTTTGGATCTTTGTACACTAAAATGTGATTTTATAGTAAAGTACTTGGTGATTTACCATTTCTTTACTTCTACATAAATCATGGAAAACTTCCTAGTGTTAACAAACTCAAATTAGCATATAAGTTTTAATTTATCCGAGTCATTATAATGTAGGCATCATCTTATTGCTTGGTAGGATGGATAAAGTCATATCGACTTAGTTTTAGGCTTTCAGTTACTTGGATTTTAGAACAGCTTATCATTTGTTGTGTCGAGTTAGTTTATGAAGGTATATATTTAATTCTATGTTGCAATGTCATATATGCTTAAACTAGGTTTTGATGCCAATGAGAGTATATATGCTCTTTAATCTATGCCAATGAAATATTTGAATGGGAAAAAAAAAAAGCGAAAGAATGTGCTTGACGTGATTGGCTTGGTATGATTAATGCAATGAATTTGCTGGAGTTCTTCATTGAGGAATGGTGAAATATTTGTGCCTGTTATGCAGGCACAAGCAAGTTATGTTGGAAGCATATGATCGACAATGCGATGAAGCAGCAAAAATATTTGCAGAATATCATAAACGCCTTTGTTATTATGTAAATCAAGCGAGGGATGCTCAAAGATCAGGTGTTGATTCTTCAATTGAAATGATCAATAGTTTTAGTACCAAAAATGAGAAGGAGGCTGTTTATTCTACTGTTAAGGGCTGTAAATCTTCAGATGATGTCATTCTTATTGAAACTACAAAGGAAAGGAATATTAGAAAGGCTTGTGAATCTCTTGCTGCTTACATGATTGAAAAAATACGGAACTCTTTTCCTGCTTATGAAGGAAGTGGCATTCACTTGAATTCTCAATCAGAAGCAGCAAAGTTGGGGTTTGATTTTGACGGGGAAATTTCCGATGATGTTAGAACTGTTATTGTGAATTGTTTCAAGAGTCCTCCTCAATTACTTCAGGCCATTACTGCATACACCTATCGGCTTAGAAATCTAATTTCTAGAGAAATAGAGAAAATTGATGTAAGAGCAGATGCAGAGACCTTGAGGTATCAGAATTTTTGTTATTTTGTCTCTTCATCTTTTGTTGCTGCTCTTTTTAATGCCTCTATTCTTTGAAATTTGAACCTTCTGTTGTATTCATTAATCATTATTGTAGCTTTCTTAAAAGTTAGTCATACTGAAGCAGCAAATCACACATGCCAAAACTTAAGCATGCAACACTTAGAGATATAGTCCCTTACCCTTTCCTACCCTCAACACTCGACTCTTTTAATGAGGTACGAGATACGATGGAATATTAGGAGTTTATTATAATGAGGATACTTATTGGTTAATTGGGATTACAGGGTATTTTTATGATTGAGGGTCCATAGAGATCATCATTATAGAATATTGTAGTTAGTAAATCAGGATTACAAAAAATTTAGGATAATAATTATCAGTTTATTGGGTATTATCTTATATTTATCAGTATTTTAGGGAATTTTGACTTTGAATTTCTGCAATCTATATGTACTATTCAATATTGTTTTAGTTACCTTTTTAATTATTGACTATGCTTAAAATTTTCAGTGAGTTTATTGTCAAAGTTCTCCTATTTTGTTTCTTTTGTTCCACACCCTACACACAATACATAGTGATATGTATGGGATTGTTGTTTGTTTTTTTATGAATGTTCTGTTATATTTGGTTAATCTGAGAGGATTTTGATTGTTCTGTTGGTTACAATTCACACTTGCATTTCTCAATTAGGTACAAATACGAAAATAACATAGTCATGGATGTTTCCTCTCCTGATGCGGGCTCTCCATTACAGTATGAACTTTACGGAAATGGAAAAATTGGTGTTGATGTAACTTCGGGAGGAAGTCAAAATCAACTTCTTGAGAGACAGGTCTTTTGCTATCTCGATTAACAATTTTATCTTCATAAAGAGGTTTTCCAAGTTAATTTGCCCTTCAACTTTTTTCCTTTTTTTTTCCAGTTATCTTATTTATTTTGAGTTCCTTGAGCTTCTTCTTCTATTGTATTTGGGTTGCCATATTATTATGTTCCTTGTCCTCAAGTTGTCTCTATGCGTGGGTGCATCTTCCTTTTCCTCAAGTTGTCTCTGTGCGTGGGTGCATCTAATTTTTGTTTCATATTCTCAAAATACTTTTCCTGCCTTATATTTGATTGTAATTAAGCCTGTTTATTACTGGCTATCCTTTAACTTGGTATGTTGATATCAACCGTGTGAATTGTAATTTATCCTTTTTTTTCTCTTTTTTTTTTTCTGTTGAGTTCTGCTTTCTGTTTGTGGAGCCATAAAATTGATGCGATATCTCTGTTTTCACAGAAAGCTCATGTTCAGCAATTTTTGGCTACTGAAGATGCACTGAACAAGGCTGCAGAAGCTAGGGACTTGTGTCAAAAACTTATAAAACGTCTTCATGGAGGCAATGATATTTCTTCAGGTTCAATTGGTATAGGAAGCACCTCCCAGAACATTGGCAGTCTTCGAAAATTCGAGGTTTTCTTTAAAAAAAGAAATTATTGCAAATTACTACTTTTAAGCTTTAAACTGTGTATTTGCAGAGCACTAACATCCCCCTTGCTTATGAAACTTTTTCTTTTGCAAATTTTCATTTGATCAATAATTAATTATTATAAGGCCAATTTGGGAGCTTACGCTAGGACAAATTAGTCTATAAATGATTGGTAAAGCAGTGAAATCTTGAGCCTGAATTAGTGATAAAATTATTTTGGTTAGCACAATATAGGAAGTACTTTGACAATTTGGGATTTTATGCTAGAAGAAATTAGTGCTTTAATCACTTACAGCCCTTTTTTTTTCCCTTTTATTTCTTTTTTATGTTTGAATTTTGTTAATCAAGTTTTTGGCATGCTTCTGATCAATCATTCATTTTTGTCTAAGTTTCTGTTCTTGAGATTGAATATGCTTGAGCACTTTTTTGGCAAGGACAAAACTTAGGTGCAATTTCTTAAGTGTTTGTTATCAAGTTCTTCGACAAAATTATCACATGTAGGGGAATTGTTTTGAAGGATTCAATGATGCATTTGTTGAGTTGGAAAAGATGCCCACATGTTTTATTTTTATTAGAGAATTTGATAACAAACACCTAGAGAGCTGTTCGAGTTCTTTTTAGGTACTAAAGATCAAGTATAAGTACTGTGTATTTTGTTTAACTGTTAATGAGTGATGTAATTATGCGTAGTTGACTGTGTGTTAACAAATAGAAAGTACAGTCTAAAATATCATTTTATTTGGCCTTCTGAGGTAACGTATATTAACCACCTAAAAAGGGCCTTCAGATTCTCAACTTCAATAGTTGGTGTTTTGAGTCAGCTGGCTTGACAATGTGTTTGTGTGAAGATTTGTTTTTTTGATTTTGTATATATATTAAATTATTGTTGTTTTGACTCTTTACATCTAATTATTCATAAAATACGATTGTAAATTTAGAAGTTATATGCAGAATCTTGATCACAATTTGAGAATGGGTATGCCATATTTTTGCAAATACATTGAGATACTTGCTGTGCAACAGTGAAGGCTTTCACTGATTCAGAATGATTGTTTTTTAAGTTGGCGCATTATTGGTTTCAACAGTATGTGTGCATTCAACATGAAATCCCTTATGTTGAACTGGATGTATTATTGGGGAAATTCTAAAATATACTTTGGCTATGAGTGTTCTTGAAGTTGTCACATTTTTGGATTCAACAGTATGGGTTCATTCAATTTGAAATTCCTTTTGTTGTACTACATGTTGTATTGAGGAAATGAAGACACTTTGTTTTGTTGGCACTACAAAGTATGTGGGCTGATTTTTCTTTCTTTAAGTATGTTGTGATCTTTCATGTATATAGACTTGTCAATGTGGCTGATCTCTCCTTGATGCTTATGCCTTGTGTATTCTCATGATTTATCTATGCCAGAGTGAGCCTTGTTTCTGTTGCAACTTGGAAACATCCCATGAAAGTTTCTTAATAGTTTCATGCTCTCATGTAGTAGCTCATGATTTTCTGTCCAATGCATGGGAAAAGATACTGAAAGTTGATGCTCTCAGTAAATTCTCAAATTCTGGAAACCAAAAGATTTAGTATGACTTGTGTTATTAGTTATTATGGCTTAATTAGGGATTTGTTTTATTCCGGGAGGAGGGAGTGACAAAGGATTCATATTTTTTTTTCCCTTTTTAGGGGGTTGCTGATTTATTTATTTATGTACTTATCTGCCTATTCTTTGTTTTTCTTCCTCGTATTCAGTTGGAGGTTTGGGCCAAGGAAAGAGAAGTGGCTGGGTTAAAGGCAAGCTTACATACCCTGTTATCTGAAATACAACGATTGAATAAGTTGTGTGCTGAGAGGAAAGAAGCTGAAGATTCTCTTAAAAAAAAGTGGAAAAAGATTGAGGAATTTGATGCTCGTAGATCAGAACTTGAGACAATATATACTGCACTGCTAAAGGCTAATACGGTAGGTTCTGTCCATCATTTCAGTGTTTCTTGGGTTAGTAATTCTGAAATACGACTAAGATATTCCTTAATTCTCATCCTTTATTAATGATAGTAACCTGTTTTAATCCTTAGATCATCACTGGTTTTATTATGTTAGATAATAGCCCGTGTCGTCTTGCTGCATTGATTTATGATATGTGAATATCAATATGCTTAAAGACTGTATTTGAGTGGTTGACATAATTTGGTCCTATAATGCCTTGATTGGTATTCACTTTTTTAATTAAAGCTACTCACAAAATTTTGTTGTTGTTGTTGTTTTTTTTTTTTAACCTAAATTATAAACAGCTTTAATTAATTATCCTTTTTCCCCTTCCTCTGTTCATTTTTCAGGATGCTGCTTCATTTTGGAGTCAGCAGCCATTAGCTGCAAGGGAGTATGCATCAAGTACTATAATTCCAGCATGTGCTGTTGTTATTGAGATTTCAAATAATGCAAAAGATCTTATTGATAAAGAAGTGTCTGCTTTTTATCGAAGTCCAGATAATAGCCTCTACATGCTTCCTTCTTCTCCACAGGTTTAAAATGCTCCAAAGGACAATATTGCCTGTTCATGATTACTCACATTAGCTATCATAGATAGAATTGTTAGTTCTTGGGGTCTGCTATATGAATTTGTTTTACATGGTATACATCAGTCTCAGATCTTGAGTTGAGTCCATGTGAATATAAATATGACTTGTTATCAAGATTGGGTTATTTATGATCATTGGTCAAATTTGGGTTTGTCCAGAAAATTTGAATCAAATTTTTTTTTTTACCAAGTAAAACTGTTTGGAAAGGAATAAATAACTTATGGGAAAGGGTTGTATCTCTTGCTTCCTTTGGTGTTATATCCAGGGTTGTTTTATAAAGTTATATGAACCATTTGGGCATTGTTACTTTCCTAAGTCCATGATTTTTTTCTTTCTATCCCCCCCCCTCTTTTTTGTGTTGTCTTTTCCTTTATTAGGTGGGCCATCTTATCCTCCTCTCTTGTACAGCTCTTCCTGTCTACTATAGCTTCTTTTTCTACACACACACACAAAATGATGTCCAGAAACAGTTCTTTGAATTGAGATCCAATTTGACTGATCTATCGCTCATCATCATGGGATGGTTGTTAAATTATGTGATGGGGGTTAGAACTTAATTTAACCCATCAACAATGAAGTTCTTGTGAAGAATTTGCACCTAAGGGCTTCAAAGAGATTTGCATTAGATAATCAATTATGTCATATAATTAGATGTGTTTCAACTAAATTATCTCTTCAATTATACTGCTTCAGGCACTCTTAGAGGCCATGGGTGCCAGTGGCTCTAGTGGACAGGAAGCAGTTGCAAATGCAGAAATGAGTGCAGCCATTTTGACTACAAGAGCTGGTGCTCGAGATCCTTCTGCAATTCCATCAATTTGTCGTGTATCAGCTGCTCTTCAATATCCTGCTGGTGAGTGTATGACTCTTGATATGAAATTTAAGTGGCGTGTGTTGACCAGTAGCATATATATGAGGTCTTGGGTTAAATATCATTCTTTATATTACTTCAGCCAGAATGATTCTTCTTTATCATTGGTAGATCTGGTTTTTTGCTTCCATAAACTTGTATTATAGATTGATGTTACAAGTTCATTATGAATTAACTTGATGATAAACTTCATAATGGCCATATGGTAAAGTCATGCTCTGTGGTGTTTCTAAGGTTCTTTATTTTTTTACCCGACCATAGGTAATAGCTTTGATCCTTTTTTTTTTTTTTCCTCCAATGAAAGAAAACCATCTCATGTCTCAAATGAAGATTACGATCCATTTGGCTTGCCATATAAGGTTAAATGATAGTATAAGCTAATATTATCTGGCCTTATATGATATGTGGCGCACACAATATATAGAGCTTATCTGGTTGGAGCCTCTAGTACGGCAATCCTGTAAAACACTATATACCTAGTGGAAATGGGATGATATGATAAATGCATGATAATTGCATTTAATTAGATTCTCCCCCAAAATTCTCCAAATTGGTGACCTTAGAAACATGAAGGTTGGAGATACTGGAGGGTTAGTTTCATTAAAATTTCCCTTCCTCTGCCTTCCCACAGTTATCCTTCATATGAATGGACCCTTTAGAAAGAGCCCAAGACTGTTTCCTCTTAACACTGGGTTTGATCACCAGGTTAATATCATGTCAAAGAATAATTTGACCCAAAATCTAAAGCTATTAAACTACAACCCAATTTTTTTTCTAAAAATAAATAAATAACTTGTAATCTAACCAACTCATGAAAGTCTGCTGTTATTGAAATTGGACAACAAGCACACAACTATCTTATAATGACACTAAATATTGCAGAAATTTAATGCTTAAAAACAAACTAGGTTTCAATATCATGTCAAAAAATTTGACCCAAAACTTAAGCTATTAAATAACAATCCAAGGTTTTCATTCATCTCCTTTTTAATAACTTGTAATCTATCTAACTTACGAAAGTTCACTGTCATTGAAATGTGGATGACATGCATGCATATGACTATTTTATGCTGACACTAAATCTGCAGCAACTTTCTGCTTAAAGGCAATGAGGATCAACTCCAGGACAGCCTCTTGTAACATTCAGAAGAACCATTAAGGGCGGTTGTTTTAGTTTTATTAGTTGTGGTAGAGGGAGAGAGAAGACAAAGATAATTTAATTGATTTGGGGTTCTAAAGCTTTTCTTCTCATTAGAAAGACTTAAATTCCCACAAAGTTTAGTTATGTGTAAAATGGAGATTGGTTTATTTGTCCAATTGAAAGAGACAATGATGCTGACCTCTGCAGAGATGAGATGCATATGTTTTAAGGGAGCTGTTAAACACCACCTGAGACTTTTTGTGTTTGGAAATTATTAAAAAAACAATGAGGTGTTTGGTGTACTGCTATCTCACATGATTTTACATCTTAGATACCGTGATGTAGTATACCAAAGTATAAAATACCACGGTATTTAAGATGCGCATGTTTGGTATGACAGTTGTAAGTTGTCATATAAAGGATACAAGTGGTACTTTGTAAAAGTTAACAAAGTTAAAAGGGTTTTAATATGAGATCCCAATGTTTTTTGATTGGTATGAGATACCACCCAAAATGGTGTCATCCTATGTTGGATAGCACTGCACCAAATACAGGAATCTTGAATGTCAACTAACATCCAGTATTGAATATGAGATAGAGGGGCTGAGGAGGAGGAAGGGTGGGGAATTTTTTATGGCATGTCTAAAATTGAAAAATTAATTATAGGAAATTCATTAAACTAACTTTTATTTTCAATTAATTTAATTTAATTATTTATTATTTCACATGCCATCAGGAAAATTCCTGCGCATTAGTAGGAGTCAATACCTCTGCATTAGATACTAATACTTGTTACATTACAAAATGTAATTCTGAAGAAGATATGGACAATTTTTGGTAAATTGTAAACATCATTGTAATAATGCAGTTTCAGAATGATGACAAGCTAAATTAAAGATATAAACTTATTTTCAGTTTCAAATTTATATCCTAATGCATTATATAATTTCATTTTCTTTAATTTGAAAGAATACAATATATTTTTGTTTGTTGCATTTAAACAGGTTAAAAGCTGTTATAATATTTGAAGTATTTTTTCTTATTGCTTGGATAGGTTTAGGGGGTTCAGATGCTGGTCTAGCATCAGTGCTGGAGTCCCTGGAGTTCTGTTTAAAACTTCGTGGTTCTGAAGCTAGCGTGTTGGAAGACTTATTAAAGGCTATTAATCTTGTCCATATTCGACAGGATCTCATTGAAAGTGGTCATGCGCTATTGAAACATGCTTATCGGGTTCAACAGGAATATGAAAGGTAAATTTGAATCTGATTCATCTTGTCTGAGGATTTCCACTTTATAGGTTTTTCATGAATATTGGTCTCAGTAACAGGCTCTTCAACCATTTTCTTCCATTTTGATATGTTACTGCTATTTTCCAATTTATGAAAGAGAAAAATTTCTTCATGAGGCCAAGGTTTGTCTTTTCCATTATTTTCCTTTTGTTTCGACCTTTTGTCTGCTTTGAACTTCAAAATTATCTTGGCTGATTCTAAATTTACATCATACAGTTATTTTGGTCAGAGGTATATGGATATGGATATGGATTAAGCTATCTGTCTCATGATCACCTGCTTTTCGCTCATCTTTCTCTTAATTTTCCTTTCTGTCCACCTCTGTTAATGATCCAATTAATATTCAAATATTAGCAAGACTTAGATGCATTTGTATGATATTTGTCAATCTTTTATAGCCGCGGCAATTTGTCAAAAGCTTTTATTCCTCTGCCATAACATTTGATATCATGCTGCAGGACAACAAGCTTTTCTTTGAATTTGGCTGCAGAACAAGAGAAAACTATCATGGATAAATGGTTGCCCGAACTTAAGACTGCAGTTTTGAATGCTCAGAAAAGTTTGGAAGAATGCAAATATGTCAGGGGTTTGGTGAGTAACTACAACAATTACTCCTATTATGAGAAATTTAATTGAGACATAAATTTAATTGAGACATGCCAAGGTAACTCAATCCTATGTACACTATTTAAATAAAAATTTCAATCAAGAGAACAACCATATTATCATACTAGAGAAAGAAACCCTAAATTCAGTGACACTTGCTGCCAGAAGCTGAATCACTTGCCATATGCCATGTATCCTCCCTCACCAGTTCGTACTTTCTCCCCTCTGTATTCTTCTGCATTTGCATTTTTCTTTTAATCAAAGATTTCCAACTGTTTCCTGAGATTTCTATATATATTTTCCGGTTATACACAACTTATGCCTAGCATTTGACTAATTCGCATATGTTGTAAGTCACAGAAGGCTGCTTCACAGTATCTAATAAATTGATATGATTTTCTATTATGGTAACCTGATTTGTAGATTCTTCCATGAATATTTACTAGATTTCTTTCTGAACTTTTGAATTGTAACTTCTGCAGCTCGATGAATGGTGGGAGCAACCAGCATCAACTGTTGTTGACTGGGTTGTGGTTGATGGGCAAAATGTAGCTGCCTGGCATAATCATGTCAAGCAGCTCCTTGCATTTTATGATAAGGAGCTATTGTGAATAAACCTTCTCTGTACCTAGACTTGAGAAAGCTTCTCCATGAGTCACTTTTGTTGGTACATTTCCCACTTCAGAGGAAACAGCCATGGCTATTAAGGTATTGATATTGGCTAAAATTGTCTAAGTTGAGGGGGAGAAGAAGGGGGGTTTGTCTTCATGATAGATGTCTGCAATAAAGAAAAGACGCCAACGAAAAAATCGTTATGTCCTTATCAAGGCCAAGTCTTTTTGTTAAGACCTAATCTCCTCTTTGGATGATCTCAAGGGCACACTCATCCATATCAACCTAATCCATTTAGCATATTTTCCAAAATGCCTTCCAAACAAATTGAACCTAGCTTTTAAAATGAAGTATTTTTGAGCTTATTCTTTTGGGTTGTCCTTGTTGATTTGTACAGTTTTAATATATTTTTTTTCTTTTTTGTCGTAGGTTTTGATTTATCATAGGTTCTAGATGGGGTTGCTCTTTTTGTGGTGTGATTAATGCCCTTGAAGAATGATGTCATCTAATTGTAGAGCATGTTTGTAATATTGATTGTTTGGCATCTAGTTTAGAGAAAAAAGTATGTTTAATGCACTTGTATTGCAGTTGTTTCTATGTAACTTGCATGAGATGAATATATGTTGGTAACTGTTTGCCCTCTCAAACGATTTCTTACATTAGTATAACATTGATAAGAAAAAATTGGCCACATTTTGGATAAATTTTATGTGCCTTGTAACATGAAAATGTTTAATAATGTGTATCATTGATTATGTACACGTTTATTTTCAATAATAATTCTCTCTATATATGGAGTGACAATCTTTTCTTTTTTTTAAAAAAAATTAGTTATTCTATCTGTCTCGATTTTACGTAATTATCACGTAGCATGGCAAACAGAAGTTTTGCTAGCTGGTTGAACAATGTTGTGGATAGTTGGCTGTAACGGAAAGAAAATTGGGACAATAATTGAACCACAAATTGTTACACTAGCTCTTTAATAAGCAGTCTTTGTATGAATATATTTTTTGCCTAATCATTACCATGATTAGTTGAATATAGTTTTTTAGATGACCTAGACCTAGGTATTATTTTCAATATTTTTGTAGTTAGTTATTGGAAGTATGATAGAGTAAACTGCCCAACATGGCAAGTAAACATTTACATGGCACTTCATTAAATCCACGTGTACTTTTTCTCCTCCACATTGTATCCCTGTAGTTTCGGAAATTCTTCACTTAGTGCTTGCACTTTTTTTTTTTTTCCAATTGGTTATTGAATTTCCAAAATTTTAAATTAATTTCAATTTGCCCTTTATCATCATCGTTTCATGATCATCAATTGATAGAACCTTTATTTGGCACAATTCGAAATACTTAATTAAACCAATTCTGAATGTATCAGATTTAAAATGCATAAATAAAGAACAAGTAATAGTAAGAGCATATATAGGAGATACAATTCAATAATTTGAGAGGGGAAGAAAAAAGCATATATGGGAGATTCCCTGTGGGCAGAAATGGCGGAAGAATTGAACACTTCCTTTGTAAGAAAAGAAAGAATATATAAGTGTTGATTACAATTTTCATAGTGTCAAAACTTCAATTGATGGGCCATCTTTGATAAAACTATAATATGAAGAAATAAGTGAGTCCGTGAACAAGCTTCCGTGAACCCGTGAAGACAGCGACTTTATTCTAATCTGACAACAATTTCTGGAATTTTCTGTTAAATCATTGAGATGGGTCTTTTCAATTTCAAGCGATTTCTTTCGATTGAATGTAACATCTCTGCATTTGGGTCCCAGACCTGCTGAAAAAGATAAATACCATTCACATTCACAGCTTAATTTTTCTATCTTAGATCTCCAATTAGACCATAATAGTTGTATATCTTTTACGATTTAGGATAAGGAATTTTTTATATATTTTTTATTTTAAATGAAGAATCTCATAACAAATATATAAGAAACAATTAACATTAAATGATTTGACATTTTTTTTCTTTAAACAAGTTATTGAATTTGAATCTTGTAAATGAAAAAAATTAGTACAGAAAGAGATTTATACTTTTGTGATTTGATCTGTTTTAAATTAAATTAATTAGAGTTTAGTAGATTTCGTATAAAGCTCTCTTAGAGCTAATTTTTTTATTTATAAGACTTGAACATTTAAAAGAAATAAGTACCAAACTCTTAAAACTTACTTGCATAGATATATGAAGTGAGATTCTTATTTTAATTCAAAAGTAAATTATTAATTTAGTTAAGAGATTATAGTTGTCTCAATATAAAGATTAAATGTCCTAATATAGTTCCTAAAAATTACAATTATTTTTTATCCCTTTATTTATCAAAATAAATTTTGATGACATACGAGATTTGAAAATTTAACAATAACAATGACTAAATTAAGATAAATTCAATCTTTTAAAAATTAAATTGAGATGTTTAATTTTCTAAGGATTAAATTAAGATAACTATAATATTTTAGGAATAATTTACTCCTAATTTAATTTATGATTCAACCGAAAAAAATAATTATCAAGATGAGAATGTCTTGGTGTGTTGGAAGACTGAAAAATCCAATGGAACTGTCCTTATAATCTAGGTTCTTATAAGTTGGGGATAATATGATATAATAATCAATCTGTACCTAAAGATTAAATGAAAATGCAGAAAGTGACCAGTATAAATTATCTCTATTTAGAGAGTTGATTTTGTGAATCATATTCATTCACAGATAGTGACAAATAAAAGAAGAAATAAAAAAAAATCAACCAACCCTTCTAATTTATTTATTTTAATCGTGACCCTCTATTCTAAAATTGAAAAAAAAAATCTCTTTATTTAGGAGTGTTTGGTGATTGGTTTGAATGGTTTCAAGTACAAAACCAAATTAAACCATTTCGGTTTAAAATAATGTCAAACCGTTTAATTTGGTTTTATTTGTAAAATCAAATCAAACCAAATCATAAAATAGTTGCTTCGGGCAATTTGGTTTGGACAATATGAGCCTATATTTGTGCTTTATTTTTGGCCCAATTTATCATTTTTTTTCTTTTTTACAATGGTTTATTGAATTAACTCATAAAAACAATAACATCTCATTCAAATTCTAATAACTCATGAACCAATATATTTGTTTATACAAATAACTCATAAAAATATCTCACTCAAATTCAAATAACTTATAAACCACAATATATATATATATATACATATATATAATTCATAAAAGCAACGTCAATCTAAGTTTAAAATAGCAACGCGCCGTGTAAAAGTAAAGTATTATTAGAGTACTCAATTATTTATAATATATAATAAATATATAATATACTATATTAGAGTGTTTCTTTATTTATAATATAATGTGTGTCTATAAAATATGATCGGTTTGGTTCGATTTAGCATTTACTAAATCTCTGCCAAACCGTTAAAAAATAGTAAATTTCAAAAACTAAACTAAATCAACCATTAATCGATTTTTGTTTACTTTGAATTGGTTCAGTTTAGTAAAATCAAAAATCGATTTTCAACTCCCTACTTAAAATGGAGAGAGTTTGGACTTGAAAGTGAATGGAAGTAAATTCATGATCTTAGCTCCACCCTAATTTCCTGACACAGTGACACTGAAGACAAAGTAACTCAAAAATTTTAGGTGCATCACATGAATCATGCAAACAAGATACAAATGTTAGATGGATGAATTAGGGTTTATGAAATATGAATGATGAAGTACAATTGGACAAATTCATGGATTCCGGTGGGAACCTTCTAAAAGGTTAGGCCGCCCTGAATTTCAGGGTTCTAAGTCATAAAAAAAGTTAATGAAACAACCCTTTTTGCCAGCTTCTATACATTTCTTTGAAATCTGCAGAGGCTGTAACTAGACACATCGAATCTTCTCTACAATATATTATCCTTGTTGACCCCGAGAGAACCACCAAATGGATCGAAGAGTTGTTTGTTATTATGCGGATAATTAATAAATAATTTACAGTGAATTATTAGAAACTTGGGTCGGTCATAGATAAAGTCCTCGAGTTTTCATTGCCAAAATACACACTTTAAGGGGCATCATAGTCTTCAAGAAATTCTTGAATTCCTGGGCCTAGACGTCTTATTTAACCCCTCCAATAAAAAAAGAAAAAAAAAATTTAGGTACAATTTTTTTATATATTTATTATCAAATTTTCTAATCAAAATATAATAAATGTATAATTCTTTAATCGAAATATGACAAATATATAATTTTTAAAAAATAACTTTATATTTTTTATAACTCATTATTTTAATGAATTTATTACACATACTCTCTTTTTAATAAAAAAAACTTTATAGAGATATATAAAGAACTGTGTATGAGTCTTCTTCAAAAAAAAAATTAAGCAATTTTGTCTCAAATTGATACTTATTAATAAGAAATTTAATTTTATAAAATCATATAATAAAGTTTCACAACGTTAGCACAATCAATGTAATTTGAAATAAACATAACAACTAAGATATATATATATATATATATATATATATATATATATATATATATAATTTGTATGTGGTTGTTGCAGATCTAGGATAACGTGGGTGTAATTATCCATATCCCTGACCTCAGACTTGTAGAAATTCTCAATAGAATGTCTAGATCCTAAGTCCAAAAATTAAGACTCCATTGCAGTATTGCACTTGCAGTCCCTAGCAGATTAGGTCGAGACCATTTTGATATGAATTTTCAGAAGTTACCCTCAAAAAATTAATAATGTAATATTTATGCAACTCCCAATAAAAATTTCATATTCTCATATATATCTCAAGTCCCGTCATGGCACATTTAACCAATCACTTGTTGACCAAAGGCAATGAGTAAATTACAAACAAGTGAGACAATCTCAATTTCAGGTTAAAATTTCAGATTCTAATATCTTATGTCATTAATTTCCTTAACTTTAGGTCCACAAAAAGAAATCATTCATGTTATATGAATACAAAAATCCTCACATGCACTTCTGCTTCACGTGGTGCTTACACGTTGCAGCTCTGAATTCAGATGCAGACAGGTCATGCAACCAACATAGTTTGTGTCTGCTTCCACCTTCCAGTGTGAACCGAACAAAAGTCCATAAAGAAACTCCAGATAGGTTGATGCAATGAAGATAGATAAAGTTAATGATATATGAAATATATAATTAAGCAAAAGATACATCTCAATTAAAAGTGTCTCTTTTGTTTGTGTATAAGTATACATATATTTATACATGACCTGGTTTAGTTATTTTTTCCAATACTAAGAGCATCTCCAATCAAAATTCTTGAAAGATTCTTAAAAATAAGAACTGATTCTTATTGGGTTCTTAAAAAAAATCCATCAGTTAATTCTTTCCTTGGCTTTCTTGAGAACATCATCAAAATTGTTGAAATTGACTATTCTTGTTCGAGCAGAATATTTGACGGAAGCTAACACAGAAACTGAAAACCCACCATATCATACACCCATTTTTCAATTGGGAGTGTAATCCCTGACCCTAACCAAGTTAGCATCATGACAAAAGAATTATGTATTTTTTAAAATTTTAAAACTAAATTAATAGCAATAATATATTAAAACACGGATATCATTATAACAATTTGTCTATATTCTACGTGCTTTGCCGTCACTAGGCATATCTCACAGACTTACAGAATATGTGGCTGCTTTGTTTGTCTCGTGAACCAGCAGGGCCCCAACAGTAGCACTTGGCATTTTTCAAAACTATACCATCAGAATATGTGGCTACTTTTCCATGATTTGGCACAACCAGCCCTTGCAGTGTAGTGCTATATGAAACTTTGCGTTTGATTTTCCCTATCACAGAAAGCAGGAAAGGACAAGAAGATGAGGAAGTGACAATAATCAAGGATGAGCCTTTAACTCTTTATATTGAGGCAGAATCATTAAACTTTGCTTACTCATAGACACAATTTTCAGAGAACTAAGCTGAGAATGTCTTGGTTCCTAGTATTTCTGATTCTCAATCTCACATTTAGTAGCTTCTCAGAGGGAAGCCATGACAAGAAGCTTCTTCCCGCTGTTGTTGTTGGCACTGTCTACTGTGACACTTGCTTTCAAAAGGATTTCTCAAGGAGCAGCCACTTCATTGCAGGTGCATATCAACTGCTTACTGTTTCTATAAGCTTCACTCTCTTCATTCAAACATTTCCATTCTATTAATATTCCACATTGGGCAACCATAGAGTACTACGTGGCACTAAGAGACTCCTCCAAGTAGTCTTTTAGTATGAATTTTACTCTTGGCTAAAGTCATAATACGATATTATTGTTGTCTAAACAGTAAATTTTGTGGCCGATATAATGTTGTGCGTTCTTTTGTGCAGGTGCAACAGTTGCTGTAGAATGCAAAGATGGGAATTCAAAGCCAGGATTCTGGAAGGAAGTGAAGACTAATGAGCATGGGGAGTTCAAAGTTGAGCTTCCATTTTCAGTGAGCAAACGTGCGAGGAGAATCAAAGGGTGTAATGTGAAATTGATAAAAAGCAGTGAGCCTCATTGTACAGTGGCCTCGGCAGCAACTTCATCTTCACTAAGGGTAAAGTCAAGAAACCAGAGAGAACACACATTCTCTGCTGGGTTTTTCTCATTCAAGCCCCTTCAACAGCCAGATCTCTGCAACCACGAATCAAGTAGTGCTCAAAGGTCAAAGGAATTTGATTCTGTGAAAACTCTGTTTCCTCCAAACTTAGACCCAACACCCCCTATTGGCCTTCCTCCTCTTCCTGAAGTACCTGTGCTTCCACCATTACCAAATCTTCCTCCTCTTCCACCTGTTATAGGAATTCCGCTACCACCGGACATTAAAGATGCTGAACAATCCAATAAAGCTCAGCTTTCAGATCAGAAAGCAGCTCCCCCTAATGGCTTCTTTCCTCCTATCTTGCCACCCATTATCCCTAACCCATTTCAGCCACCACCCTTGATCCCTAACCCATTTCAGCCACCACCCTTGATTCCTAACCCGTTTCAGCCACCTCCTTTGATTCCTAACCCGTTTCAGCCACCAAGCCCACCACTTATCCCTAACCCGTTTCAGCCACCAAGCCCACCACCACTTATCCCTAACCCATTTCAACCGCCAAGCCCACCACCACTTATCCCTAACCCATTCCAGCCTCCACCAAAAAGCCCATCGCCATTGTTTCCTTTCCCACCAATACCAGGTTTAACTCCATCACCGCCACCACCTCCACCACCAATTTTTCCATTTCCTTTCCCTCCATTGTTCCCACCTCCTAGCCCTGGCAACCCCCCTGCTTCTTCTTCAAAGATTACTCCTCCGTGATGAGAGATTCTTATGCAGATTTGATCGGCAGAAGATAAGTAGACAAAGCTAATCTTCAGTAAATATGTAAACATATCAGAGGTGGATCCCACTTAAAAGTATATCTGATTTGTTTACATGTTTCTTCATGATTAGTTTGGTTTATCTATCTATTATAGACAGAATCTATCTGAGAACTTTTCCATTTTGATCCAATAGAACCTATTTATGTACAATTCTCCAATAATTCCTTTAACATGATGAAGTTGTTTACTTTCCTGGTGTAAATCTTAATATAGTTATGATATAGTCAGCAAAAGATTGGGATGAATCTACAGTATGGAGTGCAAAACTGAGACATCATTACTATTGTATTAGTAATAAATTTGAGTATGTCATAATCTTCAAGCTTCAGTCATGTAAACTCTATTATTTATGTACTGTTTCCTTGAATTTTTCTTCCAATGGACACTTTTTTTCTTTTTGTTTTTTCTTTTTGGCCGATTAAGATGGACACTTTTGATTGTGATATGACTGAAATTGGCAATGTCACTGCAGCTGCTGGAGAGTAAGATGATTTATGTTATAAGCATCAGTTCATCCAACATGTAACCATGTAAGCCACTTTAATGCGAATAACAAAAATAAGAAATTTCTGAAAGTTTCAGTTGAGTGGTAGGTACAATTTTTAGCCACAATTGAAAGGATTTAAAGTCGAATCCCCAAAAGCTTAGAAATGAGAGAGGATCAATTTTTATGGTTTAGTCCTACAACAATGTCCCCTTTTCAATAAGTGCGAGGTAAGTAAATCAACAGATGCAGTCCAATGGTAAGGATTTTGGTGAATACAGAACAAAACTTCATAGAATTCTTGCTCCTTCTTAGAGGATAGGGATTTGGCAATTTTAATTAAGTCGAAGCCAATTTTTAGCCGCAAAGCTCTTGAAGAATGTCAGAAAAGGATAGAGCTCTCTGAAGGCTCAAGAAATGGCTGGCACGCATTCACTATGGAGCAATGATAAAGTCCCAACAAAAGAGAATTTAACTCTCATACAATGAGCTACAGGGAGTCATCTCCAGGTCTCAATTCAAATCCCAGTCAGAGCCAATTGATCCCCAAAAAAAAAGATCCTAACTACTTGGAAGCCACTTTTGACCACCGTTATTGAGTGGCCTGTAGTAGTGAGTTGTATGTGTCTGTATGTGTTTCTAATTCCTTTAAAAAAATTCTGCGACACTATGATTATACTAATAGTTGGGCCAAACTTCTAAAAATACAATGTAAATGATAATTATAATAAAATCACTCAACAGTATCAGTACAATAGTCTTTGGATAAAACTAACCTCTCAGAAGTGACAACTAGTAAAAATATGAAGGGAAAAGCTCATTACTTACCAAGGCAACTCAACTCCTCCATGTAACGTGGTCTTGTTGACTAATTGATTTCTTACTTTTTACTCCCTAAAAAAAAAAAAAGGAAATACCAAGAATGAACTTAAGCAGTACTTCAACACTGGTTTTCTTTGTCACATATGTTAGTCCCAAGGCTTCTAGAGAGCCTAAGTCTTTTAGTTGTGAAGATCACAAAGCTTAAATATATTTTTTGTCATAATCAAGACCATTACTCTCTAAGAGAATATTTGTAATTTGTTTTTGTTTCTATTATATTAACTATCAAGCATGTCTAATAATCCGATTCCTTGCTTGACTATGCAAGACATGAAGATATAAATAAACGAAATAATCAAGACCATGATTCTCTAAGAGCATATTAAAAATTTTAATTCATTTATGATATAAAGCATATGTATTAGTCTGATGGCTTACTTGATTGCGCAAGATATGTAGATAATAATCAAAGGAATTTAAAGAAGACTTTCCGTCCTTTTCATGACAATCCAACAACTATTCAAGTGTCAGAAAGGAGAAAATCATGGAACTACCGGTAAGATTTCATTTTCGGTTCCCCTAATCAGCAATCAGTACTGCTACCATGTAATCTATTTTTTTTTTCATTTTTATTTTTAAGCAAAGCCATCTAATATGTTGTTTGGTAGATATTTCACAAATTGATAAATAAAAATATTAGAATGGGTAGTCCCCAGAGTACCGAAATTTTTGGGAATTTTAAATGATTCCGTTCCTCCTGACAATCTTGGCAAACCAAACAACGAAGAAAGCCGAACCAATACTCCCATGCTTTGATCATGAATTAGCAGATTACACAAGTCAAACGGGTATCTAATATATATACATTCACGTAGTGTGATGCAAAAGCTAGCTCGCACATGTTATAGATGCTGTGAACTATATTTGTAAATTGATAGGGCTAAGAAAATTATACCGAGAACGAAGAGGAGTCGCAGCTGACACGGCGTTTACAGTGGAAGAATCGGTAGACGTGGCGGGAACAGAGTTGAAGGTGTCGTCAATAGTAATAGCGAGATCGTTAGAGAACTCAAGGAGGTCCTCAATGAAGAAATGGACGGCGACGGAAGCGCCAGAGGCGGTTATCGGAGGTGAATTGTGGGGCAAAATTGTAAATACACCGGAGTGCTTCCATGCTTATAGTTTGTTCGGGGATACAATTACAGATCACATGATTACCATCTAATTTTCAAACACATTTTAAATTGGTATATGATATTTCAAATCTATAGTGAATGATTGGAGATTAATGTAGTGGCAAAATGGGATGTCAGCGTCTGTTTTAAATGACATTAGATTAAAGGATATAATTAAAATTAATTAAAAATATATAAATTATAATTATTACTAAATAAAATTTTAAGTTATAATTGAATATGAGTTAAAGTTTAAAGAATGAATAATAGCTTTGCCAAACTTAAATTAAATCATTGTTTCAAGAAATAGTTTGATTAGTCTCGTATAATTAGCATTATCTACATTGTCCATATTACCCTATCTTCATATTATAAATATGCATAAATTATAATCATTTGAAGAAAGTAAATAAACAAGCAAGAAGCAAATCACTTTAAATTCATTTTTTTCTCCTTCTTTGTGTAATTTGTGGTGTGTTTATTTAAATGTGAGTTTTGTGTATTGCTGATATTTACCTATCATTTATAGAGTAAATACAACAACATGAAGTATTCTTTTACAATTTAAAAATGGACTTTCTCGAGCAAAGATATAAAATTAATCACATGTAATATTTTAAAAATTGTATGTATCATTAAATTGATTAAGGTATTGAATCATGATTAAACTAGTACTAATTAAATATACATATATATATATATATATATATATATATATATTAAATGTATATTTTAATTTATATTAATAAATAAAAATTACTTTTTTGAAAAAAGTATTATATATATTTATATTATATTACAAATGAAAACAAAAAAGCCTATTCTCCTGTCATGCTTTTAGGTTGAACCACTTCCCAATACTACATTCACGCTTTTCCTGTCATGCTTTTAGGTTGAACCGCGATTTCACGCTTTTAGGTTTTAGCAGTAGGCTCCGCTTTAATTACTTGTTATTTGCGATACCCGTAAGTTTACTCGATTGTTAGTTTTCTCTTTACATATGGTATTTACGTTAAATTATTTGTGTGTGTGCAAGTGAAAAATGTGTGCTAAACGTATATGTTGCATGAATTGTGTAGGATGGCGAAAGATATGTGATGTTATATAATAATATGTGATGCATTGTTGATTTCACATGAAAAATGTGATTCGGGTTATTAAGGGATTAAAATAAAAAATTAAAAGTTGACTAAGGGTCAAATAATAATTACTTCAAATTTGTGGCTTGGAGTTGAAATTTTTACAATAAGATATATGTGAAGCAAGAAATTAAAAATATAAGATTTAAAGGAAAATTAAAAATAGTTAAAATAATGAAAAGAAATTTCTAAAAATTTAGTAAAACAAATATTAAGTGAGATAAATATAGTCATTAGATAAGAAGAGGAACAAGATAAAATATATTTAATGGATGAGCAAATGGGATTGAGTAGCGGAGAGATAAGGAAAACAAGGAGAAATGCTTAAGATGTAATATATCTATACAATTAATAAAATAAGAAGATATAAAATATTATATATACCTAACCAATAAAACAAGAAGAAAAGGGGAGAGAACTCGTTAGGCGTAGGCCACATATTTTTTTTAAAAAAGGGATAGACATAAGTGGGATAATTAATAAAGTAACAAAGAATGAAGCACTATTTATGAGTAGACCTTCCACCCACTCTAATTTAAACAAAATAAAATTAAGATAATCAAGAAATCAAATTCTAATCCAAACCTAAATTAATTTGATTACTCAAACTCTAAACCTAAACCTAAAATCTACACCAACCTAAATAATAGCACCCTTTTTGAAATTAATTAAACTAAATTAAACAAAGATACTCTAATCTAAATTAAACTAAATAAATCTAATAAGATCATATCCTAATTGAAAAGTTAATTTTCAAATAAAACAAAATTCTATAAACCTAATCCTTTCCACTAATTCTAAACCCACTCCTTTGGCATTTAGCCTCACTATTTCCAACATCTACTTCACAATTACACACCTACTTCACTAATCCCAAACTCATCCCTTTGTCATTTAGCCACACTACTTCCAAGTTCCAACATCTATTTCTCAATCACACACCTACTCCACTAATGCCAAACCCACCCCTTCCTCATTTAGCCACACCATTTCCAATATCTATTCCTCAATCACAAACACACTTCAAGCTTCCAAATACCAAAGCTCCCAAATCCTCTCCACCCCTTTGTACACACACATTTGCCACACACACTCTCTCTTCCCAATCACACAAAGAGCTCCCATTAACGTGAACACCAAGGACACACTTCGAGAAGAAGAATTTGTAAATAAGTCCTGTAATCACATTCACACATCCGGAGAGATCATTCAGACTACAGAAAGGAGTCGTTGGAATCCAGGTGAGTGGACGTAATATTAATAATAGAATCATATCACGATCCATCACGTTAGTGAACTGGGTTGAAATATTGAATTTCACCAGTTAAATGTAACAACAGATATTAGTGAGAACCCCAATGTTGTTATTTTCAAATGTTAAGGAAAAAGGCATAAACAATTAATAGATGAATTCAATATGTTTACAATTGTTTTTACTTGTAAATTTTACATGTGTTCATGATAAAACTGTGATGTGCATCATTAAGGCCCTCATTGTGATATTGGGTGGTGCCCCCCATTAGTGGCAAGCAAGATCGGTCACATTGGCTTGATAAACGATAGAGGAGACATAATTCCTCACAACAGGATGAATATTGTCGTAGCCCAAGTTGCTTTGTTAAACTTGTGATACGCCCTACTGGTGAGACAGATTAGGTTGTTGCATCACTAAGGTCATAAGAGGACCAGAGGTTGAGCGAATGGCTTTCAAGGTGGCTCTGCCTAAGTGATGAGTACCGTACCCAAGATATGCATTTGATTGTTTTGTTTGTGGAAAAATTGTTGATTTCTAGTATGTTCCCTACTTGTGTTCTTGGTTGATTTTACAGCCTTGGGGTTCATTATCATGATTGATGTTGTATTTTGTTCTTACTGTTGAGATTATCGTACATTCACTAAGTTCTTGAGAACTTGCACTTTTTTTTTCTTTCTCAGATCCAATTACAGCGAAAAAATCCTTCTAGACAAGTAGCAGGGTATTCTGTGCGATAAGGAATATTTATGTTGCCGAAAAGGTTTAATGATCTCGTGTCAGGATTAGGGGCTCTGTGGTCCTTGGAACTCTTAATATGTCACTTTGGAAATTTTTGGGAATTTCAATTAATTAATTATGGAATTAATAATCTATATGAGGACGATGTTATTATGGTTGTTCACCCATATCCTTATGACTGTATTAATTAAGTTATGTGCATGTATTCATTTCTATATGTGTAAGCAAGGATGCTAGGTATGTCCTTAACAAAAAAACTCCATCTATTGTAATGAGGTGTGGATTTAAATGAATTTATGGATTGTACAATTTCACATAATTGAACCTAACGAAAAGGGTAAAGACAATAAGAAGGCTTACAATAATGAGAGACGTCGTTACTGTGCCAGTCACGAGTACGTATAGTGGATTACGACAAAGTTAGTATTAGAGCCTGGTTATATGTCTCCTAGTGACTACAGAGCAAGACGTCTTAGGTAGAACCCTCGCCCATTGTTGTGAACCACGGCACTATTATAGGTCAGGGATTCGCAGATGACCTTATATAAGTTATATACATTCCTATTTCCTTTCGTGTCTAAACTCCTCGTTAGAATAGCTGTTACATCATTACTAACCCTAGAAAATTATACATGTAGATTTGAAAGATCTCCAAATGGCATTTGATGAACATCTACTCAAGGCAGTCGTACACAATCTGATAGGGCTCTGGCCCCACCACTAGCCTTGTCAATAGATGTGTAATCGAGGACCTGTAGACACGCTGAGAGCAAATCTGCCCTAAAAGAGATATGTCCCATTGGGGAATCTAAGGGAAGTGGTGAGGTGTCGCCTCAGATAGACCCTATCTTAGTCATGGAAATGTTCACTGAATTTCAAGCCTGAATGGATGCATCGAGGCGAGGCTAGAGAAATAGGCCAACAGCCCTCCCTTGCCAACTTTGGTGGTCAGTGTACCGATGACCAAGGTAATCAAGATCGAGATCTTGTATAAGATCAGAAAGGCCAGTGAGATCGAATCGCAGGATTGAATCACAGGAGTTTAAGATCCTATGCAATTTTAAAAAATATAAAATATATTTAAAAATAAATATAATTTATCAAAATATCAAAATATTTTCATAAAACATCTCATATTTCTATAAATTTATCAGTTATTTCCATAAAAAAAATTAAATATCAAAATATTAGGAAAAAACCAAGTATTAAGATCTTAAGATCTTGTACGTTATGCTTAGATCAAGGAGTTTGAGACCCTGAGGCAGGGGTCCCAGTCAGGGGACGAAGACAATGCCACATTTGTGAGATTGGCCGAGTATGCCCCGCACATAGTACCGAACGAGAGGGAAAGAATCTGGAGATTCATTGAAGGTTTGAAAGACCATCTGTTTGCGCAGGTAGGCACTTAGATAGATACATTTACCTCCTACATGGTTGCGGTAAATATAGCTCGACGAATGGAGCACAGGGCAAAACTTTGGGAGAACTGGAATAACAAACAAAAGAGAGGATAAGACAAGAAGTCACATAGCCATAGAAAAAATTCTGCACCTCTCTGAACCACTGGCCATGTACCCTTTACAGCTAGTGTGCCTCAACCTTAGTTCGGCGGGACTGGGAGTTAGTTAAAAGCCCAATGTCCTGGGTGTAGGTGACATCACCATAGAGAACGTTTCAGGAAAGGCAAAGCTGTGACTTGCTTTAAATGCAGACAATGGGGCCATTGCCAATAGAGCCCTGACTGCTACAAGAGGCGACCAGTCTGGGAGAGGCACTGGCAGAGGAAAAGGTGGCTAAAGTCAAGCTTTAGCAGGCCGAGGTGTCACTCGCATGTTCGCCTTAACACGTCAAGATGCATTGGCATCAAACGCTGTAGTTGCAAGTAAATTCTAAATTCTAGTATACCTTATACTCTAAGAATTGCTTATTTACAATTTGAATTTATGAAGTGTATTTTTTTTTATTATTGCCACCTTAAGGTACCCTTCAAATTTGTTCCCTACCCGCTTAAGTGTTGTTTGACTCTGGGTCAACACATTTTTACGTGTCACCATTCTTAACTAAGAAATTTGCCACAAAGTTGGTTCAGCTTGATTGACCCTTACTCATAGCTATGCCTACGGGGAAACCCTTTTAGTGAAATGCGGCTTTAAATCGTGCAGCGTGAAGGTAGGAGAAGCAAATACAATAGCAAATTTGATGATTTTAGACATGACAGATTTTGACACCATTCTAGGAATGGACTAGTTAGCATCTTGCCACGCCAGCCTAGACTGTCATGGCAAGGTAATCCAATTCAATATGCCGAATGGGCCTACTTTCGTGTTTTAGGGGGACCGAAGCAAGGCACCATGAAACTTAGGGCCTGCTTGATTTGGGCATTTCCTATTTTCATTTTCACTGAAAAAAGAAAATGGACTTGAAAATGTGTTTGGTTTAGTTAACTGAAACAATTTTCTTGAAAATATTTCTTAAAATATGCCTAAATCTGAAAACACCAAAAAGATGTTTTTAGTGTTTTAGGAAATGCATTTCAGGAAATGAAGACTGAAAATAAAAACAGGAAATGTTTTCATAACCCAAACAGACCCTTAGTTTCTCTAATGAATGCCCTACTACTATTGAGAAACGGTTGTCGAGGATTCTTAGCCCTTATACGGAACATAGAGAAGGAAGTGCCTAGACCAAAGGACATTCTGATTGTTAGGGAATACTTAGATGCATTTCTAGAAGACTTGACAGGATTACCACCAGATCAAGAGATAGAATTCAATATCGAATTAGCATTGCAGACTCGTCTAATCTCAATTTACCCTTATCAGATGGCACTAGCGGAGTTAAAAGAACTCAAGGAACAGGTCCAGGACTTGCTAGACAAGGGTTTCATTAGGCCCAATAGCTCTCTATGGGGTGCTTCAGTTCTATTTGTAAAGAAGAATGATGGGTCAATGAGATTATGCATCGACTATAGGCAATTGAACAAGGTAACCATAAAAAATAAATATTTGTTCCCTCGTGTCGATGATCTCTTCAATCAATTACAAGGGGTAAAGTGCTTTTCAAAAATTGACTTGAGGACTGGTTATCACCAACTCAAGATCAGGGAAGAAGATGTTCCTTAAATGACCTTTCGAACCAGGTGCAGGCACTTTGAGTTCCTAGTGATGTGATTTAGACTGAGGAATGCCCTAGCAGCTTTCATGGATCTTATGAATCGAGAGTTTAAACCCTATCTTGACCTATTCATTATATTGTTGATAGATGACATCTTAGTCTACTCTAAGAGCTTGAAGGAGCATGAGCGACATCTCCAAATTATGTTACAGACACTAAGAGACCACCAGCTTTATGCTAAATTCTCTAAGTATAAGTCTTGGATTAACCAAGTAATATTCCTAGGCCATGTGATTTCTAAGGATGGCATCTAGGCAAACCAAAGCATGATCGAAATAGTGAAATCATGGCCTAGACTGACCTCGGTAATAGAAATTTAGAGTTTCTTAGGTTTGGCAGGCTACTAGCATCAATTCGTCAAAGATTTTTCGAGGTTAGTTGCTCCTTTTACTCAGCTAACTTGGAAGAATATAAAGAAATTTGGTCCTCCAAATTTTCGTTACCTCATGACTCAAATAGGTGTGGATACTTAGCACGATTATTCTCCTCCGCTTCCCACGTAGCCTTCTTGTGGGATTGATTCTGACTTAACAGAGGGAATTTCCTTAAAACGGAGTCGTTTCACCTAACTGTCGAGGATAGCAATCGACATCTCCTTGTATGATAAGGTTTTATCAACCTGAATGGTTCTCAGCTGGAGTACATGAGATGGGTCAGGAAGATACTTCCTAAGCATAGAAACATGGATAACAGGGTGAATTCCATCAAGCTTTGCGGGTAGGGCTAACCTTTATGCAACGTTGCCTACCTTTTCCAAAACCCCATAAGGTCCCATGTATCTGGGACTCAGCTTCCCCTTTTTTCCAAACCTTATGACTTCTTCATAGATGACACCTTTAGGAACACCATGTCGCTGACAATGAACTCTAAGTCTCGTTGTTTGTGATCTGCATAGGCTTTCTTCCTACTTTGAGCTGCAAGCATCCATTCACAAATGACTTTTACCTTGGCTACGACATCCTGAACTAAATCACGTCCCAAGATCCTTGCCTTACCTAACTTAAACCATTTAATCGGAGATCAGCATCAATGACCATACAAGGCCTTGTAGGGTACCATTCTGATGCTAGCATGATAGGTGTTGTTGTGAGCGAACTCTATGAGCTGGAGGTATCTTTCCTACCTCCCTTCGAAGTCAAAGACATAAGCCCTCAACAAATCCTCCAATGTTTGAATAGTTCCCTCGAACTATTCGTTGGTCTTAGGATGAAAAGTTGTACTAAGGTTCAATCTCGTTCCCAAGGCTTTCTGAAAGGTTCTCAAAATTTGGGAGGTAAATTGTGGACCCTGAATGAAGATGATTGTTAGAGGTACTCCGTGTAGCTTCACAATCTCATCAATGTATAGTTGAGCTAGCCTTGAAACATCATAAGTCATCTTGACTGGGAAGAAGTGTGCCATCTTTGTAGGCAGTCCATAATTACTCAAATGGAATCATAGCCACTGAGAGAGTGAGGTAAACCCACTACAAAATCCCTAGTCACTTTCTGCCATTTCCACTCAGGGACTTCCAATTGCTGCAATAGTCCCGCCGACCTCTAGTGCTTGGCCTTGACTTGTTGACAAATCAAATATCGTGACACAAAGTCCTCCATGTCACCCTATCCCATTAATAAATCTATTTCAAGTCCTAGTACATTTTTGTGGTACCAAGATTAACAACATAAGTCATGCTATGTCCCTCCTCCATGATCGCCCTTTTTAGAGGTGACGCGTTCAGAATGCACAATCGATTTTCAAACCAAAGTGCCCCCGTGTCATTTATCAAAAATTCCTGGGTCCCTCCGTTGTTTACCTTGTCCATGATCTTGACAAGTTTTAGGTCCTCTGTTTAAGATACACGAATTCGATCAGTAAGGGAGGACTTAGCCTTGATGTGGCTAAGAGTGCACCTAATTTAGATATCTCAAAATATATTCCACTAGCCTTGAGTTCTTGCAATTCCTGAATCAAGGGCCTCCTCACCTCGGCTATATATGCTAAACTGCCCATAAACTTCCGACTCAAGGCATATACCACCACGTTTGCCTTCCCTGGGTGGTATAGTATGTTGCAATCATAGTCCTTCCACAGTTCCATCCACTGGCTCTGCCTCAAGTTTAAGTCACCCTAGTTAAAGATATACTTGAGACTCTTGTGATCTATGTAGATCTCACTTGTTTCTCCATAGAGATAATGTTGCCAAATACTAAGGGTAAAAACCACTGTTGCCATCTCTAAATCATGGGTAGGGTAATTTTGCTTGTGTTTTTTGAGCTACCTTGAAGAATAGGCCACTACCTGGCTATGCTACATGATGACATACCCCAAGCCTATACGTGAGGCATCACAGTACACCGTGACCCTCCTGGTCCTGACAGCAACATAAGTACTAGTGTCGTAATTAAGCGTTTCTTAAGCTGCTAGAAGCTTTCCTCACAGTATCGTCCCACTAGTACTTTATATTCTCCCAAGTTAGTTGAGTAAGAGGAGCAAATTTAAATGAATTTATGGATTGAATACTTCCATATAATTGAATCTAATAAAAAAAAGGTAGAGATAATAGGAAGACTTACAATAACGAGGGACGTCATTACTGTACCGGTTACGGGTTCGAATAGTGAGTTTTGACAAAGTTGGTATCAAAGCCTTGTTATAGGTCTCTTAGTGACTACAGAGCAAGGTGTCTTAGGTGGAACCCTTGCTTATTATCATGAACCGCTACAAGACTATAGGTCGGGGATCCACAGAATACCCTATAGAAGTTATATACATTCCTACTTCCTTTTATGTCTAAACTCCTTGGTTAAATAGTTGTTATATCATTACTAACCCTAGAAAATTATACACGTAGATTTGAAAAAGCCCCAGAAGGTAAGAGGACAAACATCTACTTGAGGCGGTAGCACACAATCTAATAAGGCGCTGGCCCCACTACCCACCTCGTCAATACATGTACAATTGGGGACTCGTAGACATACTGAGAGTGAATCTACCCTAGAAGAGAGACATTTTGTTAGGGAATCTAGGGGAAGTGGTGAGTGCCACCTCAAATAGATAAACTCTGCCTTAGTCAAGGAAATGTTCATCGAATTGAAAGCCCGAATAAATGGCATTGAGGCTAGGCTAGAGAAACAGGCTGACAACCCTCCCTTCCCAACTCCGGTGGTTAGTGCACTTACAACACCATAAGTACCCTCCCAACCTCCTCGACCTATGGAAGGGTTATTGTCCAACATAAAGATCACAGAGTTCTTCAAGCTAAAACCACTCATTTTTGTTGGGAATGAGCCTATTGATGACCCCCTAACATTTTGTGGATGACTCCGAGAAAATATGCAGTGCACTGGAGTGCTCCAATCTGAACAAGGTTAAATTGGTGGTGTATGAACTGAGGGTTAGAGCTAACCATTGGTGGCAAAGTTATGACTTGCTTCCATGGCGAACAGCAGAGCCATTATATGATAGAATGTCCCTAACTCATTTTGAGGTTTGGTCATGGATTAGTGCACCCTCTGCTGCAGGAGGTAACGGGACCAGAGGAAGCACTGGCAGAGGACAAGGTGGTTGAAGTCAAGCTTTAGTAGTCTAAGGTGCCGCTAGAGTGTTCACCTTAACATGTTAGGATGAATTGGCATCGAACACCATTGTTGCAGGTAAATTCTAAATTTTAGCATATTTTGTACTCTAAGACTTACTTGTTTACGATTTGAATTTATCAAGTGCATTTTTTTAATTATAAATTCTAACAAGGAGATTTAAAATATTATGTATACCTAATCAATAAGACAAGAAGATAAGGGGAGAGAACATGCTAGGCGTAGGCCACATATCAAAAAAAAAAAAGATGCATAGACATAAGTGGGATAATTAATAAAGTAACAAAGAAAGATGCACAATCTATGAGTAGACCTTCCACCTACCCTAATTTAAACAAAATAAAATTAAGATAATCAAGAAACCTGATTCTAATCCAACCCTAAATTAATTTAATTACTCTAACTTTAAACCTAAACCTAAACCTAAAATCTACACCAACCTAAATAGTAGCACCCTTTTTGAAATTAATTAAACTAAATTAAACCAAGATATCCTAATCTAAACTAAACTAAACTAAAATCTAATAAGATCATATCCTAAATGAAAAGTTAATTTTCAAGTAAAACAAGATTCTATAAACCTAATCCTCTCCACTAATCCTAAACCCACCCCTTCGTCATTTAGCCACACCATTTCCAACATCTCTTTCTCAATTACACACCAAATCAACTAATTCCAAACCCACCCCTTCATCATTTAGCCACACTATTTCCAACATCTGCTTCTTAATCACACACGTACTCCACTAATTCCAAACCCATCCCTTCGTCATTTAGCCACACCATGTACAACATCTACTTCTTAATCACACACCTACTCCACTAATCCCAAACCTACCCCTTCGTCATTTAGCCACACCATTTCCAACATTTACTTCTCTATCACACACCTACTCCACTAATCCTAAACCCACCCCTTCGTCATTTAGCCACACCATTTCCAACGTCTACTCCTTAATCACACACATACTTCAAGCTTCCAAAATACCAAAGCTCCCAAATCCTCTAAACCCCCTCATATGTACAAATTTGACTCACACTCTCTCTCTTCCCAATCACACTCAAAGAGCTCCAATTAATGTCAACACCAAGGACACACTTCGGGAAGAAGAATTTAGAAATAACTCCCATAATCACATTCACATATTTGGAGAGATAGTTTGGATTACAAAAACGTGTCGTTGGAATCCATATGGGAGGACGTAATCTTAATAATAGAATCATAGCACGATCCATCACGTTAGTGAACTGGATTGAAATTCAGAGTTTCAACTTAAAGGTAACAATAGATATTAGTGAGAACCTGATGTTGTTAATTTCAAATATTAAGGAAAAGGGCATAAACAATTAATAGATCAATAATGTGATACCCCCAATTACCTTTAACTAGTGAAACTCAAGATTTCAAGTCAAACCAATAGTAAACATGTTGATTTCCTCTATTAACTGTTTATTTTCCGGAAGGTCTACTCCTAAATTGTGCCTTATTCTTTGTTACTTTATTAGTTATCCCACTTATGTCTATCCATTTTTTTATATGTGGCCTACAGCTAGCATGTTCTCTCCCTTTATCTTCTTGTTTTATTGATTAGGTATACATAATATTTTATATCTCTTTGTTTTATTAATTGTATAGATTTATTATATCTTAAGCTTTTCTCTTTGTTTTCCTTATCCGTCCACTACTCAATCCCATTTTCTCATTGATTAGATATATTTTATCTTGTTCCTCTTCTTATCCAATGACTATACTTATCTCACTTAATATTTATTTCACTAAATTCTTAGGAATTTCCTTTCATTATTTTAACTATTTTTAATTTCCCTTTATACCTTACATTTTAATTCCCCTAGGGTTTCACATTTATCTTATTGTAATAATTCCAAACCCACGCTACAAATTTGGATTAATTGCAGCTTGACCCTTAGCCAACTTTTAATTTTTTCACTTTAGTCCCTCAACAGCCTGAATCACATTCTTCATGTGGATTCAACAATGTATCACATAACATCGTATAACATCACCTATCTTTCATCATCCCACACAATTCATGCAACATTTACATGTGATGCATGTTTTTCACTTGCACACACACAGACAGTTTAACGTAAATACTATATGCAAAGAGAAAACTAACAGTCATAGGGAAAATAAACTCACGGGCATCACAGTATTACCTTTATTTTGGAAATTCGATCCTCTGAATTTTTGTCATCTTTGGTCTTGAATAGATTCAGGTATTAACCAGGGGTATCACATTATTGATCTACCTCTAGCTCTTCCTTCCCTTCTTTTATTGTGCTCTCATCTCAAAGGTAATGTCTATATCTCTATCTTTCTCTCTCTTGATAGAAATAGCTAGCTCCCAAGAGGGGATGAATTAGGTTTATAAAAAATTTGCTGAGAGTTGTTGGAGGTTAAAAAAGTTTTAAAAGCAATGCTAAACTTTTTATGATAGAAAAAACAGAGCAAGATCAAGATCAATAAATATAAAGTGCAAATGATCAAAGATAAAGCTTTAAGCAATTAAAGAGATGAGAGAAAGGGAATTGAATACAAGTATTTATACTGGTTTAGCTTAAACCAAGTCTACATTCAGTTCTCAAGACAACAGCTTGAGTATTTCACTATCAATCACAATTTCATATAATTAGGCACTTGTGAGCCACTACAACAAAGATTTTTTTCTTTCTCAAGGGTGCCTCTCCCTTTTACAAAGTGTTGTCTCTCAAACACTAACTTAAGGAAACCCTTTTTGATCAATTCTCTCAAAAAAAAATAATAAAAGAACTGAATTGACTCTCTTTAATAGGGTTGATATACAAGTGAAAGCTTTCTAATTCGTAAATGATTAACAAGAAATTAATTCAAAGATTTCAGATACAAAGAGAATGTATTCTTCTTAATTTGATACCATCTGAGGGTTATATTTATATCCCAAGGTGCAAAAGATCCGTTGGAAGAAAATCAAAGACGAAATTAGCATATTTCTTCTGAAAATAGTCGTTGCTACCGATGTTATTTTTCTGGCAATCGACTGGTATATATGTGATGAACATGTTTGATAAATATGTGTAGGTTGATTTCTGTGATATATATGTGGTAGTTCATCAATGAATATATATATATATATATATATATATATATGATATGTAAAATTGTATATTTGTGTAGAGTAGGGTTATTTTGGATGAGTCTAACTTGCAGGTATGGAATGATGATTAGTTCGATAACTCATAGATCAAGGGTATCTCCTCATTGCTCGGATTTTAAGTTAAATTATCTAGTATGCTCTATAATCATATAGGCCACCTAAGACATAATATATGCTAGTTGGGTTATATTGAGAAAATTTAGGCCTGCGGCAGTGTGGATATCACATTATCCATGCTGATCATGGGCTCAATTTTTAGGTCATGACACTAACCTTGTATTTCCTTTCCAAATAAATGAAATTTTTTTCCTCGTACCCGAATACTCATTAAAAATCCAACAACACTAATACCCAAGGACTACAAGTATTACATGAAACCTCTAGCCTTTAGTTCATTCCCAAAAGGTAAGGAGTTAGAAGACAGTTTTCACTAGAACATGATGCATTTGGGAGGCACCATTAATTTCCACAAATATCTCCAGACCTCACTACTTTGAGAATGTCCTCTGTCCTTTGCTCTTGTAATCTTGATCATGTCTTTTATTATGTAGATACTTGAAGCAGGTTTCTTCCAAATGATCTTTCCCTCCCCCTATATTTCAAAATTGGTATCTCAGAAATAGTAGTGACTTGATTGCGATCATAAATTTACATTAGTTTTTGCACATCTCATTCCTTATTGTTCATTATCAAGTCCTTTACCTTCTTAATTTCTCCATGTATCCTTTGTAGCCAAAACCAAAGCCTATTTGGGAATTCTGAAGTTATTTGGATTCCCTAGGTCTTCATATTTGTACCTTAAAATCTTACTTAGCAAGTTGTTTGTGTTATTATAGATCTTCCATACTTTTTTACTCAAAAGAGCCTTGTTCAAATCATGGAACTTTCTTAAGCTCAACCTTCCTTCATGTTTTGGGGAACATATTTTATCTCGGGCAATCATACTTGGTGAATTCTTCTCCCTACAGTGTTTCTAGGAAAAAAAAAGACTTAACAAACGTAGCATCACATTTCCTTACCTCTTCTTTAGTGAGTTCATAGTAGGAGGGATGATATACAGGGATTTGTGAGATAATCAATTAGATCAAGGTAAACCTACTTGCTTGTGAAAGTATTTTTTTTCCCTTCCAACCTTGAAGCCTCTCTTGTAAATTATTAAGGATGAGCTTGAAAGTTTCATTTCGGCCAATCTAAGAAACTACCCAACTATTTCCCTGGTCTTTCAGTTAATAGAAACCCAAAACCTTGTCATTATTTTTTTGAAGTGATCTAGTGTATTTACAGAGAATTTCATCTCTAATTTAGCTCCATTTTGTAATACCCAAAAATTAGGGTCATGTGTTTTAGGGTATTACAGTATTTTACCTTGTAAAATAATTTAAATTAAATTAGTCATTTTTAATTTTCATGTTTAATTTATTTTATTTGTAGAAATTGAAATAAATGACTGGACTGAGTATTTTATTGTGAATGGTATTTTTGAGATTTGAGGAAAGAGAAGAGGAATAGAAAATTAAGTGAAATTAATATAATTATCGAAGAATAATTATATCTAGACCACTTGGGTTTGGGGCATCTAGGTATGGGCAACTATGGGTCATCCAACAGCCACCACCCCTTAAAGTCTCTTCTCTCTCTCTTTCCTTCTTCATCTCTCCCGATCTGGAGATGCAAAGGGCAAGGAAAAGAAGTTTGTCTCCTAGCTTCATCTTCCCATCTCCCATTTACTCCGATTGATTCCTTGTTCTCAGTTGCTTTCCAACTTCGATGGGATTGTTGAAGCTAGAGGTAAGCTTCAATCTTCTTCATCTTCTTTATTTTTGGTTTTAGCTAGTAACTTAGAGAAAAATGGGTTTTTAGGTTGGATTTGTGGTTGATCTTGGATTAAGAGTGCTAGGAAAGGTAAAACACTAATTTGGAAACCTATATCTTGGCTAAAATGAGTTTGGGAGTGCTAGAACCAAAGGTTTGGTAGAGGAATAAAAAATAAGGAGAGAACGCGTTTTGAAGAATTTTCATTCTACAGCCATCACCTAGGTGCCAGAAACTGTCGCCTAAGTGATGGTTGGTCGCCTAGGTAACCAAAGTGACAGGGAGACCAAGAGCAATTGCTCTCTGTCAGACCATTGCTCAGGCGATAGTTCTGTCGCCTAAGTGATGAATGTCAGCATATTAACTCTGTTTTCAAATTTTCATAACTCTTTCATCTGAACTTCGTTTTTAGTAAATTTTATATCATTAGAAAGATGTTTGAGTCTAGTTTTTAATGATATAAGTTTCTTTTAAAAATTTTTTACCTTTTAAGAATTATAACCAATTGAGTGACCAAAGGTTATAATCAGTGGTAAGGATTTTCCTATTTTATGACCTTAGCATATTTTTGCATGATTACTTTATAGGGATGGATCCTTTGATGTGCCTTCCACATTTTTTGGGATGTTATGGCTAGCTTGGAGTTGAGAGAATTTTCCTCTAACATTTTATATAAATTCTTGAGAGGGCCAAAGTATAGTCGGGCAAACATCGAGGTGAGTGGGTAACCTTGCTTTCGAGTTTTTATTTAAAATTCTTCAAGTACAATAAAAATCTCACTCATGCCATGATTGAATTTAAATTATTGAATTTCCTAGTTAGTGATATTAACTAGATTATGGAATTTTTTGTGATGTTGTGGAAAACATAATGAGTTTACTTATGAGATGTGAATTTGTTGTTATATTATATATTGTGATGATTGTCTGTACATGCCGAAAAGAGAAAGAGAATTATGGGTAGATGGACCATGAGTATAAATCGATTAGTAGTCTTGGAATAGTTGGATTTCTTATGGACGAACCTCAAGAAATATAGGTAGATGGATCCATAAGTATAAGATGAGTAGTAGTCCTAGAATAGTTAGATTCCTTAAGGACGAACCTCGAGGATTTAAGTCTAAAGGAATATAGACCCTTAGCATATTTATATTGAGAGATGACTCAATGAGATATACGTGAGAACATAAACTCACGAGAGGAAAAACATGTGCTTGTTGCATAATTATACTATGTGTGTGTAACTTGTTTATGCTCATACATGTTTTGGACGTGTTTTATTGTATTTACGTGTGATTTGCGTAAGGAAAAGTTAAGGGTGAGGGAATGTAGACCCTTTACAACTTTTCATTGAATTACAATTCAATGAGGAGTTGCGAGAGTGTGTAAACTCATGAGAGGATAGCACGTTACGGTTGCATAATAAGGTACGCTATTGTTTATGTATCTATACATGCTTGTACCTACTAGAGATATTTATTTAAATTATGGTTGTAATTATAATATTTGTACTTATGCCTTATTTTATTATACAGTTGTCTACTTACTGAGTTTTGATGAACTCACACATTTTGTAGTTATCTTTTTTATATATAACAGCTAAAGAGGATGAGAAACTGCTAGAGATTTAGCAGCTTGGAGACAAACTCCATTTTTTTGTTTGGAGGGTTCATGGAACTGATTTTTAGGCTATATACCTAAGAGAATGCTTTGTAATCCTATAGGCCACTTTGGTCCTACTATAGTTAGAAAATTTATTTTATATTGGCTGTAATTTACTTTGTTAAGTATATAATTTAAATTTTCTTTGAAAATTTACTTTTCGCATAGTTGTTGATATTAGGACTATTCAGGGAATTTATGGGTTACCACTGAGATATACCCTAGAATTTATGTTAACTCACGTGCCCAATTTTCAGGGCATGACACATTCATTCTCAAAAGAGTTTCAAACAAATTCAATTTAACTTCATCACAAGACTCTAAATCTGCCTTGTGACAAACATTGGCTCTGAATGATCCTTCTCTACTCTTATGCTTGAGTTAATTTTCAAAATAAAACAGTCATGCGCAAAATAAATAGATATGGGGATAGAGGATCTCTTTACCTCAAGCCAGCTTGAGCTTTGAAAGCAGTTGATATTTCACCAATAATGATAAGTCTGAAAGATGTAGCGGTAACATACTCCATGATTATTCTCTGTTGATGTATGGGAAAGCCCATTTCTTCCATGACGATGTTTAGGAATTCCCATGAAACTTTATCATAAGCCTTATGAATGTTAATTTTGAGTGCTCCCTAGAAGCTCTTTTGCCTTCTTTTCATTTTTAGGTGGTGAAGAATCTCCCCAACTATCAGGATATTGTCAATTATCAACCTATCATTGACAAAAGCATATTGGAAAAGAGTGATCAAGCCTACCATAACTTGTTTAAGTCTATTTGCTATTGTCTTTAAAGCAACCTTATATGTTATGTTACAGATACTTATCATTCTAAAGTTTTGGAACGTAGTTGGGTTCTCTTTTTTTTTTTTTGTATAAGAACAATATCAGTCTGATTGAGTTCCTTAGCTGACAACCCTATAGTAAGGAAAGAATTAACCATCTTAATGAGGTCACTCCCTACTACTCCCTATATTTTTTTTATGGAACAAGGCTAGCATACCATCTGGCCAGGAGCTTTTGTTCCTTCCCTCTAAAACAATGATGTCTCTATTTCCATGTTAGTGAATTGCTTGTTAAGTATCTCCAGATGCTTAGTTGTTACCTCTGATAAACTCCCTGCATCTATCCAAGTAAAAATCCTCATTTCTCTTTAAAAGATTTTTAAAAAACAATCTACCTTTTTGGTGAAGATCTTTCATATCCGTTATGCATACTCCATCCTCCCCTTTAATCCTTATATTTTGTTCCTTCTTCTTCTATTATTCACTATCAAGTGGAAGAACTTGGTTTTTCTATCCCCTTGAGTTATTTATAAATTTTTTGCCTCTGAGCCCACAAGATATGTTCACATTCAAGAAGAAATTATAATCTTCCTCTAAGCACTCTCTCTTGATACCAATTTATCTCTATCTCATTGCTTTCTTGAAGTTCTTTCAACCTCATTTCCATCTGATGTCCCATAACTCTAAAATGTTGGCGATTCTACTCCATTAAAGCTCTAGAAGTGTTCTTTATTTTTGTAATAAATTGGTGGTCCGTTGATCCATAAACATGTTTAGGCTATTCCCCAATGTTTTTGGAACCAGTCCTGTAACACCCGAGGTATTAGATACCCGGTTTAAGGCTAAACCTCGCACAAGTATGCTTATGTGGTTGTTGGTGTATATAGGATAAGTAAGAGCTTGAGGGTTTTCAAGGATATTAAGAATGTCTGGGTATGTGATGATTATACCTATAGTTGAGTCACTCTACATCGGTAGAGAGGGATCTTTGTCAGGGTTCGAGTGAGGGACTAAAATGAAAAGAAAGGAAAGAGTTAAGCAATCCCATGAGATGGGCTTAAGTAAGGGTCCTTGGGAAGAGAAGGATTTAGAGAAGGTAAGTTGCAAATTCCTGTCTCAAGGATGGTGAAAATGGGAGCACGGTATTGTATCGAACTTTGAGAGGGACCAAAGTGAACAAAATATAAATTTTTAATTTTTAATAAAATGTGATGTGAGATGAATATTGGTATTTAAGTGTTGTGTTTTATTGAGGGGTAGGTTACTGATTGACTTAAAGAATACCCACAATTCTTTTACAGTCCTTGTGGAACTTGTTTCATTAGGAGGACCAAAATGAATGGGAAGATAGGGCCTACTCTAAAATATATACACCACACATCAAATAATACTCACACATTTCTCCATGCCCCCTCACGATCTCTCTCTCTCTTATTCATCCCTCTCTCTTTTCTCCTTCTGCAAATTTCTTCCTCCTCCACAGCCATAAAGTTCTATGGGTGCCTTCACTCTCTTTTCTGGCGTCCACCACCACCGACCACCTTTTCCTTTCATCAAAATCCTCTCCTTAAGGTAAGAATCAAGCTCTCTCCTCTCCTTATTGGATTCTTGCAAGAAAGCCCTAGATTTAAATTTGTAAGGAAAACATGAAATTGAGCTTAGGTCCTAAAATAATTTGCTTCCCCATACTTTTAAATGAAATTAGAACTTAAGAACTTGAGAAAACCATGATTGAGAGCATATGTAGAGGAAGATTGGAATTTCATAATTTTAAAAAAGAATTTGGGATAATCTTGAATAGTTTTGTTATAATCTTGAATCAATGCTTGTAATTAATCTTTTAGGAAGTTCTTGAGTGATAGAAATAAGTATTAATGACCTAAATTGATTTGGGTGAGCTTTGAAAGGACTTAGGAGGCTAAATGATGAATTTTTAGTTCTTACCCGTGGCCATAGCGAATTTGCCCAGTCCGGGGCACCTGAGGCACCAACATTGGTACCCAGGTCACCCATGAGACAGAGTAGGCGCCTAGGGTGTCGCCCCTAGGCTGCAACTATAAGTCTAATTGAAATCATCATATCTCTCTCAATTGACCTCTGTTTCTAGTAAATTATATATCGTTAGAAATATCTTTGAATCTAGTTTCATATGACAAGTTTCATTTAAAAATTTCTTACCATTTATGTTTTATGATCAATAAAGTGACTAAAGGTCAGAAAATTTTTTGGAAGCATGTTTGCTAACAATTATTGTTAATGATGTTCTGTGTTGATTGTAGTATGAAATGAGCTCATATGGTCTTAGAAATTTTATGAGGTATTCCTTGGTATACGTAGATAAGGTATGGTTAGTTTCATGGTGGTTAGGGAACAATTACTATATTAAATATTAGAGGAATGGAACCTACCTTAGAATTTAGAGCAACCTGGCCAAATCTAATTAAAGTCATGTTTTGATGTCCTATTGGTCATATTTTACCCTGAAATTTTTATAGGAGGCTTTCACAAATTATTGTACATTCTCACCAAGTTTCATGGGATTTGGAGTTGAATTGAGGGTCTAATGCTAGCAAAACTGAGGCACTATGCAGAAGTAGTCTGGGTAGTAGTTGTGAAAGTGAGATTTTGAAGGGGCAAATGTTATTATTTATTTCCGAAAATTTTATCTAAGTTCTAGACATATTAAGGATGTTGTCTACCAATTGCCCAAAAAATTTTAGAAGATAGGAGTCCGAATTTCTAGATTAATTAGGACATAAATGACCTTTTGAGATTAAATGGTGTTTAGAAGAATTTACCTTTAAATTAAGTATCTTATACTTTATGAATACAATCATGACCCAAAAGGTGGTCTTCATGTATTTTGTTAGATAACATGTTTGTGAACTTCCCTTTTTATATTTCTTATGAATTGCCTCTAAATCTTCTTGAGGGTGCCCTCTCTCCAAACTTACTATAAGGGAACGGTACTTTGGAGTAAATAAATATTCAGATGAATAACTCATTTTCATATAAGATGTTGTTAATGTTATTGTTAAATGATTGTGATGTCAAGAAATTATTATTCCACATAATGTTATAAAGGCATCCCAATGAGGTGATGGTATATTATGGCAAAGGTGGTAAATTTTGGATAAAATTTATCATTGTTGATTATGAATGTTTGTTCTCTCTAAGGAATTGTGGTCAAAGTTATGGTTGAATGGATAATGTGGTACTTGATTATGATTTGATATGCTATTATTGGCATTGAATGCTAAATTATATGTGTTTGTTGGGAAAATCTATGAGATCCGGTGACACGTGGTCCATAAGACCTATAGTGGTTGCGAGACAGGATTCCTACCTATGAGGCCCGGTGGTATATGATCTATGAATTCTATGGATCCCCATGAGATATTTGCTTTGAAAAAATCTAATAGACTTGGTGGCACATGGTCCATAAGACCTATAGGTCAAAGGAATGATATTCTTGCCCATGAGACCCGATGGCATGTGGTCCATAAGATCTATGGACTCTTCTTGATATATTAGCCTTGAAAGAACCATGAGACCCGATGGCACGTGGTTCATGAGATCTATGGTGATTCGTGGCTAGTCTGAACTTAATGGTGATGTTATGAATAATAATCCTGGTTGTTTCATAGAGTATGATTGTTTTTAAATGAATACTATGTAGAATAAACACATAATGTGTATATATATATATATACATTGGTGGATCATAAGGTAAAAGCTATCATAACCATGTGATATATGATGTTCAGATGATATTTTAGAAGGGTAAGTGTATAACCATATAAATCTAATGTGAATCTTGCATGGTGATTTGTATGATTTGAGACGTTTGCCTATGTTGAGTATATAAATTTGTGAAGAGATCACTTGAATACAGAAAAAAGGGGCTTTCTGTTAGTGACGAAGTCAGGTATATTATCCCCTAAGACATCGTTGGAATGATGAGATCAATAGATCTGAATGACCCGAAAGCAACATCTCCTTGTGATTTCATAGTAGAAAACTATCTCACAAGCACACTATGGGTAAGTAAGTTGATTCTTATTGAGTATTGTATATACTCACCCTTTTTCTTCTATGTTATGCAGGTTTGATATCGACCTGCCCAAAGAGTATGTTTAGTGTGCATTCCAGGTTCATGGTGAAACCTCAAGGTTAGTTTCTTTCCTCAAGTAGGCTTTTGGTGTGCTCTGTAGTTACATAGGACACCTAGATCCTACTTGTTTTGTCTGTGAATGTTCGGATTCATTGTTTTAGTTAAGGTATTGTGAAAATCTCTAGTAGGCTTACAATTTAAGGATAACATGTCCCTAGTTACCATGCCAATCACGTGCCTAAAAATTTGGGTCGTGATAGGCCCGATCATTGACCCGGGCTAACCTTTGGGTTATTGGATCACTGGTTCAACTGCGGGTCACCAGGTCAATTACTGAACTGGATAAATAAATTAAAAAATTAAAAATATATATATACTTATATTTGTTTACAAATAAATTTAAAACTAAGAAAAATAAATAATTTATATGCAAATTTCACACTTTAAAGTCTCAAAATTATAGTTATTAGTCATAAATAATTAAAATACAAATATTCATAAATAATTTATTTTGTCATAAAATTACAAATAATTTTTAAAATATTTTATTGTTATTTTTTAAATTAGATGATTATATAAAATTATTTATTTATGCTCTTCAATTTTTCTTGATTTAATTTTTATATCAAATAATTATATAAATATAATTATTTTTTTATCTCCTAATTCATTAATAATAATATACTTATTTTTTATTAAATTAAATGTCTTTTCTTTGCCATCTTGCCACATGCACATTTTGGTTTTTGGGTTAGAATAATTTTAGCACCATATATATATATATATATATATATATATATATATATAATATTTCACCGATATAAATTAAGAAGTTAATAGCAAGATGGTAAGACACAGAACTTATAGGTGGGGAGATAGAGTTTGATTCTTGGGAAGTACATATTTTTTTCTAAATTTTCATACAAATTTGAATTAAAAAAAAAAAAAGAGGTCCAGGTCAACCAAGTTGACCCAGCGGTCGACTTTGACCCGGCCTAGCAGTCCCTAGGTTGCTTGTGCGATGGTCCAAAAGCTTAACTTAGACCGATTCTAGTTCTGGGTCCTGAGTCAACTTGTGAGTCAACTTGTTGAACCGATCCAGGTCCAGAAAACATTGCTATTCCCTTTTGATCACTTGTGGACATGTAGGGTCTTGTAACCATAGAGCCTCGAAGAGAAAGCATATTTTCCATTGTTTATGAGAATTCATCGTTTTGAGAATAACTGGTGAATGAACATTTGTGAAACTTTTAAGAAACATTAAGAACTTTTTTTTCACACCTATAATAAATATGGGGGCATATTTAAATATGAGTAGCTACATTAGCATTTACCTTAACAAATTGGACATTGTTAGGCTCAGAGACATAATTAAAATTAATTAAAAATATATGAAATATAACTGACACAAAATAAAATTTTGATTTATAATTAAACTGAGGTCAAAGTTTAGAGACATAAAAGATACTTTTTTCAGAAAAAAAAAATATATATATATATATATATATATATATGTATCATGTACATATACATACATGCATAACATACATACATGCATCTCAAGATTTATAAAATAGGTCTCTAATTAATACATGCACATTTAAAATACCTCATCTCTTTGTTTCTTTTTTAATTTTTTTTCTAATTATTGTTGTTTTCCATTGTGTCTAGTTAATTGGAATCAATATTCTTTTCATTTTGGTAACAAATGAAAATCTTAGTTTGCAAATTTGTATTAGTTTATTTTAGAATAGACTGTAATGACCAAAGAAAGAATTTTTTTTTTTCAAAACAAAGCTTTCAACTTTCTTCCTTCCTTCAATCATAACTATTTATTCTAAAATGAATAGACACAATTCATGAATTAGACTCTTCATTTAATGTCTAAAATGAAAAGAATCCAAAATGGTCTAGTTATGACTAAATTGCCATTTTTTAAATTATTTTTAAACACATACAAACATATGTTCATTGTCTAAAAAAAAACATATGTTGAATGTTCATTGATGTATGACGGCGATGCCCACGTTCGACACATGTTCGCACACCATAGAGTGTTCATGCTTCCTGGGAAAAAACAAAAGCATACATACATAAGCACATAAGAGTTTGTTTGATGATCTGTTTTTTGTTTTTATGTTTTTAAAACAGTTTTTTTGCTCGTTTTTAGAAACAAGTTTTAAGAACAAAAGAACCCCAAAAAAATTGTTTGAATAGTTTGTTTCAAAAATATTTAAAAACAAAAAAAATATAAGAATTTGTTTTGGAAGTAATTTTTAAAAAACAAAAACAAAAATATGTTAAGGGGAGAGAGAGAGAGAGCAGAGAGAAGAAAAGAGCACAGAAGCAAGAAGAAGAGAGAGCACATCACAAAATTATAAAATTGCCATCAATGAAAAGAGAAAACAATGGTTCATAACATCTTCAAGTTGTTTTATATTATTGTTTTTAAAACACTTATTCTTCTTTTAAAAAAAAGACAAAAAATTGCTATCAAACATTTTTTTATTTTTAGAAATAAAAAATTGTTTTTCAGAAAACAGAATCAAATAGGCTATAAATTTGCGGTCCAATTAATCTAGTTGATAAAGATTAGTATATTAAAAAATAAGGAGCCAAGCAATGAAATATATGATTTTGCAAAATAGAAATTTCAATTGTTTACGGTGGTATCTTGATACATAGGGATGAGCACGAGGTCGGATTAGGTCATGTTGGGTTGTTGATTTTTTAAAAATAGACTCGAACAAACTCAACCTGCACTCTAATGGGTCGGGTTGGTTCCTCTTTTCTTTTCTTTTTTTTTTTCCTCTCTTTTTCTCTTTTTTTTCTCTTCTCTCTCTCTCTCTTTCTTTCTTTTCCTTCTCCGTTGCGTCGCAGTGTTGCTACTATCTCCCATCTGACCATCTCCTTTTGAGTGACAAAGATCGAGACCGGGAAATGAGAGACAGAGATGATGGGGAGTGTCGAGGAATGGGAGATGAGAGACAGAGACTTGACCTAGAGAAGCAAACACAAATGGACAAAGAAGTGAAGAGATCTACTGATTTAGAATTTGGACTGGAAAGAGACTGAGAGACGAAGGTGAGGACTAAGGAAGGAGATCTGGTCTAGACAATCAACAAAGGTGGCGGCAACCGACAAAGAGAGATCTGGCTGAAGAAAAATTAAAAAAAAATTATATATATACATTAGGTTGGCAGATTTGGTTGGATTAAAAAATTTTCAACCCGTCACTCGAAATGCTACTTGAGGATAGGAAAAGTTAGACCCCAATCAACCCGTCAACCCAACCCAATCGTGCGGGTTGGGTTAGGTTAGCGGATTATATGCTCAATCCTATTGATATAGATGAAAAATCTCAGTAATGCTAAAAATTGTTCATTGATTTAAATATATTATTCTTGGAAAAATATATTATACATACTTTTTTGAGGCAGCTTCTTTAAGTGCCATATTGCATATATATATATATATATATATGGAACATTATAGCATGTTACCAAGCCAAGCATGTGCTAGCGCTAGGGGTGTTCATTAGTATAGATAGATTCAATTGGAAATTCTCATCCAATCAAATCAATATAATTCTAACTAATTAAGTTATCTCAATTCAATTTAAGTCAGTTTGAATTGGATTAGATGATAATTTTAAAAAAAACAAAAATTATATTTTTCTCCTCGAAGTATAATAAAATATATATATATAAAATATGATGTAGTATATAAAATATAATCTATTTAGTATTTATATATAATATATAATATGTTATAAAATATCTGATATTATATATATATATATATATATATATATATTTTTAATCAATGAATTTGGATTGGTTTAGGGTTTATGGTTTAGATATATTATATATATAATATATCTAATTAAGTGGTTAGTTTTGGTTGGATTGGATTGGTTGAAATTAAATTGGTTTGGAAATGAAAACTCATACTAGCACTACATGAAAATCAATAGAATACAATTTTATAACTAAAGCAAAAGAACCCCAAAAAATAGAGTAAATTATTAATTTAATCGATAAAAGATTACAGTTTAATTGATATTTGAAAAATTAAGTATTTAATTTAGTTTTTTTAAAGATTGTAATTATCTCAATTTGATCATTTTTATTACTTAATCACAAAATTTACTGTTGTTAAATCTCAAAATTTTCGTTCCAAAAAATTACTTTAACAAAATAAGTGATCAAATGGAAATAAACATTCTTGTTAAGAAAGATGTCCATATTTAATACTTGACAGTGCCTCAAGCACGATCCTTTCCAATAGAAGAAACCTGTGGAAAATTCAAAAAAATTGAAATAAATACAATCTTTTAAAGATTAAATTAAGTCAATTTTTCAATAACTAAATTAAGATAAATATAATATTTTAAAACCAAATTAGTAGTTTCCTTAGAATACACACACACACACACACACACACACACACACACATATATATATATATATATATTCAAAAACATGATTTTAACAATGAAAAGAGAGTTTAACTGTACAATGACCAAATACTAAAAATTTATTTTGGTTCCTAACATATGTTTTTTTTTAATTTAATCTTTTATAAATTTTTATTCTCAAATTAGTCTCTACAAATCTAACGTTCTCAATTTGGTCCATTAGAGATGCTTCTTTTCTCAATTTAGTTTATCATAGATTTTTATTTTTAATTTAGTCTTTCGCAAATTTTGATTGTAGTAACGATGGAAGAAATTGATTTTAAAAAACCAAAAAAAAAAATCAATGACACTTAACAATCAACGAGAATGAATTAACTGTCAAATAAATATCTATATCAAATTATTTAACATCAACTTAACAAAGGGGATCAAATTGAGAAGTTAGAATGTTTAGATTTGTAAAGAACCAAATTACGAATAAAAATTTATGAAGAACAAAAAAAAAGCATATGTAAAAGATCAAAATAAAATTTTAGTAAATAATAAAATACAAATTAATTAACAATGGACTACCGAATTCCATCACGGAGGCCCAAATTAAGTTTAAAGCAAATTAGTAAGATTACTATTGATAATACATTTTTTGTGTTGGATAACTACCATTATAATATCAGATAAAAATAGTGACAAGATAATTTGGTATTGATAAATATAATTGTGGTCTACCCATATTGGGCTTCGCCCAATCCAATTGACATTATATGATTAAACTGTTGTTGGTGGCCCATATAAATACATCAAGTGAATATTTCTCTCTCTAGACTAAAATTTCTATTTTCTCTAAACCTTTCAATTCTCTCGGAGTTGTTCTTTTTCATCTCATGCTGATTTAGGTGTCCAAGTCATTGTTAGAAGTGTTGTTTAATTTAATTTTAAGTTTTAATCAAATCAATTCGACCTAATTAATTTTGTAAAATTAGAAATATATTTAATTTTAATTATTTGACGATATGATTTAATTTTAAAATATTTTATTTATAATAATTTATGACTTTTAATTTTAATAAAATATATATATAAATATAAAAAGAAATATATCAAAATAATTAAAAGAAATAGATTAAATTAATATATATATATATATAAATTTGTTGATATAAAAATATATAAATATAATATTTTTATATATAAAGTTGTTTGGTTTGATTAAAATTAAATTAAACTGACAATCAAATCGAACTAATTAAAATTCATATCTAAAAAATTGATTTGAACATCTTTTTTTTATTTTAATCTATTTAATTTGATATATTTAATTTAATTGGTTTAGTTTAATTTTGAACATCTGATCTCATATTATATTGTAGGACTCATAAAAACTTTTAGATTTTAGAAATTGTTCTTTCTGGCATAAATCACTCGATCGAAAAAAAAAAAAAAAGATAATAGGGCTTACGTTGACTAAACGATACTCCTAAGTCCTAACCTATGGCATCATTAAATTGCATAATTTAAATGAGATGCATATCACAATGTTTATCCATGAACAAAATTGATTTGTTTTATTTTTATTATTTTCTTTTCTAGTAAGCATTGTGCACAACCACATCCAAGTCTTCTAAAACGTACCAAATATATATTAGGCTAGATATGAAATTGCAACTTTAAAAAATCATTCATCATAAAGGGATTTATGTTGGAGCTAGCAACCAAAAAATAAGAAAATATATAGCTGCAAAATAATAACAAAATGTTAGTAAAAAAATATGCGTGATATTTGGCTGAAGTCTGAGTGTCTCGTCTTTCTTTAAGGTAATTTTCACATCTCTCAAGGGTTAATTTTGCTATATTATCGGGTGCAGGAGTACTCAAACGTATTACCTCCAAGATACAACAGCTCAAGTACTCGCCTTTTTTATTTACTACCTTCTGCACGTAGGTAGTAAATCAGATTTTTTTTCTCCCACACCTTTCTTTACCCAAAGCACACTAGTAAGATAAAGATTCTTTTTCACACACAAAAGCTTTTTTCCTTTTTATATATTTTTTCCTTTCGTACCTTTATATAACCCAATCAAATCAAGAAACCATATATGAAGAAGTTCGTAGCACATAATTTATTAATGAGTAAAGAATATTAAACCACACTCAATGTGCATAAAGGTACATAAAAGCTATAATCCAATGTATTGTTAAAATAATGATGGTGCTTTTATACACTTTTAAGCCTAAAATCATGAGCCTTTATTCACCAATAAAGCCACGGTTTTCGAGATATAAATAAGCAATTAAGCAACAGTTTTAATTAATTTTAGTTATTATTTTATAATAATGTTATAACAATCCCCCACTTATTATTATAAAATAGCACACAATATTTAATTTGGGTAAAGATAGATTATTATGCATAATATAGGTAGCTAAATTGCCTTGAACCTATACTTAGCAAAAATATATTTCTTGATCTAAAGCCATAGTGGTATTCGCCTTGAACTATGACTACTTTTGGGAGATAAGATATATATCTTGCACATAATAATCTATGTGCAAATATGAGCCCTAACTAGCACGGTAATGCAACCTTGTGCCGTATCCTATTTCTTGAATGTGTTCTGAGAATACACCCTGTATATTCTCATTTAAGAGCGACCCCACTATACCATATTCAAATAGGTAAATTCTATCAAGGATGTCCTTGCAGTTAAGACGTCCCACTCTTATAGAGCTACATATTTCATTAAGAGTTTTTTTTAAAAAAAAAACTCACCCTCACATATTCACTGCAGGATAATGCACTTACATCATATGGATGAGATTAAGAGCTAGAACTCTTATAAAACATGTACAATCATCAAACAACCCTATGATTCGTTTTTCCTTTTGAACCAAGTTCTTAGGATCTTTAGTTACAAGGTCGGGTATCCTCATAAGTTGCTTTTAATCCTATGGGCTCGAGACCCATCCCCCTCGATGTATTCCAGAACACCTCTTTATGTAAGGCTTTTGTTAGCGGATCCGCAAAATTATCTCTTAACTTTATATAGTCAACATGAATGGTACCATTACTAACATAATATCTCATAATACTATGTTTTCTTCTAATAAGTTTGGATTTACCGCTATAATAACGGTTTCGTACTCTACCAATAATAGCAGTACTCTACCAATAGTAGTAGTACTATCACAATGTATTAGTATGGGTGGAATAGGTTTTTCCCATATTGGGATCTCACTCAAAAAATCTTTTAACCAACTAGCCTCCTCGCTAGCTGTTGTGGGAGCAATAAGCTCTGCTTCCATTATTGATTTAGCAATTATTTGTTGTTTTTTAAATTTCCAACAAATTGCACTACCACCCAAAGTAAATACATAACCATAGATACAAAGGGAGTTACCTGACAATGTATTCCAATCAGCATCTGAATATCTTTCTAGCACAGAAGGATATTTTCTATAAAATAATCCATAATTTTTAGTGTCATACAAGTATTTCATAAGATGTCTTAGGACACTCCAATGTTCTATGCTAGGTTTACTTGTAAACCTTCCAAGTAATTTAACTGCATAAACAACATCAGGTCTAGTACAATCTGTTAAATAGCGCAAACTTCCAATCATACTAGCATATTCTTTTTTATCCAAAATCAAATTATCATTAGTAGTAGGAAATAAATTGATACCTTTTTCTAATGGAATAAAAACATATTTACTGTCTACAAATCCATATTTTTTCAAAATCTTTTCTACATAATGAGATTGATCAAGATAAATTCCATTATTTACCCTTGTGATCCTCATGCCTAGAATCAAATTTGCTTCACCAAAATATTTCTTACTAAAATTCTCACAAAGCAAGAATTTTGTATTTTTAATTATATTTAAGCTTGCACCAAAAATCAATAAATCATCCACATACAAGCTAACAATAACATGATCATTCTCAAAAGATTTATAATATATACACTTATCATATTCACTAGATTTAAATTCATTCTCAAGCATACACATATCAAATTTCTCATGTCATTGTTTAGGAGCTTGTTTTAACCCATACAATGATTTTGTTAATTTACATACTTTATTTTCTTGTCCTTTTATAACAAAACCTTCCGGTTACTCCATATAAATTTCTTCATCAAGTTCACCATTCAAAAAAGTTGTTTTTACATCCATTTGATGTATGAACATGTCATGAATAGAAGCAATAGCAATTAATAATCTAATAAATGTAATTCTAGCAACAGGTGAAAAAGTATCAAAGAAATCTAAATCCTCTTTTTGAGTAAAACCTTTAGCTACAAGTTTTGCTTTATATTTATCTATAGATCCATCAGGTTTTAATTTCTTATAAAGAATCCATTTGCAAGAAATTGCTTTGCATCCATCAGGTAAATCACACAATTTTCATGTTTTATTGGACATAAGTAAATCTATTTCATCATGTATAGCTTCTTCCCAAAACATTGAGTCAGGTGATGCTAGAGCTTCTTTCAAAGATATGGGATTATCTTTAACATTATAAACTAGGAAATCTGAACCAAAATCTTTTTCTATTCTAGCTCTCTTACTCTTCCTTAGTTCAATCTCAGTTTCAATATTTTCATGGTAATGAGAGCTTGAATTAGAAATATTTGACTTTTGTTAACCCCCACTATTTCTTAATTTATAAGAAAATTTATTTTCATGAAATATAGCATCACAAGACTCAATTATAACTTTGTTGTCAAGATCAAAAAATCTATAAGTTATACTATTCAAAGAATAATCAACAAAAATACATGTAGAAGCTTGAGATCCTAATTTAGAACTTTTAGGATCCACATGTTTCACATATGCTAAACATCACCATACTCTCAAAAAATTCAAATTTGGTTTATAATTTTTCCATAACTCAAAAGGTGTTTTATTTGAATTTTTATGAGGAATACTATTGATTTAAAACAAAACAAGCAGTCAAAACAGCTTCACCCCAAAAATTAAAAGAAACATCTGACTGTAATAACATAGAATTTGTAAGATTTATTAACGTTCTATTTTTACGTTCAGCTATACCATTAGAAGCTGGTGAATAAGGTGGTGTTACTTCATGTAAAATACTCAATTTTTTAATAAAAGAATTCAATTCATTTGAATTATACTCACCACCTCTATCGCTTCGAAAATGTTTAATTTTCTTACCAAACTGATTTTCAACTTCATTTAGATATAACTTTAATTTTTCAAAAGTCTCACTTTTATGTTTCATCAAGTAAACATAAGTAAATTTAGAAAAGTCATCTATAAAAGTAATAAAATATCTATTATCACCATAAGTTAGATGACCATCAAATTCACATATATCAGTATGAATTAAATCTAATAATTCAGAAATTTTCAAAACTATTTTGTGTGACTTTTTTGTAATTTTTAACATGCTACAAAAGTCACATTTTTAAAAAATTTTATTGACGTTAGGAATTAGTCCTAGATTACTTATTCTTTGTACATATTTATTATTTATATGACATAGACGTTTATGCCAAAAATTAATAGAAGACATCATGTAAACAAAACTTGAAGGCATTTTATTCATATTAAGATTTAACTTACATTCCATCACAAGCATACACTTTGCCTACAAAGTCCTCTCTTTTAGTAAAAACATATTGATCAGACTCAATTGTCTGTTTAAAACTAGCTTTGTTCAACAGAAAGGCAGACATAAGATTCTTCCTCATCTTAGGTGTGTATAAAACATCCTTAAGAGTGAGGGGTACGACCAGAAGTGAAATTAAGTTCCACATCACTTTCATCCAAAATTTGTGTAGTATGAGAGTCACCAAGCATGATATCTTTAGGCTTATCATAAGGTGTGAACACCTTGAACGAATCTTTATCATAACATACATGCCTAGTAGCTCCCAAATCCACCCACCAACCTCTTGATTCACCAACTATGTTGATTTCAGTAATCATGACCACTAAAGGCTCTTCAACATTGTTGGCTTGTGGTTTGTTACTACGAAAACAATTCCTACAATTCTTTGCCATGTGTCTAGTTTTACCACACACATAGCAAGAGAATTGAGATTTTTGGTTGGAACCATTGTATTTATTTTATTTTGAGTGGAATAACCTTTGCTGCCATTTTTAGATGAAATTTTCATGTTTTTCTTAGAGGGCTTCAAGTGAGCATTTTGCTTCAAACCTTGACCTTGAGGCAAAGAATCATTGGTTCCAATAGCGTTTACCTTAATTGTTGAATTTTCACCTTGAGTCATGAGAAGATCTTTACTCCTCACTTCTTCTTCTACTCATATCCTTATAATGAGACTTTCTAAGCTTGTCTCTTTTTGCTTGTGACGTAGTGTCTTTTGAAACTCCTTCCAGGACTGTGGTAGCTTATCAATGATGCCAGCCATGATTAGATTATCTTCAATTTGAATTTCCTCGGACCTCACTTCATGAGCTAGCATTTGGAATTCTTGTGTTTGTTCCACCACAGATTTGTCATCCACCATTTGATAGCGAAAAAAGCTACTTGCTGCATACTTCTTTGCTCCAGCTTCTTCAGTATTATATTTTTTCTGCAAGGCTTTCCAAATCTTTTTGGCTGTAGCATATGATTTCTCATAGTAATCATAAAATTCGTCAGCCAAACAGTTAAGTAAATAATAACGACAATTGTATTAATCTTTTTCCCATTTTTCTATTTTTTCAGCATGATCTTTTTTTTTCAGCATCACTCATTGAATCAGTAGGAGTCTTTTTTGGATTTTTTATTGTGAGCACATATGACACCTTCAAAAGATTAAGATAAAACAAAACTTTTCCCATCCATCTTTTGAAGTGAACACCCTTGAAATAAAAAGGCTTATTGAGATCACCCACGCCATTCTTACTTTCGGTTGCAACTTCCGTTATGACGTGAAAATTACCTTAAATTTGTTGGAGCTAGCAACCAAAAAATAAGAAATTATATAGCTACAAAATAAGAACAAATGTTAGTAAAAAAATATGCGTGATACTTGGTTGAGCTCCGAGTGTCTCGTCTTTCTTTAAGGTAATTTTCAAGTCTCCCACGAGTTAATTTTGCTATATTACTCGGTGCAGGAGTACTCAAACGTGTTACCTCCAGGATACAACAGCTTAAGTACTCGCCTTTTTTATTTACTACCTCTGTACGTAGGTAGTAAATCAGACTCCTTTTCTCCCACACCTTTTTTTACCCAAAGCACACTAGTATGATAAAAATTCTTTTTCACACGCAAAAACTTTTTTTTTCTTTTTATATATTTTTTCCTTTCGTATCTTTATATAACCCAATCAAATCAAGAAACCATATATGTCCTTAGCACATAATTTATTAGTGAGTAAATAATATTAAACCATACTCAATGTGCATAAAGATACATAAAAGCTATAATCTAATGTATTGTTAAAATAATGATAGTGCTTTTATACACTTTTAAGCCTAAAATCATGAGCCTTTATTCACTAATAAAGCCACGGTTTCCGAGATATAAATAAGCAATTAAGCAACAGTTTTAAAAATTAATTTTAGTTATTATTTTATAATAATATTACAACAATTTATAGTATTCTTAGATCGAAGAGAAGGTATTCCTAGATCGAAGAGAAGGAAAGGGACATAAATTTTTTTATTATTTAAATTTAATATTTTACCTCTTAAAATATGTAAAGAATGAATAGTTTGAAAATATATAACAGGCTAGTCTAGATGGACTCGATTTTGATCTATTCGAGTCCCAATTTTTAAAGACCAACTGAGTAATTTATCCAAAAAAATGTTCTTATATACGTATGAATAAATTTTTTTAATAAACAAAAGTCTTTTTAGTTCAGTCTAACCCTACTAAATATTAGTGCTAACCTTAAAAGTAAGTTATGCATTTTTTATATACAAATATTGGCCATGATATTCTATTATTGAAGTATACATGCATACATAAATTATGACTATTTTATTATTTTTTGTCTAAATAAACAATATGAATTAACTATAAATAAACATAATTTGTCGAAATAACACTTCAAAATAAGCATAAATCTGCTTTCGATCATAAACAAAGATATAATATCATAAACAAAAGTTTGTACCAAAGAACAAATGTATACTCTTAACATAATAATAAGTTCAAACATATTTCCATTTATATTTATAGATAAGAAGTATTTTCATAGAGACATTTACACAAAGAAAATTAAGCTTAGATGTTTGAAAACAAAATGAGTCACACATGACACACCAACTCATAAATGGGGTGAGTTGAGTTGGGTTTGGATTGAGTCAAAAATGAGTCAAAACTATTTATGATTAATTTAAAATTTTTATATGGGTCATGAATTAACTTATAATTCAATTTTTTAGGATTAGCTTAATCCAACTATTAATTCATAATTTTTCTAAAAAAACGTTTGTTTAATTTATTTTAATTTTAAATTAAAATACCCAAAAATAATTCAATCCATTTTCATCCATAAATAAAAATAATAATGTTATTTTAATTAGGGAAATATTTTAATTAGTACTTTCACACCAAGGGTAGATAAAGCTGAACCAAAAAAAAAATCTAGTTTAAAATGGGACACTTTTTTAATTCTACTCCTATTAATAACCAGCTCAATTTGGCAATTTTAAAACAAAATAAAAAAATTAAAAATAACTTCAAGCTTTCTTTTCCATTTTCTTTAATCCAAACATTTTTTGAGAAAGAGATAGGAGTAGTATGTCTATTGAAGAGAGTATTTTATCGAGAAGCTTTTCAAACAATTGGCTATTTTAAATTAGTTAATAGATACAGTACTATGAGTTCTCTTGTTTAGGAGTACATTTTTTATACTTAGTGTTGAATAATTTAATATTATTTCTATGCATATTTTATCACTAATTTATTATAATTTTTTTAAAAAATTCACATATCTAATTTTAAATTATGGTTGATTTAGATTCTAAATAAAAATCACTTATCAAAATATGAATGGAGATAATATTAAATTTTTTAGCATATGAGAGTATAATAAATATTTCCCTTATTTGGAGATATATTTTGTGACTTTCCGTATCAATAATAAATTAAAACAAGAAAAGATTAACAGATTAGTCAACAACAAATATTTTTGACGGATAAATATACAAAGAGCTTAATCTCTTAAGTTAAATATTTTTATATACTTTAAGATATGTATAAAATATTTTTTATTAACATATATACATATTTTAAATTAATCTATAGACTTTTTAAAAAGTTGATTTTTTTCATAGAATTCTTCTATTTTTGGGCAATTGAATGCTTCAAAAGTACTAAGCCAAGAAACAGAATATCAGGGGAAAAAATCACAAATCGGGAAAAAATGAAATTCTAAATTTTCGAAGTTTCACAATTTCTCTGCATTTTCGTTGCTTTCGCTATTTTTTTTCTTTTTAATTTTTTGGTGTGAGAAGGAAGGGAATTGCCCTTGCCTGTGGTTCTGCCACTCAGCAATGCGCAGAAGCAGCAACAAATTAGGGATGACAATGAAGATTTGTTTTTAGGATTTCTGTTGGGACCTTGCTAGCTGAGATTTTTTCGTCGCGAAAATAGTGACGAAATAAATTTCGTCGAAGACAAATTTGCGACTTGGACGAGACCATCTCTGTGCATTTTAATAATTTTATTAAATTTACTAAAATATCTTTAATATATATATATATATATATAATAGATATTTTGGTTCCTCGGTCCTCCCGTCGTGCTCCTCAGTCTCTGCCGCTCTGAAGAATCCTCCGCCTCTATCTCTCTTATTCAATCCCTCTCTTGCTGTGTGCTCCGTCCCGTCTCCCTCACTTACGCCTCACTCTCAGTCTCGCTCCTCTCTCGCCGTCGTCACCCTCACGCCTCACTCTCAGTCTCGCACCTCTCTCGCCATCGTTGATCCCTTGCATCTCACTGGTTCAGTCACCTTCGCAGACCCTCTGGTTCAGTCACCATCGATCCCTTGCATCGGCTGTAAGAAGGTACAATTTTCTCATCCCTTGCCTGCAACTTTCCTTCCTCTGGCAGTTCCGTTTTTATCATTTTTTTCATAACTGCAATTCTCCTCTTCAGATGTTTTGATGGTAGACTTTAGTTAACAATAATTAGAATCTCCTAGTTCCCAGAATATAGAAGGAACATAATTTAATATGTTTGAACAATTCTAATTTGCTCCGTGTGGATATCATACTTTCAAAGACCAGTTAAGGGGAGATATCATACTTTCAAAGACCAATTATGAACAATAATTAGAATCTCCTAGTTAACATTGCTATTCTCTGGAATGGTTTTGTTTGCACTTAGTGTGGAATGGTCTCATTTCTATAATAAGGATATTCCTTGTTATGCTTGCTATGTATCTGTCACTGTTATTGAAAGAAATGAGAAGCATCTTGTTATATGAAGGACTCACAATATCTTATAGACTTGCAAAACATGTGAGGATTAAGGAGTCACAATATCTTATAGACCACTCTGCGATTCCACCAGGATCGACAATCTAAAATATAGAGGTAAGACAATTAGATGGGATGAAAACTGCCAAAAACAGAAAAATGATATTGCAATTAAGGTAATATTGTCACATTGAAGAAGGCTGGTAAGTAATGTTCATCAACAATACAATTCTTCCCCTCCAGACAAGGCTGCCATTATCAAGTACTTTTACATCATTAGTGAACAGTTAAAGCAACCATGGATATATGACTAGATGGAGAGATGATTTGTATATAAGCTCTGTTTCATAGGAACAAAATATTTCTTTTGTAGCTCAGAGATTAGTGCATATAACTTCTGAGGATTCTGTTCTTAACTACTAGAAGCAATTAGATGGTCCAATAACCTAAAGTAGTTAGTAATTGCAGTACAAAACAAGCTAGAAGTTTGGGCAACATTCTCGAACACAATAAAAGGACATAACAGTAAATTTAGTGTGTTCATGTGTGCTATAGACATTTGTATATTTTTTCAATATTCATTTAAAGGCTCACAAGAATCCTTTTACTTTTTCTTTGGTTATAAGCATCAATTGCTGTACATCAAGCAAAAAGAGGGTTTAATGCTGGCTAATTACTTTTCAGTAGAACATAAGTAGAGGCTAAACAAGCTACCATAAAATCAAAAAGACATACCCAATGTTAAAAATTGATGAATAAGTTAACAACCTGAAACCATAACAACATATACAAATATTGAAATAAAAGTTTTGGAAGCAGTTGTATACAAATATTGAAACTTCAAAGCTAAGAGACTAGAAGTCTTGAATCCTAATATATTAAATTTAACCTCTTATGCATAACTTTATATGTTTTTTTTTTTTATGTATTATTAATTTTTTCCTTTTTCTAATATTTTCAAAAAAAATTTAGTAACCTCGCGGGGACCTTGTGGGAGTCAAGGATGGGGGAAAATTTAGGGCAAGGACGAGGATGGGACAAGGACGGGGGGCGGGGAGTGCCCTGTTGCCATTCCTTGAAACGACCTAGAGTTTGAACCAATCATTGTTTGCACCGTCTTAGGTGACCCAAACCCTATTTTTTTTTCTTTTTTTCCTTTATGGTTTTCTTCCTTCCTCATTCAATTTTGTAGAATTGAATTTCTAATATAATGGTATGATTTTTGTCTGTTTTCCATATTTGAGTTTTTTCTCAGTGTGTTACTTATTATCATTTCATTTTTCACTTTTGCATGAATTTTTTTCAGCTTAATGTGGCTGCTTTTAGACTCTGTTAATTTATCGCTGACTCTTTGCCCTTTAATTTATATTTTGGCGGAGGGAAATGTGTGATGCTGAACGGTCTGATGAATGTATCGTTTTTGGTCTATTTCACGATTGCAGAGGAACTATGGTTTTTATATTGATGAAAATAATTAAATTACCCAGCGTCTGTAGCTAATGTTCCTGAGGTCAAAGTAACTACGTAGGAGCTTTCTGGAAAATATTTCATTAGCTGTGATGCTCTTCTAGAGATTCCTGGTGCCTCTTACTTGTCTGTCTCATAGTTTTTGAAATTTGTTTTTCCAGTGAAAGAAATTTGCTTTTTTCTTTTTGTAATGGATGATGGATTTAACATTGAGTTGGTTTTTGTGTAATTTGCTTAATCTTATTACAGATATGTGTTAGCTTTGGTTGCTTCTGTTCTGTAACTGAAGATTCTTCTACTAGACCCCCAGTCAAATCTAACTGCAGTAGGATTCTGAAGAACCTCTTTTGGAGTACCAGTGCATCAAAACTGTTGTGTCATGTGGGTGCTTCAAAGTCCCCATAGTGTTAGGCAAGTTCATTTTAGCAGTCACCTCTACTATAGTACCCCTCGCTATTCAAGATCACCAGTCTGTTTTATTTCCCCTTTAACCACAACCACAAAAGACAACAAGAACAACAACCAGTTGATTCAATCACTATGTAAACAAGGCAGCCTCAAGCAAGCCCTCCAAATCCTTGGGAAGGAGCCCAATCCAACCCAGAAAACTTATGAGCTTTTAATCTATTCTTGTACTCAGCAGAACTCACTTTCTGATGGCCTTGATGTTCATGGCCACCTTGTTGACAGTGGCTTTGACCAAGACCCATTTTTAGCCACTAAACTTATTAATATGTACTCTGAGCTGGGGTCTATTGACCATGCACGCCAGGTATTTGATAAAACTCAAGAAAGAACCATATATGTCTGGAATGCACTCTTCCGTGCACTAGCAATGGTGGGTCGTGGCGAGGAGGTCTTAGATTTTTACAGTCAGATGAATTGGAGTGGGATTCCATCAGATAGGTACACATACACTTATGTGCTCAAGGCTTGTGTCACTTCAGGTTCAGCAGTCTTTCCTCTCCAGAAGGGTAAGGAGATACATGCCCATATTCTGCGACATGGCTATGAAGCACATATTCATGTTATGACAACTCTGCTAGATATGTATGCCAGGTTTGGTTGTGTATCAAATGCAAATTCTGTGTTTAATGCAATGCCTGTTAAGAATTCAGTCTCATGGAGTGCTATGATTGCGTGTTATGCAAAGAATGGTATGCCAATGAAAGCTTTGGAATTTTTTCAATTAATGATTCTTGAGGCACATGATTCAGTTCCAAATTCAGTCACAATGGTTAGTGTGCTTCAAGCTTGTGCAGCTCTTGCTGCTCTGGAACTAGGAAGGATGATTCATGGATATATCCTTAGAAGGGGTCTCGATTCTATACTGCCAGTTCTTAGTGCCCTTATAACAATGTATGGAAGATGTGGTGAGCTTGCTTTGGGGCAACGGGTATTTAATAAGATGAAAAAGCGAGATGTTGTTGCCTGGAATTCTTTGATTTCAAATTATGGGATGCATGGTTTTGGAAAGAGGGCTATTCAAATTTTTGAAAAAATGACCCGTCAAGGGGTTTCCCCAAGTGTGATATCATTTGTTAGTGTTTTGGGAGCTTGCAGCCATGCAGGCCTGGTTGAAGAGGGGAAGATTTTGTTCAAGTCAATGGTAAGTAAGTATGGGATCCATCCAAGTGTAGAACATTATGCTTGTATGGTTGACCTTCTTGGCCGAGCAAACCGGTTAGATGAAGCAATCAGAATTATAGAAAATTTGCGCATCGAACCAGGACCTAAGGTCTGGGGCTCCCTTCTTGGATCTTGTAGGATTCATTGTAATGTCAAACTTGCAGAGAGAGCAAGCAGAGCACTTTTTGAGTTGGAGCCTTGGAATGCTGGTAATTATGTGCTTTTAGCAGACATATATAGCGAAGCTAAGATGTGGAGTGAAGTAAAGAGAGTGAAAAAGCTTTTGGAAGCTCGTGGCCTGCAAAAGATTCCAGGCTGCAGTTGGATTGAAGTTAAAAGAAGGATATACTCGTTTGATTCTATCGATGGGATTAACCCGCAGAACGAACAACTCCATGCTCTGCTCCTGAAATTGTCAACTGAGATGAAGGAGCAGGGTTATGTCCCGCAGACGAAAGTTGTTCTTTATGATCTTGATGAAGAAGAAAAGGAGAGAATTGTATTGGGACACAGCGAAAAGCTCGCCGTTGCTTTTGGACTTATCAATACTTCCAAGGGTGAAACGATTAGGATCACAAAGAATTTGAGATTATGTGAAGACTGTCATTCTGTTACAAAGTTCGTTTCAAAGTTTGCTAATAGGGAGATTCTTGTTAGAGATGTGAATCGTTTCCACCACTTCAAAAACGGGGTATGTTCCTGTGGTGACTATTGGTAGTTCTTTTTAGAATACTACGCTGTTGAAATACCTCATAAATGAATCCTCACATAGAAAGAGAAATTTGATGAAGCCATAGTTTTGAACATCTACAGAGTTTAGTTATATAAAATGTAGGGTAAATTACAATTTGTTCACTTATACTTTGGCTCAAAATCAATTTAACCTCCTGTAGGTTAAAGTGTTTCTTTCAACTCTTATGTGATTTATTTTAATATCACTTGATAACCCCACGGTATTTTTTGTCTTAAACTGAAATCACTGTGCAGAGTTAAAATAATAAACAATTTCATTGTTGAAAGTGTGTATTACTAACATCTTAATATGTTTCACAGCCATTTAAGATTTACTAAGATTTAATTGACATTTTGAACTTAGAAATGTCTCCTTAACCCCAGCAGTAGCTTTGAAATATCTTGAAAATATTCAAAATATAATTAAAATAGACATATAACAACGAAAATGTTCATTATGTAAATATTTATGTGACTTTTTTTTTTTTTTTAGTTTGGACTTTGGACCACTGTTATTCAATGGGTTTCAATTAATGTAGTTCTAATTAGATTGGAATACAAAGATGCAAAACTCTTTTTAGTATTAATTTGCTCTATTTGCAATACTAGAATTCAAGATCTCGATTAAGAGACAAAAGTGTTAAACTATTTAAACTAATTAATGTTGGTTTATGTGAGACTATCTTTGCTAAAATTTATATATAAAATATTACTGAGTCATTCTATTAGGTGTGGAATGGCGCACTTTAAATCTGAGAATAAATTGATTTTGGACCAAATCTCAAAGAGTTAATTATAATCTATCCTAAAACTTAAATTCACTGTAATAGTGGCTACAACGTGCTTTTGGAATTGAAGAGGAATGAACTTATATACTTAATGATGATGATGATGATGGCGGCTACGGAGCATCTTGACTGCTTGGTTTAATGGAGGGGATGGGAGGGGATGGATTTTAATGAAAGGGAAGGGATGGGAGGGGAGGGAAGGAAAAATAAAATTTCTTTCTTTGGTTTAGTTTGAGGGGAGGGGAGGGAAAATAAACTTTTTTTGTTTGGTTTGTAAGGGGAGGGAAGGGAAAATAAAATAAAATGACTATTATAGCCCTTTGATTGTATGACCAACAAAACATGACAAATTTGTTATCACTTATATTCAAATAAGTTAGTTCATTTGTTATGGTGAAATAATATAACATTTTAACAATTTTAATTTAATTCATCTAAAAAGTATCTCAAATATATAATATGTTTTAAAAATTATATAAAATTTTAATTTTATTATTACTGTAATAAGAAAAAAAGCTAAATAATTTTAGTGTTAGAAGAAACAAAAAAATAATTAAGTATAATTTAACTAACTGATTAAAATTCTATTTTGGTCTCTCACATATGTCCTTTTTTTAAATAAATTTTTATTTTCAATTTGGTCCCTTACAGATTGATATGTTATCAATTCAGTCTCTCAAAAAAAATTATATTCTCAATTTGGTCCATCATAAATTAATATGTTATTAGTTTAGTCCTTCACTTATTTTCATTCTCAGTTTTATCTCTAATAAATTGATATATTATCAATTTAGTTTTTATTTTGCTGGCCATAACTTTTGATGGTAACAACTTTTGATGAAGGGACTAAATTGATAACATATAAATTTGTGAGGGACCAAATTGAAAATAAAAATATGTGAGGAACTAAATTAATAACATATCAACACATTGAGCATGAAAATCTAGGAGGAACTAAATTGATAATATATTAACCTATAAGGGACCAAATTGATAATAAAAATTTGTAAGTGACTAACTTGAGAAAAAAGACATTTGTGAGGGATCAAAATGATATTTTGATCCTTATTAATTTACTCAATTTTTTATTATTAGGATTATTTTTTTTGTTATCCTTTATTATTTAGTTATACATATAATGTATTATTTACATATAATAATAATAATAATAATAATAATAATAATAATAATAATAATAATAATAATAATTTTATATAGTCAAAATATGTTAGTAATATATTATTTAAGAAGCCAAATAAAAGAAGCTAGAAAGTAATCTAAGTATTAAAAAAAATTATTAAGGACACTTATATCTTTTATATTATTACAATTTTCCTTCCCTCCAAATCCCTCCACTTTCGGAGGGAAAGAAAATAAGAGGAGGGGAGGGATTTTTCACTTACATTTTCCCTCCCCTCCCCTCTAACTAATCAAAACAAACAAAGCCAAATTAAAAAAAATCCCTCCCCTCCCCTCCCCTCCCCTCCCCTCTATTTTTCTCTAACCAAACAATACGTAACTGTGCAAAGCGTGAAAAAATTCTCAAATATTGTGATAAATTTAATACAATGAAATAATTAATAACGAAATTTTAAAAGAGAATAAAATAAATACAAGTCAAATATATTAATTGTCATAGTATAAATTACATTTTAATGTACTAGTTAAATTTATTTTTCATCTACATAAATTATTAAGAATAACCTTACATAATAACTTAAATAATTAGAGTTTTAATACGAGAAAATGGATTGGTGCAAATTAGTTGAAAATAACTATAATTTTAAAAAATATACTAAAAGTGATAACATGATGGTTGTGTTCTACAAATCTAAATTGTTCATGTTAGATTGAACAACTCAGATCAAAGAAAATAATAAAAAATAATCAAACTTCGTGAGATATTTTCATATTTTGGACGGTCTAAATGTGAAACTTGACTGTCATGTTTCCGACAAAACATAAAATAATGCAAATACATGAAAATTTAAAGAATCTCAAGATCGGCCCTTTTAAGGTTGAAAGTTTTGGAGAATGACTCCTTTGCATTTTGTGGCAGGAAATGTATTCTCAAGTTAAAGTCGCAATCGTCTAATTCACACGCAATAACTTGTTTGAACATCTTTTAAATTGATGTTAGAGAAGGAAGCAATGCAGAGGCATGACGACAATGTTTTTGGAACCAGCTCGGTCCTTAACTTGAACTAATTTCTGGATCATCGGATCAATTGCTGAATCAAGTAAATTAATTAAAAAAATTAATATATATATATATATATATATATATATACTATATATGTCAACAAATAAATTTAAAACCATTGTCATTAAAATACAAATATCTATAAAATCATAAATATCTATAATAATTGAAACATAAAGTCATTAGAGAAGGAAGCAATGTAGAGGCACGACGGTAATTTTTGGGAACCGGCTCGATCATTAACCCAGACTATCATTTAGGTCATTGGGTCAATTGCTGAATCGAATAAATAAATAAATAAATAAATATATATATATATATATATATATATATATATATATATATATATATATATATACCTATATATGGTAACAAATAAATTCAAAAACAAATTAAAATAAATAATTTATATGCAAATTTCACACTTTCAAGTCTTAAAACCATAGTCATTAAAATACAAATATCCATAAAGTCATAAATATCTATAATAATTCAAAGATAAAGTGATGGCTCTAAGAGGATACATAATATATACAAACATATAATCTGATATAAAATAATACATGGACAAGATCTAGCACATTGCTTGAGGATTAAGATTCTGGATATAATGTTAAGTGAAGTTAGCTACAATGTAAAGTGTTGGATTTGCATATGTTGGTCTCTGTTTGTCTCAACCAACCTTTGATTCACTATTGGTGCAACATGGCCAGATATCATTTAATTTAATCTAATAAACCTTCAGTAAATATTTTATTATTTTTTATATGATCATAGACATGTGTGCAACTCTACTACCTTCTCAAAAGTCTCATCTATCCTCGTAGTGATAAATAATTAGTCTTTTATACTAATTAAAGTGACATTAAATATTTACAAACAATGTCAATCAATAGCATCCCATTTAAGTTAGACTTTCAGGTAAAAAAGCTAACATAATCACATAACCACAACCGTATGTAACAAAAATGACATGTTGATAGTACAATCCTCTTATGACAAAATAAAGATCATAAATTAGTCTCAAGTGCAGGAATGGACTCAGAAGCTAACATAACCACATTATTGTTAAATTTTATGAATGTTAAAATTTTTTTTTTAAAAGTGACTCGGTTTGGGTTGACCGGGTCATAACTAGGTCACTTACAAATCGGTCCAAATTGGTAACCCAGCCCAAGCTAAACCCCGACTATAACATTCTGATATTATTGTATAATAATCGCTTGTGCTATAAATTCTTCTTAATTTATTCATAAAATTATCTTAAATGACCCTTTATCTAATTATATTTATAAATGTATCTCAAATACCATAACTAACTATGTTTGAGCTTAAATATATACTTATCTTTGATAATGATACTTCATTTAGCCTTACTTTAGATTAAAAGAGTCACTTGAATAATTAAAATATTCTCTGTCATTCTAGCCATCAACACCTATTCTAAATAGGATCTACTCTATATCATTGTAATCTTCATAGAAAACTATCCAATACAAAATTTTATAACTTTTCATATATTCATTACATACTTTAGCATTTATCCTTATATACATATATTCATATCTCCAAAATTACATCAGAAGAGTGTACACTACAACTTTATAAACTACTACAAAATTTACTAAACTATGATTCATATATCTTCACTCAATCATCATAGCCTTCCCTTTATTCTTTTTCTTTGAAATGATTAATTTTCTAAAAATAAAATATAAAGCATCTCAGTAGCTAACTATTTTTATTAAAAACATATATATAATGATAATTTCAGCCATAAAAGCAATAAGGAAATATATATTAAATATCATATAAACATCATGTAAACATCCATGGTTTTGTCATTATGTAAAATGTTAAGATCAGTAAAATTCTCCTGCTGCTCACTATTGTAGAACAAGATTTTAAATAAAACTCCCATATTCACTGTTGTGGAATATGGTTTTCTTCCTTGTCTCCCTCTACTTACTACAGTAAAGCAAAGAGACTGCTATTCATAATATGCCCATCATGATCTACTCTTCCATCCTCTACTGTGGGACAGAAAGCTTATCTTTGTTCTCTACTGTGGAACGGAGATACTTCTCATACTTTTCTGACACAAAACTTTACTTGAAAATCAGGCACATGGATGAACATAATATCATAAATAAAGATGCTTTTATGAAAAACTAACTCTTCTGTCAAATTAGGTTTTATATGTTATTCTTAATTCTCCTGTCAGCTTCTGTTATGTATCCTTTCTTCTTAATTTTGCTTCGAACTAACTTTCTCTTGATTCTTAATGTTGTCAAACTAGGTTTTATATGTTGTTTTTTCTTCAATTGGGGTTTTATGATAATTTCAGCCATAAAAACAATAAGGAAATATATATTGCTCCTTAGCTTGAACTAGCACCAAGTTTGTACCTTTTCTTTTCATTCTCTTCCACTTTTTCATCTTTATTGCCTTATTGCTCATCTTAGGCTCTATATACTCCTTTGCCATGTAACTTATCTCATTTGGGTTGGTATTTTCTTTTCCTACCGTGGTGTTGACTTTTCCACATTCTTGACCTTCTGACTTCTTGATGGCTTTCTGCAGTTTTTCTTGTTTTGAGTTTGAGATCCTTTCGTTGTTTTTTCTTCAATTGGGTTTCAGGCAAGATATCACTTGTGTACCTCTGTCTCCTGATTTCTCACCTCTCTTCGATCGTTATTTCTTTCCCCTACAACTCAAATCTCTTCAATGTTTTTCTAGGTTCTTGACCTTCTTGTCTTGATCTTCCCTGGTTCTCCTCTGGCTTGAATACCATTTTTTGGGACTTCCCTATTCTTTCCTCATCACCATTCGGTCTTGATCTCACCGGACTTGCCCTCATCCAAGGCATACGTTAAGCTTGAGTTGTCCCAGTCTTCTTCCTCTTCTTTATCATTACAATCTTTTAGAAGATGCCCCAGCTTGTTGTAATTGTAGCAAAATTAAAGAAGTATCTCAAATTTAAAAAAAAAAAATTACTTTGTATATGGATCCATCTTTGCTTTTCAAGATTGTGCCCTTGCTAAAGGTTTGGCCAAATCAATCATAATACAATTGAAAAAAAAAAAAGTTAGGGACATGAAGTGTAATGTTATTGAAATAGTAATTTTTATTTTTTTAAAAAAGGGTTATCATAAAATGTTTTTAATGAATCTTGTAAAGTATAGGCAAATATGTTTTTACAAAAAAGAAATCTGCCTTCTTAATATATATGTATAAAAGTTAGATCTAGCCCTATCATCGTTATAAAAGTCAAGATTCTAATTAGCACACTTCCTTCTCTTAAATTTAAATTCAAATGTGCCAGTGATGTTATTTTATCTTATTATTATTAATAGTAAACTGCTAGCTAAGAAACAAAGCTGGTACAAGAAAAAGAATGATCACATTGACAAAAGGGCATGCATAGAAAAAGAAAAAACAAAGCTGCTTTTTCAAACAAAAAAAGAATACAAATAAATTGGAAAATTGTTGGATAATGCAAGACCTATTGGAAAAATATGTGCTTAATCAATAAATTTAGCTACTCTTGAATCTAAACCAAGATTTTCCCTCTGAAAACAAGAAAGCACAACTCCATCAACTAAAGAAGTTCCAAGTATTAATGAAGTCGAAAGAAGAACATTGGGCAATCTTATGGCTACTTCTTCTCTATATCACCTCTAAAGAATGATAGATAGGAGAGGAAAAAGAAATGTACAAAACAATAAGATAGTTGCATATTCTCTCTTTTTCTGAAATTAAAATGGATTATTTTCTCTCTGGGAGTGATTAAAAGCAAGAGTATGAAAGAGGATCTATTTCTCTTCTTTCATCCCATATGTGAACTAAATGAGATTTTAACATTGATAGCTCTGTGTTAGTATTGTAATACTACTTAGTTGATTGATTCTTTAATGAAATTCTCATACAAGTGGTGAGAATTTTTTCTAGTTTCTCGACTTCTAGTTGATTAAAAAAAAAAAAGAAGGTTTAGTGATTTGAGTTTTAAGGTATCTTGAAAAAAAAAAGATTTAAGAGCGTGGTAAGTTGTAAAAACCTTTAATCGAGTCTTGTAAAAACCTTTAATTGTGTTAGTTCTACTTGTAAGTTATTTTATGAGTTGGGGCAAAAAATAGAAAATAAAAGAATAACTCATCATATTGGACTCTAATTTGAGCCATGACTCTAAAATTTGCATCAATCTTTCCAAAATCGTGCTATTTGAAAAATTCATAAATTATTGAAGGTTGATATGCAACTAAGTATAGTGCTTTGACTTGCAAAGAACTTTATTTTCTTAAGTGACGTAGATAAGTTAATGGACCAGCTATCTTTTTTTTTTTTTCCATAACAAAAGTTCTTAATCTAGGGTGTGAGTAACATACCATCCCTTTGGAACTTTAATCTTCTTTTATGACAATCTAGTCCTTGTTTACCTAGATTTCTTTGTTAAGGATTTCAGTTGCATTTTTTTTGGGGAAATTTAAAAATGATCATACTTGTTTGAAAGGTTTCTAAATTTTCTTAAAGATTCTTTATACATCCCATGATCAAGCGATCTATTTTCAACTTTCGATTGTTTATTCGCCTATTCCGATGTTTGCTCCAAACAAACTTATGTTAATGGACCAGCTAAACTAGTTAATGGATTTGATTTATTACTAGACTTTGACAAAAGTACTATTTATACTGTTTTAATTATGATTCAAAATTTTATTTCGTGTCAATTATAACTTATATATTTTTAATTAGTTGTGATCATGTTCTTGAGCTTAACACCATTAAAATATTTAACTACAGATGCTATCATGACATCTTATCATGCACACATTAGTACCAAATCAGAGTATAAATTGGCTATTTGCCTCCAAAGATAAACATCCTACTTGTCTTTTTATGGGGCCATTGCATATGAGATCAAATGACTTAGATTATAGTATTTTTTTTAAATATTACTTAAAATTTGAACTGTTAGATATCAAATCTAATAACTCATAAAAAGACAAGTAAATTACTAGTCTTTTGAGACAAGCAGTCGATATGCTCTCACCAAATCATCCATTCTTGGTGTGTCATACCTTAAAGTGACTAAAATTATCATGTGAATTTTCTAAATCATTCCTTCTGTTATTAAAAAATGTTCACATAGGTATTTTGATAATTTTAAATTAATATTTAATGTGATATATTTATAATAGATAATTTGATGTTGACATATACAAGATAATTTGTTATGCTAATATTTATTGTTAAATATTTTAATAATATTAGACTTAGAAGTATAATAAAAATTAATTAAAAATATGAATAATAATTGATACAAAATAAAATTTTAAATTATAATTAAAATGAGTTAAAGTTCATTGACATAAAAAAAACACTTTTGTGGTCTTTATTATTTGTTATTGCGCTCCAAATTTTTTTTCACAATTTTTTGATATGTATAATAAAAAAAATTAACTTTAAAAAAAACTAGAACAATTTTTGTATAATTTTTTTTAATAAATGAAAAGGCCCAAATCCAGGCCTGTGATTCGATCATTCCAGTGACTCCTTGCTGATTAAGAAAGCAAAACATACGTCCATTTGTCTCTCCAACAAATTTTTCTTTTTTTCCCTAAAGATTCTTCCTTCATTCACCGCCTTCCTACAATTTTCTTTCCCATACAAATTCCTCGAACCCCATTCTGTCGTGTGACTCACTGCTGAAAGCATTCTCTCTCCTCCCCCCTCTCTCTCTTTCTCTCTTTTTCTCTTGCTTTCTCAGTACTTACACTCTGTACCTCTTGTCGTCTTGATTTGCATCGCAATGGCTGAGAACCTAAAGAAACTTGCAGAAGCCCTTGATAGCAAGCCTTTGTCGTCAGACGATCTTGTACAGAAGCTACGCTCTGACGATGCGATGAGGTTGGGACTCAACACTTTCTACTCGATTCTCAAGTGCGGCCTCGAGGTGGTCGGAGATGGAAGGTTGCGCCTCCAATCTTGGAATGACTCGCAGATTCAGGCAATTTCTTCATTCGCGTATGCTATTGCTTCGGAGTCTCGATCTTTGTCAGGTACTTTATTGATAATTGCTTTTGTAACGTGGTAGGAATTTGCTTCTCGTTGCAATTTTTTCTACTTTTTTTTTAGTTGTTTTTGAAATTACATGCTTAGCTGGCACTTGAGTTCTGGTTCTGGAACTGAGAGGTGCAGTACATGTCCAGCAGATGATGAAAATTTTGAAGTAACTACTGTGGTCTTTCCTTTTCCTTTTGAATTTCTCCCGAGGTTTGATGTATTTCTGGTATGATGGAAGAGTTTACTTAGTTAAGCAATCAGAACTATAGTGCATGAAGTCTATTTTTCAAAAAGTTAGAAAAAAACCAAAATTGAGTTTTCATTTATCTTATTTTCCTGTTGTGTTGCCGTTGTTGTATGAATAGTGGAGCAAGCGGAAGCAATACTTGTTGCAATTGTGCAACAGTCGATTGAATTTGCTGTGTGTTATATGGAAAATTCCGAATTCAATGATGACGATCATGGGATTCAGGTATGTTTTTATTACATGTTTCCAAATCCAGGTTCTCATGACTTCCTTTTTTAATATATTGTCCCTCTTTTCTTGAAGTGTTCAAAATTAAACGAGATGAAAGTCCTGCAAGATCTGCCAAAACTTCAGCTAGACTATAATGAAGTCTAATTTGATCATTTTCATTTTCCTTTTACTGGAAATAATGTCTCGGATTCTCTTGATGAGTTCTTTTATGTCAATCCATAATGGAATTCATTACAGAATTCTATAACCGTCTAGTGTAGCCTTGGAAGTGAACAATGATTGACATATAATTATGCAGTCAGCTCGACATATTAGAGACATACCTCAATTACATTGCATACGAGTCTGATTTCTTGACTCTCTTTGGGGGCCCGTATCTCTGCATGTCACTGTTCAAATCCCTTGAGGCTACATTATTTTTGTGAAAAAGATGCTGTTGGCTTGAATTGGAATCATTTGTCTCTGAATAAGTAATTTTGTGTTCTATTGGTTGGTCCAATTCTACTAGCAGTAGGAGACAAGTCAGAGTTCAGAAATTGTGACTTGATAAAATTTTCAGGATTATATATGGAGGCCAGATCAATAGCGTTGCTTAATTAGTTTGACAGATGTTGTGGACTCTTAACATTTAGTATCCAATGTGTCATTGAAAAAAAAAAATTTTTTTTTAGTATCCAACGGATTCAATAGATTTTTCTTTTCTGGATGGAGAAAGAAGTTGATTGGAGAAGAAGGGAAGCAATTAAAATTAAGAGGATGATCAGTCCACTAACGATCACCTATATGTAACTGATAATATAATAGTCCCCCAGTGCTGCTGGTTTTTTTTTTTTTGGATAGAACCTATGTTGCTGATTTTCTAGAGGAGGAGTTGTGATCAATCCAGTAAAGAACAGAAAATAGTAAACACAAAAGCAAAAGGAAAAAAAAGAAAAGAAAAGATCACCTATATGTAATGGATAATATAATAGTCCCCAGTGCTGCTGTATTTTTGGATAGAACCTATCTTGCTGACTATCTATTAATCCCCCCTTCCCCACACATCATAAAAAAAGCTGCATACCAATTGTAATTTAGATGGGCAACCCTTTCCCACTGTAGAATAGAGTAACCAGAGAATTTCAAATTCTGTATAACTTCATTTGTGGATCAGGGTTTCCTTAGATAATCTTTGTAAGATATATATAAGATTAAGATCAATAAATTTCATTTCAAGGTGATTACTTCATCACTATTTCCTGTTATTGTGTTCTAATAGGTTTTTCCCACATATCTAACTACTGTAAGAATATATTAACAAGTTTGTCTATGTAAAAGACTATCACGTGGTTATTTTTTGTCCATTGACATACATATCATGGACAATCTTACTACTAAAATGTTTTTCAAGTTGAAGATGACTGCGAGAGCTGATAGAGTCTTTTAGCCACTTTTTATTTTTATATTTTGTATTTTTATTTATCTAAAATAAAGTAGTGTCTGGTGGGAATAGCTTAATTTAATAAAGAAATCTTAAGTAATGTACATGCTCTTAGCATATATGGGGACAGTTAGAAGAATTTCCTTTATAAGGAAGAATGGTGCAATATGGCTAGAGGGGTGTGTGTGTGTGTGAGAGAGAGAGAGAGAGAGAGAGAGAGAGAGAGTCAATAGAAGGCCTTCTGTTCACTTGGCCTCCTAATTCATAAGGAATATTATAATTTTCTGGTCACTGCATGATAAATGTATGTAGACTTCTGCTATTTATTTGGCTGTTACTTTTTATGCATCCCTAATTTTTGTTGGATATTCCAGAACAACATGATCCATCTTTTAGAGATAGCATTGGTAGATGAAATGGATAAGGCAGGGGAAATGTTGCCACCTAGATCTGCGAGCGCCTTTGTAGATATTTTACCAGTGGTTGACGCATATTGTGGTAATTTTGTGGAAGATTACATCAAATGCCATCTAGAAGGTATTATGTTCATCTGAAATAATCAACTTATTCTCTCTCTCTCTCTCTCTCTCTCCCTTCCCTAACCTAACCAAGTTCATTTATGTCTATGCAAGAAGGCTTCAAATGCTCAAAGGAAGGAAAAAATTTGGATCGGCTTCTAAAGACTTTAGCTTCTGAACATGTGCTTCCTGAGAGGCAAGGATCTGGGTTCAGTGCACCCATTTATTGTCAAAATCTTAATAAATTGGTCTTTATGTCCCAGCATTGGGCAGTTGCCCATAGGAAATACACTCCTCGTTTCATCTTGCTGTGTAATAAACTTATAAAAGTTAAAGAAGTGTTTGATGAAAGGGTAGTGGGTGCAAGTTTCCGAAAGAGACTTTCATTCACTTTGAGGATTTTAAAATTACTTGGAAGCCTTTCTAAGGATGCCCCGTGTGTTGAATATGATGCCTCATTGGTCAAGGCAGTTGGCTCGTTTGCTGATGTTTTGTCTAGCTTGTTTAGAGTTGAATTTGAGTTTGTGACTACACATGCTAGTACAGAAGGAAGTTTTGAGAGCATTATTCTAATGGTCCTTGAAGAATTTCTTCATATTGTTCAGGTTATTTTCTGCAATAGCAGTGTCCCCCAGAGTGTTCAAGCTTGTATTGTAGCATCTATAATGGGAAGTTTAGATTCTTCTGTATGGAGATATGATAAATCTGCTCCAAATTTGAAGCCTCCATTAGCTTACTTCCCCCGTTGTGTTATTTATATGCTGAAAATCATTGATGATCTGATGAAACAAAAGCATTGGGTTTTTCTTGAGTGGATAGATTTTGATACAGAACTTGCTGACAGTTCTGCTGCTATACAGAATGATTTACCCTCATGCATTGTTCATAATGAAACTGTTTCTTTAGTAAAGAGATACACATTTGAAGAGCTTTTGAAGCTAATATTTCCTGCATCAAGCCAGTGGATTGACAATCTGATGCATCTTGCTTTGTTTCTTCATTCTGAAGGGCTAAAATTACGGCCAAAAATGGAAAGGTCATCTTCTATCTCTGCAAAATTTAGTTGCACATCTGACATTGAAAATGCAATATGCCATGAGGATGAGGCTATTTTTGGAGACCTTTTCTCTGAGACTGGGCGCTCGGTTGGATCTACAGATGGATGTGAACAGCCACCCACTGCTGCTGCTGTTTCTGGCTCCAGCTATCATAATATGCCAATTGAAGCTGCTACAGAACTTTTCTACTTTCTTAAATCATGCATCTTCTCTCCTGAATGGCATCATTCTCTTTATGAGGATGGCTGTAACAAAATAAGTACAAGGCATGTTGATATCTTGCTGTCCCTACTCAATTGTCAGGGCTGTTGTTCTGAGGATAATATGCCTCATATTACTCCTTTGAATGAAGACAGGAAGACTGGACAAATCCATGAACTGTGCTTTGATCTTTTGCTCAGCCTTCTTACACGCCATGCTTTGGCCAATTCAATTGAAGACTACCTTGTGGAGAAGATCCTCACTGTAGAGAATGGTGCCTTTAGTTACAATAATAAGACCCTGACCTTGCTGGCTCACACATTATTTTGTAGAGCAGGCTCCGCTGGTAATCAGTTGAGAATCAAAATTTATCAGGCATATGTTACCTTCATTGTTGAGAAGGAAAAATCTATATGTATTAAATGTCCAAGTGTCAAGGATCTTATTTGTACCATGCCCTCGTTATTTCACAATGAGATAGTTCTTATGGCATTCCACTTGTCTGCTGGAGGAGAAAAGACAGTGCTGGCAAACCTCATCTTGTCAACCCTTAGAGAAGTTTCTAAACCAGCATTGGATTGGAGCAGCACACAGTTAACTTGCTGGGCTTTAGTGGTTTCAAGGTTGATCTTAGTTCTTCGTCATATGATATTTCACCAACATACTTGTCCGATGCCATTGCTTTTGGATGTGCGGTCCAAGTTGAGGGAAGCCCCACTGTCTGGATCATCTATGCCAAATAATGCGAATGATCACTTGTCATCTTGGTCATCAGCTGCATTGAAAAATGTTATTGGTGGATGGCTTGGAGAGGAAGTTGTTGTTAATAGCTTGATTGATCAACTAATTGATGTTTCAGGGTCTTCTACTTCACTTGCTAGGGATAACTTGGCAATTGACAGCTTAAATTTGAATTGGAATGACATATATTTGATCTTTTCCGAAATTCTGGGATTTTGGAGAGGCAAAAAGGCCAAAATGTTGGAAGATCTAATTGTTGAAAGATATTTTTTCACTCTTTGTTGGGATATTCCTTGTATTGGTTCTGAAGTGGACCATACAATTATACCTCAAAGTGGGGACTTCTTTCTGGATTTGTCTAGTATGTTCCATTTTTTCCACTTCAGTCATTCGCTTCTGGGCCATCGTGATGTTATTGAGAAGGGCATTGCTTCTCCAGATTTTATATTGAGGTTGCTTCAGCATTTAAATGCTGTTTTTGTACCAGAAGACATTGAAGAATTGGGTTGGGATTTTCTCAGAAATGGGATGTGGCTGTCTCTGGTGCTTTCCTTCTTTAATACTGGCATATGGAGATATTGTACAGACAATGCAGTTTCTAAAGAAGGTCTTATCTGGACAGAAAGTCCTTCTGGAGACCAAAATTTTGTTAAACTTGCTGGAAACATGATTTCTTCCATGATTGAAGCTGGTCAATTTACCTCAGTGGTTGGGTTGTTAGCGTCCTTGCTGAACAAATATGTGAAGATTCATCAGAAAGCTTTCCTTGCTACCCTTAGTTACAAGCAGAAGCTGGCTTCAGCCTTTTCATCAATCTTGCTTCTGAAACATACTGGAATTGATAGATTCTTGCAGGATGAGCTCCTGGAGAGGAGTGGCTCCAACTTAGGTGAGCTGGAGTCTGTTCTTAGCATCTTATCAAGGTTGGATGCTACTGTTCATTTAAAAGCTTCAGGAATGCTATCTAGGGCCTCATCAGAGTGCATTTTGCATGGCTTTCCCTTTCATCTTTCAACTCCTAGTGCAAATATGCTTTCTTCCATTCTTAGCTTAAGAGGAATAATCTTTGTCCTAGATGGGTTGCTCAAAATACAAGATGTGGGAAGAAATGTTAACTTGGAGATTAAGGTCCTTCAAGAAATTCTTGATGCGGTAATGACTATAAAGTTTGATAGGATCTTTGAAAGTATTCATGAGAAATGTGACACCATCTATCACAACTTGAGTTCCGAAATGGAAATTTCAATTTATGCAAACTTAGTTCTAATGAAGCAAATGGAAGGTTTTCTACGAGACATTAATGCTGGAGGAGTTAGTGATGGCATCATCCATGAATGGATAATTAGCAAGATAATTGACATCTTGAGCAGCCTTAGAAAGGATCCATCAAAATCTGCCATATTCCAATTTTGTCTTGGTGTTGAAATTGTGCCAGGGCAGATTAACAGGCTTTTGCAGTTGCATCCTGGTGGCTGTTTGGTTCTGATTGACTCTCTAGATAGCTGTTACTCTGAATCTGTTAATGTGAAGGTTCTTGGTTTCTTTGTGGATCTTTTATCTGGAGAATCATTTCCTGATCTCAGAAAGGGTTTGCAAAGGAAATTTCTTGACAAAGATATACATTACTTATCCAAATGGTTGGAGACGAGGCTCTTAGGCAGCTTAATGGGTTCTGGTGGTGGGGCCAACTCTGCTAAGGGGAGCTCTAGTTCCCTTAGGGAATCAACAATGAATTTTATTCTGTGTCTTGTATCATCACCCTCTGAGCAATCAAAAGAATTGCAGCATCACATCTTTGATTCTGCACTGTTGTCTCTTGATACTGCCTTTTTGCAATTTGATATACATGTGGCCAAGGCATATCTCAATTTTGTGGTTCAAATTTCGAGAGAAAACTTAATGAAATTGTTATTGACGAGGACTGTAATGCTGATGGAGAAGCTGGTTGGCAATGAACGTTTGCTTCCAGGGCTAAAGCTTCTATTTGGCTTCATTGAAACTGTCTTGAGTGACTGTGGGTGTGGTAAAATCTCCCTGCAAAGAACAACTAGCAAGAGTTCATCTGGCACTGTTCTTGGAGCAGGGCATGTGGCTGGACCAGTTGGATCAAGAAAGAACTCAGACACATTTATTCTTTCTGCCAATCAGGAAGGAGGATCAGCCTCTCTCGAATGTGATGCAACTTCTGTTGATGAGGATGAGGATGATGCAACTTCTGATGGTGAGGTTGTTAGCATAGATAAAGATGATGAAGAAGATGCTAACAGTGAGAGGGCACTTGCCTCTAAAGTCTGCACATTTACATCCAGTGGCAGCAATTTCATGGAACAGCACTGGTACTTTTGCTATACATGTGATTTGACGGTATCAAAAGGCTGTTGTTCAGTTTGTGCAAAGGTTTGTCATCGGGGTCATCGTGTTGTTTATTCCCGCTCAAGTCGGTTCTTTTGTGACTGTGGTGCTGGGGGTGTTAGAGGTAGTAACTGTCAATGCTTAAAGCCTCGGAAATTCACTGGAAGTAGCAGTGCACCTGTTCGTAGCACTAACACTTTTCAGTCATTTTCACCCTTTTCTGAGGATGGGGATCAGCTACCAGATAGTGATTCAGATTTTGAAGAGGATATTTGTTCAGATGTGGATAATTCTCTTAGATTGTCTATTCCAAAAGAGCTTCAAGATGGGATTCCACCGTTACTGGAGGAACTTGATATTGAGAGCCAAGTTCTCAATCTTTGCACGTCTCTGATGCCTTCCATAATTAGCAGAAGAGACTGTGACCATTTAAAAGATAAGAAAATAAGTTTGGGTGAAGATAAAGTGCTTTCTTATGGTGTTGATCTGTTGCAACTAAAAAAAGCATATAAAAGTGGATCACTAGATCTAAAGATAAAGGTAGATTATTCAAATGCCAAGGAGCTCAAATCCCATTTAGCAAGTGGTTCTCTTGTCAAGTCCTTGCTCAGCGTTAGCCAACGAGGTCGACTAGCTGTTGGTGAAGGTGACAAAGTTGCTATATTTGATGTTGGACAGTTAATTGGACAAGCCACAATTGCACCTGTGACAGCCGACAAGACCAATGTGAAACCTCTTTCTAAAAATATTGTTCGCTTTGAAATTGTACAACTTGCATTCAATCCATTGGTGGAGAATTATCTTGTTGTAGCAGGCTATGAAGATTGCCAGGTTCTCACATTGAATCCTCGTGGTGAAGTGATTGACCGCCTTGCTGTTGAACTAGCTCTGCAAGGTGCATATATCAGACATGTGGATTGGGTCCCAGGCTCACAGGTTCAGCTAATGGTTGTGACTAACAGGTTCGTCAAGATATATGACCTGTCCCTGGACAACATCAGTCCAGTGCACTATTTCACATTGCCAGATGACATGATTGTGGATGCCACTCTTTATCTGGCTTCCCGGGGAAGAATGTTTCTTATTGTTCTTTCAGAAAATGGTTCCATATTCAGGTTAGAATTATCAGTCAAAGGAAATGCTGGAGCTATGCCTTTGAATGAAGTTGTACAACTCCAGGGGAAAGAAATTCAGGCAAAGGGCTCATCGTTGTACTTTTCTTCAACTTATAATCTACTTTTTATATCATTTCAAGATGGTACCACATACATAGGGAGGTTAAGTTCTAATGCTGCCTCTCTAGTTGATATGTCTTCTGTATATGAGGAACAAGAAGGTAAGCTACGGCCAGCTGGAGTGCACCATTGGAAAGAATTGGTGGCTGGAAGTGGATTATTTGTTTGCTTATCTAGTGTGAAATCAAATTCTGCACTTGCTGTGTCGATGGGAGAACATGAAATGCTTTCACAGAGCTTGCGGCATTCTGTGGGTTCAACCTCACCCATAGTTGGGATGACTGCTTACAAACCACTATCAAAGGATAAAATCCACTGTCTTGTCTTGCATGATGACGGTAGCCTTCAAATATACTCCCATGTCCCTCTGGGTGTTGATGCTGGTGTGAGTGCAGCATCAGAGAAAGTTAAGAAATTAGGTTCTAATATCCTCAGTAAAGCATATGCTGGTACAAATCCTGAATTTCCCCTTGATTTCTTTGAAAAAACTGTTTGCATTACGTCAGATGTGAAACTGGGTGGCGATGCCATTAGAAATGGTGATTCTGAAGGAGCAAAGCAGAATTTAGTAAATGAGGATAGTTTTCTTGAAAGTCCCAGCCCTGCAGGTTTTAAGGTATCCTTGCTTTGTTTTCTTGTTGCTGTTGTTTCAAAATGAATGTTGAGTATGGGTTTGCTTCATTTGCTGTTAAGTAGCTACGTTTTTTTAATTCTCAGTTCACCTGTTATCTTCCTCTTTCCTTTTTATTTCTAGTATAGAAATAGAGATAAAATGTAGGAGACTGGTTGCCTAGCAGATATTATTAGTTATGGTCCTTGTTGTTCAAGAAGAGCCCTCCAGTTGTCGAGGTGGGGCTACATGTTTTTTTTGTTTTTGGGTACATGATGATACTCCTCCAGGGTATTTGGTTGACGGGGTCATTCATTTTTATGCCAGAGTACTTGTCTATCTACTACAAATATTTCTTGGAATACTAAGAGGAATCTTTGCTAATATAAGGCATAAGCCCCTATCAATGTTTTACGTATTTGTAGTTTGGTTCTAATTATATTTTATTTATTTACTGATAACAAATCTAATTTGCTATATTTTAGTAATTTATTTATAGTTTATATTAAATAATATTCTTTTAAAATTTATTTTTTATCAATTTATATTTTGTATATTATGTTTTAATTTTCGTGTTCTTTTAGTATTATAGAAGTTATATATTATATTATGTTTATTATTTGTCATATTTACTTTATTTTTTTTTTTTTGGGGGAGGGTTTTAGGGTAAGCAATAAGGATGGACAAAATAGTGTTTTTACTTTCCTCTCATGGGAATCCAACATTTCCACCCTCCCCCATGAGAATGAAAATGATAGGACCAGGAGTGCAACATTCCCAAGACTATTTTTCTGAAATCGGTAGTAGCAAATGCAACATTGTATCATCCTATGAATCCGAAAAAATTCTGCTAACCTAACTCTTTCTTTATAGTTGATTCTTCCTGAAGGTGATTTAATTTCACAACTAGTAATCCTTGCTCTCTTTCTTTGTCCTAAATTTTGATGGATATAGTGGAAACAGTGGATGTTAATGAAAAAGAGTAACTGTCCAGCTCATATTGCAAGTGTATTTCTATTTTTTGTTTAAATTGGAAATTGTCTCTGTAAGGAAGGTTTTGTTTCTTCGGGCGAAATCAATGAGATACTTCCTCTTAAATCTTCTTGCTAATAGTTAGTTAGTGAGTTTTTTTTTTCTTCTTTTTATTCACGATCTGAGTGTGAGTAATAGATGTTTGTCTTTTTATCTTTATGTATGTGTATGGTTCTAGTGTCTAGTATGATGCATACATTGATTTGTGGCAGATGGGTCTTTCTATTTTTTTCTTTTTTTGTCTTATTGTTTCTTCTTCAAACCAGTATACTTAGTGTTACTAAGATCTTCTTACTTAGTCACATCCAGTCATGTTAATTGCTTTGATTGTTACTTGTTATATATTTACCTACTTCCTCAATAATTATTTCTTTTATGCACTTCTACAGATATCTGTCTTCAATTCAAACCCTGATATAGTCATGGTTGGTTTTCGAGTTCAAGTCGGAAATACATCAGCAAGCCACATACCTTCAAATATTTCTATTTTCCAGAGGGTTATTAAATTAGATGAAGGAATGCGGTCTTGGTATGATATTCCTTTTACTGTAGCCGAATCCCTCCTCGCTGATGAAGAATTTACAATCTCAGTGGGGCCAACCTTTAATGGCTCTACTCTTCCCAGAATAGACTCACTTGAAGTTTATGGACGAGCCAAAGATGAATTTGGTTGGAAAGAGAAAATGGATGCTGTTTTGGATATGGAAGCAAGAGCACCTGGTTTGAATTCCTCAGTGGCTGGATCTGGGAAGAAGTGTCGATCAATGCAGTCTGCTTCTATTCAGGAGCAGGTGATAGCTGATGGACTTAAGCTAATTACAAAGTTCTATTCATTATGTAGGCAGCAAGGGTGCTCAAGGCTTGAGGAAGCAAGAGCTGAGCTCAGCAAACTCAAGTGCAAGCATTTACTTGAAATAATATTTGAGAGGGACCGGGAACCAGTTCTGCAGGCTTCTGCATGTCGTGTCTTACAGGCTGTTTTTCCCAAGAAAGAGATATACCATCAAGTACTCTGTTATATCTCTTTTCTTTTTATTTGCTGTCTATTTATGCACTACTTTCACTGATTTATGTGGATGTAACGTCTATTGTCATTAACTGGAACCTTCTCATATTAGGTTAAGGACACCATGCGGCTTCTCGGAGTGGTGAAATCAGCCTCAGTATTATCGTCAAGGCTTTGTATAGGTGGTACTGCAGGAAGTTGGATCATTGAAGAGTTTACTGCCCAGATGCGTGCAGTTTGTAAAATTGCGTTGCAACGCCGTTCTAATTTAGCAACTTTTTTGGAAACAAATGGTATTTACACATTTTCTGACAGATTATCTTTCACACAAGGACTTAAGGCCCTTTTTCAATTCCTTCAGTTTCTACTTGAGTGGAGAGAGCATTTCCATGCATGGTTGATAATTGATATGAACATTGAAATGTGATACACACTGTCGTTAATATGAGATTGTATCTTCTCTGGTTTGCATCTTTGATGTAATATGCAGGCCAATTTCAATTTTTGTTCCTCGAAGTTGAGTTGCAATAAGTTCTTGCATTTTTATTTTTATGTTATTTTTCCTTCGTCAATTTATTGATTATTTATAAATTGTTGACTATAATTGCTGTTTGAGGTGTGACTTTATTGTTTTAGTATGTAGTTAAGTTTGTTGAAATGTACTGTTTTAGTAATCTGATTGTGCCAATGGACCTTTACTAATGGTCCATGATGATATCGACTAATGCCTTTCTGGCTATATTAGCATATATGATTGTCTGTCAAGGAATATTTCCAGCATGTCTGTCAAAAGTCAGTCAGCTTTGCTGTCATTCATATATGTTTTGATATGTCATGATTTGGAATATTGAACTACTTCTCAAGGAGAGGAGATTTTGGGGAACTAACTATAAGTAGGATCATAATTTGGGATTGGATTGAATTTAAGTGGCCTGCATTTTCTTGGGGTGTTGCTGAAGTAGTAACCGGTGGTCTTTTCTTGTATGCATGTTCTCGTAGGTCTGAGTAATGTTATGTATTGGGAAGTTTTCAACTAAAAAATAAAATATCATTTTTCAATTAATGTCCAAATATTTTGAAAGCTTGAGAAAGCCCTAAATAAATGGCAGAAATTCTTCAACTATGAAATGTTGTCAATCAAATTTTCTTCATTTTATATTCTTGTGTATTTTTCTGTCTTCTTCAAGTCATTTTTCCTAATATATCAATGGTTATTTTGAGACCAAAGGGGACATTGGCTCTTCCTCGATAGTCTGACTCTTGATGAAGTGGAACTAAAAAAAGAAAAAAAAATAGTGGCTTTTGGCTTCCAAAGAGCCACCCCTGGTAGATTTTATGGGCTTTTCTACCAAGAGGCCTCTGTGACCATCTCTTACTCCCTGTCTGTGATCTCCTGCTTGACAATCGATTAATTTTTTTTTAGAAAACAAAATTCCTAACTTGAGCAGCTAATAGTGAATAGTTGTAGCTGTATTGAAATTTTATAGAAGTATTCAAGAGTTTATTTTTTCAATCTGAGTTGAATTGTTAATAATTAAGAGCTTACCAGCTTTTCCTTACTGAAATGACTGGTTGTTATTACATTTATTCTTTGTAAGTTCCATCTTAAACTATACTTTTAAAAGGTTGAGGTGCAGCAGTTCCTTTGGAATCAAGTCAATGGATTCATCTTTCTCAGTGTGCACATGTCTGTTTCAACTTGCTACCATTTTGACTTGATATAAGTTGCTTCCCTTGCTGGTGTAGGTTCTGAAGTGGTGGATGCTCTGATGCAAGTTCTGTGGGGAATATTGGACTTTGAGCAGCCTGACACACAAACTATGTACAACATTGTCATGTCTGCTGTTGAACTTATCTATTGCTATGCTGAATGTTTGGCTTTACATGGAAAAGATGCTGCACAACGCTCTGTGGCACCTGCTGTTGTATTACTCAAGAAACTTCTATTTTCCTCCAATGAGGCTGTTCAGACTGCCAGCAGGTAATTTTGTTAATTCCCTTTTCCTTTTCTGTTTTGAATTAAGATATGATATTTAGGTTTCACCTGTGTTTCTTTTCCAGCTTGGCCATATCTTCAAGATTGCTTCAGGTCCCTTTTCCAAAGCAGACCATGTTAGCTACAGATGATGCTGTTGAGAGTGTTGTGTCTGTTCCTGGGCCTACTGAAACTAGTGGTGGAAATAACCAAGTCATGATTGAAGAAGACTCTATAACTTCTTCTGTTCAATACTGTTGTGATGGTTGCTCTACTGTACCTATACTAAGACGAAGATGGCATTGTACTGTTTGTTCTGATTTTGACTTGTGTGAGGCATGCTATGAAGTACTTGATGCAGACCGGCTTCCTCCACCACACTCTAGAGAACATCCTATGACAGCAATTCCAATTGAAGTGGATTCTGCAGGAGATAGTAATGAATTTCACTTCACGCCTGATGATGTTAGTGACCCAAATTTGTTGCCTATCCTGGCTGATGGCAGTGTGCAGAATTCATCTCCATCAATTCATGTCTTGGAACCCAATGATTCTGGAGAATTTGCTGCTTCATTGACTGATCCTGTCTCAATTTCTGCATCAAAGCGAGCTGTAAATTCCTTACTTCTTTCTGAGCTTCTTGAACAATTGAAAGGATGGATGGATACAACCTCAGGAGTGAGGGCAATTCCTGTTATGCAGCTTTTCTACAGATTGTCATCTGCTGTGGGTGGACCTTTTATAGACAGCTCAAAGCCTGATAGCTTAGATTTAGAGAAGCTGATCCAGTGGTTTTTGGATGAGATTAATCTCAACAGACCATTTGTAGCCAGAATCCGTTCATCATTTGGGGAAGTTGCAATCCTGGTCTTTATGTTTTTCACACTGATGCTTAGAAACTGGCATCAGCCTGGTAGTGATAATTCTATGCCAAAGCAGAGTGGAACTGCCGACACACATGATAAAAATGTCATCCAGCTTCCACAGTCCACCACAGTTGTTGCAAAGGCTTCAGCAGATAACCAAGAGAAGACCGACTTTGCATCACAGCTGCTTCGAGCTTGTGATTCTCTTAGGCAGCAATCTTTTGTTAATTATTTAATGGATATACTGCAGCAGCTGGTGCATGTTTTCAAATCTCCTGTTAATAGTGAAAGTGCTCATAGTTTTAACTCGGGGCCTGGATGTGGGGCTCTGCTAACAGTACGTAGAGACTTACCAGCAGGCAATTTTTTGCCTTTCTTTTCTGATTCATATGCCAAAGCTCATCGTACAGATATATTTATGGACTACCACAGGCTGTTACTTGAGAATGCTTTCCGACTGGTGTATACGCTTGTTCGGCCAGAAAAGTATGACAAAACTGGGGAGAAAGAGAAGGTCTACAAGATGTCATATGGGAAGGATTTGAAGCTAGATGGATATCAAGATGTTCTCTGCAGTTACATTAACAATCCTCATACAAATTTTGTGAGAAGATATGCCAGGAGGCTTTTCCTCCATCTCTGTGGAAGCAAATCTCACTATTACAGTGTCCGGGATTCTTGGCAGTTTTCTAGTGAAGTGAAGAGACTTTATAAACATGTAAACAAGTCTGGTGGTTTTCAGAATTCCATCCCATATGAAAGAAGTGTAAAGATTGTGAAGTGCCTTTCCACTATGGCAGAAGTAGCAAGTGCACGTCCACGGAACTGGCAAAAATATTGTTTAAGGCATGGAGACATTTTGCCCTTCCTGGTGAATGGAGTGTTTTATCTTGGAGAAGAGTCGGTTATTCAGACTCTTAAACTTCTGAATTTGGCCTTCTATACAGGAAAAGATATTAGCCTTCTGTCACAGAAAACAGAGTCAGGAGACGGGAGCTCCAATAAACCCAGTTCTATATCTCAAGAATTGAAGAAGAAAAAGAAAGGTGAAGATGGAGCTGAGTCTGCTTTGGAGAAATCCTATTTAGATATGGAGGCAGCTGTAGATGTCTTCACCAACAAGGGTGGTGATATCTGCAAGCAGTTTATAGACTGCTTTCTTCTGGAGTGGAATTCAAGTACCGTTCGTGCAGAGGCTAAATTGTTTCTTTATGGTGTCTGGCATCATGCTAAGCAGTCATTTAAGGAAATTATGCTCATGGCTCTCTTGCAGAAGGTTAAGTTCCTACCAATGTATGGTCAGAATATTGTGGAGTACACAGAACTTGTTACTTGGTTGCTAGGAAGAGCCCCTGATTTGAGTTCAAAGCCCCAGATTTCTGAACTTGTTGACCGATGCTTGACCCCTGATGTAATTAGGTGCATCTTTGAAACGCTTCATTCTCAGAATGAGCTATTAGCTAATCATCCAAATTCCCGCATATATAACACATTAAGTGGCTTGGTGGAATTTGATGGTTACTATCTTGAGAGTGAACCTTGTGTTACCTGCAGTTCCCCTGAAGTACCTTACAGCAGGATGAAACTAGACACTTTAAAATCTGAAACAAAGTTCACTGACAATCGTATCATAGTGAAATGCACTGGCAGCTACACAATCCAGACTGTGACAATGAATGTTCATGATGCCAGAAAGTCAAGATCAGTTAAGGTTTTGAACCTATACTATAATAATCGGCCAGTTGCTGACTTGTCAGAGTTGAAAAATAACTGGTCTTTGTGGAAGCGTGCAAAAAGTTGTCACCTTGCTTTCAATCAGACCGAACTTAAAGTTGAATTCCCCATTCCAATCACTGCTTGTAACTTCATGATTGAACTGGATTCATTCTATGAAAATCTTCAGGCATTGTCTCTTGAACCATTGCAGTGCCCTCGTTGTAGTCGTCCAGTCACTGATAGGCATGGAATATGTAACAATTGCCATGAAAATGCATATCAATGCAGGCAATGCCGAAACATCAATTATGAAAATTTGGATTCTTTTCTATGTAATGAGTGTGGGTACAGCAAATATGGGCGGTTTGAGTTTAATTTCATGGCAAAGCCAAGTTTTACATTTGATAATATGGAAAACGATGAAGATATGAAGAGGGGGTTGGCAGCCATAGAATCTGAGTCAGAGAATGCTCATAGGCGATATCAGCAACTTTTGGGCTTCAAGAAGCCCTTGCTTAAAATTGTATCAAGCATTGGTGAGAATGAAACAGACTCTCAACAAAAGGATTCTGTGCAACAAATGATGGTCTCTTTACCTGGCCCCTCGTGTAAAATCAACCGGAAGATTGCTCTTCTTGGTGTCCTTTATGGTGAGAAGTGCAAAGCAGCTTTTGATTCTGTCAGCAAAAGTGTACAAACACTGCAAGGGCTTCGGAAGGTGTTGATGAATTATTTGCATCAGAAGCATTCTGATAATGGTGTGGCTTCGAGATTTGTGGTTTCAAGATCACCAAATAATTGCTATGGCTGTGCAACTACTTTTGTAACACAATGTCTAGAACTTCTACAAGTTCTAGCGAGGCATCCAAATTCTAAGAAACTGCTAGTTTTGTCTGGCATTTTGTCTGAGTTGTTTGAGAATAATATTCATCAAGGTCCCAAAGCAGCCCGGGTCCAAGCAAGGGCAGTACTTTGTTCTTTATCAGAGGGTGATGTAAATGCAATTACTGAGTTGAATAGCTTAATACAAAAGAAGGTTATGTACTGCCTTGAGCATCATCGCTCCATGGACATTGCTGTCACTACACGTGAAGAGCTTCTTGTACTTTCTGAGGTGTGTTCTTTGGCTGATGAATTCTGGGAATCAAGATTACGAATTGTGTTTCAGCTGTTGTTTTCTTCCATTAAGTTAGGTGCCAAACATCCTGCCATATCTGAACATGTCATTCTTCCTTGCCTGAGAATTATATCTCAGGCATGTACACCTCCAAAACCTGATACACCAGAGAAAGAGCAAGGCCTTGGAAAGTCTAATGTGCAGACAAAGGATGAAAGTAATCCAAATGCATCTGGGTTTTCTTCTAATGTCAGTGGGGCTAAGTCATTTCCGGATTCATCAGAAAGAAGTTTGGATGCGACACCCAAAACTCCAGATATCCAATTACTGAGCTATTCAGAATGGGAGAGAGGAGCTTCCTATCTAGATTTTGTTAGAAGGCAATACAAAGTGTCTCAGGCTGTCAAAGGTGCTGGCCAGAGGTCGCGACCCCAAAGACATGACTACCTAGCCCTGAAATATGCTCTGAAATGGAAGCGTTGTGTTGGTAAAACAGCGAAAAGTGACTTATCAGCATTTGAGTTGGGGTCATGGGTTAAAGAACTTGTTTTGAGTGCTTGCTCCCAATCTATTAGGTCTGAGATGTGTATGCTGATAAACTTGCTTTGTGCCCAAAGTTCATCCAGGCGATTTAGGTTGCTGAACTTATTGGTTTCTTTGTTACCTTCAACACTATCTGCTGGTGAAAGTGCTGCAGAATATTTTGAATTGCTATTCAAGATGATAGATTCAGAGGATGCTCGTTTATTTTTGACTGTTCGGGGATGTCTGCGGACAATCTGCACTCTAATTACGCAAGAAGTTAGTAATGTTGAGTCTTTGGAAAGGAGTCTGCACATTGATATATCTCAGGGATTTATCCTTCATAAGCTTATAGAACTCCTTGGTAAATTTCTAGAGGTTCCAAATATTATATCCAGGTATAGCTGCTGCATGAATAATTTCACTTTTGTGATTATTAATTTATACGCATTGTCTTATAATTTTCTTATAAAACTGAAATGGTTATGTTAGGTTTATGCGAGAGGACCTGCTTTCTGAAATACTTGAAGCACTTATAGTAATTCGCGGCTTGATAGTACAAAAGACAAAGTTGATCAGTGATTGCAATAGGCTCCTGAAGGATCTTTTAGACAGTCTACTGCTTGAAAGCAGTGAAAATAAGCGGCAGTTCATTCGGGCCTGCATCAATGGTTTGCAAATACATGGGGAGGAAAGGAAGGGACGCACTTGTTTGGTAAGGATGACAATTTGATTTTTCAGACAGCCACTGTTTTAATATGTATTATTCTCTAAACTCAGTTATAACAATTTTCTTTCCAATAATTAATCAGTCTGGTTCTGTTGGTAAATGCTTTGTTCTAATTCTCTTTGTAGTATACTGCTGTAGTGGCAATTTCTTGTCATTTTATAAAGTCATCAATTATATATACATCTTCTCTTTTTTTTTTTTTTGTTGTTATTTACATCTTGATCTGTTGTTGTTGTTGTTATTTACATTTTACCCACCTAGTGGGATAAGACTACTTGTTGTTGTTGTTGTTGTTGTACATCTTAATCTGTGAGAAACCAGTTAATTATGTTTTATGTAGTGTTCATTGTGAATTTAATTGTCATCTAAACCTGTATTTGCAGTTTATCTTAGAACAACTCTGCAATCTGATCCGCCCCTCAAAACCAGAGCCTGTATATTTGTTGGTCCTAAACAAGGCTCATACCCAGGAAGAGTTTATTAGAGGATCAATGACTAAGAATCCATATTCAAGTGCTGAAATTGGTCCTCTAATGCGTGATGTTAAGAATAAGATTTGCCATCAGTTGGATCTGTTAGGTCTTCTTGAGGATGACTATGGAATGGAGTTGCTAGTTGCTGGCAATATCATCTCTCTGGATCTGAGCATTGCACAAGTTTATGAGGAAGTATGGAAGAAGTCAAATCAATCTTCAAACAGCGTGACAAATTCCAACTTGTTGTCAACAAATGCTGTTACCACATCCAGAGACTGTCCACCTATGACAGTGACTTATCGACTTCAGGTTTGTTACTATCATTGTGCATGTGATTTAGCTCATTTATGGAGAACTTCAATGTTGTATCATTATTGATGATATATGATTGACAGGGATTGGATGGTGAGGCAACTGAGCCTATGATTAAAGAACTGGAGGAAGATAGAGAGGAATCTCAAGATCCAGAGGTTGAGTTTGCCATATCAGGTGCTGTTCGTGAGTGTGGTGGACTCGAGATACTATTGGGCATGATTCAGGTTTGCAGAATAATCCTCTATTGATATTCTCAAGAGTTCTTTGAAGAGTTCATTCCTTAGTCCTGACGATGCTGAACTGTGGCTGCATTTCAAATTTAGAATCAAACTCACTAAGATAACTCCTTTTTGTTTGAACAAGGGGAAACTCCCGATTATATTAGAAGGAATTGGATAAGACAATTAAAATTTAGCTATATGGTGCATAAGTATACTTGCAAGGCTGACAGCTCAAGTTGGTTGCTATTATATGTTTTATAAGTCAAGCCATTGAGGAAATTATCTCAAGACTATTATATGCCATTTTATTTACCTTGTCCTATTTTCACTCGGATTGTTGCCTAGAAAAATTGTAGCGTTGTGAATGTAATATACACACGAGGATACAATTACTATCCATTTAAACAAGTAAATGTTTCTACGGCATCATAACTGAACTAAGTAATGCTATTTCACAACTGCAGTGCAGCACTGAATGGTTAACTGTTTATCTGATTGAGAATAATTTCTGTACAGTTTTTCTTGCAACTAGGGGGCTCATTATGAAATAATTTGAGAACTAGAATGAAGAATGGAGAGATTAAATCAAGAATTCCTTATATTTTTCTATTTTTTGGTATCAGTCCTCATCTTGGATATTGCGAGACTTCTTTTTTTTTTTTTTTTTTTCTATCTTGGGTATTGATTGTCGAAAAATTTAATTTTCCTCCCATTGCACTTCAGTGAGAAAGTTTTACATTTTTGGCTTCTCTTTGGGTCTCAGCAAGTGAATTTGTATTGGGGAGTGTCCCTTGTGGATTGGCAAAGCAATCGGAAATACTTAAGTGACAAACTCCTATGTTACTCTTATGTTTTTTTTTTTCTTTTGTTAAAACCTATGTTCCTTTCATTACAGTATTTTTGAACGGGTTCTGAATGTTCATGTAGTTTTGAATTGTTGATCTAAGAGGATAAATTTCCTTTGTCATAATTTCTTTTCCTTATCCCTAAGATCTTTTTCTGCAATGAAAAAGAGGTATAATTCAAGAAAAAACAATCAGTTTGTCCTCTCTAATCTTTGTGCTCAAGAGTGGGCCCTAACATCCTCTTATGTTTTACATCACAGATCATGGATTTTAGAGAGCAGTTGTGACACTTGCATTAGTCTGGGTCATTCTTATGTAATCAAAGTGTGCAATTATGATAAGATGAACTTTTATTGACTTGTTATGATGTAATTCACCATCTGGTTATGTGTTAGATATCTACGTTAGCATCTGCACATCCTTTACTTGATTACAAGGAAGCTTATATCTAGGCTTAGGGGTAAATCCTATAACTATGGTAGGTGATTCTTTTCACTGAGCATTATTTAGATTTGAAAAATTATTTAGTATCATGATTTATTGATTTATTTCATTAACATTGATAGTTTTAGTAATTGTCTTGATGATATAGCATCACGCACTATTGGTGTCTGTCCTTATGTTTGAGGGATGATCTCAAAATAAAAAAAAAATTAGTCTTTACTTAGCTTGTTGATTTTATTTTTCAGGTTTTCTAAGGCACTATAATTTTTTACTTTCAATTTTTATTTTAAGGATCAGTGCTGCCTCATATGTTGAACTATCACAGTGATAGCATGATTTCATTCATCTTGTTTTCAAACCATTAGATATCCGTCCTGTTTATTTCATATTTTAAAATCTTTTCCAACTTGTTGTTAAGGTATCTGACTTTTGAATGATGTGCAGCGGCTGCGAGATGATTTTAAGTCCAACAAGGAGCAGTTGGTTGCAGTTCTTAATCTTCTAATGTACTGTTGCAAGATAAGAGAAAACAGGCGGGCATTGTTGAAGATAGGAGCTTTAGGTTTACTGCTTGAGACTGCTAGGCGGGCTTTCTCTGTTGATGCCATGGAGCCAGCTGAAGGCATACTTTTGATTGTTGAAAGTCTGACATTAGAAGCAAATGAAAGTGACAATATAAGCATCACACAAAGTGCCCTCACTGTCACTAGTGAAGAAGCAGGTACAGGAGAACAGGCTAAGAAGATAGTTCTCATGTTCTTGGAGAGATTGTCCCACCCAATGGGCCTAAAAAAATCAAACAAACAGCAGAGGAACACAGAGATGGTTGCTCGAATATTGCCCTATTTAACTTATGGTGAACCTGCGGCAATGGAAGCTCTCATTCAACATTTTAGCCCTTATTTGCAAGATTGGGGTGCATTTGATCATTTGCAGAAACAACATCTGGACAATCCAACAGATGAAAGCATTGCCCAGCAAGCATTAAAGCAGAGGTTTACACTGGAAAATTTTGTTAGGGTTTCGGAGTCACTGAAGACTAGTTCTTGTGGAGAGAGATTAAAGGACATTATCCTAGAAAAGGGTATAACTGGAACAGCAATAAGACATCTGAAGGATAGTTTTGGCAATGCAGGGCAGGCTGGCTTTAGGACTAGGGAGGAATGGGCATTGGGTTTAAAATTGCCATCTGTCCCTCTCATACTGTCGATGCTGAGAGGCCTGTCAATGGGGCATCTGCCCACTCAAAGATCTATCGATGATGAAGGTGTCCTACCTTTGCTGCATGCCTTGGAAGGAGTCCCTGGAGAACATGAGATTGGAGCAAGGGCTGAAAATTTGTTGGACACACTATCTAACAAGGAAGGAAAAGGAGATGGATTCTTGGAAGAGAAGGTGTGCAAGTTGCGGCACGCGACAAGGGATGAAATGAGGCGTCGAGCTTTGCGGAAGAGAGAGCAGTTGCTTCAGGTATGTTATATGGAACACCTTAATCACAGTTGGTTTAGAATACTTTTTTAGATTCCGTACCTTAGAATTAAATTTGTGTTTCTGTATTACTTCTTTCTGCTTCCTTAATGCTCTATTTTGAGAATTAAATTTGTGTTTCTGTATTACTTCTTTCTGCTTCCTTAATGCTCTATTTTGTTATAAACTTTAAATGCTAATGCTTTACGTAAAATTGGTGATTGTCTTTTTAATTTTGCCTTCTACAATTAAGAAATGCATGCGGAGTTATCAGGAGTGTTTCACCATTTGGGGCTTTTTCTCATTTACTGCATGCCTGCAATGAGCCCTTCTTGTGCTATATTTTACAATGGAAACTGATTTCATTTTTCCTTTTGTACTTTCTTTCGTATAATTGATGATTGTCTTTTTAATTTTGCCTTCTACAATTAAGAAATGCATGCGGAGTTATCAAAAATGTTCACCATTTGGGGGATTTTCTCATTTACTGCATGCCTGTAATGAGCCCTACTTGTGCTATATTTTACAATGGAAACTAATTTCATTTTCCCTTTTGTACTTTCTTTTCTGTTTAATACAGGGTCTTGGAATGCGTCAAGAACTGTCGTCAGATGGTGGTGAACGCATTGTTGTTGCTCAGCCTGTTCTTGAAGGTTTGGAAGATGTGCAGGAGGAGGAGGATGGATTGGCTTGCATGGTATGCCGGGAGGGCTACAGTTTACGACCCACTGACTTGCTGGGTGTTTACTCTTATAGCAAGCGTGTGAATCTAGGAGTAGGTGCATCAGGAAATGCCCGTGGAGAGTGTGTATACACTACTGTAAGTTACTTCAATATCATTCATTTCCAGTGCCATCAGGAGGCCAAAAGAGCAGATGCTGCCCTGAGAAATCCCAAGAAAGAGTGGGAAGGGGCCACACTTAGAAATAACCAGTCTCTATGCAATTCTTTATTCCCTGTCAGGGGTCCATCTGTTCCCCTGGCACAGTATGTTCGCCACGTTGACCAGTATTGGGACCACCTCACTGCACTTGGACGTGCTGATGGAAGCAGACTCCGCCTCCTAACTTATGACATAGTTCTGGTATGTTCAGCTGCTGTGTTTATTTTGCTCCCACAAAGAAAGTAAATTTACCAGCATAAAAGAAAAGGGAAAGTTGATTAAGAATCTCACAGTTGGACAAAAGATGTTGAAACGTGAAATCTATTTGCTTTCCCTCTAAATGGATGTAGCCATTTTTTGTGTCTCACTACATTTTTTCCCCTCTTTTTGTAGATGCTTGCTCGGTTTGCGACAGGGGCAGCGTTTGGTGCAGATTGCCGAGGTGGGGGACGGGAAAGTAACTCTCGATTCCTTCCATTTATGATCCAAATGGCACGTCATCTCCTTGATCAAGGAAGCCCTTCCCAGCGGCGAACCATGACCAAGGCTGTATCAGCATATATAACCTCTTCTACATCAGATCCTAGACCGTCTACTCCATCTGGGGCACAACCTGCAATGGGAACAGAAGAAACTGTCCAATTTATGATGGTGAACTCGCTTCTTTCAGAGTCTTATGAGTCTTGGTTGCAGCACCGCTGTGCTTTCTTGCAGCGTGGTATATACCATGCATACATGCAGCACACTCATGCTCGGTCGACAGCTCGTCCATCTTCTGGCTCATCTGCTGCCGAGTGTGTGGAATCTGGAAGCAGCGTTCAAAGTGCTACAACAGAAACAGGGCAGAATGATGGGCTTTTATCTATCATTCGACCAATGCTTGTGTACACAGGCCTGATTGAGCAGCTACAGCATTTCTTCAAGGTCAAGAAATCGGCAAGTTTGACACCCGTAAGAAATGAAGGGACTTCATCAACGACAGAAGGAGAAGATGAAAGCGGGAACTTGGAGAGCTGGGAATTGGTGATGAAGGACCGACTCTTAAATGTAAAAGAGCTGCTGGGATTCTCTAAGGAAATGCTGTCATGGCTTGATGAGATGAATTCTGCTAGTGATTTGCAGGAGGCTTTCGACATACTCGGTGTTCTGGCTGATGTGTTGTCTGGTGGTTTCACTCGGTGTGACGATTTCGTGCATTCTGCTATTAATGCAGGGAAATGCTGAATAAATAATGAATACCACATTGTGTCTTCTGTTTGATTTTGAGATGTAATGAGAAACTCGTGTTCCTTTTGAAATTGTGAAGCTAAATAAAACGGCATTGCCAATTATTGGGTCATGATGGTATTTACAGGCTGCACTTCTCACATTGTCAGAATGTGCTTTAAAGTTGCAATTAGAAAGTTCCTTCTATGATATGCCCACTCGTTTTTTTTTTTTAAAAAAAAAGTAAAGGTGAAAAAGATATATATCTATTTTTTTTATACTTTTGTTACGAGGATCTTTTACTAAAAATAAAAAATGTGCATGATTTTTTTAAAAAAATAATGTATTGTTGAATCGTTAAAAAATATTTAGTTATTTTTTAATGTCATGTTTCTGTTTTGATCAGAGATCCTTAGCTATATTAGCGGATCAATTCGACGTTTTGAAGGTTCTCGAAAATAAAATAACAACGAATAAAAACAAACGCATTTTATCGACCAGTAGTCCAACACTTTCGAAGTATTAAAGAATAGTGCCATAAACCAATCCAATATAAACACTAAATTAGCAAATGTAGTCTTAATTTTTTTAATTATTCTTTTGAAAATGAATAAAGTTTCTAACTAAAAGATCTTTTATTTAATTTAGTTTTAAAAAGATTATTTTTTTAATTTAGTCTTCTAAATAAATATTTTTTTCTCAATCAAAATGCTCTCCAGTGTGGTTTTAAGGATCCCACAATGTTAACTTGTATAAATTATTTTGTTAGCATCATTAGTGGTTATAAACTTATTGGGTGCTGATTAAATTAATAGTGTACAACTCTTTTAGTATTGAATTTTTTCTATTCACAAAAAATTAAACCTATAAAAAAAGTTGACTAGCGTTGGCTTAACTTGTATAGATTTGGTTAGGTATATTTTAACCCCTAAAACCATGTTAATTTTGTATAGAAAGCTGACACATTTTTTTAATTTTAATTGTTGGGAAATAGCTGTTTTGAAGGACCAGATTAAAAGAATAGATAGTTTTAAGGGCTTAATTTTTAAAATAACTAAACTCAGAGCACCAAAAAGTTGTGGAACGTATATATTATTTGTGTCCAAAATGATGACTCTCCCCTAAGCCGCCCACTATTAAGAATTGAGATTTTAGAATTAAACAATCAACATCAACATCACCATCACCATCCCATCCTTTTGTTTATTCTGTAATGCAAATAAATGACTCAAACAATGAAGTCAATAAGTGAATTAATAAAAGCACATATCATATATGAATCAGTTTCAACCAGTAAATTGGGTTTGGTGTTCGCCTCCACTTTCTCATCAACACACAGTTTGTGCCTCCATTAGCTTCTAATGGAATTGGCACATCATTTTGAATATATCAATGCTGTGTACTTTAACTTACCAATGAACATCATTTTGAATTTTGACTACGTAAAGACAATATGCGAATCCAGTCTTTGTGTGTCTGGATTTTCTTTCACGTTTTCTCACATTCATTCTTTTAATTCCTTTTCACACCAAACCAAATTAATTCACTTTTTTATATCCTAACCACCTGTGACACTATTTTTCGGTACGTATTAGCAGCTCCTGTCAATATAATACACGTGTGTGTTGTGAATAAAAAAAACACTGGTATTGAAAAAAATTATATTTATATTATTATATAATCCAGTTCACCTACTCAAACTAGTTAGTGTTTGTAGATATTTAAAATATATTAAAATAATATATAATATATAATATATTAAAATATTTTTCAGATATTTACAAATATATATATATATATTTATATTAATCCTAGATTTTTTCTTAATAGCTTAATTTTTTAGAAATTTTTTAAAAATATATAATAATATTTAGTAAAAATTGAACCGGTTACTGTCTTTACTGTTTTAACTGATTTTTCACCAGTTTAAATATTCATCAATTTATTGATCCAAATCGGACCAAAGATTTTATTAATTCACTAATTTTTCAGTTAAACTAATCATTTTAATTTGATTCTCTAAACATTAGTAAATACTAATGGCTCTAACCAATATTTATATATACATATTCAAATATATATAAGGGGGCATTTTCTCTCTCCTCAAATATGCCGAAACTTTTTAACACTAGTTTGTTTTGTCTTCCATAACTGGGCGAATGAGGTTGCCTCCTTTGCGCAAGATGTGTTGTTGAATCAGGTTTCTATTTATTCATTGTTTTTTCTCTTTTTTTTTTAATTTATAAGTACCGATTGATCCAATGATAATTGTAAGCATAATAATAAATATGAAATGATAATTTTAATTTTTTTAAAAAAAAATATTAAAAAATACTGGATGATTGAGAATCGTTGAATTAAACATCTAATGGCTCTTGGAGGTCTCTTGCGCGCAAGAGACAATCTTATTCCTTAACCAAGACCTTAGTGATTGAATCTTGTATATAAAAAAAAATTAATTTTAAAAAAAAATTATGATTTTTGTAGTCCAATCTGATTCAAACCAAATTAGTTGGAGTTCAATAAATTTATAGATAGTGAAAATAAAAACAAAAAGCTTAGATTATACAATCTCCACAAAATATACATACATGTCTCTGAACCTATAAGATAACCAATTTCAAGGATAAGAAAAATTTTGTATTAAAAAAATAACTTATTACAAAATGTATATTACTAGTTTTAAAGCCGTTACTTCTCTTTCATGAGATTTTTTTTTATCGGAGTTTTAACTGTGAAATTCATATCGGTGTAGTATATTATGGTTTGCGATATAAAGAACATTGCCGTCATTAAAATTCTAATTTATATTTAACTTTTCTATATTTTATTAACTAAAAATGAAATAATTGAAAATTTTGTGGATTCATTATATATATATATATTGTTTATAGTTTAGATAGATATAGAATTTAATAACACATTAATAATATTCTCCTTGATTTTTGTATAAATAAATTTTGTGTGTGCTCCAAACTATTTTATTTTCAATTATTAAGAATTATTGTTCACAGAATTGGATCGAATTGGTTGATTGGATCGATAAACAGATAAACTAATCACATAAACGGTTCAATTTAATCTAATAAACTTGTTAGTAAAAAAATCAGTCAAAAATTAATTAAACCAATCAAAAATAGATAAAATTAGACGATTCAATGGTTGAATCAATTTTATTTTTTTTATATTTTTTCATGCATTTTATGAGTATTAATGTGTTATTCTATATATAGATATTATTGATATAATATTTTGTAACTAATTTTAAATTTTGTTTTATATTCATATATCATTCAAATTATGCATTAGTGTTAAAACAGTAGGATAGTTTTTCTAAACCCTTCCTAAGTTTGTCAAACATAAATATTAAAAGACTAATTAATTTATTATATTAGATTTTTAATGTATATAATAAAAAAAAATATATTTATTTACAACTAGGTCAATTGTAGTCAGTCAGATCAATAAACTATGAATTAATACCTCCCTTGATTCAATGTCCAGTAGCTTATTTAAATTTGTTTTTTTGTTTTAATTTAATTTGATCTCCTTTTTTATTTGATTTGGTTTACATGAATTAGATCAATAATCAAAGGACTAGATTGAAAAATAAAATTGCAGTTTCATATGTGTAAAAAGTTAACTATCATTACTATTATATAAATGGTGGTTCTTCTGAAGTGTCATTTTTTATTAAGTCTACATAATTAATGGCATTATATACAGTAATAGTCATTTGTTGCGTAAATTTTATAAACTGCCGTTAAATGTAAGTGTTAGTGCTAAACTATCGTCAAAAAATCGGATCACCTATTTAACCAATTCTCTGTTTGGCCAAATCAAATCATCTAAGTAATAATGACAGGTGAGCTCCACTTGACAAAACAACTCTATTTGACTAGGTAAGAAACGAGATCTAAGTCCCCAAAAAAATATAAAATCTTTGGTTGTGTTAAGTATAATTTAAAACTCAAAAATTAGTTTTATTAAGAAATTACGATGATAAAAGAGCATTGAAAAATGAAATATATAAGATCATGTTGTGAAAGTGATAAGAGAGGTTGAGCATTGGTGTATGTAGCTTTGATTACATGTTGTTTGTATTATTGGAAAAGTACCACTTTGAACTCACGGGAATTTGTCATATTCCTCAATTACGAAATAGTATTACTAAATAAACATTTCAACTTGCATAAGCAATCTTAAATTAATTACAAATTGCTATTTGATATAATTAAGCATTTCAATTTTTGTAGAAAAAAAAATTTAACTTTTTAAGAAAAAAATTATGTATAAAAAAAGTGTGTTGTCTTCTTTTTGTGTAAAATATACTACACTATAGTTCATTTCAATGTTTTTGTCCAGAAAAAATTGATATATTATACTTTTTTGACATTTGATAACTTAATATCATATGTTTTGACTAAAAATACTTTCTTTAACCAAACAATTTCAAATTTTACATATTGTGATATTTGTATTTTGTTCTTAATCCATAATAATATATCACAAGTATTCAATTTTCTTGTAAAAGAAAATCCGATATGTTGTTAGGTTAACCGTAGCGACCCTCTCCAAATATAAAATATAAAATGGACTAAAATGTAATAATTTTATAATTACAGAGGAAAATAATGGAAGGAAAGGAGAATATAATTTTATAAACTTACAAGAGAGGGAAGTGTAAGTTACTCTAAAAATTGTGAATTTTTGTTAATTCTAAAAATGAAAAATATCTTCTCTTACTGCATAAGAATTTTAAACTTTTAGATATTAAAAAATTTATAAAGGATTTGAATATAAAATCATGAACAATTTAATAATTTATAAATTGCATGTTTCCTACCCAACATAAGAAAATAAATATTTCATAATTCCCATACTCAATTCATTATAAATAAATAACATTTTAAATACTTAAAAAGAAAAGTAAAGGAAAGAGTGATAGTGCAAATGAAGTTAAATATTCAATGAATCAAAAAGTCATAATCAATTTAGGTTTGAAGTGAAGGGCAGACTGATAGGTCAAATGAAGTGAGTTATTCAAAAGTTTTATTATAATCAATTTTGATACGAGCAGATAAGTTTGTTTTGGGTGCTGATAGATAATATTGAAAACTTCAGTATTTTTTTTAAATATGTTATGTAATTTATTATAATTTTTTGGAAAAATTAATCACTTGGTTCTTATAGTTTGCGCAAATTTTTAATTTAGTCCCTGTAATTTTTTTTTTTAAATTCAAACCACTTCTTATACTTTGTATTAGATAGTCCCTATTGTTTTATTTTTTTTTTAATAAATCTGTTAATTTTATGTTACTTAAGCTATCAAGGTGTATATTTGGCAGTTAACAAGTCACTTTTTCACTTCCTTCTTCTTAATTTTCTTCAATTCAAGTCATATCTTGTTTCCGAACTGATATTCAAATCAATGTCCAGAACTTATCAAATGAAGTTTTAATGATATTCATACTTACAATTTTTTGATATTTTATTTATAATAGGAGAAGTAATATTTTTAATCACTCGAGAGAAATTTATGTAGTAGCAATAATTCAAACATTTCAAACACAAGAAATTATCAGCTGGATATTCAAATTTTTCTAGACTATGTAGGTGAAAATAAAATCTCATCATAGAGGTAAAATGCCTGGAAAAAAGAAGAAGAAAATAATGGAATCATAAAACGAAATTATGATCCTAGGATTTGTAAATTACAGTAAAATCAACTATTGGTTAAATTTCTCTTATGAAGATGAAATTAAAATATCATCCTTCTATGCTTGGGATTTTGGATTCTAAATCTTTAATTCTCGTGTGTTGCTAAGTTGAGATATTGAACCAGCTCTGCTTTGTTAACAACCAAATTTACACTTTATTAGCTTAATTAGCACAAAGTTAACTAATTTATCATAATAAAAAACAATAGGGACTATATCTAATACATTTTCAAAGTGTAGGGAGTGATTTAAAAAAAAAACTACAGGGACCAAATTAAAAACTTGAGCAAACTATAGGGACAAAATGATTACTTTTCCCTATTTTTTTAGCAAATTATTGATTCAATTCTCAAAATATTGTAATTTTCTTAATTGGCAAAAATGATATTTATACCCTAAACTTTGGCTCTTATTTTAATTATGACAAAAAACTTTATTTCATGTCAATTATAACGTTTTCAATTAATTTTGATTATACTTCTAAACTTAACACCGCTAAAATTTTATTTGTAGATGCTAGCATTATATCCTATCTTGCACATATTAGTGTCAAACACCTTTAATATGCCACACAAGATACGAATTTAATAAAATGACCAAAATAATAATGTGAATCCTCTAAAATCAGTTCTTTTTGTTAGTAAATTATTCATTGGGTTATTTCGATCATTTTAAGTTGTTATCTGATGTGACATATTTAAAGTGGATGATTTAACACTAATGTGTATAAGATGAGATGTCATATCAATGTTTATTATAAAATATTTTAATGACAATAGACTTAGGGGCATGGTTGAAATTAATTAAAAATGTATTAGATATAATTGATATAAAATAAAGTTTTTGGTTACAATTAAAATATAGGTCAAAGTTCAGGCACATGAATAGTACTTTTGCTTTCTCAATTTAGCCCCTAAAAAAATCAGGTGTTTTAATTTAATCACTGAAATAATTGTATTTGTCTCAATTTGACTTTTTTATTTGTCAAAGTAACTTTTGGCCAAAAAAAATTGAAATTTTACAATAATAGATTTTGTGATTTAGCAACAAAAAGAATCAAATTGAGACCAATATAATCTTTCAGGGATCAAATTGAGATACTTGATCTTTCAAATATTAAATTAAAAAAATTAAAATCTTTCAAAGATTAAATCAGTAATTTACTCTAATTCTTTAAAAAAATCATGTAATTTAATCTAAAATTATAATTGACGTGAATCTAAATTTTAAACAAAAATAAGTTATTTATTAAAATATGAATAAAAATAATATTAATTCTTGACATATAATGAATATTTTCTGGATTATGAAGCTAAATAGGAGCATGAAAACCATTAATTAATTTCAACTAATAGAAGTAACTGCCATAATTAAAGTCTTACCTGCCCCTTCGTTTTCAACATTTTCCTAGCTAGTGGAATTAATCCTCTTACACGGGATGCTGAAAGTTATTTATTTTTCTTGTGAGTTTTTCTTTGTTTCTTTGTTTCCTTTTCAAATTCCAATGATAGTTATAGTCAAAAAATGAGGGAAACTAAGTTGAAAATAGGTTAAAAGGCAATAATAGTTTACTACAACAAATAAGCAGGCTAGTTAGGCCACAATTTAGAGTTGACACCACTAACCGATGTGATTGTGATGTTTTCACCCACAACAGTTAGTGCTTTTTGTAGCAAATATCAATTTCTCTAATTAATATAATTGAGGTTAAAATATACTTTAGCTCCTTATAATTTTATTGAAAAATAATTTTAGTTTTTATAATTTGAAAATAATGAATTTGATTTTTATAATTTTTAAAACTATCAAATAGGTCCCCAAGGTTAGTTTTTAGTTAGTCAACACTAACTGAAATATTGATATTAGTATTAAAATCCATGTCAATGCTGACTGTACATGTATTACTTATACTAACGTGTACTAGTTACATGGACTCCCTAAAAAAAGTTTCAGTTTATTCACTTAGGTCCTTGGTCAAAATTTTCCTTTTGTTCAATTTTGATATCAATTTGTTTTCTACTTCGTGTAGGTCCTTAGTTTAAGAATTTATTTTTTGTCAAAATTACCCCCTACAAACTTTTCATTTTGTTTACTTTAGTACATGTTCTTTACTTTCATGTTTTTTCTCACGATTTGATCCTCTAAATCAGTCCATAATTTCATTTGTAGTCATGATATGATTTAATATATCATTTTTACCCAAAAAATATAATAAGTGAATTAAAATTCTAGTTTCAAAGCTTACCTTTTCTTCACTTAGGTCCTTAGTCAAAATTTTCCTTTTGTCCAATTTTGGATATAAACTAGTCTTCTACTTTGTCTGGGTCCTTAGTTTGAGAATATATATTTGTTGTCAAAATCATCCCCTACAAAATTTTTAGTTTGTTCACTTTAGTCTCGATTCTTCATTTTCATTTTCTTTTCTCATGGTTTGGTCTTCCAAATCAGGCCATAATTTCATTTTTAGTCATGATATAATTCAATCTATCATTCATAGCCAAGTAAAATACAACAAATGAATTAAAATTCAAGTTTCAAAGTTTACCTTTTATTCACTTAGGAATAAATGATAGATTGTATTATTTTTGGTAGAAATGATAGATTTAATCATATTATGACTAAAAAAAAAATGAAATTATGAGCTAATTTTAAGAAACAAACTATCAAAAAAAAGTATGAAAGTAAAAAACAGGGACTAAAGTGAACAAATTAAAAATTTTGTAGGGGATGATTTTGACAAAAAATATATTCTTAAACTAGGGACCTAGACGAAGTAGAATACTAGTTTATATCAAAAATTGGACAAAAGAAAAATTTTGACCAAGGATCTAAGTGAATAAACTGTAAGCTTTGAAACTTGAATTTTAATTCATTTCTTGTATTATTTTTAGGTAGAAATGATAGATTAAATCATATCATGACTAAAAATGAAATTACGATATGATTTGGAGGACGAAACCGTGAGAAAAAAGTATGAAAATAAAGAATACAGACTAAAGTGAACAAAGTGAAAAGTTTGTAGGGGATAGTTTTGACAAAGAAAAAATATATTCTTAAACTAGAGATCTATACAAAATATAAGACGAGTTTATATAAAAAATTAGACAAAAGAAAAATTTTGATCAAGGACCTAAGTTAATAAATTGAAACTTTTTTTAGGGAATCCAAGTAAGTATAAGTGGTACACAGTTAACACTGACATGGATTTTAATACTGACATCAACATCTTAGTCAACGTTAACTAACCAAAAACTAATTACGGGGACCTATTTCATAGTTTTGAAAATTACAATGACTAAATTCATTGTTTTCAAACTATAGGAACTAAAATCATTCTTCAATGAAACTATAGGGATTTCAAGTATATTTTAACCTATAAATGATATCATCCACATAATTACATTAATAGTTGAAAAAAAAATTTAAAAGAAAAGAACTTATATATCAAGAGTGTTCATAATTAAGTTCGGTTCGATTCAGTTTGGTTTTGAGCCTAAATTATACTGAATTGAGTTCATCGATTTTGAAAAATTGTGGACTTATTTAGTTTTAATTTTTGGGTAACTTTGCTTACTTTTTTTTTTTTAGCTATACCATAAGATTATAAGCGAGCATACACTTGTCTTTGAAGTCAATATATCAAATGTTAAAAAAAAATTGGTCACATCTTAATTTTTATTATTATAAACAACTTAATATTATAATTTTTTTTAACTATTCGCGAAGAAACAACTAAGGCAGATAAATTCAAATTATGAAGGCAAAATTTGTAAAATAATAAAATAATTAACAAAAATATGTGATTCATTTATTTATTTATAGAAGAAATTTGGTAAATATATAATTATATATATATATATATATATATAATATTTCTTATATAAATTTGATTTGGTTTGATTAAAATGAATCAATCTGATTAAAATTCATATTTCAAAAGTCAATTTAGATCTCTTCTTTTTAATTTGGTTTGATTTGATTCAACTTGATTAATTTGATTTGGTTTTAAATACTCCTATTATTATTATTATTATTATGTACAAGGCGGTTATTTACGTAAAATTAGAAATGGTAATGCGCGAGTATATGTACATTTTTTCAACTATTCCTGTCTATATCCATTCAAAATATTTAATACTTCTCAAAAAAATTTTTTTTAGTATCTATATCCGAAATATCATAAAATAAAAATTTGCATAATGAATACAGGATATTCTAAATTAGTTATTAGGTTTCATTATACTCAATACCGGTTATTTATCTAACAAAAATATTAAATTTATCAGATTTATATTATATATTTCATAAATAATATTATAATTTATAATATATATTTATTTATTATATAAATAATTATCAAACTAATATATATATATATATATATATGTATGTATACAAATATGTGTATACATACATATATATACATATATATATACAAATATATGTATATATATATATATATATATATACATACATATGTTTGTATATATGTGTATATATATGTATGTATATACAAATATATGTATATATATATCTATATGTATATATATAGTCACATAACTATATATATACATACTATACATATATATATATATATATATATATATATATATATATATATATATATATATATATATATATATATATATATATATATATATATATATATATATATATATATATATATATATATATATATACACATGTCTATATATATATATATATAGTTATGTGAGATATGATTTTTATTTAACAGAGAGACCGTTTTTATTGAAGAAAATGTTTAGGAGATTAAATTGAAATTTTTTTATTTTTGGTAGACCAATTTAATAGAGGAATGATTTTTCAAAGACTAATTCTTTATTTATTCTTAATTAGGCAAATATACATTTTTTCTGTGAGTTTTTGAATTAATTTCAATTTTATTCCATATGTTTATAAAAATTTCATTATTTTCTTGATTGTTAATGCTATCCAAAATTAAACAAAATTAGTGACTAATAATTTGAACGTGTAATTGTTGTAGAGGAAGCAAATATGGATCTTTCACTGCCAATATAGATAGTGAGTTAATTTTATTTTATTATTTATACTTATTGACTTCTTTTATTATAAATTATGTACATAATTGGTTACGTCAACAAAATATAAAGAAAGACCATAAAAGTTTAGTGGTAGGAAGTAAATTAAAAATTTATAAAATTACAAAGACTCAATTATATATTTTTAAATTATAAAAAATAAATTAAAAATTATAGAAATCGAAATATAATTTAACCTTTCTACATTATTGTATCTTAACGGTATAGAAAATTATGATAATCCCATAATAAAATTTAAAAGATGTGTATATAATATTTAATAGTTAAAAATGGTCATTTAATTATATATCATATTGGTAGAATTTAGCTATGAGTCATTTCTTTTTCAGGAAAAAAAAAAAGCTCTTCTGGTACACTCTGAAAGTAAGTGAGGACAGGATTTTCTAAAGGGAACAAAACATGTAAAATAGAATATTAAAGTAGATTATAAGGACAGCTCTTCTGCAAACTCTTAAAGTAGATTCTTTTTTTTTTTTTAATTTGACCTTTTATGTATAGATATTTTTGCAAATAAATATAGAGTAAATTATTGATTTAGTTTGTAAAAGATAATAATTTTTAATTTAATTTTTAAAAAATTAAATGTCTCAATTTAATTTTAAAAATTATATTTATCTAAATTTGGTCCTTTTAATTATTATATCACAAAATTTATCATTATTAAATCTTGAAATTTTTAAAGACTAAATTAAAAAATATAATTTTTAAAAAATTAAATTAAGATATGTATAATTCATTAATATCTTACCAATAACAACGTATATCAATCACCATAAATGAAATTAATAAATGAGATGATATGCAATATAGTTTTGATTATTGCTTAAATTAATAACAAATTAATAGAAAATATATCATTGGAACAATTTTATTTACAAGGGGCTAAATTGAGAAATGATCCAATTGGGAATATAATCCGATGAGGGAGTAAAGCAAATGAAAATAAATTTATATGTAATTTCTTATATTTTTATTATTAATTTTTTAATTAATACAAAACCAGCGTATAATTTTTTTTAAAAAATTATATATTTTTTATAACTTTATGAGTAGTTATTTAAAATACTTTTTATACATATTTTATTTTTTAAATAGAGAACTCAACAGAAAAAATATAAGATCACTTAAACAGTTAAGCTAAACCCTAAAATTTGAAATATCTAAAAGAACTAAAACAAGAAATGAGATTTTGTCAATTATAAATAAAATGAAAAGTGATAAGCATGTTACAGTTAACAATGGGTCCCACATTGACATGGCTTCCATCTCTCTCTTCTCAGTTCTCACTGTAAATGCACCACTACCGCCTTGATTACTGGCTTTCTCTCTTCTCGTCGCTTCCTTTTATACGTCCTTCCCTTCCTCGTATTCGTGTTACTCTCACTCAAAGTCTCAGCCTTCTCTTCTTCCACGTTCTTCCCTTCGATTTAATTCGCCGTCCGGGATCTCCCGGAAGCATTATTTGTTCCCAAAATCTCATTTCTTATCGATTATTTCAAATTCTCATCATTACTTTTCTAAGGGAGTACGTGAAAGTACCTGTGTTGATATAGACACTACAACACCACAGGGTAGTTGAGGTTTGAATGCAATTGGAAGTATCGTTGCGTATCAGATAGGATTCTCTTTTTTAAGTGTCCGGTGAGCATATTAATCTCAGAGAGTTATCCCTCCTTCTCTACCGCTTTCTTCCTTTTTGGTTTTTCTTCTGGAATAATTGCGAAAAGCCTTTGAAGAGTAATTAGACCGAGTTGAGGGATTTTCAATTGGAAACGCCCTATTTTCTTCTTTTTTTTTTTTGGGTACGGTTTCAAGCTCGTGGTAGTGCGGCTTCTTAGATGTATTTTATGATATGTAGAGAAGCTGCATTGCCTATATTTCAGTGCTTGGGTTAATGAAAATCAAGGAGGTTTGAGAATTTCAAGGTGTATGCTTGATAATGTGAATTAATTCGGAGTCTCACCTTGTCTAGTGGGCTGAGATAACATTTTTTTTATGGCTTCATAATATTTATAAGGGTCAATGGGTTTCGTTTTATTAGCATTTATTTTAGCCTGAAAGATTCTACTTGTCAAGTCGCATTATCTGGTTTCTTAATTCAGAAATCAATATATCTCGGCATTTAATAAGAATCACTAAGTTCAAGGATTTTTTTAAAGCCCTTTAAGAAGATAAGCTCGCCCACGTAGGCGGGTGAGCGAATTGAAGTGATACTACCACAAATGGTGTTACGATGTGCCAAAAATTCTGACGGGAAGTCAAGCAATCACAGTAATGACAGTGCGGAAATGGAGATGGAGCTCAAGATTGTGGGTTCTTCAGGCAAAATTGAGAAGTCCAGGAGATTTGTTATAAGGCCTAGAATCAAGGTTTGGATGGGAAGGGCCCTTACAACTGTGATACTTTGGAGTTGTGTTGTTCAGCTGATGGCACTTGGTGAGTTTTGGGGGCCAAGATTGTTGAAGGGCATGCCTAACTGTTTTAGCCACTCAGATTTATCTCCGCCTGCAAAGACAGAGAAGTCTGCTCCAGTCAAGGCTGTGCTCCCACCCAAAAGTAAGTCCTTGCCTTCTTGGCTTGTCATGCTAATTTTTGCAGTTTTCTTCTGTGAAGTAGGAATCTCTCTTAAACTTTTGACAGTGAGCAGTCGTAGAAGAAATGCATGATTTGTTGCTGGGTGTAGTTTTTGTTTTTTTTTTCCTTTCTCTGGTTGTCGGGGTATTGGATTTATTTATTTTTTCCTTTGATTCGAATCATCCAATCTAAAATTAGTAACTCAATGAAGGACGTGACCTTTACGTTTGCACTACTAGAACACGAGGGGATCGGATTGGATGGGTTTTGTTCGTGCTATTTCCTCTCCGGGTAATCTTAAAGACAAACTCTCTTAATTCCAGAGAGCTCCCTAGAAGAATTAAACGAATGTCTATCATTTCTTACAAGCCGATCCCTTTGGGTCTACTTGTAATTTAGACTGTAGCCTTGTTCCATTCAATCGTTTGCTCCTAGGATTTGGATTTTATCTGGCATGGTACTAAATCCAGCGCCTCATCTTTACCATAAGATTCCATACTTTCCAGATTCTGTTTTCCTGCTATGTATGGACCAACCGATCATGCTTCATGTTCTGCTTTTTTATTAAGGTTTCTATACTTTAATGACTGTTGTACTGAACTTCTTAGTTCTTGTCTTCAGGGATTTATAAGAATAATGGTTATCTGATGGTTTCATGCAATGGAGGACTCAACCAAATGCGAGCAGCAGTGAGTGCTGTGCTTAGTTCACCTTTACTATTACCCATGTTGTTCTCCCTTCTAGTCTGATTCTCTTATTTAAATCTTAATAATTTCTTACTCCTTGGTTTTTTCTCTGCAGATATGTGATATGGTTACTATTGCCAGACATTTGAATGTGACTCTCATAGTTCCAGAGCTGGACAAAACCTCCTTTTGGGCTGATCCAAGGTTTGCACGTTATTTCTTGCATCATAATTTTATGCAAAGAAACGTCTGCTTTTAGAACCATCCTGATTTCTCGTTTAGAATGCCCTCATATCCGTTCTACTGGTTTGGCAGTGACTTCCAAGACATATTTGATGTAGATCATTTCATTACATCCTTGAGAGACGAGGTTCGAATATTGAAGCAACTACCACCTAGGCTTAAGAGAAGAGTTGATTCAGGGCTATACTACTCATTATCGCCTGTTAGCTGGTCTAATATCTCGTACTATGAAAATAAAGTATCTATTCTTCCCTGTGTACACGATTTCATCCTCTTTCTTTTTTTTTTTGTGGTTATCTTGCCTTCGATTGAGATTTCAACTCAAAATTTTCAGCTTCAGAGATAAATCTAGTCCCAATGAGCCAGCTCATTGGTGGCTAATTTTTATTTGGTTTGCACTAAGTCACTAATTCCCCTGAGTGTTTCACGCAGATCCTTCCTCTATTGCTGAAACACAAGGTTGTGCATTTAAACAGAACAGATGCTCGTCTAGCGAATAATGGACTACCTCCTGAGATTCAGAAGCTGCGATGCCGAGTAAATTTCAATGTTTTGAGATTTACCTCTCAGATAGAAGAGCTTGGGAGAAGGGTAGTCAGGATTTTGAGGGAAAGGGGACCTTTCCTTGTACTTCATCTTAGATATGAGATGGATATGTTGTCCTTCTCTGGCTGCACTCAGGGTTGTGACAGCAGTGAGGTGGAGGAGCTCACAAAATTGAGGTGATTCAATTCCTTTTTATTTTATTTTTCTTTTGGGTTAATTTTGGCTTACAAATGAGATTCAAACTTGGATCTTTTTAGCCTCGGAGGCCACTCGAGAACCAGTGAGATTCAAAGTCGAGGTGTATTTTTTTGTTTCTCTAGTTATCCTTTGAATGTAACTGTAAAAAAATTGCTTCATAGGTATGCTAACATTTGGTGGAAGGAAAAAGTAATTAACTCTGAGCTGAAGAGGCAAGAAGGTTTATGCCCTTTGACACCTGAGGAAACTGCTCTAACATTGACAGCATTAGGCATAGATCACAATGTTCAAATTTATATTGCTGCTGGAGAAATATATGGTGGACAGAGAAGGATGGCAAATTTGCTTGCAGCATTTCCTAATCTGGTAAGTAGAAGGAAGCATGATCATGTACAAATGTAAGATTTGTCTCTAAAATTTTCTCTCACTGCAACAGGTAGGGAAGGAAACTCTGTTGGAGCCTTCAGACTTAATGTACTTCCAAAACCATTCCTCTCAAATGGCGGCTCTGGATTACCTTGTCTCCCTCGAGAGTGATATATTTGTTCCAACGTATGACGGGAACATGGCTAAAGTCGTTGAAGGCCATCGCAGGTATTACTACTGCCAACTATGTCCTGTTACTTGTCATCTTCTCAATAAACTGACAAAGAAAACTCTTTCGATCCATGACGGATAAGTGAGTTTTCCATAAATCAAAGATTTTATTTCTGCATAGAGTATATAATAGTTTTAAGTGTTACTTTAATTTTTGGTATATTATATGATAAAAGAAGATTCATGACTGAATAGCTTAACAAGCCATTATACGATATAAGTGAGCCCTGCGAATTGAGCCACCAGCCGCCGCTTCCAAGAAACTCTAGTCCAGTGGAATTATACAATCTTTGTTCTTTATTTTATTTAATCCTATATATTCTCAGAGGGCTCTTATAGGTAAAGTGCTTCTCACTTTGGTCCCTCATAGTTATCTTCTCATCTTAGTCTCTCATTTAGTTTATTCCTCAATTTGGTTCTTATAGAATTACCTTCTCTCACACAAATAAAACTTTTACCAATAATGTCCTACACATATTCTATGATGGTGATTAAGCAATAACTTGTCAAAAATTATGTCACACATATCATTGCATTTGTTAATTTTATTAATAACATATTGACAGAATGACATTATTGATAACACATTTATTTCTAAGGGACCAAATTGAGAAATGTCCATTTATAAGAGACCAAATTTAGAAATATCCCATCTCTAAAGGATGACAGTGAAAAATGCCCCATTTGTGAAGGAGTAAAATGAAGTTTTATTCCGTATGTTATTTATTTAATGTAGTACTTCCTTCTGTTCAGATTTCTAGGATTCAAAAAGACGATACTACTGAAAAGAAAGCTACTGGTGCGCTTAATAGACCAATACACCAACGGCTCATTAAGCTGGGATGAGTTTTCTACTATTATGAAGGAATCTCATGCCTCTCAAATGGGAAGTCCCACAAGAAGAGTTGTTATACCAGACAGACCCAAAGAAGAAGACAATTTTTATGCAAATCCCCAGGAATGTCTGCAATTGCTAGATGAACCTTTGAGAAGCAGATGATCATATGCGTCTAATTTAATCGAATCCAGATTGTTTGTTGTTGGCTTCAAAACTGTAGAGTCATGTCGTGTAATATTGGCCATTTATTTTGATTCGACGACCATGATTAAAGGAAGGTGTTGACTACATGTAATTTGACTATTACACCTTTTTTAATTGTGATCATCCAATCTAAAATAAACGGCTATGATTACATAATAGAACTCTGCAGGTGGCACTAAAAATGCAGAGGATCTGGATTAGATTTAATCAGTGCTCAGTCATAAGGCAGTGGAAAGAGGTTCTACATGCCTGCCCTGCTAGTCTTCAAAAGCATCTTTTATGATCAATTGGTTAACATAAGTTTTGTGTCTTTGAGGAATTGTATACAGCAACAGCAAGTCACGTCAGATCTTCACGGTATAGAAGAGTGAAAGATACATTAATTTTTTTCTTTCTTTGTTCTTTTTCTGTAATGGCATAGAATTTTTTTTTGGTAAATAAAATGACAATGTGAATATGTTAATCCAATTTTACTCATCTACCATAAGCATAAAAGGCTAGGGCCTTAAGAACTTCACATTTCAATTTCACATGAGCACTTTGGGAAAGTTGATCTTTTTTTTTTTGATACTACAAGAGGCCCAAAGGGCCTAAACTTGGGCAAAAAACCCATCTAGAACGAGTACGGGAACCATGTCTCTAACCATAATGAACTTAAAGTTATCGGGTGGGTCATCAAGCTTCTTCAGATCCCTCTTTAGACTTCTAGCCTATGTCGCTAACCAGTGAGCGGTTGCGTTCTTCTCCTTGAACAGCCATGAATCCTTAGCTTCCAATCCTTGTTTCGAAATTCCTTAATCCAAAGGAAGAGTGGCGCCCCCGGATGCTCAGATGTGGTTTTTTCCTAGTCATCTCAGTTGCCTTTCTCGAATTTGTCTCAAACGGTGGCCCTCCTCCTATGCAAAAATCAGACCAGAGACAATATGGTTCGAACCACTACGACCATCGAGTCACCCAGAATTAGATTCGTGTCAACTTGTAATATAGTGATTATCTTAGGTTGTATTCTCTCAAAGAGCATTGCTTCTAAATTACCTAATTAATTATTTTAACACTAATCTATCCTAATTACCTACTGGCTACCTACCTAATATCGGGGGGGGGGGGGGGAAGGTGATTGCATAATTAAAAGATAAAACAGAACACTAAACAAAACAGAAACAAAATTAAAATAATAACATAACTGAAATGCAATCAACCTTGGTCTTCTCTGAAGTTGCAACCATCCTAGTCCTATTCTAATATTCAGTCCATTTCTATCCATCATTTGATATTCAAATAATTTATCTAGAAAATCTTCCAGCCTAGGTTACACTAAAAGATAAGCAAGAAAATCTTCTCTACAATATAACTTAGCATAACCTTAATAACTTAACTAGCATCATGCAAGATAAACATCATTACATGCCATTTCCATCTCATTTACCACATCAAACGATTACAGTAAATAAACCTCAAATAGAGAACATAAATCAGAAAATGAATCTATGTTATCCAACCAGAGCAACAAAAATCCATGAACCAGAGGCAGAATACAAGATGAAAATGAAATGTACATAACAAGAACTATTGCATCTCTAGTTTCTAACCAAGATTGATTACAAAGTGATTTTAGCCCTCCATGGAGGCCAAAATAGAGGAGAATTTGGGAGGGGGGTAGCCTATGAAATCTAAGAGAAAAGTGGAAGAAGAAAGTCTTCAACCAGCTGAAATGGTGATTCTGAAGTGCTTTTAACCAGAGGAGAGAAGGAAGGACGAAATTCAGCTTCTGGTCAACTCCATTATGCTGTCATTTTCCTTTTGATTTCTACTGCTGCCTTGCTGTTTTATTGATGCTGCTTTTTTGTTGCTGTCTGCTGTTCTACAAAACCTTTTCTGCCAGTCTGATGCACTTTTTTGGTTGCTGTTTAAACCTGGAAAGTGCTGAAATGTGGGCCCTAGTCAGCCCTAGTCAATGCATAGTTAGCTACCATGTCATCAAAGGTCGCCACATCAGCATCTTTGTCATCAAATTCGTCTAAGTCAGCATAAACTCTCCAATGAATTTAAATTTGAAAATTGAGCACAAGAATTAAGTGGGATAAAATTATGAAATTGAAGCATATTAATTCTATAATTAATTTATATGCAATAAATCCAAAACATGATATAATAGGAGAGTTTGCAATATTAAAATGGCAATAGGACTAAGATAGGGACTACAATGTATATAAAAATGCCCGATATTATAATACCTCAGACCTCTACCATGAAACCATCCATCTCATCGAGCCCCATGGTGAAGCCCGACCTTCCAGCATTGTCCAGTACAAGCCCACCACATCCTGCCTCAGAGCTGTTCGATAAGCTAGCTCCATCAACATTGATTTTCACCCAACTTTTCTCCAAAAGCTGCCACTTAATTTTGATCTTTCTCGAAGCAAGGTCAGAATGCCTCAACACCTCCAATGCATACTCAAATTCTTTTGCAACATGGATAATAGTCCAGAAAGTGTTACCTATCGTGTATTGTTCCTTTCTGAAGATAAAAGCATTCCTTTTAAGCCACAAACTTCGAATGGCTTCACCGAAGGTAACTTTACAATTATTGATTCAATTTTGTCCAATTCCCTCCTGTGAATGAATATAAACCAATCAATTAAAATTTCTAGGGAAAAATCTTGACCAATAAGATGGTTTGATAAGCATTTTCCAAACATCCTTGCTGGCCTGGTAGTCTCTCAAGGCATGGATCACATTTTCATCATCAATTCCATAGATTGGGAAAATTGGATCAGAAGAAAGGTTTCCCTTCTTTCTCTGCAAGTTAGTGTGGATTTTACTTTTTGAATAGAGGCACATGAAAGTTTTATTTCTCTAACTCCTTGGCCATTTTCAAATGAGTTCCCAGTGGCGTTTGACACTCAACTGAGCTTCTAAAGACAACCCTCTGTAGGCTGACTTCACTAAGAAATCAACTTCTTTTGGGTGATTCCAAACAATGGTGTCTTCAACAAGCTCATTAGTGTTTATGCTGGAGCTAAATATGTCGTTGGAAATATTCCCAGGTAAGAGACTCCTTATTTCCTCCATTTTCCAATTGCCATTAGGCAAAACAAAATCACTTGCTGTTTTTCGACAAATTGAATAATTTAGGGGTTTGATAGCTACGTCCTATAGGAGAAAACCTAGTTTAACCCAACATTGATCCAAAATTTTGCCTTCTTCCCATTATCAATCTTCCATTCCGTGTTTCCTAACACTTTATCCCAAACTTAACAAATGCCTAGCCAAAGGTTAGAGTTACTTCTCCTGCGGGTTATCTTACGAAACACATCAGGACCACACCTATATTTGCTCCTCAAGGTGCAGGCCCAATGGGAATTTTTCTTGTTAATTAAACCCCAGCCCACCTTCATCAGAAGGGAGTGATTCATCAATTTAGCTTTCCTTATACCCAATCTACCCTCATTCTTAGGCCTACAAAGCTTATCCCAAGCAATGAGATGAGTTCCTTTTCCTTCCTCAGAGTAACCCCAAATAAAGTCTCTTGACATTTTATCAATGTCCTTGCATGTACTGTTTGGTAGGAGGTTCGTTTGCATATAATACACTAGGACAATGTTTAGAACTGATTTTGTGAGAGTGATTCTCCCTACTAGCAATAAAGAGTTAGCTTTCCATTTACTTAGACATTTCCTTAGCTTGTCTTCTAGGAACTGGTATGACCTCCTGCTCACTCTTTCATGATGTAAAGGGATTCCCAAGTATTTCCTAAGGTCCGGTACCAGAGAAAAAGTTGCCTCGTTACTTAATTCTACGGCTACATTAGGGTTAACGTTACGAGAACAGTATATATGAGTCTTTTCATTGTTTACTTTTTCTCATGAGGCTTTGCAAAAGACATCAAGGCATGATTGAATGGTCATCATTTGATTCAAGTTAGAATCTGCAAAGAGAATAAGATCATCTACATAGAAAAAATGGGATAAATTAGGCCCATTTCTGTTTAATTTAATAGGACTCCATAACTTAGAATTAGCTACGTACTCAATGAGATGACTTATCATTTCAAAACATAAAACAAAGAGATAAGGGAAAAGAGGGTTTCCCTGTCGAATTCCCCTAGACGTAGAGAAATAATCTGTAGCTTCACTGTTCCAAATTACCCTCATGTGCATCTAGTAACGTATCTCATGATGATATTAATTAATGATATAAAAAAACTAGCTTCTTTGAGAGTGTTCTTTAAGAATTCCCAATTTAGACAATCATAGGCCTTCTCAAGATCAACTTCGATGGCCATACATCCTTTCTTCCCTTTTTTATTAGCCATGGAATAAATAATTTCCTAAGCAATAATCACGTTGTTCGAGATATGGTATCCTGGAATAAAACTGCATTGGGTGGGAGAGATCAGATCCCCTAAAAGGGGTTTCAATCTATTAGCGATAATTTTAGTGATTGCCTTATAAATAACATTACATAGGGCAATCGGTCTGAATTGTTTGAGAGATTTAGGATTCTCAACTTTAGGAATGAGAACCACATTTGTGCCATTAATCTCATCAGTTCTACTCCGGTCTTGAAAGCATCTTTTAATAAAATTACAAGCCAAATCCCCAATAGTGTCCCATGACTCTAAAAGAACATCGCATGGAACCCATCCGATCTAGGATCTTTTAGTGCTCCCATACTAAAATTGGCATCCTTAATTTCCTTAAAAGTGATTACGACATATGTCCTTGTCATATCTGTCGGATTTAGCCGAGGGAATGTATCCTTCAGAGGATAACTGTTTGACACTTCAAGCATTCCTTCGAATAAAGAGTTTTTAGGAATCAAGATGCCATCTTCTTGAGGTCTTCCTTTTCTGTGACCCAGCCTACAGTATAACTTCTCAATTCTCAGGGCCTCAACCTTATTCCTTTTCTTTCTTACCAACGTTGAGGTGTGAAAGAACTTTGTGTTTCTATCACCAAATTGAATCCACCTGTATCTGGCTCTTTGGCACTAAAGAAGCTCTTCCTGTAAAAGGGTTCTCTCATATTCCTTCCAAAGAATATCTTGAAGGTAGTTTAGAAATAGATTTGAATCCATTCTTCTAGTCAAAGCCCTTTTCCTTCTATTTATGTCACCGAAAATCATTCTATTCCACTCCAAAATTTTTCTGATAAGGCTAGCGATAGCCTTCGGCCAACCCTCATTGTTGCTCTAGAAACTTTTGATTAATCACTAAAAGAATTTTTGGTGACTTAAGCTGCGACAAATTTGAATCTTTGAGGGGGTCTGTTGCCAACATCTACACTTCCCAACCTCACTAGCGCTGGTCTATGGTTGAACTTGAAAATGAGTAAACCAATTGAAATTTGCCAAAGCCCAATCAAGCCTCTCCTAGATTCTTCCATTCTTCCAAGTAAATCTTGGGCTAGCAAATTTTAACTCTATGAGATTACAATTGTCACATCCCACAAATTGAACATGTGAAAAGATACTACTCATTTGATAAAATTCTCAAACATAAGTTATTTACATATATTCTGTAAGGTTTTACATTCAACCTTAATCATTCATTCCACACTACAGAATTATATTCATCTGATAAGCAAATATAGACATACATATTCTGATGTTTCTGTAATACCCGTTAATTTCGGAATATAATTCGCTTAAGAGTATTTTAGAATTTTACAACGTTACTTTAGTTATTTATTTTGGTCATATTTAATTTTCATATTTAATTGTTCTCTTGAATATTATTTATGAAAATTGAGTTAAATGACTGGACTAAATATTTGCACAATGTGGGATATATTCTAAGAATGATGAAATTCATGGAAAAGTGGTTTCAGAATGGTCAATTAGTCCATTTATTGTAAATTGACTGGATGGGTTTGGATGTTGGGTTATGGATACCCATGGGTTATTGAATAACCCATTAGAAATATTTAATATAAAGTTTCAATAGTACCCCCTCATTTTTTTTCTCACGCAACCGAAACCTGAGGAAGTTTTCTCTCCTTTCTTCATTCTCTTCTCAAATCCTTTCCTTGATATTCAGAGTTTTGATTATTTGTTCGGTTCAAAGGCTTTGTAAGGATCGAAGGTAAGCTTTAATCTCATTATTTTCCTTAAATTTCAGTTTATGTAGAAGATCAGAGGAGGTTTTGTTCTTGAAGATTTTGATGATAATTTATGAATCTCAGTTGTTTTAGAAGTTATATTTGAGTTATAATCGGTTAAAAGAGTTGAAATTCTGGTTTTGAAACAAGAAAGGAAAGGATGAATTTTTGAAAGATTTTTCTGCAAAAATTAGAGTTACTGTAGCGACCAGAGATTTCGAAAAAATTCTGGAAAATTTTCTTTGAGTTACTGTAGCAGTTACTGTAGTGTCGGTAGTCAACGGTACTGTAGCAGTCAACGTTACTGTAGCGAACCGGCACTGTAGCGAACCGTTACTGTAGCAAACCGTTACTGTAGCAATCAGAAAATTTTACGTATTTTCGTGATTTTGTTTCCTTTCTTATGTTTCCTTGTAATATATTTTACTAGAAAATTTTCCTACACAAATTCTAGTGTGGAACAAGATAAACTTGGACAAACATCAAGGTGAGTGAATAACCTTGCTAAGCTAATTTGATATTACTAGTCAAAGTACAATATAAGTCCCATTTACAATATTATTGAGATAATAAGCAATCAATTTTTCATATGGGAGTATAAGATGATCGGTAGAAATAAGAGTATGTAGAAATTATTTTATTTCATGGCAATTGTACTATGTGATAAATTTTCTCTATCTTATTAATGAGTAAAGATCTACGGGATCTAATACATGAGTTTGAAAGGGTTAAAGTCCCATACTACTCAGTGTATATCTATGAAACCTATACCCGAGTTGAAAGGGTTAGAGTCTTATACTACTCGGCGTATATCTAAGAAATCTTATTCACGAGTTTGAAAGGGTTAGAGTCCCATACTACTCGGTGTATATCTATGAAATCTTATTCATGAGTTTGAAAGGATTAGAGTCTCATACTACTCGATGTATAAGATAATTAATTATATGAGTAAATGTGGTATTTGTACTTTTGATATTTTATATAGTACAGTTATTTACTTACTGAGTTTTTAAATAAACTCACACTCCCTATGATTATTTTTTTCAGATACAGAAAACAAAGAAGAAGAGAATCCGTTTGAAGATTAGAAGCCCCTTGGGATTATTCTCTATTTCTGTCTGGTGGGATACCAGTACTTATTAATGTGGATACTAGAAACGCTCTGTACTTTCTATAGGTCTTCTAGGCTTGCGATGAGATAGAAATATCAGACTATGTATGTCTATATTTGCTTATCAGATGAATATAATTCTGTAGTGTGGAATGAATGATTAAGGTTGAATGTAAAACCTTACAGAATATATGTAAATGACGTATGTTTGAGAATTTTATTTAATGAGTAGTATCTTTTCATATGTTCAATTTTTGGGATGTGACAGTTTCTATCTCATTGCAAGCCTAGGAGACTTATAGAAAGTACAGAGCGTTCCTAGTATCCACATTAATAAGTATTTGTATCCCACTAGACAGAAAGAGAAAATAATTCCAAGGGGCTTCTATTCTTCAAACAGATACTCTTCTTCCTTGTTTTCTGTATCTGAAAAGATAATCATAGGGAGTGTGAGTTTATTTAAAACTCAGTAAGTAAATAACTGTACTATATAAAATATCAAAAGTACAAATACCACATTTACTCATATGATTATTTGTCTTATATATCGAGTAGTATGGGACGCTAACCCCTTTTAAACTCGTGAATAAGATTTCATAGATATACACCGAGTAGTATGAGACTCTAACCCTTTCAAACTCGTATTTATAATTTCATCTATTTACACCGAGTAGTATGGGACTCTAACCCTTTCAAACTCGTATTTATAATTTCTTCTATTTACACCGAGTAGTATGGGACTCTAACCCTTTCAAACTCGTATTTATAATTTCATCTATTTACACCGAGTAGTATGTGACTCTAACCCCTTTCAAACTCGTGTATAGACTTTCATAGTTATGCATTGAGTAGTATGAGACTTTAACCCTTTCAAACTCATGTATTAGATCCCGTAGATCTTTACTCATTAATAAAATAGTGAGAATTTCTCACATAGTACAATTTCCATGAAATAAAATAATTTATACATACTCTTATTCCTTTGAATTTCTGTGAAAAAATAAACCAATCATCATATACTGTCATATGAAAAATTGATTGATTAATATCCAATAATATTGTAAATGGGACTTATATTGTACTTTGACTAGTAATATCAAATTAGCTTAGCAAGGTTATTCACTTACCTTGATGTTTGTCCAAGTTTACCTTGTTCCACACTAGAATTTGTGTAGGAAAATTTCCTAGTAAAATATATTACAAGGAAACATAAGAAAGGAAACAAAATCACGAAAATAGGCAAAATTTTCTGATTGTTACAGTAACGGTTTGCTACAGTACGATTCGCTACAGTGACGGTTCGCTATAGTAACGTTGACTGCTATAGTACCGTTGACTGCCGACACTATAGTACTGCTACAGTACTCGAAAAATTTTTCCGAAATTTCTGGTCGCTACAGTAATTCGAGTTTTTGCAGAACTTTCCCAGAAAATTCATCCTTTCCTTTCTTGTTTCAAAACCAGAATTTCAACTCTATTAACCGATATAACTCAATCCTAACTCAAAAATAACCTCTAAAACAACTAAGATTCATGAATTATCATCAAATTCTTCAAGAACAAAACCTCCTCTGATCTTCTATATAAACTGAAATTTAAGGAAAATAATGAGATTAAAGCTTACCTTTGATCCTTACAAAGCTTTTGAACTGAACAAATAATCAAAACTCTGAAGATCAAGGAAAAGATTTGAGAAGAGGATGAAGAAATGAGAGAAAACGAAGTTACTATTCCTTTCAGCCTTTTTGCTTCATATGCGAAAATGAGGGGATACTATTGAAGTTTTATTTTAAATATTTCTAATGGGTTATTGAATAACCCATGGGTATCAATAACCCAACATCCAAACCCATCCAGTCAATTTACAATAAATGGACTAATTGACCATTCTTAAACCACTTTTCCATGAATTTCACCATTCTTAGAATATATCCCACATGGTGCAAATATTCAGTCCAGTTATTTAACTCAATTTTCATAAATAATATTCAAAGAGAACAATTAAATATGAAAATTAAAATGACCAAAATAAATAACTAAAGTAACGTTGTAAAATTCTAAAATACTCTTAGGCGAATTATATTCCAAAATTAACGGGTATTACAACAATTTGTACAACAAGTATTGAAGTCATTCATGAATTTTACAATTGGCTTAGCTGCCCCCTGTTTGTCCTCAATTGCTTTATAGATATTGAAATCCCCAAGGCACATCCACTTTGAATTACCTATCGAATTGCTAATCCTTTCAAGCTATCTCCATAGTTTTTGTCTAGTAGCAGGGATGAGGCTATCATAAATACCTATTAGGAAGCACCCTGTGAGGAAGCACTTCTCCTTTCCCTCTCTAAAGGAAATATAGGTGTAAGTGTACTAGTTTGAAATACTGATGTCAACTTTCATAATATTCTCTTCCAATAAAAGCCAAATGCCTCCTGAAAAGCCCCTCTGCCTCAACTCTGTAACTGTTACTATAACCCATATTGTTAATGATCTTGTTCTCCTTTTGACCGCTAACTCTAGGCTCCATAATAAATAAAATATGGATGCTGTAAATCACCTTCAACTCCTGAAGTAAGCAGGGAAAAGAACGGTCCCTTGCAGCCTTGCTGTAATGTCTCCCTTTTATTTCTATATTGAATACTCTCATTAGAAATAAGATATGAATTACTAAGGTCAATTAAAATTTAACCTTGTTGTATAACTCATATTGCTTAAATAAAATTTCCTTTGTGAGAGTCTTAAAATCATTTTTTGTAACTTAATCAAATAAAATACTATGGCCTGTTAGCAGCTAGCAGTCGACTTTTTGAAATACCATGGTCGATTGCTAATCGTGCCTAACTTCTAAATTTACTTTTAAGAGCTGCCGGTCGACTGATCTCAGGGTATCGGTTAACTAGTAACTCTCAAATAGGCCAATTCTGAGTATTCTAACCAACTAGTTGACTGGCTACTTTGTAGTTTGTATACTTTTGTTGTGCAACTCTGATAAACTTACTATAATATCATATATTCATATGTAGGTACTATCATATATCTAGAATATATAATATTCCTTTTGTGGCTCACTTGTTTGGTAATACAATATTACATAATATCTTAAATACATTATAAGCATGCAAAATACATAACTTGAACTACTTTGCTAATTCATGCATGTCATTCACAGAACCAATGGTTTCCTTTATCTTTATCTCTTGAAATGATCAGTTTTTAAAAATGAGACACAATGTATCTTAGTATCTAGTTATTTTCAATAAAAACATATATAAGGATCATTTTAGCCATAAAAGCATTAAAACAAGTAAATCAATCATCCATTGCTTATCTTTATAAAATTCTTATTTATGGATTATGAATAACTTAATATATCTTCTTTATCTCTATTTCTTAATCTAGCATAAGGCTTCTTAAGCTAGCACAAGACTTCTTAAGCTAGCACAAGGCTTCTTGTTCTCTATTATAGAACAAGCTTACTTTTCTTATTCTTTACTATGGAATAAGTTTTATTCTTCTATCTTATTCCTACTATGGACTAGATTCTTCTCTTGTTTTTTACTATGAAACAAGAGCCTTACCTTATAATCTTCTATAGTGCAAGGTATTCTATTCTTCTCTTATTCTCTACTGTAGAATAAGAGTCTTACCTCATACTCTTCTGTGACATAAGGTTCTTTGTTCTTCTCTTATTCTATACTATGGAATAAGAGTCTTATCTTATATCTTTTGTGGCATAAAGTATTTGTTCTTCTCTTATGCTCTATTGTGGAATAAGAGTTTCACCTTATACTCTTCTATGGTACAAGGTATTTTGTTTTCCTCTTGTTCTCTATTGAGAAATAAGAGTTTTACCTTATACTCTTCTATAGAATAAGAGTCTCTTTTTGATTTCTACTGTGAAGCAAGTCTCACTTCCCTTATTCTCGTCTGTGGAATAAGATCAGCTCTTTTCATTCTCTTCTGTGGAATAAAAGTCTTACCTTATACTCTACTGTGGTACAAGGTATTATGTTCTCCTCTTATTCTCTACTGTGCAATAAGAGTCTAACCTTTTACTCTTCTGTAGTATAAGGTTCTCTTCTTGTTTTCTACTATGAAACAAGTATCTTTCTTCTTATTCTCTACTATGGAATGAGAATCTACTAATCATATTATTCTTCTAATTCTCCTTGTCTTCTTCTATGAGACAAGTCTCTTCTGTTGACCCTAAGACTATATGCCATAAGTTTTGATGATGACAAATGTATTTGAATAGTAGCATTAATATATATAAAGATTAATTATCATATATATGCTACAAGTACTTAAGCATGATTATGTTATTTAATATGTATGTTGCATATATTGAATCATGCTATTAAACTAACCATTGGGTTTGCAAGTAAGATATATTTTATAGGTTGGTTCAAAAGAAGAAGAGTGAGCATTGTATTGAAGAACAAGGAAAAATAATATCATGCTTCACTCAAGGAAAACAACATGCAAGGATGAAGCTCCAAGAAATGAAGAATTAGAAGATTCGAAGTCTTGGAAGCTTGGATGCATCAAGATAGCCTATGTGTTTACATTAGGTATATTTTATATAGGCTAGTATACTTGTGCAACTCAATGATTTAGATTTGCATACATTGGCTCAAGCATTTTTGAACAAAAAGATAGTGAGATATGAAGTTTTACAAAAGTTATTTTTTGACCTTTGGTCACTCCTTATATCATATCTCATAAATGAAAAATCTGTTTTTCAAGTATCTTAATCTCATTTTAGTAGACTCAAAGATCTTTTCAACGGTATATTATTTATTCAAAACGGAGTCCAAATGAGAAATATATGACTATTCAAAATATAGTTTGAAAAACTGAAAGTTGATTTTACTGTAATAAAAAATTATTCTGTTCTGACCTATAGTCAGTATTTTGATTATATCTTTTAAAAGAAAAATAATTTTTGAGTAAAACTTGGCTCATTTGAAACTAGACTCCAAGAGCTTTCCAACGGTATATTATTTGTTTAAAACGGAGTTCAAATGAGGGAGTTATGAATTTTTAAAGAAAGCTCAAAATCTGGACTGCACTATAACGGCTATATAACGGCTATATAACGGCTAGTTTTGTAAAATCTTATATATATGACCTTAGATACACGATTTTGAGCAAGAACAAAGTCCTACAATGTGATATTAACTTCTTCTATCATCTTTGAGAGAAAGGAAAGCATTCTTGAGCCAAATCTTGCATATTCTCTATCATTAGAGTTATTAGAGCTTCATTTGTTTTCATCTACTCTTTAGAGAGAGTTTCTTTGTATTGTTGATTTTGATCAACACATATATTATTCTGAGTTGAGGTTCGCAAGTACCGGTGTTGGAAGAACTTGCTTTGGGTTGAGGAGGAGCCCGGATTCATAAATTCTTCATTGTGGTTTCGCAAATACCCGGATCGAATTTGCGTGGTTGTAGTGGTTTGCAAGTATCCGGATTAAACTTGCAATTATAGTGGAAATACTCAAGTGGTCTCTTGAGGACTGGATGTAGGCTTGGATTAGCCGAACCAGTATAAATCTCTGAGTTTGCTTTTCTATCCCTTACTCTTTAATTTGTGCATATTGATATCTATTCTTTAATTCCTTGATCTTTATAATTATTTATCTTAACAGCACATTGATTTTCTGTATTGTATTTATTATCCTAAGCATTGTACTTTTACAGAAAATCATTTTAACTTCCAATTAATTCTTGTGAAAAATTTATAAAACCCAATTCACCCCCCTCTTGGGTTCCAACCATTACTTTCATCTTCTAGCCTTCTTTATTTTATTCTATAAAATAGATTTGGCTTACTTCTTTCTTATTATGTCTTCTTCAATAAAACTAGTTCTTGCTAAGAACTTGTTATTTATTTCTATCTCTAGAGAATTTAAAGCTACTATTATGAATATCAACTTCTTCTAAGAGATAAACTCTTCTTTTAGATGACTAGTTCTTAATAACTATTTATATCCACTTAATATGAGATAGAATCTTGCTTGTTATTCTTCATATTTATACATGTTTTATGAGTCTCTCTTAGCTTCTACTATTAAAGTAAGAGCTAATATGTTAAATATGTAGAATATTTGAAAATACTTAAGCTAAGTATACTTACATATAACAAAGCTAGAAATACTTGAATCTCTTCATAGAAGTTAATCTTATGGATGAACAATAATAATATGAAAAACACTTTAAAACATGCTTTTATGGAAAACTAGCTACCTTTGATTCTCTTAGAGCTGAAGTTTATGAATTATCTTATAGTTTCTCTTTAGTTCCTCTTGCTTCTCAAATTTCAAACCACTTCTTCTTCTTTTCTCTTTCTTTTAATATGAAATTTACTTATGCTATCAATTCTTAAGCTCTATAATTCATTTAAACTAGAGAAATCAATGTGAGAAATTTACCTTTTGTAGTTTCTTGCTATCTTCTTCAACTGGGATTCCTCATCTCTCTTCTTCTTCTTCTTCTTCTTCTTCTTCTTCTTCTTCTTCTTCTTCTTCTTCTTCCTCTTCTTCTTCCTCTTCTTCTTCTTTTCTCTCTCTCTCTCTCTCTCTCTCTCTCTCCCCTTCTCTATTTTCAGATGATGGACTCTCTCTCTTCTTTTAGCTTCTAAAAGAATCTTTAGAGAGCTTTTTATTGTAAAATGTTTCTTTTACCCCTACTTCCTTATTTATGAACTTCCTTGGGTATGTCAGGAGTATTTTAGTCAATTTCTAGACTGATTTGTCAGCCTTCCATCGACTTATCTCGCACTCAAGAATGCTATCAGTCGACTGATATCTCTTCGATAGTCGACTAATAGCTATTGAATCTAGAATTTTAGCCTTACAAAATGTAATCAGTCGACTAATCTCTCTCCATTAGTTGACTAATTGCAAATATCAAAAATTTAGTATATTTTAATTGCTATCAGTCGACCGATGGCTATAGGTAGTCAACTATTCCAATCAAAACTAAGTTTTTCTTCTATATCTAACTTAATTATTATTAGTTATTTTATGTCTTTCTCATATTACTTGTTTTTAAGTATATAAAGACATAAATAACTAAATTTTGACATTACTCAAAACTTACATAAAGAAAATATGGGATGTTAAACCTACAATTCCATGTCATGAAAAAAAAAACCAGAAACAAACAGAAAATTATAGAAGCACAAAAAAAAAAGGGAAAAAAACCTCCCTCAAAAGGTTAAAAAGGAACTTAATCCTCAGCAAGGGAGGTCTTGCCCTTCTTCGAGCTCCCTCCCTCTTGCCTTTCCTCAATTTTTATGATTTTTGTTTTGGACAGATTGAGAAGGATCCGGAGGTCTATTGCTTAATATATAGTTCCCAAGCTCTCCCTGTGATCGGCTGCGTGGGGGTTTATTTAGCTCTATGAGATCATCCTCCATTATAAGAGATTTGGCCTTCTCCAATTGTATATTGAATTTCTTTGTTTTTTGGGATTTAAACCCCCAAGTGCTAGCCTTTAGGACACCAGTAGCTTTACTGTCAACTCCCCCTCTTGGCTTTACAAATCTTTCCATGATATTTTTATTTTTCATTAGATTCGTATTCTTTTCATATCTCATTTTACGTGTGTTATTCTATTGTAGTTCTGCTTCTATTTTAGCATTATCCTTCTTTTCCTCAATAATCCTCTTGCTGCTCTTTTCTATTAAAACCAGGTTGCCCGAATTGCTAGTGTCTACAACCTCCATGGGTTCACTTCAATTAGCATCTCCCCTTGTATCAACAGTATCATCCTCATCCATCTCAAAGACCGCGAACCCGGAACCACTTGCTTCTGTAGGATATTGGGGAATCTCTCTCAACGTGGTCTTCTTATTCTGTGGTATCTTCGTCACTCTATCTCCTTTGTTATTCTGTTTATTGTCATTTCTGTTCCATGTTCTTTTTTTTTTACAATCATCCAAATACCAAAAGTGACATAATTATCTTCTTGTTTATTCTCAATCTCCCCATTTTTTGCTGTTGGTTCCTCAGTTTGTGAGTTGTTCTTTCCATGGTTAGAGTCCATCCCATTAGGATATGAGCACGTTTCTCTGTGGTATCCATATCTGCCACACTTAAAACATATCAGATTTAGTCCCTCATATTCTATCAAATAGGTTGTATTCCTGATCTTAATTCTTGGGACTTACTTTTCTCCAAGTTCAATTCCACACTAATTCTTGCAAAGCGACGCCTTTCTGTTATATTCATTTCTCCCCCATCTTTGTTCTCTTTTATGGTATGAATGTATACTTTTTAAGGTTTTTCCCACCTTATCTCTTACTTTCCAGAGAAAGTGTTTCTCATAGTATTTTATAAGAAGGTCCGGAATCCTGATCCACATGACAATTCTCTTGATGGATTCTTCCAATGGCTTAAACTCTGGTTTCCATCTTTGAATTGTTAGGTAGTAACTAAGGATCATCCGCAGCCCGTTGTACATAACCCGGTCATAGTCTACCATTTCTGCAAATCTAACCACAAAGAACTCATTTTGTAGATCAATGAGTTCAAAATTTGCTGACAAATTCCATAGCTTACCCAACCTTCCATACAGAAATCTATATCATATTCTTCTGCCCAACAATTTGATGATACAGCCTTCCTCCATGGTCTGCACAGGTTAAATCTTTCTTCTAATGTTATGTTTACAGGGGGCACGGGGGGTCACTAAGACCCCCTTTATCAGAATTCATCCCATCATCTTCCCATAAACCAGTGTCATCGTTACTGTAATTTTGGTTTGCTCCATTCACACCCATCAACATGTTTCTATATGAAGTGGAGGCTATATCCCCCTGATCATGGCGAACTGGAGCCAGATTACCTTCCTCTTTCTCCAATAGGCGTGACCAGTTTCCCTTTTCTTTACTGCTATCCACCTCCATATCTAATGACTTTTCCATCACAATACCCTTGAATTTTTTTTCTTTTTTCCTGACTGGAACACTGTTTTTTCGTGACTCATCGTCTTTCTGGTTCATAATCACACAATTTTCATTACCATTAGCCTTCAAAAAGCTTTTGTTCTCTGCTAACTGATTTCCTTCTTTATTACAGTGGTCTTCAATGTCTTGATCCATGCTAATTACCTTATCTCCTCCATAAGCAATCGAGGAGTTTCTTCTATTTGCAGATTGATTCTCGTACTCCAAGCCTGGATCTCCATCGTCTTGATCCATTAAAGAAAGGGAATCTTGGAGAGAATTCTTTCAGTAAAATATGCTTACTTTATCAAGAAGGTTGTTCTTGGGAAAGTTGATCTTTAACATGAGCTCTTACATTAAGGAGATTCAAGTTTACACTGCATGAGTGATGGCATTAATAGCTCTTCACCATATTTCTAAAATTGCACCCAGAAAATATCACAATTTAGAACAATACAGGACTTCTTTGTCATTCTTCAATATACTGTCATTTTTCATTTTGCTTTTTTTTTTTTTCTTTTCGTTGCGTTTTGTGGATTGAAGTAGAAAATTAAAGGGTAAATTATACTAACCTTTCACCAAGTTTGATTAAATTACATTTTACATCTCTTTAATTTCAGATGTTACGCTTAGCTTATTTTTAATTTTATTTTGTCATTGAAATTAACTTTTTATAAAACAAGTGTTCATTTCCGTAATAAAATTGTTAATTATTTATTATTGTTATATTAAAAATAAAATCATAGTTTCATTTTAGAGCTTAATTAATTTAATTGTCTTTATTGTTATGTTAAAAAATACAATGTCATGAGATTAAAAAAATGCATTAATTTAACAAAAAATAAATTGGAATATATATTTTTGTACGATATATTAAAACTTCGGGAGAAAATACCATACTATTTGAAAAAAAAAATTCTAAATATAATTCAACTAAATTTCAAGAGATTAGTATAATTTACCCTAAATTAAAAAGAAAGACTCAAAAAATCGGGTAATTAGGCGGCACGGAGGACCAATTTTTTTTTTTTTTGGGACATTGGACCAGGCGTCATGATTGGCACGATTACTTTTTTTTTTTTTAAAAAAAAGTATCAATTCCCTTCAATAATCTATACTTAAATTTTTTTTTATCAAACTAAATTGAATATGTGTGTTGTATTTTAAAACACTTAAATTTTATAAGACACTATGTTTTATATAAGCATACCTTTATTAAATTATCAATGGCGTTCAAATAATTTACACTGAGCATTCTTTAGTAAACTAAATTAAGTTATGCAGGCTATATTTAAAAATAGTTAGATTTTTTAAGACACTATATATTACATAATTATTTTTTTTAAAGAATGTGTTATATAAGTATTTGGTTATTAAATTATTAATAACATTCAATAATATACATATAACATTCTTTCTTAAACTACGTTAAGTTATAGATGTTATATTATAAAATATTTAAACTTTATAAGACACTGTTTTTCATTTTAACTAAACCATTAGCAACATAAAAAAAAGCATGTGTTATAAATTATATGAAAAACACACACAGGCAGACACTCTGTTTTTATTAAGATGATAAGTTACATATATCTTTCATTAATTTTATTTATTTATTTTTTTAGCTTGCATAGACAAGGAAAGGAATGTGAGGGTTTTAGATAAAAAAATCAACCGAGAGATTATGTTGCAAAAAATTAAAAATTAAAAGATTTAATGTAAACTTTTAAAGTTAAGGAGATAAATTAAACAAGTCTCGAATTTTTTATATTTTGGGTTTTTTTTTGTAATTTTTTCTAACCCCATTAATGAAAGTACCAAAAGTGTTCAACGTGATTTGCTTTGAAAATTGCATCAATTGGAGACGATATGTAATACACTAATACGAAGAGATGATATGTTAGCCTAAGAAAACAACTTGTACTCATATTGAACATAATAATACTAATCCAATAGCATGAGGAATCAATTGGAGAACCCATTTTTCATTTCAAGTTTCAACCTTTTGATTGCTTAATGATTTTGATTTTAAATTTTTGCAAAATATTCAGCAGTCTTCTCTTAAAGTAAAACATCTTGAAATTTTCACAAGATTGTTTCTCTATAAAAAGTCAAAGATAGCTCCTTCATTAATTTGTATTCATTAGGGAAACAAAAAAGTATGGAGGGTCCACTTGTGGATTAGTGGAACTTAGACATGATCATTCACTAGAAAATGGATCAGAATAGGCACAACGCTAGTGCGGATCAATGTGGGACTAACCAAATAATTTGGTCCCTCCTACTACTACTACTACTACTATGCTCATGCAGTAGGGGGGACTCGGGTCTACGGTACTATCTAGGACATGCAAAAAGTTTTTATTACTCAATCAAGGGAAAGAACAAATTGAAGGTACAAGTATTCATCAAGACAAGGAATCACAACGATATTCAATTAAATAGTAAGTATTTATGTGTGAGAGAGAGTGGATAATTAATTTTATATTATATCTAACATGATTAACATATGTGCAATTAGTAAAACACGATAGTGACATGTCTTATAAAAGAGTTGACTTAACATTTTAAGTCCACAATTTATTCTATGTTCATAATAAGAATGAAATTGACAATTAAAAACATGAAACCGAATTAACATCGACAAAATGAAAATTTGAGAAATGGTACTTTCTCTTTTATCTTTTTTGTCTACACCTTTAAACGTGTCTACGCGTATATTATTTTCCATAAACTAGATTTATCTTTGATATATCGTATTTATTAAATTAAGATTTGTATATCACAATTTACAACTTATATTATCGACATGCTTTTTCAGTGTTTAAGAGAGAGCAAATATGTGATTGACGTTAGGTAGCAAGTTACAACGGGGAAAGAAGCTCATCATAATTCTTAGCCTATAGGCAGGGCTGTATGGAGGCTTTCATCGAAAACATAAGTAGACATTTAGCTTAAAAAGAAAAATCAAGTAGACGAACATACATATATAACATTTTATTCCAAATGTCCATGTTTCCAAACCTGAATCATCAAAATGTACATTTTTATCTGGATCTATTAGCATGGCAAAAATGAACCGACCCTTCCAATCCCACTTACTCTCACCTGAAGAAACAATATAACTGGAAGTTAAAAAAGGCCAAAATGTAATTGGGGGCAAAAGCTAGCTCGCTCCTGTTCTGAGCCTCTTAAAAGTTTGTTCAGAATCCTCGCTGCAGAAATCCACTCCTGAACATGCCATCATTTGGTTGTTCACAAATTGCTTCTCATGATCCTGAACAAACAACGTCTTATCATCAGGATGAATTTAACGGAGAAGATATTAAACAATGCAGGATCGGCATCCTTGGGAGTGATAACAATAATAAAACACTTAATCTACAACATTTATTTCAGCACTACCAAAAATAAGGATGTGACAAGAAAAGATACATTTGCAGTCTTTTTTTCTCTTTTGCTTTTTCATAAATTGTCCACATTGGCAGCTACAAACTGAATATCACAGGTGCAGCAGTAATGATGTGACAGGAAGTCCTCATACACTTGAATCCAAGTTTTGACAAACCTTTGAGCTAGATGTGGAGGCAATTGATCGTCTCCCAACATCAATTTGCACTGAAACATTGGCCTGGGATAAATCCACACCTGAAGACCGCAGCGACTGCGTTAAAGTATCCAATATCCTGTTAAACACAAAAACCACACTCAACAATTACATAAATAATAATATCTTGTTTCCTGAGATACTAAAGGTAACCCTTTAATGTTCTAATAGAGACGTCTGCAAGAGAGTAACTACCCACCACTTGTTTAGTCTAAAAGCAAAAAGAAGCCGATGGGAACCCACATGCATTGTAATCACCACTGATTCCCTGATAATTCAAATTAGGCCAGATTCCTGAATTCTTAATCTATAAATAATATCCATGCAAATAGACCTTGAATTGCAAAAGCAGAAATGAAAAATTGATCATCACAGCACACATCCTGCCAATCCACTTAGCATCAACCTCAACTACTACACGTAATGGTTTGAATGTGGAAAAGCAAGCTTTTAGAATATTACAGACAGAAAGAACGTTATGGCCATTCTTCCACAGCGTAAAAGTTCCTCAATACTTAATCCACTAAATAATTGCGTGTTTCATTTTAACCAAATATTATCGGGACCAGGAAGCTACTTTTAAGAGAAACTCACCCTTGAGAAAAGGCACTTGAGATGCTAGCTGATCCACTTTCAAATGCTAGCTCCTCCTGTTCTTTAAAGGTATTATTTGGAAAATCACAAGCGCCCTCCTTAGGTCTACCAAGACACATCTGAGGCTGAATATGGGAAGGCATGTTCTCAGCATTAGATATTGCTTCATGCAAATGTTGAGTTGGCATACCACTGCTTACAGTTGCATCAAACATGTCCAACCGCATTTGCATGCCCAACGGAACTGCTTCAGAAGTTAAACAAGGAGGACTGGCCTTTTGCATAATTGTTGATGAAAAGTCAGATTCAATTGTATTATGTGCATTTATGGGCAGAGATGGAGATACAACATCATTGTTCTCATGACCAGAACCGTTTTGTATAGGTTGAGAAAGATGTGTGCAATTTTCTGCAGGACCACGATGATTTCTCTGATACAAACATTAAAGGGCCAAAATAATTAAGATTTAGAGTCATCATTTATATAATATTCATTGGCACCTAGTCACAATAGATCATTTTGAACACATCTGTCATTCCTGAACTCACTCAAGCATGCAAACTGGACCTCAAATAAGAATTATGTAAGATTAAATAAAAGCGTTAACAGTCATATGAAGTTGATGGAACAGAATAAGATTAACAAATCCCAAACATGAGGGGAAGAAATTCTTTTACAAGATCTTTAAGGCCGATTTAGCAGTCTGTAAATAAATGAATGCCCATATATTTAAAATTTTACAATCTTCACACTATTCTGCAACTTAGCAAGTAAAAATGATAAGACTCACATATATCATCTAAGCTCCAATTTTAGTAAGAGGTTATACTTTACCAAGAAGTCATCTTTACTCCTTGAAGAAAAAAATTTAAAGCAGTACTAAAGAGAAGGTGTAGATATGCATCCTAACTTGTAAGACAATAAGCTATGTAGCACCCATTCAGGTATACATATTGTATCCGAAAATATAATACCAGCAGACATGGCAGTTTTCTATATATCTAGGAAAAGGGTATGATGAGGGTGTGTGTGTTTATAATGTGGAAAATAAATTGAAAAGAGTAAATTAAAATTTTGGAGTTCATAATTTTCCACTTTCTTTGAGTTTGATTCTCTAAGCTTAAACCCTCTCATTTTTTGTCCTCCTGATTTCATTCTCAAACAAGTCCTTCCACGAACTAAATGTTGTCAAACTAGTCATAATAATGACATATCTTAACAGAAAAACATAAATGCTGAGTTGGCAACACTTGAACTTAAAATATAATAATAAAGAAATATTACCAACAGAAAGGTAAAGGAGATTGATGGAGAGAAAATAGAAGTTATGAGAAGGAGAGAAAGGTAAAGGAGAAAGAGTGAGAAGAATGGAGATGAAAAGGAATACTGTTATTGGTTGCATTTCTATTATTTTTATTTCTTAGTATCAAATATTCCCAAATAATCATTTGATGGACATATATAATGACGGGTAAGCCACATAATAAATTCTGTTAACTTCCCATTGATAATGACCTTAACCTGAGGATTTCATTGAAAATGGAAATCAAATTGGGAATTGAGAGGGTTCAAATTTGGAAGACCAGATTGAGAACAAGTGCATCTTTTTGAGGACCAAAATGTCAATTTACTCTTTAAAAAAAAATATCACAATGTATATTCGTTTCATTCACCTCACAGAAAGCTATCTTGCATCGTACATCAAATGTAGATAATGATAAGAGATAACTATAAAGCTTCCAGACAATAATAAAATTCTCGTCCGTGGGTCAGTCCCACTTAATTTGTAACTTATCTTTGAATAATTGATAAGTTTCTCAACAAATTTAATCCATGTGGTCTATAAACATCATCTTTTGAAAATAATTTTTTTTTTAAAAAAAAATCTTGCAATGGTGATATAGATATTCAGAAACTATGCTTATGGAAAAGAAAATGATATGAGAAGTTTCTTCCAGTTCTGGAAGGCCAACAAATAAAAAAAATTAAAAACAGCCTTAGACAGACATGGTTATGTATATAAGTTGCTGGTCTATTTTCAGGTTCATCTTTGCCTAAACCCCTGACTTCATAGGAACCTATAAAGTTTGCCAATAGTCAATAACCAATTTTACCCTCCGCACCATAGTGAGTTTCCAGATTGAATAGCCCATACGATTGACTTAGAAATTTCTCCTCTAACCTCTATATAAGTGATTGCCAGCATAACCAGAAAAAATAATAAAAAGTGATTCCTGGCATTTAAAAAAAAAAAAGTATCTTAAATATAATGGCCTGCTTCATCATTGACAAATCTGTCTAAAAATGCCAAACACTGGTCATTTGATATCTATAACCCACCCAATCCCCATACCCCCAAGAAGAAGAAGAAATATCTTAACACGTCCAAGACAGGTGCTTTGAAGACAATAATATTGGTATTAGAACACAGACTTAAAGTGTCAGGCATTTGCCAAAACAATCCATATTTTGAAGGCACAAAATGCAAAGACTGAGGTACGTCATACATAAAATCATTCTAAAGAATTTTACCCAAGGAATTAATTTTGTTGGCTCTTGATTCCACCCTTGGTAGGACTGCTCATACATTTGTAACTTCTCCTGTAAAAACTGAATATACTCTATAACCTGCATATAAAAACCAAATGTCTTGATTTAGTTCATCACAATAGAACTTACATCATTATAAGAAAAGCATAATTGAATAAACTACCTCCAACAAGAAAGAAGCCTTATCTCTTTTTTGATCATTTTGAGGTATGAGATCTCTCAGAATCTGAAATCTGCCTCACAAACATAATTCTTTTCAGGAAAAGAAATCATAAGTGCCATAACAATTAACAATTAAATCACCAATTTCGCATCAAAATTGCCCAAGAAACATTCAAAGAGAAATTTAAAAATGAGTATATTTAAAAGTTAAAACACAACAGTGCGTTAGGTAGCTAACAACCTGGTTGACATTCATATCTAAATTGCAAACTTGTAGAAATAATTTTTGATAGGTTAAAAACAAACTCATCAAATCATTAAGTGAATAGACACAATGTGATGCGTATGGTTACACAATTTTCAGTGAATAGTTCACTTTATAGCTCACACCTTAGACCAGTAAATGAGAATGAAAACCTTGATCCCTATAGTAAAAGAACATTATATTGTATAAAAATAAATTGAAATGATATCTTCTATTTTGACTATCATATAGAATCAGTAGCAAAAAAATGTCAAGAATTTAGAAATTAATAAAGTATTGTATGACTGGACTTCAAACTTCAGCTTTGATATCAGCACACTCATATACACACTTCAGTGTATGATCCTCACTCATTAATTTGTAAATCTGAGCAGAAGACCTGCCAAAAATCCTCCCAATACATTTATCTCATGGGACAAGACAACAGCAGTTGACCAATGGCAAACCCATATTAACCTAATTCATGGATACCCAATGTTCCAAAGCATAAGAAAATAATTTAGATTCACTTAAATATTGGCGAATTAGTGCATCATCATCATCAAAGGTGACTCTCCATAATTCAGTAATATGTATTGTGAAATCAGTCATCAACAATGCTAGTTCACAACATATGTCATTTTAAGACTCTATTCCATGACCATTGGCAAGTACGGATTATCAATATATAGAATCTTCCAATAAGTCATAAAAAAATAGAATTGTTATTTTGTTCCCACAGTATACAAAAGGAAGACTACTCTCTCAGATAAATGAGATAGCTCAATCTTGAATCAAAATCCTAGTGATATATTAAATCAAAGACCAACTTCATCCATATCTGGAGTCTCGATACCTGGAAAATGAAAATCAAGGATGTATGGATGAGATAACAAATATGCTTTAAACATCAATCCAACTAATTGCATTTCTATCTACACTAAATCATTTGGTACTGCCATTATGCGGGGAATTGCAAAAAGGAAGGTACCGTAACTGGGAAATGACTCTCATAGTGATTTGAACTTTTTAAGTTCCCCTGCAAGTTATATGCATTTGCTCCTACAACTAATAATCCCAAGAGAAGGGACAGAACAAGCCCGAAAAATAATGGCAAAAAGCCAAAAAAATAAAATAAAAATAAAAATAAAAAGGTTAAATGTAGCTTCACACAACACGCTAATCAGACATGAACATATAGACACGCGTCAGTTCCCATTAAGGCGTTAACAAATGGCAAGTTACGACCGAGCACAATTTGCTAGTTAAGCATGGCTAGTTATTTAAGCTTGCCTTTCATTAATCTTGCTCCTTCTACGTTGCTCAGTTTCTGAATGCTTTGAACGATGTGCGTTCACCCGCTGTTCCCTGGTCGCTTCATCCACCTTCACTGCCAGCCATGACAAATTATCAAGTCCCCGTATTCAATTTAGGTAATTTCTGGTTTTATGACAGAAAGAGAGGGACAGAATGGAAAAGCAAAGGGAGGAGATGAGATGAACCTTTGTGTGAAGAAGAGCCATTTCCAGTCAAGTGACCCTCATCGTCGTCTTCCAATTGTTCTTGCTGACCTTTCGCAGACCTAGCCATCTCCTCCACTCAAGAGTCAAGACAAGTTCCACAAATTGAACTTCTCTCAAGAAAATCGAAAATAAGAAACACAGAGAGAGAAAGAGAGGGGAGAGAATTGGAGAAGTATTGCGGGATGAGATGTGCCGGCAATGGGAGGCTCCGACGAGTTGACGGGTGTAATTTGTTTTATGTACAGTTGGATAGAGAAAGAGGGAGGGAGAGGGAGGGGAGAGAGTGAGGGTCTGAGAAGGAAGCCCTAGGTGACGACGAGTTGGTGATGTAATTCGTCGATTTGGCGGGTGCTAATGTGCGCGCTACAAGTGGGATTAATCGACTGCGCACCACTTTCCATTTGGAATATTTTTTTATTATTACTCTTTTGGGGCTAAAGTTGACACTCAATTTAGTTTATGTTTCACTTTCAATTTAATTTCACCTTTTAAATTTGTTTTATATTTCACTTTTAACTCCTTAATTTTACTTTTTGTTTCAATTTACTCTTTAACTTTATTTTAAATTTTACTTTAATTTATCTATTTTATTTTATTTTATTTAGTCACTTTACATACAAAAAGTATTCAAATATTTATGGTAAAAATATATTTTTCGTTCTTAATATTTACATAATTTTGTCTCAAAATTTAGTTGTCTGGATTTAATTTCACATTTTTTATTTTTATTTTATTTTTTTGACTAACAACTTTAAAGTGATAAATGAAAAATACTGACAAAACTATCCATGTGTGTAATTATGTGAAATTAAAATTTAAAATTCTAACTTTGCACCTCTTTTACCCCAATCTTCATTTTCTTCTTTCTCTCTCTCTCTCTCGTTCTCTCTCTCTCTCGCTCGCTCTTTACCACTCTCTATTCGTCTCTTTCTCTCGTTCTCACCACCCAAATCACCCTGGACTTCCAACACCACAGGTGTAATGTATATATAAATACACACACATATATCTACGATACTAGTTGAAGAACACAATGATTTTGGGGAAGAAGATGACGATGTAAGCTGTGTGTGTATATATATAGTGATGAATACATAAGTATACATATATATAAAACAATCACTCTTCATTGAACAACATAAAAGCTTAATTAACTTCATCATTATTGTATATTGAGGGAGTTTTATCAAAAATTGCTTTTAATTCTTCTTGAAAGTCTTCTTATGAGATTGTCATTGCCAAATATGCCATAATTTTTTTTATCATAATGATAAAAAATCTGAATTATTCTAGTTCTTCATATAGTATTTAACTTGACTAGGAAGTTATTGAATCCAATTGAGAATTGTTTCATTGTTAATTAATGCTAGGTTGAATGCTGATCACCATTTAATACTAAAGTCTCTTGCTAGATACGTTGGGTAATGTTGTCAAGATCGGGATCTTATGAAGGATCATAAAGGGTTCAGGAAAGATTGAATCATAGCATCAAATCAAGGATCGTAAGATTCTATAAAAAATATTAAAATATGTAAAGTATATATATAATAACATAAATTTTATATATAATACAAAACTATCAATATCTAATTATATTTCAATAAACCAAGCCAAAATGTCAATATGTCATAACCATATATAGTCACATAGATAATCAAAGTATCAAACATAGATCAAAAGTCATTAAAATACATAAATCAAACAAAAATCAATCCTCATTTTCATCATTGTCTATATCATCATCATCATCATCATCATCATCATCATCATTATCAAAATCCTCTATTTCTACATCTTCATTAATTTTTAAATCATCCACTGTTCCACGAGGTGTCGGCTCCTCCATTTCTTCAATGTCAATTATTTCATCTTCTCCTACCTCCTCATCTTCACCCATTGCTTCATCATGTTCTGTGATCCACTCATCATAAGAAGAAACATATTCTATACTATAATCAGGAACATTTCTGGCTTTCCTTTCTTGCAATTTTCAATTATACATCATAAACACCAAGTCATTCAACTTCTTTTAATGTAAACAATTTCTTTTCTTGTATGAACCTAAATAAATCATAAATTAAGTATATTAAATTACAAACACATAATTGATAAATAAAAAAAGAAGTTAAAACATTTCTTACTCTTTCAAATGCACTTCAATTACGTTCACATCCTAAAGAGCTACAAGTCAAACTTAAAACACGAACTGCGAATTTTTGTAGCTTTGGACAATGATCTCCATAGGAATCCCACCATTGAGCTAACAACTTCTTGTTAATCATAGCTTTTGCAGCTTGCAAACCAAATAAGCCGTTTTGTTCTTTGAATTCTTCAAGTTGCAAATCAACTAAATCCCTCTCCTCATCTGATAATAACCTATCCATGCATTCATAAAGTCCATGCTTTAGCCTGTAATCGACCTTGAAATCAGGACTGTAATGGATTTGAGGGTTTAGGTAATATGCTGCAGCATGTAAAGGTCTATGCAGTTGAGCTTCCTATCTTTCATCAATAATCTTCCATACAGGTTCATAGCTAAAAAAAATAATAATTAGTAATTAAAACTTATGTCAGTTCTTACTTCAATATCAAATAACTAGAAAGTTTAAAAATTAAAACAAGTTAACAACAAAGTGTATCTCTTCTTAACATGTCTCAAGTTACATTGTATTTTTTTATTTTGCTTGATCCATTCCAACATAAATGTAACCCATGTCTGGCTTCTCCTCTGAATCTACCAAGCGAAGCACTTTGATTAAAGGATATGCAGTCTTTAGGCATATAGTGATATTTATCCAAAATCTACTATCAAAAGCCATCTTCTCAACCCGTTTTCCATCTTGTGTAGTGGCATATCGGCTACCCTTCCATTATCTAGAAGTAAACATGGACATAATAACTCCCTTATTGTCAAAAAGGCAACCCAAAGTGAGGTAAGAAGTGGCAAAACAAGTAATAGCAGGTCTAATCAAATCCTTTCCCTTGGTAAAGTGCTTCAACATTACAATAAGAATGATTCTTGAACAAATGAAAGTTATGATCTTTTTACCCTTTTTGATTGTTACTTGATGGAGTTAATTTTCTTTTCAAAATCCTCTAACATCAAGTTAATGCAGTATACCGCAAAAGGGGTCCAAAAAAGCCTCTTTCTCTTCTCCATTAATAATTCTCCTGTTGCTTTATAGTTTGTAGCATTATCAGTCACAATTTGAACAACATTTTCTTCATCAACCTACTCTACTATCTCATCTAACATATCAAATACCTTATCAACAGTTTTAGAGATATCAGATACATCTTTAGAACATAAAAATATTGTTCCCTTTGGACTATTCACAAGAAAATTTTAAATTGACCTTCTTTTTCTATCAGTCCAACCATCAGACATAATAGAACAATATTTTATCTTCCAGTCTTTTTTTATGCTCCTCTAACAAATTTTTAGTTTCCTCCACTTCTTTCTTCAAGAAATTTTCCCTAATTTCATGATAAGAAGGTGCATTGAATCCTAGCCCATGCCTTGCAACTAGGTCAAACATCTTTTAAAAACTAGAGTTTTTTGCAGCATTAAAAGGAATTGCACTTGTATAGAAAAACCTTGCAATTTCCTGACATGCTTCCTCCCTCAAGTCTTTTTTTTTAAATTTGATTAATGGTTGTTTGGGTGCTCTTTCCACATCCATACTTGGTCACAAAAGTAGACCTAATATCTCCTTTACCTAGCTCTTTTTCCTTCCCTCGATCCCTTGCATTAACTACTTTGTCTCTTCCAATTTCCTGTTCCATATTGTAGTCATCAATACTTTCTAATCCTATTGTTTTTTTCTTAGACATTGTATGTTGAGTATTTTTTACTAAAATTTCTAACATTTGCTTCCTTACATCGTCAAGAGCAGACAAACAACCCTCAACATTACCTTTAGTATTTTGCCAAATGATGTTTCAAACGATAAACCTCACCCATACAAACTTTATTACAATATTTGCACCTCACTTTTCTAGACTTTCCCTCAACTGGATAACCATGTTGCCATCCTATATCATTTCTTGCTCCTGGAGTATTTTCCCTCTTTTTTGAATTTTCACTAGCTCCCATTCCCACACTCCCAGATGCACCAGTAGATGTAGGTAATTGAGATTGATCCATTAACATTTGAAACTGAGTTTCATCTAGTACAATTAATAAAATTGAAAAGCCTATATCAAAACTAGGACAACATAATCACATTTCACAGGTTCACAAATCACAATTCCAATATTTCAGCCCATGGTCAGCACTTCAGTATAAACAATAAGTGCTGACCAAATTCTAAAGTAATACTAATATCATAATTCATAAATTCACAATTCCAATCAGATCAGTAATCAATTCACAAATCTTTGGGTGCATTCCATGGTCTTATTCTATTATACCAATCCTATAACATCTAAGACAGTCTAAATACATTATACAACATTCATGCAACTATTTATGGAGATACCAAACCATCACAAACAGAGAACCACACTTAAATGCAGAAAAAAAAGACCCAACATGTCATGCTCCTATACTTAGTTTCAATTAAGTGCAAATTGTTTTTTATTAAACCAACGCCAAAACTTGAACAAATAATAATAGCTCATATTAATTTTCCTCACTATTTTTTGAAGCTTCAGACTTGTCCAGCACATCACCAGTTTTAAAAATCCAGAATTGAAAGACCAATTTTGTTCTAAATCAATATTTGATCAATACTTCCTTATAATCAATCAACTTACTAGTCCTCACCCTCACGACTTATACAAATTTTGTGTAGAAAAATTTTATTAATTCATATTCTATTTTTTAGAGATTCAAACCTCCGTTAAGCACACTGTCATTCCCTTAAATCTGATTTTATCATGCCAAAGTTTTATAGACAGAACCCAAAACATTTTCCTTTAAGCATTTCGATGAAAAGTGAAAATCCACGTCATTTTTAGAACTCAGCAAGAACAATGGAACAAGAAAGCAAGGATTTACTGAATTTAAGATGTTCAGATAAGATTATAGGAAGGAATTAACTTGTTGATTCGGAAGAAACCACCAGGCCCACGTGAAACCAAGCACTATGTGAAACTGACCCACAATCAACTAGCCAATGATGGACGAAGTTGACCTACACTGGTCGTTGAAGACAGAAGATGATAGAAGACACGACCAACGATGGAGGTCCAGTCACGAGTTGATTGGGGAAGATCGATTTGGAAGAGGGAAACCAAGGGCACCAGATCCATGAACCACAAAAAGATAAATTGAGTCTGAGAAGTGAGAAAGGAATTAGCGATTAAATTATTCAATCCACATTCTACACAAAACGATGTCGTCCAGTAGTCCTAAAAAAAACTCAAAATGACGTCGTTTTGTAGGAGAATTTTTTCAAAAAAAAAATGGTGGGATCATGTAGGATCGTAAGATCCCATGATCCTACGTACAGGATCGGGATCCTACATGATCCTAGTGCAAAATCAATCTTGAGTGGGATTGGGATCGATTTTGCTCCACAGGATCCAACACTAGTTCTTGACAACATTGATGTTGGGTATTGACATTGTGATGGTAATTTTGAAGTGAATGTATAATCTCATATAATGATCGAGGTTACTCAATAGTTAGCAAAGAAATGTAACAATCAAATGTCTTTAAAATTTATTTTACTTCTGAACAATTCATAAACTTCCATTGCAAATATTTGAAGAAATGTTGTTGTTGAACCGAATAAGTAAAACCATTCTAAGAACTAGTTTGAAAAATCAGCTTGTCCTTTTTTGAACAAAACAAACCATGAATTGGTACAAGGTTTGAATAACATAATATTGAACCAAGCCTTTTGATAATCCCTATAATTGTACGCCATCAGTTTGAATCATCAAGAAAAGGCTTAAGGAGCATAAAGTGACTTGTTCCTTTAAGCAGAGGTAATGATTTTGTTGATTTTAAATTTGGAATACATAAATTTTTGGTTATTGTTGGGGTCAGATTCATAGGTAAACATTACTAAATCTAAGTCTACCAGGATAAATTCATAAAATGTTCTTGATTTTTTTAGGCTTTCTAGCAAGAAATGTCAATCTTGTGAGAATACCTTTTGAGTGACTTCCCTTTGAGTAATGTAAGGTTTGAGAAATTTTGGTTCTATTGCTAAAATAAGGATGTTGATGTCTTTCTTTATGTAAGAACACTCTTGTTTTAAGGATTTTTGTTGGACGAGGTTTTGAACTAATTGCTAGACCAGAGTTAAAAAACGGTTTATTTTCTAGGAGATTGAGATGTAGAGATTGTGGCTTGATGGTGGGTTAATGGAGTGAATCTATTTTGGATAGCATTGGTTGGCCTAATACTATATTGTAGTGGTTGAATGCTAATAGGTGTTGGTGAAGAGGATGACGTTGAGTCAAGAGGGAGTCTATATTGATCTTCACTTTTTTCTTTAGTTTTGGGTTTATCCACTCTTTAGATTTTCCTTACAAAAATTCCCTTGTCAAAAAGTTTGGGAGAGAATCACTCTTTGCTTTGATATGTTGAATATCAAAATCAAAACACAATAAAATTGCTTGCCATCTGGCAAAAATATGTTTAAAAACTAGATTTTGAACATCCTTTTGCAAAACATTTTTGTCTCATTGCAATCCATTTTGACATGAAAGGTTTTGTTAAATAAATCATTTTGAAATTTGGTTATAAATAAGACTATAGAAAGTATTTCCTTTTTAATAGTAGAGTACTTTTGTTAAGCGTCTCTTCATATGCCTAAATGGTATCTTACTATATGTTCGTTATTGCTATCCTAAGGTTTTTGTTTAAGGACTCCACCATATCCTAGGTTTGAAGCATTTGTTTCTACTATCATAAAAGCAATTGGATCCAGAATTCTTAAGCATGGATGACTCTTGACTTGGGTTTTTAATGTTCTTACTATTTCGATCATTTGATTGTCCCAAGTAGGAGGGTTTTTTTTTTCTAAGTTTTTTGAATAAGGGTTTACAAATTATTATTATATTTGGTATAAAATTTGCTACATAATTTAAACATCCTAAAAAACTTTGTAATTGATTTTTATCTTTAATTTCATTCAAAAATTTGTTTGAAAATTCTATGGATTGACTTTTCGACTTAATTGTACCTTGATAAATGTCAAAACCTAAGAATCTAATTTTTGTCTAAAATAATTACATCTTTCTGGCAAAAACCACTAGTCCATTATTTTTTTAATAAGATCATAAAATTGATTAAAGGTATTTAAAGTGTTAACCTATTGATTTAGAATGAACTAATACATTATCTATATATACTACTGTGAATTGCAAATAAGAATTAAAAATGTCGTTCATGATGTGTTAAAATTCTGAAGACGCATTTTTTAATTCAAATGACACGACATTCTATTCATAATAAACAAAAAGAACTGTGAATGTTATCTTGCATCTATCATGTTTTGCTATTTATGTTTGATAGTATCTTGAAGGGGCTTGCTAGATTATTTCTATCAGGTCTCTTTTATTGGGAATGAGATGTTTTATCCATCTTAATATTTTGTTGTAGCGTTTGTAATTTGTAACCATTATGGAAGCTCTTCATTTTATTTCTGCTTGAATTTCAAAACAAAATGTTGGACAAGTCCAAGGAGACTTACTATGTCTTATATGCTTTTTATCTAATAATTATTTAATTTCTTTTTTGCAGTATTCTAATATTTCTTGGTTTATTTGTATTGGTCTAGCTTTTGTAAGTATATGTTTTTCATCAAAACTAATAGAAATGGTTGGATCCCAAGAGGGGGTGAATTGGGTTTCATAACATTTTTCACAAAACTTTGTTAGAAGTTAAAGTGATTTTTTGAAATATGTCTTCAGAGAATCAAAGTGCTAACAAAATGAATATTTGTGGAGTGCAAGTAATTAAAGATATGATAGTAAATAAAAGAGTAAGGGAAAAGAGAATGAACACATGAGATTTATACTGGTGCGACTAATCCTAAGCCTACATTCAGTCTTCAAGAAACTACTTGAGAATTTTCACTAAATAGCTAGTTCGATCTGGGTACTAGTAAACCACTATAGAGAATTTATGAATCTAGGCTTCTCAACTACCCAAACCAGTGATATACTGTATCACTCTTCTAAAGAATTTTAACCACCTTAGGAATACAATTTAGAAGAATAAGAGATGAAGAACACAATGATACACTCTCTTCGAGGAGTAGATATTACAAATAAAGCTCACTTAGAAGTAAATGATTGGCAAGATAATTTAGCAGAGTAATAGTAGAAATTTTTAGCCGCTCCTCCTTGGTTTCAGACTAGGTATAACTCATATTTATAGCTCAAGTCGAAATATAGCCATTGGAAGTGTTTTCCAAAATATATCAACTGATTTTTTAAATAATTATCCGTTATTGCTGATGTCAACTTGCTGGTGGTCGATTGCTCGCACCATGATAGTCGACTAGTAGCTCTTAATGAGCCAATGGTTGACCAGTCAAGGCCATACAATCTATTAGTAACTCTCTGTTACCCAAATTAAAATTGTTCCAGACTCTATCGGTCGACAGGCACCCATATACATGTCGACTGATAAATTCTGAAATTCAATTTTAATTCCAGGCAAAGAAGCACCGGTCGACTAGTAGGTTTTGAGTCTTGGCTCATAATTTGAACTAAAAAAAAACTGGTCGATTGGTAGCTACTGGACTTAGAATAAATAGTTCTAAGACCCAATAACCTTATACTAGCTTTTTTGTAAAACTCTTTCCAACTAAGATAAGGTTTTTTAAAAATATTTTCAATAAGCTCATAAACCTTTTTTCTTGCCATGAAATACTTTTACATGAATTCTGAAACATAAGACACAACAACAACAACAACAAAGCCTTATCCCACTAGTCAGAAACATAAGACACTAATAAGAAATTTACTCTTCTATTTGCTCTTGATCTTGATGCTTTGGCTTGGTCCATGTAATCTCTATATTCTTGAAAAATAAACATTAAGCATAAGAATATGTTTCTTTTAATTTGTTTGTTAATCATCAAAACATAATATATATATATATATATATATATATATATATATATATTCTTTTTCAAGCAATGGGGTTCAACAATCTCCCCTTTTTTATGATGACAAACCAAATTAAAAATGCAGCTCCCCTAAATTTCATATCCCTTTCCTTTGAAAGATTTTGTTAATTAAGCATTTAGGAAATTCATTTTTTAATGATAACTGCAGAAAGTTTGAAATTTTAACTTTGAAAGTTTATGCATTATGATCCTTTGAAATAAGGATATCTATATCCTTTCCAAATTCTCTTGAAAACAATTTCTGCTTTTATATAAAGACATTTTAGTACAGCATAAGCATATGTGTGTGTATATATATATACCCATTCAAGAAGATAAAGCAAGATAAAGTAATTATAATCAGAGTATATTCAATAATTTCTTCCTCTTTGTCATCAACAAAAAAAGTTTTTCTAAAACATTTTTCTTCAAAAAGAATTTAGAAACATTGCAGCAGCAGAAGCATTTTGAAATTTCTTTTCGAAAGATAATCCTTCTTTAAAGAATGTAACATTTTTAGCATAGTAGAAGAATTTATATATCCATTCACGTATATAACATTTAAAATAGGATATATATCAATCACAGCAGAAGCACATCAATATAGATTAGTCAAGAGATATAATCATTCAAATTATAATCCATAAATTGAAATGTTAACATATAGAAATATAATCCAAAAGATAAAGCTAATGTAAGAATAACGTAAACATAAGCTAAACAAAAAGTTTTCTCCCCCTTAATAAAAGAAAGAGGTCTTCAATCCTTAATCCTCCATGGCAGCTCAACCTTTGTAATGCAGATCACGAACCAAGTCTCTTAACTACTAGATTTTTGAAGTCTAAGATGCAGATGTAGCCTCTAAAGCAGTCAAACGAGTATTCAAAGCATCCATTAAGTCTTTCATCTGCCCAACCAAAGATAGAGTATGTATTGAGTTGTCCAACAACTCATTCAACAGTCTGGTGTGATCTCTGGTCTGGTCTGAAGATCTAACGGCTTCAAAGGCATCTTGTTTTGCTTCTTCATCCCAATCCTCATAATATTCAGCTACCTCATCATAGTCATCCTCAATATTGATCTCTGCTTCTCTTTCTCTTATTTCTCTAGCCCTTTTTATAGTTTGGCTTTCAGTTAATCTTCTCCACTGGTTGTCAGCATAACTGAATCCCATTCTTCTGAGGGAATTCTCACAAATGATTATAGACTTCATTTCTTGGTGAAAGTGAGCATTGATGTAAACATCTACAAAGATTCTAGTCATGATAGCATTATAGGGCAGAGGGAATTCTTCCTTGCATAGGATTCCATCTTCTTTATAAGGAAGTGAGGTATGTTGATTGCTCGACCTTGCATGATGCAAGCCATTGCCAGAAACTCAGATTCACTTCCTCTTGCATAACTACCAGACTTGTTCAAAAGAATGTGAGTGATGACATTCAAAAATAGTCGGTAATTAACATCCGTTTCATTTACTCTAATTTCCTGTCCCTCCCAGTCATCTAATCTCAAAATAGTCTTATAGACTTCAATTTTATTATAGAAGACAAGACTTAGGGAAGTCAGATGATTAGTGAAGCATAAGTCATTTGGGTTTGGTGCTGGAATTCCCAAAATTCTATCTAGATTACTCTTATCAACTATAATTTTTGTATCTTTGACCTTGGAGTAAATTCTTCCTTCTCTAATCTTATACTCTAAACTCGTGTAAAAGGCCCTTATCAATTCCTCACACCACCATCCCTTGTGGCTTACAAACCTTCTCAGCCCAAAATTAAGACCAACCCTTGTGGCTTACAAACCTTCTCAGCCCAAAATTAAGACCAATAAAATAATTCTATTGAAGATATTTGCTTGGGGTTACCTTATGTTTTTCAAAAAAAGCATACTTGCTTTTCTGCTCATCCTCGACTAGGAGATTATCAATAGGTTAGTTTGATCCATTTTTGGCCTGTGCCCTTTTTGAAGAAGATGCCATTGAAAAGAATGCTAAAAAATTTGATTGATGCAAAAAACAGAGCACTTGAAAGCTTTGCAAATCACACATTTAACAATAATCCTCAATAAGAGTATTAAACAATGAAGAGTGATAAAATAAATACTAGAATAGCAAGAACCCTTGCAGAAACCCTGGAGAACATTTCGTGTGAAACCCTAAAAAGCTTCAATGAGAGAATCCAAGAAGGAGGCTTTAAGAAACTTATATGAAGTCAGATGAAACTCTTCCAAATCCACTAAACAATAATAAACAAGGAAGATGACAAGTTTTAATCAAGCCAACTTGGTGAAAATGATGCAAAGACCTTCAAAGATGTTAGTCGCACGAGAGAACACAAAGAACGCAGTATATGAAATTTTAAAATAACCCAAAAATCTAAAATTTTTTTTTTCAATTTATAGAGCGCTCATAAGTGACTTGGCAGTCGACCTTTGTGCTTGTAGTGGTTGATTGTCAGCTTCAAAATTAAGGATTTTTCTGAACCAGCTGCCCATTGGCCGATTGTTGTGCCTCTGGTAGTCAACTGATTTCAGAAGAATTTGAAACGTTTCAGTTTTGTGGTCTACCAATTGACCGTTGTGGGGATAATAGTCGACTGATTCCTCTCGGGTTGTCCATTTTGGAAAAATTAAAAATTAACCTGGTTGATTGACTGCTTGTCTATCAGTTGATTGGTCATTTCTGGGTTCTTTTTCAAAATAGGTCCAATGTTCAGCATTCTCCAATGGTCGACTAATGGAGCGTTATCAGTCGACTTCTTGCATATGCATTTTCATAAAGCTTCTCATAGAGACTACTCGATCGACCGTTTCATCTCTAACGACTGTCTAATTACATTTGTCATGGATATAGAAGTTTTGATAGAATACTTCTAATCAACTGCTTGGCCTCTATTAATCGACTGTAGTCTTTTGTACTTTGAAATATTTTGACCAGTGATGATCTAGTCAACTGATAATATCATGGAAGTTGACTGGTAAAATATAAAAAACCATTTTCTGATGTGCTTGAGAGAATATTAAGATGACTGCCTTATGAGGATATTTTGAGGATTTTTCACCTGGAAAACACGTTTGTTTGACATTCCGATTCTTAAATCAGTAGTGCTCAATAATCTCAAGCAATATAAATTCATTTTTAATTAAAATAATTTTTCTCCAAATTAAAAAATGAGAGATTTTTTGCTGGCCATTGCTTAGAGAGTGTAGAGATTAGTGCACAAGAGATGATATAATGAAAGCTTTGAGAGAAAGGAGTGCACTAAGAATTCAAGTTTAGATGCGGATATGTAAAACATTGAACTGCTATATATATAGGAGAATATTTTAGCTCAAGACAGAAGATCACATTCGTAGGCCGCACACCTAAGGATCGTTTATAGATATAGCATGCAAGATATTCAAGTATTAATGTCAGGCACTATAAAATGGTAGAATTAATTAAATGCAGTAAACATATAAGTCAAGAATTTTATAGTGAGTTCTGGCTTTATATGTTTATGTGTTCACCACCTCCTTTTAGTGCAAGAAAGTGAAGTTCAAATGATTGATGTAGCCGCTTGTTAAACGTCACTTCTACTCCTTACTTAGAGGCGTACTTGTACAACTTCAATTGTTCTTTTTTGGTACCCAAAATGGTTTGGGTCCATCCGGGTTAAGGGTTCCTCTTTGAATCCATTTCTTTTTCTTTTTCACTCCATAGGGGACATCATTCTTATAATTGCAGGAGTAAGATTTGTGGCCTTTTATTCCACAATAAAGGCACGTACAGGGAAGATAACTAGACTTGTTTGTTGGAACAAAAATGTTTTTATGAAATTTTTGGTTTTATTTTATTTTGAAATTCAAACTGTCATTGTTAGAAACACATTTTTGTTTCCTTAGCACAATATTCAAAATATTTATGCCTTGGGTGAGTTTAGAAAGAGTGTTCTTTAAATTTTCATTTTCCTCTTTAAGGAAATTACAATTTGAGAATGAACACTTTTCATTAGTGGAAACAAGAGCCTTTAAATTTGAGTTTTCATCTTGCAAAGTTTTGTTGAAATAGGAGCTTTCTTCTTTGAAGACAGAAAATTCATTTTTCAAACTTTCAAGTTTATTTTTGAGATCAGAAATTTTCCGTTTTGAAGTAATCAACTTCTTTGCAAGTGAATCAATATGTAAACTATCAAAGGCTTCTTCTAAATCATCATTATCTCTAGCTATAAGACAAATGATAGCTTCTTCATTTGCTTCTTCTTTATTAGAATCTCTATTTCCACAATGGAGGAAATAAAGGCTTTCTTCTTGCCTTTTTTAGCTGATCTTTTTCCATCTTGCTTCCTAAGATATTGAGGGCAGTCCATTCTGACATGTCCCACTTTGTTGCATTCGAAGCAAGTTGATCCATCTATATTGTCGTCTTGATCTTTCTTCCATATTCTTGTGTTTTCATTTTTTAAAAATTTACTGAACTTTCTAGCAAGAAGATCAAGATCTTCCTCATTTATTTTTGTTTGTTCTTCCTTTTCATCACTATCTTCTTCCATCATCTTGGAGAGAGATGATTTTAGAGATAAATTTCTCTTTTTCTTTTCTTCTTCCCCTTGTTGCCTTATATCCAAAATTTTTTATTCATATTTTGGAGGTTGCCAAAGAGAACAATGAGTGAATTCATGGATTCACCTCTTACTTCCATTATAGCGGTTCTCTTGGCTTTCCATTTTAGAGTTAGGCATCTTAAGATCTTAGTGGTATGAGATTTTTCTGCATATACAACACCAAGGTCTCTTGCAAATGATTAGTAATGTGAGCAAACCTTAATTGCATCTCACAAATGGTTTCACCATCTTTCATTTTAAAATTCTCATACTCGTTTCTGAGGGTACTAATCTTTGCCTCCTTGACTCTTAGAGTTCCCTCATGTGCAATTTCTAAAGTTTGCCATATTTCTTTGGCAGTTGCACAGTTAGAAACTCTGAAGAATTCATCTTGACTCAATGCATTAATGATAACCATTTTAGCTTTTGCATTAAGGTGCATTAATTTCTTCTCAGTGTCATTCCATTCACTCTTGGATTTGGGAATGATTTTTCCTTCTACTTCCTTGACAGGAACATGAGGACCATTCTTAATAACATCCCAAAGATGAATGTCCACTGCATCAAAAAACATTTTCATTTTACTCTTCCAATATGTAATGATTTCCATTAAAACTTGGAGGTTTTGTGAAAGAACTTCCTTCAGGCATAACATAATTACCTAGTCCTGCCATTATCAACTCTTAGACGGTTAAGTCTTTAATTAAGAGCCTGAGCTCTGATATCAATGGATAGAAATGGTTGGATTCCAATAGGGGGTGAATTAGGTTTTATAAATTTTTTTACAAAACTTTGTTAAAAGTTAAAATGATTTTCTGAAATATGCCAAGCTAATACAGTAAAATCAATTTAAAGAATCAAAGTGCTAACAAGATGAATATTTATGGAGTGCAAGTAATTAAAGATATGACAATAAATAAAAGAGTAAAGGAAGAGAGAATGAACACAGGAGATTTATACTGGTTCGGCTAATCCTAAGCCTACATCCAGTCCTCAAGAAACCACTTGAGAATTTTCACTAAATAGCTAGTTCGATCCAGGTACTAGTGAACCACTACAGAGAATTTATGAATTTCAATCATTCTTCTAAGGAATTTTAACTACTTTAGGAATACAACTTAGAAGGATAAGAGATGAATAACACAATGATACACTCTCTTCAAAGAATAGATATTACAAATGAAGCTTACTTAGAAGTAAATGATTGGCAAGATAATTTGGCAGAGTAATAGTAGGAATTTTTAATATCTCCTCATTGGTTTCAGATTGAGTGTAACTCATATTTATATCTCAAGTTGAAATATAGCCGTTGAAGGTATTTTACAAAAGATATCAACTGATTTTTTAAACAACTATATGTTATTGCTGATGTCAGCCTGCTATTGGTCCACTGCTCGTATAACGACAGTTGACTAGTAGCTCTTAATGAGCCAATAGTCTATTGGTCAAGGCCATGCAGTTGACTAGTAACTCTTTGTTACCCAAATTAAAATTGTTTCAAATCATATTGGTCGACTAGCACCTATATACAGGTCGATTGGTAAATTTTGGAATTCAATTTTAATTCCAAATAGAGAAGCACCAGTCAACTGGTAGGTTTTGAGTCTTAGTTCATAATTTGAACCAAAAAGCAACCGGTTGACTGGTAGCTATTGGATTTAGAAAAAATAGTTCTAAGACTCAATAACCTTATACTAGCTTTTTTGTAAAACTCTTTCCAACTAAGATAAGGTTTTTTAAAAATATACTCCTCTTTGCTCTTAATCTTGAGGCCTTGGCTTGAGCCGTGTAATCTTTATATTCCTGAAAGATAAATATTAAGCATAGGAATATGTTTCTTTTTAATTTGTTTGTTAATCATCAAACAAAACATAATATATATATATATATATACATACATATTTTCTTTTTGAAGCAATGGGGTTCAACAAAAACTTTTTCATTTCATACGGTAAATTTACCATATGTTTTTCCTATTCCAAAAAGCATTAGAGTGACATGAACATAAATTGTTTCCAAATATCTCTTTTATTTTTGTTTAATTCTATTTTGTTTTGGATACTATTAATTTGTTCTTCTATTCTCTTATAATGAATTTCTTTGTTAAGCATATTAATTTTATTATGCTTTCTATAATATTAATAATAGAGATTGCTAAAGACTTTAACAAATTAATAACTTTTATTTCAGAGCGTCTTAAGAATTCAAAACAATTTTATTTTCTTGCTACTTATGTGATAATTCCTTGTTCTATTATTTTAAAGGGATAAATTAATGTTTAAAAATGTGTTCCTAAAATTATTGGTTCTTTGATATTTCTAACTAATAAAAAAGACTTTTTGAAGCATATTTTATTGTTGTAGATACCTGCGTCTAACACTTTATAAATAATTTGGTGTTTTGCCCCTCCAGCACCACTTAAGCTTTATGTTGTCTTTTCATAGTACCGTGTGAGAATTAATCCTTCTTGAATACAATTCTTGTCATCTTGTGAATCTACAAATATAGTTTTTATGCTAAATTATGTATTGTTAATGTAATCTGACAATTCCATTTTTGTATTTGGACTCTTGATATTATATTTAAATAATGTTTGCACTTGGAATCTTGACATTGTTTTGCAATATTCTCGTATCTACCTTGTTTCTTATATGTCTTGCTCAGTTGTTTTAGTACATTATTCTAGTGTTGAAGATTAATTCTTTTTGGAAACTGATTTTTTTAAAATCAAAGAAAACTATAAAGAACATAAGAATCTAGTCTATTTTAAATATGGTAGATATGGGCAAATTGGAAAACAATGTCAAATAAATGGTTCTATAGTATAGGCTGTGCTGGGAGAATCCTAAAGATATAGATCATAGATCAGTAAAAAAAAGGTGGAAATAGGTGAATATATTTTGGAATGTATGATATTAATAATATATGAAATTGTTCTTGAGTAACTAAGGTTGTTTCAACTTCTAATTCATGCATAGAATGTTAAGGATCATTTTCGAACCAACTGATACTGGCGGAGCAAAGTTTTTGAAAAAAAAATGACATGAATAGATTTAAGATGGTAGTAGTGGCTAGTAGTATAAATAGCCTATGTTTAACATTTTCTCCTCTCTTTTTCAATGTTTAGCGTAAAGTCTTTCGAGATCTAATAGGATTCCTTCTTAGGAATCAACAAGGAGTCGAGTTGTGACACTTAAGTCTCAGCCCAAGTGAGTAGCTAACCTATAATGACACATTTATTGTTAAACTTATTCTCTTAGAATTGGTGTTCCATCAACACTACCCTTATGTATATTATGAGACTACGTTGTTTATCAAATGATTTTCTAAACATGTGGTGAAAGGTTATAAAATTATCTTTTGTAAAATTTTCTTTAATTTTCAGATGATTACAACTTTTGAAATAAGTGATTTGGAATTATTCAAAGTATGATTATTTCCTTTCTTTCTTTCTTTTTTTTTGATGAATGATTCCTCCTAGAATCAATTTAAGATATGAGATTTGCAAATTTTTGAGAATAATAGTAAAATGTTACAGCTTGTAATATGATTATTGTATCATAGTTATTTGAGAAGCTTGATATGCGACGCTATGAAATGAGAGTATTTGAGCTTATAGGAAAGGTTAGATGGAGGAATTCTTTTAGAACAACGGTACTATAGCATATCTGTAATCCTTGGCTTGCTTTGGATTTGACACCTTAGCTAGCAGGAGATTGGAGAGGGTGCTAGACCTAAGGTCTGAGGCCACCCACAGAAGGGAGACTATGTTATATATTTATGATGGACTTTTTACCAGAGAGGCCAAAAGAATGATTATGGAGGATACAGTAAAAAGGGTTTTGATAAAAGTTCCTCCAGCACAATGTTTACATGATATTTAGCATACTTGAAAGCTCTTTTAAAAGCTTGTTCTCTTAAGATTTTATTTAACTTGTTTTTTTTTTAATATTTGGCACCTACTACTATATTTTATCACTTCCTTAAATGTGAAACTTTGTACAATGATTATGGTTTTCTTGTGATTATAGTTAGCTACTCACTGAGTTTGTCCCTCACCCTGTTTTCTCTTTTTCCCCACAGATAGTAAGCTGGAGTTTGAGAATCTTCTAGTAGGGTAACTACATTACGGTCTAGTGAGAGCCCTTCTTGTTTCTTGGGCTGGTATAGTTTTGGAGACCTCCTATGATATTTGTTTGACTTCTAGTATAACTCTGTAATCGTATAGGTAGTAGGGGTGAGCAGAGGTTCGGGTTGACCCATCAACCATCCTAATCCGACCCGAATCGCACAATTGGATTGGTTTGGTTTGGGTTAGGTCAGAATATTCCAACCCTCTCATTGGCAGGTCGGGTTACATGTTGGAAAATTCCCAACCCAATGTATATATAATATATATTTTTTTAAGGTTTTTCTAATTCTAAGTTCTAATTTCTAGTCCTAAGTTTCTCACAACAATCATTCACTCGTCTTTAGTCTCTCCTCTCCAGTCTTTACTCCTAGCAGCTCTCCTCTCCACTCCACTCTAGTCACTCACTCATCTCTTCAATTTTCTTTTCGTGAGTGTTCTCCTTCTCCTTCAGTCCTACTCCATCATCATAAAGACACAAGCTATAATTGTCTTCATCTACTCCAATTCCATATGAAGTTCTGGACCATCTCCTTTGACTTTCATCTTCACAGAATCACTAAATCATAGGTAAATCTCAACCTCCATCCACCATCCTAATTTAGGTTAAACTATTTAGTGGTCCTCTCATTTCTGGTTTGTATGAAGAATAAATATGGTTGTACTCCATAGAAAGCATTATTATAGAATAGTAAGAATTTTTAAGATAAAGTGTTCTTGCTTTACTTTCTTCTTATTTCTAGAAAAAGAAAAGAAAAGAAGGGGAAAAAAACAACATAACCTAACCAATTGATTCAACCCGTTAGAGTACTGGTTGGGTTGGTTCGGGTTTGCCCTAGAACTTGCAAGAACTGAACCCGATCCACCCTGATTATATTTGGTTGGTTCAGGTTGAATTTCCCCCTCAACGTGGCTCAACTCGTGCTCACCCTTAATGGGCAAGGTTCCACACCTGTCTTCAAAGTATGTTCATTTGTAGTAATTTAGTTTATCTGAAGTTGTAGTTTGTTGAATTATAACTTAAGAGACAATTTGCATCTTAGATTCATACATATGTTCTCAAATTTTATGCATAAATGAAGCATGTTTATTTTATGGTTTTGTTGCAGCTTAAATGATGGTTTATATTGATATAAGAGTATGTTCAAGTTTAAGTTTTGGCTTTAGTTATATAAATCATAGTCATGTGTGTTTCTTTAGTGTTTAGGCTTACGGATTGGGGTGGTCCCATTCCGTGTTGGTCATACCTCCTGATGGGGGTGTGACATTCATCACCTTGCTTAATAGAACAAGTCACTTTGCACTCCTTAAGCCTTTTCTCAACAATTTAAACCAGCAGCATACAATTATTGAGATTATAAAAAAGCTTGGTTCAATATTATGTTACTTAGACCTTATATACCCATATATGGTTTGTTTGGTTCAAAAAAGGACAAGCTGATTTTCCAAATTGGTTCTTAGAATAGTTTTACTTCTTTGGTCTAGCAACATTTCTACTATCATTTGCAATGGATAATTACAAATTGTTTAAAAGGAAAGTAAATTTTAAAGAAGTACTTGATTGTTACATTTCTTTACCCAGATCATTATATGAGATTATACATTAACTTCAAAATTACCATCACCACACCCAACAAGAGACTTTAGCATTAAATGGTGGTCAGCATTCAACCTAGTGTTAATTAATAGTGAAACAATCCTTAATTGGATTCAAGAGCACCCTAGTCAAGTTAAATACTATACGAAGAACTAGAATAATTCAAAATTTTTATCATTAAAATAAAAAAATTATGGCAGATTTGGCAATAACAACCTCAAAAGAAACTTCTCATAAAACAATTGAAGACACTTTTAGATAAAGCTTCTTCGAAAAATAGTAATAATGAAGTTAATTTAGCCTTTACGTGGTTCAACGAAAACAATTGTTACAAAATTGATCTCAATAATATTGGACAATATGATTAACTTCGAACAAGAAAGGACAAAATAATTCAGAAGATTCCCTACCTGTGATCATGCTAGACCTAAAAAGCTCTACAAGACCAACTCAATAATTCAAAAGGATGTGTTATGTCTGTCACAACTCAATAATTTCATGGATTTCATGGCTTTCAATTACATGGACTTCAACACAAGTTAAGTCATATTTCAAGCAACCTCAAATTTGTTTCAACACTTCAACAAGTATATAACTATCGAGGATGCCACAAAAGGGATATCCATAACTCTTTACTCTAAATCCTCTTTAAGAATTCCCTTTGTAAACATTTCATACTTTTTTTATTTTCTTGCTCACGTCCTACTTGATCCATAACCTTTGTATCAAACTTTGATAAGTTTATTAACATTTAATATTTTCAAGTTATCATCTTTTAGTATGTTTTATTTTTTCCTATTTTATTATATTAAATATTTTTCTGTAAATCTTTATATTACCATTACTGCCTCAAATTTTACTCAACTTTTATATTAAATGTTACAACTAAAACAATCTTGTCCACTCTTATTATATATATATATATATATATAGTGTACATCCCCTCCTTTTTCTTTCTAATCCCCACAACAAGAACACTTTAGTTTTTTTTTCCTCTCTTTCTCTCTATATATATTAGTCTACATCTTGTAAATGTAATAACAAGTAAAGTATTGGGCTTGGACTTGATTTGAGTTTAGAATATGGTAGGGGATAAAAACAAGATGTAAAAGTGTTGCTCTGTTTTTGCTACAAAAACAAGGGTGTGTTTATGGAGAAGGTGCAATGAGGGTGCTTCTGCTTCTCCTTCTTATTGTATTTCAATTCAATATTATATGCGAAAGGGAGTGAAAGGATACCATTATTGGGAAATTAAAATACAACTACATAATAATATAAAAGGAATTCGTTAATTACAAATTTGAATGCATTCAAGAAAGAGAGAGAGAAAGGAAATAAAAAGTAGTAAATTGATTGAATTACCCGATTTATATTCCAGAACCCACTTCATTTTACACCCAATTTACTTGTGACATATGTATACATATGCGCGGGTGTGCATACATACACACACATAACAATACCTATTTAGAGCACCTCCACACCTTTGGTTTCATGATAGAAAATAGAGTACTCACATATGCAGCAAAATGCAAGAGAGTAACTTGTATTAGTGAGTGAGCCAACAGAGAGAGTGAACTTAAGAGGTACTTGTGAGTGAGAGAGAGAGAGAGAGGGAGGGAGAGATCACGAATTAGTTGAACTAGAGAGGGACCAAGATGAACAGAGAGCATGAGAAATGTGTTTTTGCCATTGTTTTTCTTTTTTCCCTTGTTTCTTGTAACAGTGACGTAAGAGGGAGAGAGACTAGAGAGAAAAGCTAAACAAAAGACAGAGACAAAAGATAGAGATAAACAAGAGAGAGAGAGATGAAAGAGAGTTCAAGATAGAGAGAGACTAAGATGAGAGAGAGCGAAAGAGAGCTAGTAATGAAAAAGAGAAACAAGATAGAGAGATGAGACATGGAGAGAGGGAAAAGTGAAAAAAAATTGTGGTTTTCCAATTTTTGGGGTAAATTACACTTTTGGGTAGTAATGTCAATACGGGCTTTGGCTCGCTTGTATTTGGGCAGGACTGGATTTCCCAAAGTAGGCCCATTTAAAAAGGGCTAAACAAGTTGGTCACAAGCTGGTTGTGGGCCGACCCGTATGTTTTTTTTTTTTGAAATTTAGTTTTTTTTCCTCTTGGAGTTAGACTTCATTAGCTTTCATTTTGGCTTAGGCCAGCCCCAATTTCATGAGTCATGTGACTCATGCCCTAACAACTTCCTTCTTCTTCTTTTTTTGTACCTTTGTGTTTGGTTGTTTGCCATCGATCATCATCTGCGTCCTTTTTCTTCTTCGATGTTGATTGTCACAGTAGAGCTCAAGGTGGCGTAGGGAGTAGCAGCGACAGGTAAGGCAAATAAAATGTTCTGTTTTAAAATCATCCTCATTTCTCTTTCGTTATGCTGTTCTAGTGTGTTTATGACCAAGGATGAGAAAAATCTAATCCTAAATAAGAGAAGGAGATGAAAGACGAAGGGAAGAATTGAGGAGATAGAGTAGCTAGGTGATTGAAGGCTGAATCGAAGGTAAGAACCCAAAAATTTGGTCTATTTGCTAGCCTTCCTTTTGATTTTGAGTTTCATCGCGTCTGCCAACCTCAACCTTTCCTTTTCGAGTTTCAACCTTCCCTTTCCCTTCTGAATTCAGCCTTCCCTTTCCCTTCCAACTTATTAGTCCAACCTTCCCTTCCTTTCTTGTGCGATAGTCGACAGAAAGATTTTTTTTTAAAAAAAAGCCTAACTCGTGGGTAGGCATGGACTAAAAAATCTAGGCCCGTTTTAAAATTGGTCTGGTTCGAGCCGTATTGGCAGTGCTACTTTTGGATCCATAAGTTTATTTTTTTTTTGTAAACAAATGAAGGAAAATTTGTCATTTTAACAAGTATATCATGTGTTTGGCACGTATGTGACATGTTGGCAGTGACGTATCACGTGGAAAATCCATGTTAGCATTTTTCACTTATTGTATTAACATTGTTAGCCAAAAGGACAAAATTAAGTCAAAAAAATTTGTTTTGAGTGATATTGAAATTTCATGTAAACATTAGAAACACAAAAAGTACTTTTGTCAATATTTTTTTCTTTAGAGGAAACATATTCTTTTCTAGTCCTTAAAAGAAACAAATAACGACTAAACTCACTTTTTAGTACCTAAAAGATACCTTCATTGACTGATTTGTCCCTGAAAGAGTTATATTACTCCCTGAAAGTTGAAAACATTATACTCATTAGTCCCTACATCCATTTATGCCGTTTGGTCTATTAACGTTGCACATTATGTGTCTACGTGTCTTGTTAAGTGTTGATGTGGCATGCTACGTGTAGTCCCATATATGTGTGTCAAAATAGACCAATTAGTTCTTAAAAAATTTAAAAACTTTACTTGTTAGTCCCTAAAAGATTTTAAAAACTACACTTATTAGTTATGAAAAGATTCCACAAAACAGTAAAAGATTCTTCAATGTTTACACAAGCCACACTAAAAGATTCTTAATATATATATATATATAAAACATACCATGTCTACAAGAATAATGATTCAAACAAAACATGTAGGAGGCTGCAAAAATGTAGAACATGCCTATGTTGTTGAACTCTAATAGCATTCCTAACAACAATACAAATTTCCATTTCATTGATTCTAATAATACAAATCTAAGATATCATTCCTCATTTGAAAACATACATAAGAACACATTTAAAAAACATTTCAAGTATTTTATTACATTAGAAATTAAATTCTAGCAGTAATTCTAACCTTAGTTGAATTTACCATTTATAACATCTAGTAACATAATTGAATTCCATTTCATTAAATTTTACTAGCATTACATTGAATGATTAACAACATAACATTCAAGTAGAAATCTAAATTACCATTTCATTGAAGCAAAAATAACATCACCTAACAATCAAATTATAAATTGGATTCTATCAAACAAAAAATGAATTGGCTTCCATCAAGCAAAAAAAAAAAGTAGCCAATTAACAAATATCATCCACCAAGTAAAAATATACTAGGTTCCATCAAGCATATAGTGAACTACCTCTCACACTCAGACTTTTCAGATTTTCAATTTTTCAAACACAATGCTCATGCTTTGTGGCAATGGTGAACTACCCCTCTTATTTAACATACATTTCTACTTGAATGTTGTGTTGCTAGCATGCAGTGTTATGCTACTAGTATTCAGTGTTATGCTAATAGAATCTAATGAGATGTTAACTTTAACTAATGTTAGAAATACTACTAGAATTCAATTTCTGATGTAATAAAATATTTGATTTGTATGTTAAATGTATTCTCATGTACATCAAAAATTAGTAATGATAACTTAGATCTATATTGTTAGGATTAATGAAATGGAAATTTGGATTGCTGATAGGAATGTGGCTGGAGTTCAATAACATAGGCATGTTCTATATTTTTGTAGCTTCCTACATATTTTATATGAATCATTATTCTCATAGGCATATGTTATACGTATTAAGAACATTTTAGTGTGACTCATAAACATTGAAGAACCTTTTCGTGTTTGTAAAAATTGATAAGTGTAGTTTTTAAAATCTTTCAAGGACTAATAAAGTAAAGTCTTCAAATCTTTTAGGGACCAAGTAGTCTATTTTGGCACACATATATGAAACAATACGTGACATGCCATGTCAGCACTTAATGTGACACATAGGCACATAATGTGCCACGTCAACAGACCAAACAATAAGAAATAGATGTAAGGACTAACAAGCATCATGTTTTCAACTTTCAAGGACTAATAGAAACAATGCGAATCTTTTAAGGACTAAACACTCAACAAAGGTGTAATACCCACTAATTTTATAAGTATATAATTGATGGTATTACGGTATTTATGTGCTATTGTGGTAATGACATTTTTATAATAGTATTATTTTATAGCATTATTTTAATTATGTTTTTTTTAATGCAATATTTAATAGCGTTATTTTTATTCTATTATTTTCAATCATTTAATTTTCATGAATTGAGAAATTCTTTTGGGTAATTAATTTATGGATTTGGTATGATATGATTGGATTGGATATTTTAGTGTTGTGATATTTTTTTTGTGATGTGTGGGAAATATGCAAAAGAGGAATTAAATGAAATTAATGTAAATTAATTGGGATTTTCTTGAAATAGGTCAAGTGGGTTGGGCATGGGACCCATGGGTCAATCCATGACCTACCACCACTTAAAAGGGCCACCTTCATCTTTCTTCTTCACTTAGAAAAATTTCATGAAGCAAGTTGTGGCCGTCTTCTCTCTTCTCTCTCGTCATCCAACTTTAGTTTCTTCCGATTGATCTTGAGTTTCCAGTTGCTTTCCGATATTTTGGACATTTCTAGGACTAAAGGTAAGATTATATCTCACTAATCTCCTCCATTTTTGGAATTAATCCATGCCCTAGGAAGATTTGAGTTTTGGGAGATTTTTCATGAAACTTTGTCTCTTTGGCTTCTTTCTTGGGCTTGTCTTCTTAGTTATGACACAACCTAATTTATGATGACAAAACAAGTTAGTTTCATGGATTAAAACCCAAGATCATGTTCTTGAAGAGTTTCTAGAAAATTTGAGGAAATTTATGAAAGTAATTTGTTTTGTGTTTTAATTGCTCTAAATTGCTTCATGAACATTGTTTTGACTTTGAAAACCCAAGAAAGAAGAAAAAAAGTGCAAGGGATGGATTTTTAGAGAATTCTTCCCCATAATCCATGAAGAATAGGAAAGAACAGAGAACCCAGAATCTAGCTCCCTAGGCGCTAGGATCTCTGTGAAGAATTTGGGCTTGGCACCCAGGCGCTAAGGAGTTAAGGCACGAACCTTTTAGGGATTCGAACTTAGTGTCCCAAGAGCCAAGGTTGGTGCTCAGGTGCCTTTTGGACAGTATATTTAACCCTTCAGAAAATGTTGTGGTGCCTAAGAACCCTTGAGGCAGTAAGGTTTTGGGAGTATTTTCAAGGGAGAATGTTAGGAATTTTTTATGCTAAGTTATTATGACTCCTTTTAGGTGCTTTTGGGGGATTCCTTGGCTCTGTTTCGAGATCAAATGCACGGTAAAAACTTTATCTGTACTAAGGTGAGTGGGTGACCTTGCCAAACCTATTTTTATTTCAAGTACAATGTAAATCCCTCCTCCCTCATTTATGAAAAGTAAACTAAATACATACCTAATTAATTATATTAATGAGAAAGTGGGATTGTGTGTGAGATACTCATTGCAATTGTAATGTGTTGTGTTATGTAAGAGAGTTATTGTATACATTTATAATGTTTGGCATGAAAATGTGGGAGTATAGACACACGAGAGGAAACTGTCTAGTAAACCCAAGGATGTGGTTATTCCTAGGAAGAACGTTGAGAAATGAAAAACAGAAGGATGGACCTCTGAAGTAAACCCATTGAGAAATAACAGTCCGAGGGGGAAATTCTAAACTAGGTCTCAATGTGGTAAGTATGGGAGGATGTGGAAAAACATAGCATATGGTTGCTTGCATATTTATAATCCGTGTATGATTATTTATGCTTGTATATACGTTCAGTTATTTTCTGTTTGTGATGGTGAGTTCTGGTATTTGTACTTGTGCACTATAACTATTTTTACGCACAGTTGTTTACTCACTGAGTTTTGTTGAACTCTCACCCTCTATGGTTACTCTTTTTCAAATATGGAGGCCAGAGAGGAGGAGTTTCTGCTATAGGTTTAACGGCTGTTTTGGAGTTGTACTCCTCTTTTTGTGTTGGTGGGTTCTTGGAACCAAAATTTGACAAACATAGGAAATCACTCTGTAGTCTATTAGATCACCCAGGCTTTGGGTGTAGAATTGTACATTATAAGTTTGGTTGTAATTTATTTTTGTACTTGACTTTACTGTATTATCTTATTGTGGGAATTTATATACATATGTGAATGGATAATTATTACTACTATGAGTATGACTGGGTTGTTTGTTGCTAGTTGTGGATAATTAAAATTGCTAGTTGTGGCATTGAGATTATCATACTTTAATAATGTGTTCAATTTTCAAGTGACAAAAGATTTTTTTTTTCCGAACCAAAAAATGAGTTTAGACCATGAATAAATTATTTGGTCTTTAAAAGATCATAATAACTATTTAATCTCTTAAAATATCAACTTGTTAGTCCTTTCATTAACAAGTTTTTTTATTCCTTAATGATATATTTAGCAAGGCACATAAGTTGCTAATTGGATGCTGACCAAGAGTTAATATTAATATTTTTTAATCTCTAAAAAATATATGAATTAACTATTTAGTCTTAACAAGATAACAATATACTATTAACGTGTTGGTCCCTTCATTAATAATCTCTATCATCCCATGTTGAGTGTTTGGTTAGTGGGATGTTTCCAAGATTCCTAATAATCATTCCACCATTTGGTGTTGAGTTTTTCGAATGAATCCAAGAACGGAACATTTCCCATAATTAAACATTCTTGCAAAACCTTAATTTGACCAAAAAAAATGAAAATTTAAACCAAAAAGAAAAGCACGAAATGGATTGGACTCATGCTATTTTTTAGAGTTCGGCTTAGTCCATATTATTTATGTGTATTTAAAAGAATTCATATATTTCAATTATAAAATAGTATATTTATGTCATATATATATTATAATTTATTTTTTATATTATTTAAATTTCTCAACACATATATAATATTAAAATATAGAATTTAAATATACTAATTTTTTAAAAGACTAACAAGTTGACATTTTAGATCTTTCAAAGGTTAAATAGTAATTATAATCTTTTTAAGAACTAAAATTTGACCCATGTATCTTTTAGAGATTAAAGTATTTTCTTTTTTTTTTGGTTTAAACTTATGTTTAAATAAATTATTTTATATAAAATAAATTTTAGTAATTTTATTTTTAACTAAAATAACTTTTAGTCTGTTACGAATCTTTTATTTTATTTTTTATATTTTACTTTATTTATCTATTATTATAACTTAAAAGATTACTGACTAAAAGGTCTTTTGGTATTCTATGCCTTAAATTGAACAAAGAATTTGCAGTTTATAGTTCACGTCTTAACAAATATCTAGTCCTCTTTCAATACCCAATTCGCCTTGCTAAAGTAGTACTTCCATTTAAAACATGTCATGTGTCCATTTTTTTTTTTTTCAAATCATACTCTCCTACAGTGCCACTTTTTCGCTTTTTCTTGCCAAACTCATTGCAATGAATAGAGATAGTGCTTAATAGTTTTGTTGCTTTGTGGCTATATAATATGTTTTGTCAAAGAGAGAGCAACAATAAGATAAATAAAAGGTGATAACATGGAAAAAAAAAAAGAAAAAGGAAAAAGACCACGACATACTTTAAATGACAGTAGCAGTGAAAATTGACTGCTACAAGAGGACTAAATATTTATTCTATTAAATATCATGCCACACTTGGTCGACAATAAATTACTAGAGTTACTGTAGTATCGTAAATAATACAAAATATTGTAATTTAAGATACTAAAAAGCATAAAATGATATTTTGTTTAATGTCTCATATCATCCAAAATTTATGCAGATCTCACATTTTGTTGTCTAATTAACGTTGATAAATTTACTAAATACCAAAAGTATTATTTCATTGACAAATTTCAATTATCTTACCAAGTAAAAGAATGTACATATTATTCTGTCTACTATTTAACAGGAGAAAGAAGATAGAAGATATACAGATACCCAACGGCTTCTGAGATAGTGTGATATAAATACTGCTTCTATATCCTTATGGAAGATATACATATATATATATATATATTAAAAAAAAAAACTACCAACAAAAAGACAGCATTAGGTGAACTGCTTATATCAGCTTGAGGTACAAAATTTCCATTTTCAGCTATTGAACAAAGCTACATCAGTTAAATACACAGTTTATGCGCCAGGAGAACCAGTCAGTTTTCCAAGCAAAGAATCACAAACTACCTAAACCTTGTGTTATCTACTAGATCAAACTAGGCTACATCAAAACTGACATGAGTCCCCACAAAAAATATGGTATGAATGGCTTCATATATATATATATATATATAGATTTTCTGCTATCACCCAAAACTGAACCAGGAAGCCATATATAGTTGGATGCAACAATCAGTTATGTACATCTACAGCAGAGGGGCCATCAATCCATTATCTTCAGGTCATCGCTCCCCGCCCTCAAGCTCTTCCTGGTCCTCGAATTGATTTTCGTCTTTGTTGTTTACTTCGCCATCACCTTCATGGTTTCCTCCATTTTGCCCAAAGAACAAACTGGATGATGTGGAATCATCATCATCCAGATCATCTTCACTTTCCTTCTCTTTCAGTTGTGAAACTGGATGGGTGTCCATCCAGGCAGGACACCAATGTGAAACGCCAAGGGCTGTCAAAAGTTGAGATGAAGTTGACAGGCTAGAAGCGTTTGTAGATGTCTTGGAGGAATCATATCTCAGGCAAGAACATTCAGGGACCGGATGAGAGAGAAAGGAAAAAGATTTTGATTTTTTCGATGCCTCCACCAGGTCATCAAGTAATATTTTTCTCAATTTCCTGCGAACAGATCTTAGCCAGGTATGATTTGCTTGATACATGTGGTCACGAATCTCTTCTATAAGTTTAGCACCTTTCTTTCTGCATCAACACAAGGAAGAAAGCAGAAGTATGAAGAATAGTAAATTCTCATCAAGTTTTAAAATGCATAACTTAAAATTTAGTTATCATTTTGCCAACATTTCTTAACCATCCGGCTCTACTACATATGAGAAATTCTTACAAGTCAAAAAGATTTTGAAGTTGAGAATTTAAACCCTTGCATACAATCTATTAATAAAGGCGGGGAAACATGATATCTTTTCAAGCCACATGTCCTGATCCAACTAACCAAGAAAAACCTATTTATCAAAGTTGTTTCAAAGCAATCTTTCCCATAATGCAAATTGTACTTACAATGCACTGATACATGGGCAGAAAGAAGTATATACCTGTCAGGTCTATAAGTCTTTGATGCAGCTGACTGGTATAGCCTGTGCCCCATCACCAAGCTAGCGAAATTTGGGCGTCCCTTACCATCACGATCAAATCCAGGGATGAATACATCAGCTTCAACACAAACCACATAGTCAATAGCTTCCCATAGTAATTTATGGGCATTGGTCCGCAACTCCATGACTGTACTATCGGGTTCATTATCGCTCTCAGCAACCCAACCCCACCAACCTTCAATGTTATATGATTTGGGCCTTGCTGGAGGCGGAGGAAGTGGGCGAGGGCGTGGACCTGCATTCTTCCAAGTATCAAGCTTCGTTTCCTTTTCAATTGACGGTGGTGACCCAGGAGGAGCATCAACAAGATTGATCTCTTCGCCATAGAGACGACTCAGCTCCCGAGGAGTGCTGAGAGAGGTCTTATCAACAACATTTTCAAACATACCATGAAGAGGAATCAATGTTCTCTGGCCACCAAAGACTTCTCCACCAGATACATATATAATAGTGTCCCGTGAGTATCCATAAGCTCGCAGAAGAATACCAGTCTGCAAGAGATGTTTAACATCATGTCCTTTACTAAAAATATGCACTTAATTAGATATGTAAGTAAATTAAGTTTTCACAAACTGCTCAGGCTCAGCTTAGATCATCTACGAAATAAAGGAGCTTGAGTATAACATCATGCTTGTTTAGTTCATGAATCATTTGGAAATTTTCTATAACAAATATATGACTAAATAATTGTATCTAAACATAGAAATTTATAATTGACCTGGTTTAAACTGAGCTTTGGCTTGGGCTCAGCTCATATATGCTTGTTTGAATAAAACAGACCTAGACGTACCCAGCTTGGTCTTATTTCTAGGCTCAGATTAGTTAGACTACAGTTCATTTGGCTCATTATTAGTTGAGCCGAACCTTAGATAGCTAAAGCTTAGATTATTTACAGTCAAACACTTCAGAAAATTCCAACAACTGATAGCAACTAAGTTTGAAGAGTATCCAGCCAATTCATCAACACTGAAGTATTTTTACTTGCCTGAAATTTGAAAGAGCATATTCCCTTACCTCTTCTGGCATTAAAGGACAAGAACCATTAAGTCTTGCTTCAGCTGAGTTTACTGAAAGCTTTCCCTTCACAATTCCACGTTTCATCATCCAAGATCTTTTGTGTTGAATGAGTTCGGTATGCACATCCTAAGGAAAAATTAAAGGCATAGAAAGGAATGCTGAGAAGGGTTTACAGATAGTCAACAAAAAGCTATGAAGGTTTGAATCACATACCTGGAAGAGTTCAGCACAACCATGATATGCTAAGGCATCTCTTGTCATGCCAGGGTCATAGGCAATGAATGGCTGACCAGGAGCTCGTAACCTACAATTATATTAGAAGTTATCCAAACATTAAAAGTAAGGAGAAAACAAAGGAGAAGAAAAACAAAGTTAAGAGATAGGTGACAGTGAATATCTGCCTTGCCTCTGTAAAATCTTAGTAGCAAGTTCTTGAACTTCCTCTCGGAACCGAAGAGCATGAAAAGCAACCCGACATCTCAGCTTTTGATATTCTTGAAAATAGGGAGGAAGAATGGCCTAAGCAAAGGTCAGGACGTAAATATTAAAAACATAAATAAAACAAATATTACTAGGAACATCAATAAAGGTGAAGTAAGAAAGAATCAACATGAGTTCAGAAATAATACAGTAAAGAGTGCTATTGCTTTCATAGTCTTGTAATGATTTATTATATTCACGTAGGGAGAAAATCTCACTACAGACTACATTGTAAAGAATCTATAGAAAATTACCAATTTGTTGATGAACCATGCAAATAAACTACTTCATATTCTTTTCACATGTCAATTGAATTGAACAGACACAATGAAAGAATAGAAGACGCAGATTACACCACTAGATTAGATGAAGGAAAAAAATTAGGCATCGGAATAGAACAAGCCGGTTTTAGGGAAAAAAGAATCCCCTTCAAACAACCTGAATGGGGTAGAACACAAGGGAAAAAGTGAAAATTAAACGCAAAAGCAATGAGGACAAAGAAACTCGAGAAAAAGGTTGAGATAGAGAGAACTGTGAACACTGTATCATATCAATATCACAAATACAACTGTATTACTCCTAAAGCTCTTCATGAGAAGCCCCAAATCCAGAAATTTAAAAAGCAAACAGAAAACCCTCAGGTTGAAAGAAAAGCAAAGTCCTCTAACAATGTTCCGTCTTTGAATAGATCTATCATTCCATAAACCTGAGCACATATAACTCTGAAATTTAAACCAGGTAAGGGAGAAGCAAAGGTTAAACATAAGGTCTGGATCAAACATATGAAACAAAAACTGTCTTTACCTGCAAGCATCCACCGTCAGATACAACTAGTTCAACCACTGAATGCTTCTTTAGTACAGGTAGAACATAGCGGAAATAATAATTTGGCAATGCCGAACGAGGCACTTTAAAAGATGGAATCTCCTTCTTTCTCCTTGCTCCTTTTAGATTTTTTGGAAGAGTTTTCACAACTTTGACATCTTTAGCTAGCGCTAGTACAAATTGGTCTTCATTATAAAGATAAGCAAAACTCTTGAATTGAGAGCTGCAAACATAATTTTTGGAAGGAAGTTAGCAAAATTTCATCATTCTAGAACACATTAGACTGAGTTAGGTGTTGTTTTAGCAGAGGACAGGAACCTTATTCCCTTGCTGCTTGTTGTTGATTGGATCTCAGGAATTGCTAATGTAGCATTAAGAAGTCGAGAAACCACAACCACGTCACATATCTGAAAGAAGCCGATAATATTACATGACTAAATTCAATATCATTAGAATTTAGAATATTAAAGATAAGCCTGCTGAAACATGATTCCTTACAGAGTTCCTGATCTCATGGAAACCACCCTGTATCCGGACAAAGATAAATCCATTTGTTTCTGAACTAGGATCTGCAAGAGATAAAATAGGCATCTCCACTAAAAGTAATCTACAGAATTTTAGGCTTATTTACACGCTGCCAGGCTTTGTCATTTAGATAGAAGTCAATCTTAGAAAAGAATGGAATTGCTATTTAAAATAAGCTAAGTCCAAGACCAGAAAGATCAAGATGCTTGATTGAATACATATCACTGATAATTAGCAACAGATGTGCAGATTCAATTATACTCATTTTCCTTTTTTTAATCACTTTCTCCAGTGACTGATTTTCTGTGACCATGATAATTTTCATTCTTCTATGCCGTCTGCTGAGAGTTATTATGCGACAGGAGTATGAAAACTGAACAATCTCAAGCAGGTTGTCGGATATATTTGACACAATAACTTCATGGCAGTACAAAGAAGACACTATATACAACATTGAAAACTGATGTATAAATTCAAAACTTTTCAAACTTATGCTGTTCTTTTCACTACATGATTAGAAACTTGAAATTGCCATTCTTCAGTTGATAGCCTAGTCATTCATTTATCGATGTCATTGAATTTTCAATTAACTTTTGGCAAATAAATAAACTATGAACAGACATCAAAATTTCTAGTTAATAAATTCGGTCAGCAGATAAAATGTCTCAGACCACCATTAAAATCCTCTAGCATTTAAAGCAAGCACAATAATCGGAAGTTCAGAACCAACCAGCATAATATCCTCTGGGATTCGCATCTGGATGCAAGGATTCAAACCGCCTTATAGGACCCCATAGTCTTCTATATGACTTACTCTGCAGCACAAGTAATGAGTAAAGCGTTAGAACAATCAGACAAACTATGCATGCAAGAACCAATGAGTTTTGCCTCAGTAATTCTAGAGTCGTCTTCAGAAAGATGGGAGTTTGAATGTTAGAAGCAGACAAATTATCCAAAAAGAGGGAAAACAACAATGAACGCCAGAAAAACTTAACTCCGAATGCTTCAAAATCACAGAAGAACTACAACAGGCAGATCCAGACCATAGAACAAAGATTAAGCTGCGCTTATTTGAATGAACAAAGAGAGAGAATAGAAAATGACAAAGCGGCGATAAGTACAAGGTGAAGCCAAAACCCAAGTTCAGAAAATGACATTGAATGCAACATCTTGTCGTTTTTAGAACCATAAGAAAAGCAATTTCTACTTGCCCCTTGATTAATAGAACACTCCGAACCACCAGCAGTAAAAATAATTCATGCTCGAACAAGCTACTAGCTAACACACAGTCTTCAACAAACTCCAAAAAATAAATTAGAAGAAACAATTGAGATCTGTGTGTGAGCTATCTGAGCAATGTTTCACCTGTGAGGAGAAACCTGGATTCTCAAAGATTGGTCTCCAGGAGAACACAGTAATCGAGGATTGATACTCCGCAATGCCATCCTCAGTAAATCGGGCAAGGAGAAAGTGAACAAGAATAGAGAAAGCTGAGAGCACGAGCCCAACAAGCCCAATCCATTTCATCTTCGACTTCATCTTCGCTTCCCCTTTCATCTCTCTCTCTCTCTCTCTGTACTATGGCAGCTTCACTTCAGAACCCAGAAGAAGAAGGAAACAATGAAGAGAGAAAAAGACTGGGCAGAAATTAGAAAATTCCAAGAGATTGTGGTACCACGTGAGGAAACATGTGTAGTGGAGTAGTATAATACAGGTGATGTTTTCGCAGTGAGGTAGCAGTCCTTGGATCAGAATCAGGCCGAGGAGTTTTATTTTTCTTTTTCATTTTTTCTTTTCCTTTCCCGGAAAATTTCGCGAGTTTTGTTGGAAGCCTCGCTGTCGCTTCTTACTCCGGGCCACGCACGAGCTCATCAATTGAAAGTGATTAACTTTTTCTTAAATGCTTTGCTTTATTTTAATTCTTTAAAAAGTAAAATTTTTTCTTCAGTAATGCAAAAATAAAATAACATGTATATTAAGCCCATTATTAAATAACTTACAGGAGAAGTAATGTGATTTTTATAAAATTAGTTACGTAACGGTTAAACGCGCATGCAACTCAAAATTATATATATATATATATATATATTTTACAATTGTTCAAAACTTAAATGCTTAGACTTGAAGAGCATTTATCTAACATTCTAATTACCACATAAGCAAATAAGCAATTCAATATCACATCATATATTTTATTACGTAACAATTAATATCTTGCTAATTATATATTGACAAAATCAATATGATTATTTTTAAAATAAAATTAATATCTAAATAACTAAATAAATTATTAAATATTTAAAAAATAAAACAAGAACAAATCCTTAGAAGAAAAAAAACTAATTGACTCAAAAAAAAGTTAAATAAATATATCATAAAATACAAATATCATATCAATTTTTTATCTCATTTTTAATATTTTTAAATATTTTAATATAAAAACGAAATTTATTTAAATGTAAAATGTTGTGGAGAAAATAATAAAAAAGGAAATGAAATAATTAAGTTTAAATTTAATTTTTTAAATTAAACTTTTTTTTTTTGGGTAATAGAGGACGAGCGAGTTTGCCTTTGAGATAAGATTGGGAGAGGAAAGAGGAGAGGAGGGACCATATAGTGGGAACTAGGAAAGAGCATTTTCATAGTTTAGCATTGTCCTGAGTAGAGTCACGTGAGAGGGGACTTTAGGCACGTGATGGGGAGGATTCATTTGGATGCTTGTGTCTTTTTGTGTGGTGTTGTGGGGTCCTCTATGAAAATGGATATATGAAATTATGAGTTTGAGGAATTGTGAAGCAGATTACATGTATGATTAAGGAAACAAAAGGGGTTATCATGACTCTTTAGAATCTCATGTACAATTACAAAAGCAACTTTTCCTAAGTAAACACAGATGTTCAGCATTAACATGTGGCCCTTTTTGGGGTAAGAATGTACATTTGATAATGTCTTAACATGAGTTCCTCGTCTCATACATATGTGAAAACAATCATCTAGTATTTGAAAATCTAGTATTTGAAAATTAAGCTTGTGTTAATTAATTTAAATTTAAATAGAATAAGATTATAATAAGTAATAAAGTTTTTTTTACTGAATTTTAATACAGCTGCATTTTCAGAGCTCAAACTTAAAATTTCTAATTAAGTTAGGACAATATTTTACCAGTTGATCAACGCGTTTAGTGGTAAATTTTATGTATTATATATCTTAATAATGTTGAGTTTAAAAATCATTGCATATAAATCTAGTTCGTTTTTATGGGCATCAATTTTAAAGGTTTTTAAATAAATATTCAAAATTTTAAGAAATTAAGATATTTATGATTATGCACCAAATATCATATCTCTTTTCAACTTTATTAGATATATTGAGGGACACGCCAAATATAATCTAAACACTAATGAAAATGATTTTGAGACCATCTAATCATTAATATTTGAAGTCGTAAAGTTATATAATCATAAATAAAAAGATAAAATTATTAAAATATGTAGTAAAAAATTAAATGTTTTTATTATTTTAAAATATAATAAAATTATTATAATTTATTTTTTATTTAAATTGTAATTAAAAAATTAAAATAAACCTTAATGCTATGTTGGTGTTGATGAGCTGGATCCTAAAACGTTCCACTAATGTAATACCTAATTGTAAGAATATAATTTTTTTAACTAAAAATATTGCTAATATTTCTGATTCTTTAAAAAGTTGGTGGGTTCTGAAGAGGAATTAAATGGGGTGGGTAAAGAATAAGAAAGTATTTATTGCATATTTTTGACCGTTTCAATGGAAGTAAGTCAAGTAAAAGGCAAACATATAATTTTTTTTTCCCTCTCATTTTTCTTTTTTAAGATAATTGAAAGTAACAGTTGCCACTTGACAATAGGGAATTAGGGATTGGAGGTTATTTCCTTTAAAAACGTATTGTAAGGATTATTTTGAGAAATTCACATTATTAATTTTAAAAGAAAAAGGCACATTAGTATGCAATTTATATTTAAAAAAAACAAATGAGTTGCATCAGTAATTTTTTAAGTAAAAAAATTGCATTGCCAATTCTTTTTGAATTTATAACAAGAATTTCAGTCCCACTATTTGTATTTAACACAATCTCTCCAGGCACTTATCCTTAATTTTTCTATTTTTGGGTATTTAATAGTAAAAAAGTCTCCACACTTATTCATACGTTTTTTTTTTGTAAAAAAATTTATTTCCCTAAGAAATGAGAATGTGTCTGAGCGCGTCAGAGAGAGAGAGAGAGAGAGAATTGTTATAAGATTTAGGTTAAATTATGAATTTAGTCTTTATAATTTTACTTAATTTTTAATTGATCATATAATTTAAAAATTTATAATTAAGTCTTTATAGTTTTACAATTTTTTAATATAATCCCTATTGTTGAAATTTTGTCAATATTTTATTAAATTTTAATAATATGACGAATTAAATTATATACAATCTTATCATTGAGAAAATATATGACTTATAAGTAAATTTGTCTTAATTATTTAACATAAAGTTGTATTACATGTCAAAGTTATGAGTTAATATCACTTAATTATTTATTTTTTATTTTACTTTATTGACATAAATCATATATATTTAAAGTGTTAATGTGCATATGGTTAGCCACATTAATAAAATTTATTGAAGTATTAACGAAAGTTTAAAAATGAAGACTAAATTAAAAAATTATGAAACTATAAGGACTCAATTAAAAATTATTAAACTATAGGGACCAAATTAAAAATTAGTGAAACTATAAAGACCAAAAGAATAATTTCACTTAAAATTTATCTTGTCCCCAAAATACTGGAAACCAAATATAAAGAAATAAAGCCAAATACTTCCAAGGAAAGTTTTTAAATTCATTTAAGGAAAAAAAGTTTTATTATTTGTTAAAAGGTGAAATGTTTTTAGAGAATGTATATAAATATTTACATGACCTATCTATGATCATTATGTCAATTTTGAAGAAAAATAAAAATTAAAAGAAACATGAATGGAAAAAGAGTAAATTATTAATTTAATCTCTAAAATATTAAAATTGTCTCAATTTAATATTTAGTAAATCAAATGTTTTAATTTATTTCTTAAAAAATTATATTTTTTGAATTTAATTTCTATATATATTAAAGGAGTTTTTGACAAACAACCAATTTTATAACTTAACAACAATATTTAATTTTATGACAAAAGTCACCACCTTTAATTGGTGGGGAATAGATTGAGGTCTCCCTAGTTGACAATTATAGTCAGCCTGTCATATAATTTAACAACGAAAGATATTAAATTAAAATATTTTTTTAAAAGATTAAATTAAAATGCTAGGTATTTTAAACACGAATTGAATAGATTAAATTTAAAAGTTTTGAGGTCAAACTATAATTTTAAAAACAGAAATTGGGACCGCTTTCATTAGCATAAAAATAAATAATTTAAAATAGTCACTTACCTAAATCAGAATAAATTGAGTTTGTAATATTCTAAAAAAATAAGTAACAGAAAATTTTTTTTTTCCAAAAAAATATATATCTTTATATTATTTATATTTTTAATCAAAGATAATATTATCATTGAGGGTGTTTTACTTATTTTTTGACTTTAAAAGAATTTGTGCACATTTTAATAATAAAAAAGAAGGGTTGCATAAATAGAACATCTCGAGGGAAAAAAAATTAACTTTTAATTATCTTACAAAATCAAGTACCCTGAAAAGTTAGTGAATGCTATTACTTTTATTATATATTAATGAATTTGTTTACGTGCTAAGGCTTGGAGTTTGAATATTGGGATTAATTTTTGTGAATTTATTATTTGGTATATTTGAAGATAACTAAGAAATGTAAGATTTTTTTTTTGAATAAATGGAAAAAATTTTCATTAAATGCAGGTAGACATAAAGCCTAGTACATAGGATAATACAGGACTTCAAGATAATAAATACTAATTAAACCTAAACTCATGAGAAATCAAGTATAAATTTTAGAGTAATACTTTCACATCCCAAAAACTGAACATGTGAAAAGATACTACTCATTTGATAAAATTCTCAAACATACGTTGTTTACATATATTCTGTAAGGTTTTACATTCAACCTTAATCATTCATTCCACACTACAGAATTATATTCATCTGATAAGCAAATATAGACATACATAGTCTGATATTTCTATCTCATCGCAAGCCTAGGAGACCTATAGAAAGTACAGAGCGTTTCTAGTATCCACATTAATAAGTACTGGTATCCCACCAGACAGAAATAGAGTGTAATCCCAAGGGGCTTCTAATCTTCCAACGGATACTCTTCTTCTTTGTTTTCTGTATCTGAAAAATAATCATAGGGAGTGTGAGTTTATTTAAAAACTCAGTAAGTAAATAACTGTACTATATAGAATATCAAAAGTACAAATACCACATTTACTCATATAATTAATTGTCTTATACATCGAGTAGTATGAGACTCTAACCCTTTCAAACTCATGAATAAGATTTCTTAAATATACAACGAGTAGTATGGGACTCTAACCCTTTCAAACTCGTGAATAAGATCTCATCGGTATACACCGAGTAGTATGAGACTCTAACCCTTTCAACTCGTGTATAAGCTTTCTTAGATATACACCGAGTAGTATGGGACTTTAACCCTTTCAACTCGTGTATGGGTTTCATAGATATGCACTGAGTAGTATGGGACTTTAACCCTTTCAAACTCGTGTATTAGATCCCGTAGATCTTTACTCATTGACAAGATAGTGAGAATTTATCACATAGCACAATTGTCATTAAATAAAATAATTTCTACATACTCTTATTTCTACCGATCATCATATACTCCCATATGAAAATTGATTGCTTATTACCCAAATAATATTGTAAATGAGACTTATATTGTACTTTGACTAGTAATATCAAATTAGCTGAGCAAGGTTATTCACTCACCTTGATGTTTGTCCAAGTTTACCTTGTTCCATAGTAGAATTTGTGTAGGAAAATTTCCTAGTAAAATATATTACAAGGAAACATAAGAAAGGAAACAAAATCACGAAAATACGCAAAATTTTCTGATTGCTACAGTACCGGTTCGCTACAGTAACTTCTAAAACCAGAATTCATCCTTTCCTTTCTTTTGATTCAAAACCAGAATCTCAACTCTTTTAACCGATTATAACTCAAATATAACTTCTAAAACAACTGAGATTCACGAATTATCATCAAAATCTTCAAGAACAAAACCTCCTCTAATCTTCCATATAAACTTAGATTTAAGGAAAATAATAAGATTAAAGCTTACCTTTGATCCTTACAAAGCTTTTGAACCGAACAAACAATCAAAACTCTGAAGATCAAGGAAAGGATTTGAAAAGAGGATGAAGAAAGGAGAGAAAACTTCCACTGTTCAGTTTTCAGCTTTTCCTTCTGCGTGAGAAATGAGGGGGGTACTATTGAAACTTTATATTAAATATTTCTAATGGGTTATTCAATAACCCATGGGTATCCATAACCCAACATCCAAACCCATCCAGTCAATTTACAATAAATGGACTAATTGACCATTCTTAAACCACTTTTCCATGAATTTCACCATTCTTAGAATATATCCCACATTGTGCAAATATTTAGTTCAGTCATTTAACTCAATTTTCATAAATAATATTCAAAGAGAACAATTAAATATGAAAATTAAATATGACCAAAATAAATAACTAAATTAACGTTGTAAAATTCTAAAATACTCTTAAGCGAGTTATATTCCGAAATTAACGGGTATTACATTCTACCCCCCTTAAAAGAATTCGGTCCTCCGAATTAAAATCTTACCTCAAGTTTCAAATAAATGTGGATAGTTTTTCCACTTCTCATCTTCTGCTTCCCACGTAGCTTCCTCGCGAGAATGATTTCTCCAAAGAACCTTGACAGTAGGAATTTCTTTGGTACGCAATTTTTTGACTTTTCTATCAAGGATAGCTACTGGTACCTCTTCGTAGGTGAGAGTTTCATCAAAATGAACTTCTTGGGGTTGAATGACATGAGAAGGATCAGGAAGATACTTCCGTAGCATGGACACATGAAATATTGGATGAACTCCCTCTAGGTCGGAAGGTAGGTGTAGGCGATATGCCACATTACCCACTCTGTCTACAACCTCATATGGGCCAACATACCTCGGACTAAGCTTGCCTTTCTTCCCGAATCTCATTACTCCCTTCATAGGTGAGATTCGTAAGAAAACCATATCACCTATTGCAAATTCAAGGTCACGTCGTCGGTTGTCCGCATAAGACTTCTATCTACTCTGAACAGTTAACAACTTCTCTCTGATCAGTTTAACTTTATTTATATCTTCCTGTATCATCTCAGGTCCAAATATTTTGGTTTCACCAAGTTCAAACCAACCTATAGGAGATCGACACCGTCTCCCATATAAAGCCTCAAAAGGTGCCATCTGAATACTAGCTTGGTAACTGTTGTTATAAGCAAATTCAATAAGAGACAAATGATCTTCCCAACTTCCACTGAAATCCATCACACAAGCTCTTAGCATATCCTCTAAAGTCTGAATTGTCCTTTCGGACTGTCCATCAGTCTGAGGATGGAATGCTGTGCTAAGATTCACTTTGGTACCCAAAGCCTCTTGAAAGACTTTCCAGAACCGAGAAGTAAACTGAGGTCCTCGGTCTGATATAGTGGATATTGGTACACCATGAAGTTTCACTATTTCTTTAACATAAAGTCGAGCAAGTTTTGCTACACTGAAAGTGGTATGAACAGGAAGAAAATGTGCTGACTTAGTAAGTCGATCCACTATGACCCATATTGAGTCATTTCCTTTTGTTGACCGAGGTAAACCTACCACAAAATCCATAGTGATCCTTTCCCACTTCCACTCGGGAATATCTAGTTTTTGCATCAAACCAGGTGGTCGTCGATGTTCAGCTTTAACTTGCTGACAAGTCAAACATCAAGCTACAAAGTCAGTCACGTCTCGCTTGATGCCCTCCCACTAGTAAACTTGTTTCAAGTCCTGATACATTTTCACAGCACCAGGATGTACAACGTAGGGCGAACCATGAGCTTCTATTAAGATTTCATGTTTCAAAGATTCAATGTTGAGGACACAGAGTCTCCCATTAAACCATAAGACTCCTTCTTCATCTACCAAGAAACTTGGTGCTAGACCTTGCCTTGCCTTATCTCTGATTTTGACCATATCAATGTCATTTTCTAAAGTTGCTTTTACTTTTTCTACAAGGGATGATCTAACTGTTAAATGAGCCAGAAATGTACCTGACTCAGTGATCTCGAAGAATACTCCATCAGCTTCCAATTCTTGTAGTTTATGTATTAGAGACCTCCTTATAGTGGCAATGTGAGCTAAACTTCCCATAGACTTTCGACTTAGAGCATCAGCCACTACATTTGCTTTACCTGGATGGTAAAGGATGGTACAATCATAATCTTTCAGAAGTTTCATCCACCTTCGTTGCCTTAGATTGAGATCTCTCTGCTAAAAAATGTACTTAAGGCTTTTGTGATCTGTAAAAATTTTACAAGTCTCCCCATACAAGTAATGTCTCCAAATCTTTAGAGCAAACACTACAGCTCCCATTTCCAAATCATGAGTGGGGTAATTCAATTCATGCTTTTTAAGCTGACGTGAGCCATAAGCTATGACTTTACCATGTTGCATCAACACACATCCTAAGCCTATCTTTGAGGCATCACAGAATACAGAGTAACCCCCTGGTCCTGATGGTAGGATTAAGACTGGTGCAGAAGTTAAACACTCTTTCAATTGGGTGAAACTTTGCTCACATGAATCATCCCAAATGTATTTAACATTCTTTCTGGTTAACTTATTTAATGGGAGAGCCGTCTTAGAGAAATCTTTGACAAAGCTACGGTAATACCCTGCTAAGCCAAGAAAACTACGTACTTCCGACATAGTTGTTGGTCTAGGCCACTGTTTAACTGCTTCAATTTTACTTGGATCTACATGAATACCTTCTTGGGAAATAACATGTCCCAAAAACGTTACATGACTCATCCAGAATTCACATTTTGAGAGCTTTGCGTACAACTGATGCTCTCTCAAGGTCTGAAGCACTATTCTCAAATGTTCAGTATGTTCTTCATGACTCTTTGAATATACCAAAATATCATCAATAAATACAATTACAAACTTATCAAGGAATGATTTGAACACTCTGTTCATTAAATCCATAAATGCTGCTGGGCATTTGTCAACCCAAAAGACATCACAAGAAACTCATAATGTCCATACCGTGTACGAAAAGCAGTCTTAGGTATATCATCACTCTTAATTCGTAACTGATGATATCCAGACCTTAGATCAATCTTTGAGAAGTATTTTGCTCCTTGAAGCTGATCAAACAAATCATCTATCCTTGGTAAAGGATACTTATTCTTCACTGTGACTTTATTCAGCTGACGATAATCTATACATAGTCTCATAGAACCATCTTTCTTTTTCACAAAAAGAACAGGAGCACCCCAAGGTGAAAAACTTGGGCGAATGAACCCTTTGTTTAACAAATCTTCCAATTGTTCTTTGAGTTCTTTTAGCTCAACAGGAGCCATACGATAAGGTGGAATAGAAATTGGTCTTGTGTCTGGGACCAAATCAATACTGAACTCAATATCTCTTTCTGGCGGTAATCCAGGTAAATCTTCTGGGAACACATCTGGGAATTCATTAACCACATGTATGTCTTCTAACTTCTGTTCTTTCTTTTCTAAATCTTTGATAAAAGCTAGAAATCCCTGACATCCCTTTCGCAACATACGCCGGGAACTTAACATAGATATCATGTTGCAAGGTACATCACTTCGATCTCCTTGAAACACAAAATTACTCCTCCCCGGCATATTAAAGGAAATAACTTTATCACGACAATTTATAGTAGCATGACAAGAAGATAGCCAGTCCATCCCTAGAATCACATCAAAATCTAACATATTGAGAACCATAAGATCTATCTCAGTTTCCATGCCTCCAACGATTATTTTACAAGAATGATAACATGTTTTAACCATCAAAGTCTCTCTCATCGGTGTGGAAACCAATAATGGTTCTTTAAGAATAATCGAATCAATTGCAAATCTCTTGGCAAATAGGGGTGACACATATGAGTGAGTAGAACCGGGGTCAAACAAAATACGTGCAGCAAAAGTATTAACAGATAATATACCTGTAACTACAGCATTGGATGTTTGAGCATCCTTTCGGGTTAGAGCATATACTCTTGCATTTCCTCTGCCAGCAGCTTGTTTTCCACGGTCACCTTGGCCTCTTCCAGAACCTCTTCCCATACTACCCCCTATTGAAGGGGTTGGTGTTTGAGTAATAGATTGTGGTCGAGGTGGCAAAGTAGACCCTTGACCTGGTCTTGTCATGAGCTGAGGGCACTCCCTTATAAAATGTCCTTTTTGTCCACAGTTAAAACAACCTGTACCAACAGTGTTTAACCTGCATTCTCCGAAATGAAACTTTCCACATTCAGGACATTGAGGTTTTTCCCTTCTACCTTGAGTACCTCCTCTACTAGAAGAGCTAAAACCACCCCTGCTCTCTGAACGAGGCTTAGCCACACTGGCTGTAGAATAAGTTGACTTAGTAGGAGTGGCTGGAGCATTTTGTGATGCAGTAAAGGGTTTCAAAGTCCCTGAGTCTTCCCCTTGATCAAAAGATCTTCTATATCTAGCTTTCTTCTTTTGATGATATCCTTCTTTATTCTTTGACCTCTTTTCCATTCTTCGGGCCACATCAACAGCCTCTGAGTACGAAGAGTAATCGTTCATATTAGAACCCACTTGATCATATAAGGCATCACGAAGCCCTTTCACAAACTTTTCTATTTTCTTCCTTTCAGAAGGAATGATTTCAGGGGCATATTCAGATAATTTAACAAACTGAGCTGAATACTCGTCAACAGTCATGGTTCCCTGCCGTAGATACAGAAAATCTCTGGCCCTGGATGATCGTTCACTTGCCGGAAGAAATTCATCCATAACCAATCTGTAAAATTCTGTCCACATAACTGGCGGTGCGCTTTGAATTCTATCTTTCTTCCAGTTCCTCCACCATTTACCAGCCCTACCTTTTAACTGAAAGGAAGTGAATTCTACCTTTTGAGTAGGAGAACACCCTATAGCATCACAGATTGCTTCACAATCTTCAAGGAAACATTGTGGGTCCTCTTTGGGATCTTCTCCTAAAAAAGTAGGAGGCCTCATTTTCTGGAATTCAGACATTCTTACCTCTCTTACATTAACTCCTTCAGCTTCAACAATAGGAGGATCCATTGGCAGGTTAGCTTGTGCAGTTCGACCTCTCATTTCAGCCTCAAATCGGTCAAATCGTTCATTCATCAAATTAATCACATGTGCAATAGTTGCATTACCAACGTGAGCATCAGGTTCGACTCTACTTGCTTGCTCACTAGTTGCGCCCTCAGTACTTTGAACATGTAAACTATCACCACGGTTAGGATCATCTTGCACATGTACTGGTGGATTTATGGCCCTCCTTGGACCCATATGCTCATTATTATTAGAAGATCCTTCTGACATTGATCTGTCATAGATCTACACACATAACAAACAATTTTTAGACATAAACAAAATATCACTTACTAGCCCTACTGAGAAGTTATCTATAAAATGACGTTATACTCTACAAGGTCTTTTATGGAACGTAATCCTATGGTCATGCCGCGGCTCATGACAATAAGGAAGGGCCCACAAAGATCACTTTGCTCTGTACTCTATAGGGGACCTATAAAACCTTTCCTCTAATACCAAATTGTCACATCCCAAAAATTGAGCATGTGAAAAGATACTACTCATTTGATAAAATTCTCAAACATACGTTGTTTACATATATTCTGTAAGGTTTTACATTCAACCTTAATCATTCATTCCACACTACAGAATTATATTCATCTGATAAGCAAATATAGACATACATAGTCTGATATTTCTATCTCATCGCAAGCCTAGGAGACCTATAGAAAGTACAGAGCGTTTCTAGTATCCACATTAATAAGTACTGGTATCCCACCAGACAGAAATAGAGTGTAATCCCAAGGGGCTTCTAATCTTCCAACGGATACTCTTCTTCTTTGTTTTCTGTATCTGAAAAATAATCATAGGGAGTGTGAGTTTATTTAAAAAATCAGTAAGTAAATAACTGTACTATATAGAATATCAAAAGTACAAATACCACATTTACTCATATAATTAATTGTCTTATACATCGAGTAGTATGGGACTCTAACCCTTTCAAACTCATGAATAAGATTTCTTAGATATACAACGAGTAGTATGAGACTCTAACCCTTTCAAACTCGTGAATAAGATCTCATCGGTATACACCAAGTAGTATGAGACTCTAACCCTTTCAACTCGTGTATAAGCTTTCTTAGATATACACCGAGTAGTATGAGACTTTAACCCTTTCAACTCGTGTATGGGTTTCATAGATATGCACTGAGTAGTATGGGACTTTAACCCTTTCAAACTCGTGTATTAGATCCCGTAGATCTTTACTCATTGACAAGATAGTGAGAATTTATCACATAGCACAATTGTCATGAAATAAAATAATTTCTACATACTCTTATTTCTACCGATCATCATATACTCCCATATGAAAATTGATTGCTTATTACCCAAATAATATTGTAAATGGGACTTATATTATACTTTGACTAGTAATATCAAATTAGCTGAGCAAGGTTATTCACTCACCTTGATGTTTGTCCAAGTTTACCTTGTTCCACACTAGAATTTGTGTAGGAAAATTTCCTAGTAAAATATATTACAAGGAAACATAAGAAAGGAAACAAAATCACGAAAATACGCAAAATTTTCTGATTGCTACAGTACCGGTTCGCTACAGTACCTGTTCGCTACAGTACGGTTCGATACAGTAACGTTGACTACTACAGTACCGTTGACTGCCGACACTACAGTACTGCTACAGTACCCGAAGAAAATTTTTCAGATTTTTTTTTCCGAAATTTCTGGTCACTACAGTAACTCGAAGAAAAATTCCAGATTTTCAGTTGCTACAATACTTCGAATTTTGCAGAAAATCTTTCAAAAAATTCATCCTTTCCTTTCTTTTGATTCAAAACCAGAATCTCAACTCTTTTAACCGATTATAACTCAAATATAACTTCTAAAACAACTGAGATTCACGAATTATCATCAAAATCTTCAAGAACAAAACATCCTCTAATCTTCCATATAAACTTAGATTTAAGGAAAATAATAAGATTAAAGCTTACCTTTGATCCTTACAAAGCTTTTGAACCGAACAAACAATCAAAACTCTGAAGATCAAGGAAAGGATTTGAAAAGAGGATGAAGAAAGGAGAGAAAACTTCCACTGTTCAGTTTTCAGCTTTTCCTTCTGCGTAAGAAATGAGAGGGGTACTATTGAAACTTTATATTAAATATTTCTAATGGGTTATTCAATAACCCATGGGTATCCATAACCCAATATCCAAACCCATCCAGTCAATTTACAATAAATAGACTAATTGACCATTCTGAAAGCACTTTTCCATGAATTTCACCATTCTTAGAATATATCCCACATTGTGCAAATATTTAGTCCAGTCATTTAACTCAATTTTCATAAATAATATTCAAAGAGAACAATTAAATATGAAAATTAAATATGACCAAAATAAATAACTAAAGTAACGTTGTAAAATTCTAAAATACTCTTAAGCGAGTTATATTGCGAAATTAACGGGTATTACAAATACATTCTAAATAGTATCTAAATCTTAATAGAGACAACATACCTTTACACCAATAAGATTAAGTCTAGAAAAGTCAGGATTGGCTCCCCTCCAGTCGCTGGAGGCGCTAGAGATCCAACGGGTAAAAAGAAAACTTGTTAATTTTTTTAATTTTTTTTAAAAAGTCTAACCCAAAGAAACGTGAGATTTAAATGCTCCAAAGTACATTTTTAATTGAGTCTGATGGTAGCACAGGCCCACTATATATTGAGAGTGACAAAATAGTAACATTAGATTATTAATTGAAGGGGAAAATATCCAGTTATTCACAAAGAATAGCACCACTAAAAAATAAGCTTGAATTTAACAATTAAAAAGCTCTTGTACTATGATATTCAAGTTCACAAATACAAACTTCCGGAAAGAGATAATTTTAACACACCAAGCAAGATAAATCACACTCAAAAAAATGCCGAGATACTAATAAGAAACAAAAAAGTTGAAAAAAAAAATAGATAATTTCCTTTTTTTTTTCCAAAAAATAAAAATATTCTTAAACATATTAAGTAAAATTTAAGCTGTTAGAAACTTAGCAGTCTTAAAATACAGAAAGTTGATTTCGTGATGCAGCCTTTCTCCTTCGTATGGTAGGATTAATTTAACGAGTTATCCTCAAAATTCCATTTCGAAATACCTTTATCTCCGTTAAAAAAGAATTGTATAATTAATATAGTTAATATAATTAGATATTTTTAAAATTTAGTAAAACTAAGAATATTATATTGTTACTTTTATCAAAAAAAAAAAGAATACTCTATTGTTGTTAATTAATTTTAGAAAAATTGTAATATTTTGTCCTTGAGAAATAAATGCACAAATTATTTAGTCTATGAATATTAAAACTTACAATTAAAGTTTTGCAAGATACGTCTCAACTATTTAGTCTCTAAAACTTAAAATACACAATTCAGTCTTCAAAGGTTTTTTACTCACTAGTCACTACCTTAGTATGCATATACACTCTAGAAACTAACATACAACAAATGGTTTTGAAACTAAAATATTTTTTATTTTTATTTTATATTTTCATTTCTTGAAATACTGAAAATATCTTTTTAGTGTTTTCAAATTTAAATATATTTTAAAAAATCATTAAACTCAAAAAAACACATTTTCAAACCTAAATAAAATAGAAAATGTCCAAATCAAAACAGGCTTTAAAATTTTCAAAATCTAACCTTACATTTCTATGGTTTGAGAATTCGTTGAAACATGCATCTTTTAAAAACTGAATTTCATGTGTACATTTTTTTTTTAATTTCAAAGACTAGGTAGTTGAAACATGTATCTTTCAAGGACCAAAAAGTACATTTTCTCTAGATTTTAACATGTTTACTTTCATCTTTTCAGGCAAAAATTAGAAAATCATTGGATTTTAGGCAATAAGCATCTCCGGGATATATTTTTCTCACAACTTGAAGAAAGTAATTGTGTTCATCCAGTTTCCCTGTGATCGATAGTGCTCATCCTACTTAACTCAACCTGTTGATCCTCAATTCGACTCACAGCTCTGGAAAAGCTAGAGCCTGCAAATGACAATGACATGGTATGTTCTTTTGCAAGACGACGCCGTTGCTTAATGCTCGATATACCCTGTGAAACCTCACCTATAGAGGGGCGTTTCCTGGGTGATTTATGCAAGCATTTGTGTGCAATTTTAGCAAGCTGCCTCACTTCTTCGAGGCTGCATTTTCCTACTAGTTTCTTGTCAAGTATCCCATCTACACCATCATAATCCATTGCTGCCTGCAAGAAAATAAACAAATAAATAAATAAAGAATTAAACAAAGGGTTGTTTGTTTTGAACTTGAATACTCTACAATTTTGGTGAGATTTGCAAAGTTTAGTCCTCAAATTTAGATTATACATTCCAAATTAGACGGATTAGATTAAATTAAAAAATTTTAAAAAACAAACCTCATAATTTTTTTTTTATTCTACACCATCTATTTGGAATGGAATGGACGGTCTAAATTTAAGAATTAGACTCTGTAGTTCCTTCCATAAATGCAAAGGATCTAGACTAGTTTGTTTCAATGAAAGGTGATACTTTTGATATTTGGCACGAAACTTCCTTTGTTTGAGGAAGATTCTATCTTAGCCCTTGGATGTTGCATTTTCAGTCTCGTCTTCTACAGGTAATTTCTTTTAATGTAGCTTCTCACACATTGAAATATTTTCAATGTTGTTTCAAAAGTTTACACCAAATTTAACATGTTGGCTTTTTTTGGGATTGGATTACCTAGCTGGACTAATTCACACATCAAACTGCTCACTCCAACTATGTTGAAGTTTGACATAACTTTCAGATAGTGATAGGATGACAGAGACTAAAAAGGACTAAATTGAAATGGATCATTTATAAGGGACGAAATTGAAAGTGAATTTATGTGTGCCAGGACTAAAACAAGTTTTCCTTTTTTTTTTTGTTCCCAAAAGAAAAAAAAATTTTCCTTCATAAAAATACTGCTACCAAAATGGTGAAAAGCAACTTCTGTCTTCCTATGTTGTCCAATGAAAATCAACTCATTCCCCCCCCCCCCCCCCCAAAAAAAAAATTTCATATAAAACACTTGGAAAAAACAATTTCCACCAGAAGGAACGGACATAAGGTGTATGGTATGAGAGTGTATAACAATGCCAATATCAAAATGAAGCTGCATTTTTCCAAAGAAAGGATAGCTTACAAGGTTAATATATTCCATCAAATTTTGACGTGGGTGGATGGCAGTGATGAGCTCAAAAATGATGATACCGAAGCTGTAGATGTCACTCTTCATTGTAAACTTGTTAGTGGAAATGTAGGATGGGTCCATGTAGCCATATGTACCTTTTAGGCCAGAATTTCGCCCATCAAAGATCTCCTCCTTTGACAGCCCAAAGTCAGCAACCTGAATACTCACCAATTTGAAGATAATTAACATCTAACCTCACCACATAATAGATGGTTAACAGTAATACCAAAGTTTTTAAGACTGGACTAGTTATTGAACCGGTAGAACTACGGGTTCAAAATTTATTAGTTTAATTACGGTTGAACCGTTTGTAATTAAATATAAATCTTTTTTATTTTATACATTAAAAATTTAATGTAATAAATTAATAAGTCTATTCATACTTAAGTTTGACAAACTTATAAAGAGTCTAAACAGATTGTTAAACATTTTTGTACACATTTAACAATAATTCCTAATCTAAATAATATATGAATGTGGAACAAAATTTAAAATTAGTTAAAAAATGATATTTCAATAATGCCTATAAGTAGAATAACACATTAGTATCATAAAATGTATGAAAAAATTAAGAAAATATATAAAAAAATTAAAAAACAAAAATAAAACTAAAATTGGTTCAATCATTAAATTGTATGGTTTTATCTTCTTATTTTTCCCAGGTTTTTGACTGGTTTTTTGTGACTGGTTCACTAGGATAAACCAAAATGATCGTGTAATTAGTTCACTAGTTTTCCAATCTGATTGAGCGGTCCAATTTTCAAAATAGTGGTTAATACTATAAACTTAGTTATTAGACCGGGTCCAACTAGTGACTTGGCAAACTGGTCTGGTACTATCTATTGCATTGTTTTTGCAACTGAATTGGATTCACTGGTAGTTTATAGTGACCTAGTACCTGACCCTTCTACCAATTCAATGTCCAATATGGTTCAAAATTCAAAATAACTATAACGACAAATTCCCAAGGCTAGACAGAACAATCTTGTTTCTTACTTCCTTAGCACACTGCTATTATGCACATTTGAACAATCAAAATGCCCAACACTAAGATTCTGCTGGGATCATAGCCACAAATTTTGGTTTTCTCTAATTTTTCCCTTAAAGCTAAGCCTAAAATGTAATCATAGCATATCAGCAAGTCATTATACAGAAGACTAATTAGAATGAAGGAAAATCAAGTAAAAACTGCTTGGATTGTTCAAGGCCGGGATATATCTAATCTAAAATACATAAAAGCAAACTGTACTTCAAGTTGAAGAGGAAGATCTCATTTCCATGTCAAGGTGAAGAGGAAAATAATCACCAACGCATGCATTAACTTGTGCAGGAATTGCTAAATTAATATTGGAACAGTTTTGTCTTTGACAAAATTGCAATTCTTTGTATCTTTTGAAACATATATTTAATCACCTTAGGGAAGAATATATATATATTTTTTGCTTGATTTAATATCATATATTTGTTTTAGAAAGTACATTGGAAATTTGATGTATCAGAAAGAACTTGTCAAAACAAGCTTACCTCAGCTCGCATTGAGTGATCTAACAATATATTGGCAGATTTCAAATCACGGTGGATGACGGGTGGGACTGCCTGATCCATGCATTTTCATATTAACAATATCCATTTTCAAATAGCATAATAGAACAAGTATCAGGGAACATACTCCTTCATGAAGGTATTCAATTCCGTGAGAAATATCAAGAGAAATTTGCAGCCTTTCATCCCAGCTTAAAACCTTCTCTTCACCTAGATAATTGCATAATATGAACTTTTCACTATACAGACAATTTAATATCTTCAAAAAAAAAAATGTAAAAATTTTACTCTAATATATCTCAGCTGGGGGCAAAAAGGATGAAAATCTATGATATACTAGTACTCATTAATCCAGATTTCCCTCTGAAATTGTGGGAAAAAAATAGATATGACAGAAAGCAATGAAGCATGGACATGCAACACATACAAACACGGTAGATTCACCTCTGTTAATTTTTTTTTTGGGGGGGGGGGGGGGATTTGTGTCCTAGTCATGTCAGGCACATGTACAAGCTATTTTTTTTTTTTTTTCATTTGACACATATGGATTGTGTGTCATGACAATCTTGGTGTCTGTGATAGGTATTGGGTGTATTGTGGGTGGTGACCTTTTCTGTAATGTGGTTACAGGGGCATAAAGGGACATTTTAGACAGTAAAATTAGTTATAAAAAGAGGGGAGAGGAAGAGAGAGATATCGTGGAAAATTATTTGCTCTGGAGGGGCTCTAGCTCTAGGAGACTTAGTCTTTGGATAATTTCCTTTTATTTTCTTTATCTGCTGTAGTTTTGGTCATTGTTCTTCTGTCTCTGTAGTTTGTAAGGTTCTGTTCTCCTTTATTTTTGAAATAAAAGTCTTGGTCTCCCCTCTTTTTATAACTAATTCTACTGTCTAAAATGTCCCTTATGCCCCCTGCAACCGCATAACAGAAAAGGTCACGACCCACAATACACCAATACCTATCAATTTGACACCTGAAAACAGGTCTATCTGTGCTTTATAAATGGAAAAGGAAAGCAAGAAAACCACTAGAACTTTAACTGTCTAGACCTTCCACAGGAACACCCCAATTTCTGCCCACCTCTCCCTCTACCCTCACCCACCTTTTTCTCATTTCCCTCACAAATTTCCTCTAGAGCCTCCTAATAAAGGCTTTGACATGTCTCTGCAGCCCAAATCTCTTAACAACCTCATTACTCTACCTTGCAAAACAGTGGTGGGGCCATCGGGCTATTAAAAACTTCCTCTATAGTTGATGACAATATCAGGTTGGTCTAAAATTAAAGCCAAAGAAAAATAATTTTAAGTTAAGATAAACATGAAAAAGAATTTATGCTTACCATGTAGAAGGTTTTCTAAACTTCCGTTACTCATGAACTCATAAATCAGAATGCGCTGTCCTTTATCTACACAATATCCTAACAAATTCACAAGATTTCGATGATGCAGTCTTCCCAGCAAAAGCACCTGCAACAACATCTTATTAAATCATGAAAAATACAACAAGCCAAGTTTGTGACTGATTATCATTTAAGATCTTGAGGCACTCAGATCAGAAGTAATGTCACTGGTCCAAACAAAACCAAGTGGAAGTGGGGTGACCTCTTTCACCATCTTAAATCCCAATATGTTCTTTCTGGTGTCAAATATAAAAGTCCATTGCCTCAGCAGGCTTTTGTGTGGCAATTATGATAACAAAATTGCAATACGCACAGAAACTTTGTCATGCCCTTAGGTCACTCAGGAAAAGTGTTGCGAAAGCAAGAGTTTATAGCAATGGAACAAAATATTCTTACATAAATTGACTGAAAATTCGTGACAGAACTATAAAACAAACACTCTTTAAATGCCAATGATCACTGAAGTTAAAGTTGGATGGGCATGACCTGCATGGTTTCTCTGGGTTTATTATTTTGGTTATTTAATGAATATAAAATTTAGTCTTGATGAGTACGTAGGACAAACCAAAGGAAAAAGAAAAAAGTGTGACAAGGAGAAAAGTGATAAGTCATATGATAATTAAAGAAGTCTCTTCCAAAAACATATAAATCAGTACAGATGAAATAAATTTTTTTTTTTAAAAAAAAGAAGAAAATGTTTGTTTTTCACAAACCTAGTATCAAGTAGCTTCTGTCCATACCTCTGTTTGGAATTCTCTCTCTCCTTGTTTGGAATTGGAACCAAGCACCTTCACAGCTACCACCTCACCTGTAGGCATTGTTGCTTTATAAACTGTGCCAAATGATCCTTGTCCCAAGACAGCTGTGAAATTTTGTGTAGCTTTCTGAATTTCTCTGGAAGGTTTAAAATGTTACTTTTTCCATTAAAAATAAATTAAATATACAATTTCTTGCCCTACTTTCTTTATTTCTTTGTTCTCATAAATTAATTTGTAATTAAACCGGTTTACCTAAGTCACGGCTCTGAGGCACAAAGAAATTTCATTATGCAGACAGCAGACACTTATCAATTCCACAATTCAAACAATCTACACATTTTGATTACAATAATATATGCTTGTCATTCCAATGGTAGTTATCAATGATATGAACATTTTGGAGGAGCAGTAACATGTTTAACATTTCACACACATCTCTGTACCCATGAAGAAAGAGATTACAGAAAGACAGAGTAAACCTAATGCTCATTAACAAATTATACGTACTTGTATGAGTATCTAAAAATGCTTGAAGGTGATGCAAACTGATCTTTCTTTTTACGATTCCACCAAGAGAAATGGGAATTTTTCTGCAGATTTTCTAACCCTGAAGCAGTTATGGAACTTGTAAGAGAAGCACTGAAGTCAGTGCTTGTTCCTAATCCATTTGTGCGTATTGGAAGTGTTGTAAGAGAACGCTCATTTGCACATCGTCTAAGATGAGCACGTCTCTTGTACCACCTTATGATGAAAAATATGAGAGAAGCTATCAAAATGCCAAAGGCCAAACCAACAGTGACACCAATGATAACTAAATCAGCTTGATGAACCATTATTTGATCTCTCTTGACATTCAAACAAATCTTGCAGGCAAATAACTCTAGAGGCCCCTGTTACAAAGTTGGCATACATCTAAGTTAATCCGATATTTAAATGAGCTAGAACTGACATAATTGAACACTCAAGATAGTAAGTGATATAAGTTCTATTTTATTCTCGTAATTTTAGGAGAGGAGGGGAGCAGTAATACTTATAGACAAATGGCAACCTTCTTATAAATAGTAATTCCATCAATGAGCAAGCAAATATCTATATTGGATGGTCTTCTGTAGAAATGCAACATGATTTAGATTAGGAAAATTTTGGGTCTTAAAAGTTATATGCTTGGAAAAGTATCATATACAACTAACAAACTTAAGAGAAAAAAACAATAATGCCTATCCTTATTAAAACATCAAGTGTTTTTTTTCAAGTATCTAAAGCAAAGGTGTGATATAAGGAGAGAACATAAGATGGAAGCCTTAATTGTTAGACTGTAAATCTTCAAGTCTGAAAGACAAAATTTAAAGAAACTAATAGAACTGTACTATAAACATGAGGGCAAAGAAATGCACATGAACCATTATGCATCAATATATATATATATATATATATACAGGTCAAATGTTTCTAGTTTCCTAAAAAATAGAACCAACGGAAGAAAAAGTTTATAGAACTAAAACATGAGGCCAAATATCACTATTTTTCTGTGATTTATATAACAATTATTGCAGCAGGCTTGGAAGAAAATGTTGCCATTAAAAAAACACTTCGACAGAAACTCAAACATTCTGGTTATTTTGTTATTCTGATTATTTATCCATTTGTTAATCAATTATACACATATCAAAGGTTCTCCAAATTGCCAATACGAATTGGTTCAAACGGTTGAAAGGATTCGAACAAAGCATTTCCATCCTCATGTGCAATGTTTGAATTGTTCCTTTTTAGTGTTAGTCCCGCTTGGTGCTCAAATATCTCCACGAAGATTTACTGGTGCCCAAGAACTAGCTGAGTAGCCTCCACACGGGACAAAAAGGTCCTCGGAGGTAATCTTTTCATTGATCCTCTACTTCCCTTTCTGCATCCCAAGTATATCATCAGAGCGCTAACTGTAGTCTTAAAGTATCCTTATTACAATCTTAGATTGAATATGATGCGCCCAACAAGTTTCTCTTCTCCTAAAATTCTTCCAACAAAATAACCGACAAAATTCTCCCAAAACAATCCCGTCACCCACAAAACTTCGCACTCCACCAAGCGAAATCAAAACAAATCAAACAAAACTCAGAATCAGTAAAGTCAATAAACCGACCAAAATCCTGAAAATCCCGTACCTTATCCGGCTATCAGCTCAAGCACACAGCCATAACAATCAGATTTTCCGTAATCAGCGATTAGTTATATTCTAGCGCATCTTTTGGCTGCTTAGTCAATGCTATTTAGTCAATGCCAGGGAATAAGCAGCGACACAGTGGAAGAAAGAAACCGCATTGAGAAACAACAGGGACTGAAAGAGAAAGAGTCGTCGTTGGAGGCTTTTGGAGCGGAATGTAAATAAAGAAAAACACGGATTCAGTAATGGGAATATTGGGGAAAATAATAAATTCGAGAGTGGGTTTAATAATAAAAAAGGTACATTAAAAATGAAGCAGGAAAAGTGGAAAACCCAAAGGCGGACGCAATAAATAAAGCACGTAGTTGATGAAATAAAGCGACTGCTTTTATTGGATTAAGCATACCAAGATTGCACCTTTTCTATTTCTTTAAAGAAAATACTATATTAACAATTTTGTTTCAGAAAGATATACTGGTGAATATTTATTCTTTCAAAGTTTAATTTTATATAATTTAATTTTGATAAAAATATTTTTTTATATTTTTAATATTTATAATAATTTTTAATTTTATTCTCAATAATTTTTTTACATGAATTATGTTTTATATATTTTATTTTTGTTTCAAATTTATTTCTTTTATTAATGATGTTTATTTCAAAAACAGAAAATGATGAGTTGGAGTTGTTTGAAATTATTTTTGTCAAGATTGTGATTTAAATATTAAAATCTTACAATCTTATGATTCTAAACAACCCGAACAATTTCGATTTTATGTAAAATTTAAATCTGCTAAAATCTCAACAAAATCTCGATTTAAATCTTAAAATCTTATGATTTTATGATTTTATCGATTCTATAACATTTAAAATTTTTGTTATTTTTTTATTTGTTGATATGTTTATAATCTATTAAGTTAATTGGGATAGAAAAAAGTCATTAAACAAACTTAAGTCTTTACTAATGTTATACAATTACAATCTTACCACTCATAATTTGTTTAATTTTTAACTTAGTTTAGTGAAAGCTGACAATGAGATATAATATTATAAGTTTTGAAAGAGAAAATGTTTATTTGATTTTTTTTTTAAAAAAAGAGTTCTAATTACAATAGAAAATGGGTTTTTTTAACTAATTGTATAACATTTGAGATTGTTTTATTTTAATTTAATGAGATATTGATAGTTCTGTATTATTTACAAAATTTATATTATTATATATATTATTTTATATATTTGATAGGATCTTACGATCATTGATTTAATCTATTCTGTGTCCCTTCCAATCATGTATAATATCTTGATCTTGATAACTATATTTTAGATGTGTTACGTGGACTCCCAATCAGCATTTTTCGTTAAAGGAATAAACAACGTTAATAAAAAGGTAAATTTAAAATAAAAATAAAATATGTAAGACAGAACTAAAACAAAAAAACTTTAAGAACAAAATTAAAATTTATTGTGAACGCTAAAACATGAAAAATATTTTTATTTTTAATCTTTAAATGATATATACTCGTATGACAGCCTTATTGAGTTTATTATTCTTTAAAAACAACAATTTAATCTAAAAAAAGATTAGTTTATAGTAATTTTCAACTTAGAAAGAATAACTCATTGAACACTTTAATTTTAAGAATTAAATGATAAAAACATATTTTTGAAGACTAATTTATTTGTTTACTAAAAAAATTAACTCTGTCTAATACCCTGAAAATATAAAAATAGCAACTCCGCCAATATTTAAAGAAAAATATTTGACCCAAGTGGCACTTAATGTAAATGATAGAAGATTCTAATGTACGCCTGTTCTCCTCCTATATTTTATTTTCTATCTCTTTTGTTGTAAAAAAATTAAAATATGTTGTTTTTCTAAACATGGCTTCAAGTCAAACACTTATGTTTCTGAATTGACATACTTAATTCTTTATAAGATACATTTAATTTATTTATTTATTTTAATTCTAAGATACAAGATAGTAACCTCTTCAGCAGGCTGAATTCAAATAGCATCTTTTGTGACCTTATGTATTAATTAATGGAATTCGATGGAAACCTCTTTTTTTTTTTTTTGGTGATGAAAAGAAGAGTCCATATCTAAATTTGATCTACCTGATTTTCTTACCAACAATCTACATTTTTTTTATTTTTATTTAATCTGAATTACCTGTTATAAAATAAAAAAATCAAATAGTTGAATTTGAAAATAAACTTCTTTCCGCACACGAAAATGAAAAAAAAAAAATTCCATTTCCAGACTTATCGTACTTGGAATTAATCTGCTCTTTCGGCTGGCTCTCCATTTTCAATTCTCAAAAGTCTTGTTACCTACTTTTGTAAAACAAATAAAAAAAAGAAAGGAAAAAAAAAAGGAGAGAGACACGTTAGTCCTCAACGATATGATATATTCAGGGGAATAAATTTTTATAAACGTTGAGCTCAAAATTTAAGCACATATAATAAAGATAAGATACAAAAAAAAAAAAAAAACACACACACACACACCTCCTGAATTTATTCCTTATGAAACATTTAAGGTATCTCTGTGGTTGATATATTCATATAATCAAAAGATACTGTAACAACTAAATTAGTTTGTTGCAGTGGTGGATCGATGGTTAAAAAATATTTTATTTTAAAAAAATCAATTATTTGCGTTTAGAAAATTCGGAAGAAATTAACTCTACCTATTAAATGAAAAGATATTAGTGATATCTTAAATATATCATTAAAAAAATTACAAAAGCTTTTTTATTTTTCAAATAAATTTAAAAACAAAATATAATTGCATAATTTATTTGATAATTTTATTAGACTTGGATTTTCTCCATTTGGGGTGGAAAATAAAGAATCTATTTCCTTAATTATTTACCCTAAATCAAACGTTTATAATTAAAAAAAATATCGTATATAGTTTGACTATTATTTTTCTGGACAAAACCTATATATAGTTTTTTATATTTTCATCTCATACTTCTAATATTGAAAATGATTAGTATAAAAAATAGGAGATGTTATGAAAGAATAATTTTCAAACATAAACCAATCACTACATCCAACTATGTTAACTCCAGTTAAGTCTTTAAACAAGAGCTCAAACTCTTATACCAATTGAAAATAATGTTTGAATCCCAAAAGGGTAGTGAATTAGATTTTATAAATTTTTCACAAAACTTTATTAGAAGTTAAAATTTTTTTTTAAAATTGTACAATGCTAAAGATAATAATTCAATTCAGAAAATCAATATGTTATCAAGATGAATATTGAAGAGAGCAAGATATAAAAGAGCAAATATAAATGTGCACAAATTAAAGAGTAAGGGAGAAGAAGATTGACACTGGCAATTTATACTAGTTCGGCTAAACTAAGTCTACATCTAGTCCTTAAGCAAATCACTTGAGTATTTCACTATCAAGCTTGTTAACTGTTGGTACTTGCAAACCACAAGAAGTTCGATTTGGATACTTGTTGAAACCATTACAAGATTGTACACGGTTGATACTTGCCGACCACGGAAATTCGATCGGGGTATTTGCGAAACCGCAACAAAGAATTTATAAATTTGGGCTCCTCCACAACCCAAAACAAGTTCTTCCAACACTGGTACTTGCAAACCACAACTCAGAATAATATTGGTGTTGATTAAGATCAACAAATACAAAGAAACTCTCTCTAAAGAGTAGATGAATACAAATAAAAATCTTATAACTCTAATGATAAAGAATATGCAACATTTGGCTAAAAGGAGTTTTCTTTCTCTCAAATATGATAGAACAAATTAATATCACATTGTAGTACTTTGTTCTAGCTCAAAATTGTATATCTATGGTTATATATATAGGATATAAGAAACTAGCCGTTATATAGCTGTTACAGCACTTAAAAGTGCAGTTCTAGGTGGACCGATCGACTAGTCACTCAATATGACCATTAGATTCAAAAATGTGACCGTTATACAATATTTTCAAGGCTACCGGTCAACTAGTTGGAGTCACCTGGTCGACCTCCAGCTGATAGTAGCAAAACACAATTTTTTAGCTCTCTTTAAAGATTCATAACTCCCTTATTTGAACTCCATTTTAAGCAAATTATATATCATTGGAAAGCCCTTGGAGTCTAATTTCAAATGAAATAATTTTCACTCAAAGATTATTTTCAATTTAAAAGATCTGATCAAAAAATAACTATAGGTTAGAATAAATTAATTTTTGAGTACAATAAAATTAACTTTCATTTTTTCAAACTATATTTTAAATGGTCATATCTTTCTCATTTAGACTCCATTTCGAATAAATAATATACCGTTGGAAAGCTCTTTGAATATACTATCAAATGAGATTAAGATTCTTGAAAAACTAATTTTTCATTTAGGAGATATGATATAAAGAGTAACCAAAAGTCAAAAACCAACTTTTGTAAAACTTCATATCTCACATATCTCACTATCTTTTTGTTCAAAATACTTGAGCCAATGTATGCAAATCTAAATCATTGAGTTGCACAAGTATACTAGCCTATTTAAAATATACCTAATATAATCACATGGGCTATCTAGATGCATTCAAACTTCCAAGACTTCAAATCTTCTAGTTCTTCATTTCTTGGAGCTATGTTGTTTTCTTGAGTGAGGCAAGATTTTTTTTTCCTTGTTCTTTAATCCAATGCTCACTCTTCTTGTTTTAAACCAACCTATAAAAGATATCTTACTTGCAAACCAAATGGTTAGTTCAATTTACAAAAAATAGCATGATTCAATATAAATTATTTCATTCTAAATAATATGATCATGCTTAAATTGTAGCACAAGAAATACATATGTGAAATACTTTTCTACATATCAAGGCTAAAATTCTTAGACAATGTAATCATATATATATATATATATATATATATATATATTGTAAATATAATCACATATATATTGTAAAGAGCATAATTCATATATAAAATATTGCTCATTAAATAACATAATCATGCTGAAATACTTGTAGCATTTATGATAATTAATCCTTATATATTAATGCTACATTTCTCACATATTTATCATCATCAAAACTTATGACATAAAGCCTTAGGGCTAACAATCTCCCCCTTTTGATGATGACAAATCACCAAAGAAAAATATGTATCACAAGATAATGAATACTATGCAATAAGCACATATATATATTTCTCTACCATTCCTTCTCCCCGTATTTGACATCAACAAAAAGGTGTAAGAAACTCAATATATAGAGGTTAAAACACATACCTTCTTTAAGTTAAGATGTCAGAAGATGTCAATATAGCATGAGGTGAGGATACATCAAAACTTATCATCTTTTTTATTGTTAATTTCCCAATTAACATGATTTTTGTGCACTTTTTCTTGACATCTGAACCTTGATTTTGCTTGAATTCTACTGATGTAATTCTTTTAGCTTTAAGTTTTTCTAATTTGGAATTCCCTAAAATCAATGTTACTTTCTTGATTTACCCGAATTTTTATGCTAATAATTGGTGTTTGACCTTGCATTTCAAAGTACAAAGAATGATCACCAATTAGAGGAGATGAAACCATTGTATTTGATTCCTAGCTGTCAGCCCTGCATTTCAGAAGAGGAGTGCTTACCCAAGCCAGTGCCCAGCGTTGGAACTTCAACAAAAGTCAACATATGTTCTGCCACCCACTGTTGTAGCGGTGAGTTGGCATCGTTGTAGCGTAAACCAGCACCCAGCGCTAGCTATCCAGTGCCCGGCACTGGAGTAGCAGTTCTTTAGTAATTGTTTCTACCCTTCACTGCTGCAGCGGTGAGTTCGCACCACTACAGTAGTAGCCTTCCACTGCTGCCTTGATTTTTTATGCTCCACCGCTGTAGTGGTGAAGACATGTCATTGCAGCAGCGGAGCGAGTTTTCTGCCACATCAGTATTAGTTTAAATAGTTGCGGAGGTGAAATTTTTAGGGTATTCTGATACGAAGGAAGGGAGAGCATGCCGTTTTTGTTGAGAAAAAAAGGGGAACTCGATTTTCAAGGCTTTGGGACTCAATCCATCATCCAACTTTAGATTCATGGCTATTCCTATTTTTATTTTTGTTTTCTGTCATTTATATTCCATGAGTAGCTAGATTTTCCTTCTAAAGTTACTATGAACTTGATCCCAGAATAGGATTTCTCTCTCGCTCTCTCATGTATTTATACTTCGATTTAATTAATATATGTCTTTCTATTCATTTTAATGGTGTTATTTATGGATTTGATCACTCCATTATTAACTTGTTGCTTTTACTGAACTTGGGAGAGGGATGTAAGAGTAGAACACTGTTTAGGAAGGACGAGTTCGTTGATCTTAACTTAAGAATTTCGCTTGTTAGCTAATAGGAATATTAGTTAATCTCATTTAATCAAATTAGGTTGTTTAGTACAGACTCACTTAAGGAATTGAGTAGGTGTTAAGTATCTTAATTGAGATTTGGAAGATTCTTTTAAGTTAATAGAGTAACCTACGATTAATATAGGCTTTGATAGAATTGTTGGTGCATGAGATAGGTGTTGAGATTCCTAGAACTAAAGAAGGGGATTAGTGACTCTAGGCCTTTTAATATTAATTTCTTCAATCATAAGTGTATTTACTATCAATTTATTAAAAATCATAAAAAGAATTTATGTTGTGTTGAATTTTACTCTTTCAGTTCTATTAGAGCTTAGTCAATCCAAACAAATTCGTCTAACTAATTCTGTCAAATTTCTTGGGTAATTAGCCACTTAGTCCTCGAGTGAACAATACTTTTACTCTTAAATCACTGTATTACTTATGCGACTGGTACACTTGCCAAATCGCTAACATTCATTGACATTAAAAGCAATTTTCAAAAAACTTCTCATATCAAATAAAATGAGCCAAAAGATAAAACTAGAAAGAGTTTAGGCTATCCCTTAAACTTTGCATATTATGAAAAAGAATAATGAATATCCAATTTTTCAAGATGTATTCTTTTTCAAAACATACATTTAAGAGACAAAAAGCTCCTCTTGAATTTCATATCCCTTTTCCTTTGAAATTGGTTTTAAATAAGCATAAGGGAAATTCAATTTTTCAATATTATAACTGCAAAAATTTGATATGAAACCTTTTAAAAATTTATGCATTATAATATTTTGAAAGAAAGGATAGTCATATCATTTTCTAAAATATTTTGCTTCAAAGAGAATCTAGAAACATTTCAGCAGGAAAAGCAATATATATGGATTAGTATAACAAGATATAAGCATAAGAATCTATAATCCACAAACCATTAAGTGCAAAGAGTGAAGGATATGAAATTTGATCAGTTAAGCATAATGTCTATTTTGAGATAATTAATCATACCTTTCAAAACTCTTTTATCCATTCGGCTGATCATGCTTACCTTTCTTTTTTAATAGCTTGCTCATCCAATAATTGTCTTGAAATTTATTTTACAACTCTTGATTGTTTGATCCTTGATAAAGATTTCAAGCTTATACAATTTGACTATTCTTTTTGAGAAAGTCATTTTTATTTTTAGGCTTCTTCATCATTAAGATAAATCCTTGCACAAGTTGTGATTAGTATATCCAAGAAATTATATAATCAATTGATAGATGATAGGCAAAGAAGGCAACTTCAAAGAATTGTAGTGGTAAAAGGAATGTTTTTCTTGTTTGGAAATAGAGCCACTATACTTCATATTTAGCTTGTTGTGCAAAAGAGACATTGAAAATAATATAGGAGTTTTCAAAATAGTTTTCAATCAGTTTAAAAACTATTTCTTGCCACGCATCTAATCTTTATATAAAGCTCATAATACTTGATGGATTAAAGATCTATTTCAAGCAAAGTTAGATATTACCAATGTTTTGAGTGTGCATGCTTGAATAGAATCACCATTTTTATTGTAGAGTTCTTTAACCTTAAGATCCATTTGTTCTTATTGCAAGCTTGAGCTTGAGAATACTTTTCCTCACAAAACAATGTGACTTTTATACTTAGGTACCCAACCAAATTGGGTCCTTGATGGGTTAGTTTATAATTCTCAAGCAATGGAGAAAATGTATTATATCAATAAAAATGTTATGCCTCCATAGAATGCAAAATTTGTAGAGAAATCATTCTTCCTTAAAGAATGATATCATAAAAAGCACAGGAGATGAAAATCTTTTGAAAAAAGGATTTCCAAATCCTTCTCTTTTTAAAATAATTTTTGCTTCAACATGATAAAGCAATTTTTGAAACAATCTCTTCCTTTGAAAGAATGATTCTATTAAAAGGCTTATCAGAAAAACTTTGGCAATAAGAATTTTCAAAACCTTTTATTTTGAAAAACAAATTTTGCTTCTAAAGGATTTAGAAAGAGATGTAACACAACAAAAGCAGGTATTATTCAACCATATATGTATATACCTTTTAAAAGACAATAAAGTAGGATATTATAACAAGATATATATATATATATATATATATATATATCACAGCAGAAGCAAATTATATACTCATATAAGATATATAATATTAAAATAGGAGTATATATTAGCATAGCAATTTTTATGGATTAGCAAAAGATATAACCAATATAAACTGTAATTCATAGACAAAAGAAGGTTTCGAGTGGGCACCCTTTGAGATGCATCTTCAATGATGAGTTTCTTAGGATGACTTTTGGCATACATCCAATCCTTTGGAAGATCATCATTGTTTCTTGACAGCTCCTTCTCATGAGGTATCTTTTCTTCTTGAGACTTTTATTCTTCTTGAGGTAGATTGGCATTTTCTTTAATGCAATTATCTTCCTTTTCCATAAGGTATTCTTTTTTCTTTTCAAAAACTTTGAAAATAATTTTCTACTTATGTATAAAAACATTTTAGTATATAGCAGAAGTAATTTGAAATAAGGATCCTCAAATTCTTTTCTTTAAAACACTTTTTGCCTTACCATGATAAAGCAATTTCAAATCCTTTTCCAACACTTTTCGAAATAATTCTTCTTTAAAGAATGTCACCATGTTCAGCATAGTAGAAGAATATATATCCATTATCATATATAAAATATTTTATATTCAGGATATAACAAATCATCTCAGTAAAGGCAAAATTTTTTTTTTGAAAAATATATATCCATTCAAGGATAGAAAAGCATTTTCTAACATGAATATATATATATATATATACATATATATATATATATATATATATATATATATATATATATTTAATCATCACATAGCAAAAGCAAGTTATATACTCTTCAAGATAAAATATATTATAACCAGAGTATGTAGTATAAACGAGACCATATGGATTAATAAGATATAAACAGTTATAAACCATAATCCATAAACAAATGTCTATAAACCACAACTTATACAAAATATATGACTTGTATAATGCTCAAACCATGATGTATGGTATAAAGACAATTTAAGCATTTAACATAACATTATATGCAATGATATGATCAAATATGTAGGATTTCAGAAAACAGTATATCATTGCTATGAAAGTATGTCAATAAAAATATTTGTCAAAATATTCACTTAAGATCAAGGAGTACCACTCAATTAAAAATATAGAGTGGTAAAGGATAGAGATACTCATCAATTTTGGCAAATTCTTGTCACTTCTTGAAACTCCTCCTCAGGATGTTGATATCCTTATTTTTGCTCTTGTTCTTCTTTTGATTTTCCCTTCTTTTGATCCTCTCTTCTTGCAATTTTAATGATCCCCTTTGATTGATTATTTGCAAGAACCTAAAAAAAAACTCTTGAGAAATCATCCATGAACCTCTCATAGCGGTCGCCTATTGTAGACTTGGCCATCGACCACTTGCAATAATTTTTAGAACTTTCGACTGCTATCTCATGCTGGTTAACCGATTAGGATGACCCAGTCGACCGCTTGCATTCATTTCACCAAAAATTGCCACTGTCTCAAGCCGTTCAACCGCTTGCAACCTAAATGAATTGATTTGCTACTGTCTCGAGTTGGTTGACCAATTGGCCTTAGGTGCAAAATAATTTCTCTCAACATTTGGCAATGGTTCCTGGCGTTTGGCGTTGGTGCAGTGTTAGGAAATATTTTAAGCTTGCTGGTTGATTGCTAAGCATCCTGTTGGTCAACCGCTTGGGTCCAGAAACACATCTTCTTACTATTTTACAGATGCAAAGTGAGGAGAAGCCTTAAAGGATTACTTTTGAGAAATAAGAGAACCTGCAAGATACACTTAATGGAGCACTTTGATGCTCAAATTAGTCATTGTAAACACATCTCAAGCAAGAGAAATCTTGAGTATAATATAAGCAAAGTGAAGCTCAAGATTTGGTACGGTGAAGTAAAACTTTTGAGCTTACTATAAAAAGATTTGAGCTCAAAGACAAATTTCAAATCCATAGGCCGTACACCTAAGGATTGTTTTTAGACATAGCGTGCATGAATATCAAAGATATATGCAGGGCATGCTAGAAAGCATATATAAATATCAAATACAGTAAACATATCAGTTAAGTTTCTTATAGTACATCCCATCTAATATATTTACTTGTCCGTTGCCTCCTTTTGATGCAAGAGAGTGGAGTTTAAATGATG